>OX393574.1:8788939-8843939 GCA_947652115.1 Blastomussa wellsi | reverse complement strand
GCACTTACAACACTGATACAGCCACTACAACTATACAACTATTTACAATACAAGTATTTAGAACAATAGAAACTAACAACCAAAGAGAAAAATAATAATAGTAAAAAAAATAGCTCATGGTGAAAACTTACATTAGATCCTGATTGAGCTGAGGTTAATTTTAATGAGTTTTTTCAGTAGTTTGTAATTTGGTTTTATTGCTTCGTTTTTCGTTAGTCACCTTCCATCAACAGGTATGAAGCTGAGGTAAATGTATGAGGGGTACATCCTGTAGGTTAAGTAACTGGATTTCAGGTTAAATCTGTTCCAATCTAGATTTTATATTAATCTGTTTCAACCTGAATGTAACAATTCATATATTCATTGTAAATGTATCACATCTTTGGATTGAAGCAAATTAATCTGGTATAGATACAGATTTAACCTGAAAACCGATTTAACCTACAATATACACAGTCATTTGAACCATCTTTAAAATTGTCACAAGTACTGTACATTAAATTTTGTACAAATAATCCTTACCATAGATCAACTCCTTCATCATACTGTCTTGCTCCATACAGCAGTTCAGGTGCCCTGTACCACCTGATTAGAAAACAAATAGGCCTCCGTGGATCAAAGGGTGAATATTGGCATCCACTGGATATGGATTTACTTATTTTATTGTCATGCATGTTATTGTCTTGCATTTTATATTTAATATGGTCATGTTGAGGGCAAAACCTCATCCTATGAACTGACATTAATAAATTGATTGACTGACAGGCAGACTGACTGACTTCCCAACCAATTGACTGACTTCCCGACGGACTGACCAACTGACTGACTTCCTGACCACCCGACTGACCAACCGCCTGACCGACTGACTGACCAACCAAGTAACTGACCAACTAACCGACCGCCTGACTGACAGTGACTGACTGACTGACTGACTGACCAACCAACAGCAGTGTAAATCACGCCTTGCAGCCTGACAGACTGAAGCATCAAATTAAGCCACAAAGTACAGTACTGCTCAAATGTAAGTTACCACCTCTCGTCTCGTTTCTCGCGATAGGAGTCTCGTTTCTCGCGATACGAGTCTCATTTCTCGCGATACGAGTCTCGTTTCCTGCGAGACGAGTCTCGTTTCTCGCGAGAAGGTTCTCGTTTCTCTCGAGAATCACTGAAGCGTTTAGTATGGAATATATTACTCGCAAGAAGCCAGTTCCCATGTGTATGGCGACCGACGAGACGACGAAAGACACTTCACGGCAATCGCTGGCGGCCGAAGTTCTTAAGATGCGCTGTAAACATTCATTCAATTTGTAAGAGTTGTCAATCATACAATACCTTGTAGCGACCTGATGGCTGTACTGTCTATTGCCATCATTGGAGTAGACCCTGGCAAGACCAAAGTCTGCTATCTTAAGATGTCCTGTGGAGCTGATGAGTAAGTTTGCAGGCTTAAGATCCTACAAGAAGAGAAACGTTTTCAGTTGTTTGTGTGCAATGAAATTAAATATTCATTTTAATCATAATAAACTAATAATAAAATAATAATTAATAAACAAAATTCTCAAATCTGATTGGTTCTTACCAGGCACACAGCTCAAGTGTGCAATTGCATGAACAGTGTCCAATAACAGGGTGTCTGATTACATGGTGACCGATTACAAGGTGTCCGATTACAAGGTGTCTGATTAAATTTGGATGCTGTACATGTGTACCCTTTTTCTTTATACTGCTTTATTGTGATTGAATATAGCTAGTCCTTGATAGTAATACATCCCGTTTCTAAAATGCCTAAATTTTTTCTAGAAATTTTTTTTTATAGTTATGACTAATTGGTAAGAGGACTTAGCATTGCCCAATTGTGTCTACAATCTTTTAATGTACTGTCTTGTTGTTAAAGGAGCTATGCCTCAACATTTTGAGTTATTTCTTCAACAACCAAAATTACCCATAAAATATAGGAAACCTAAAAATATTTTTTAAGGACGATCTAAGGATGAAAAACACCAAAGGAGTGATACTAAACCAAACCGGGGTCTCGGGTCAAAAACCCGACTAGGTGAGCTTCTTGACCCGACAAATAAATTGAAAACTTATAAGGATTTGTTGGGAACAGTGGGTATTTCACCCGTTGGAATAACTTGAATGGCACCTTGCCTCAAAAACTTAACTGGAACCCTGGAAACAGATTTGAAATGATGATTTTGAAAAAATTAGGCTGAATTTTTCAAAGTGCACAATGATGTAGCCTCTTTAAACAAGTCATGCTCTTACTGCGTGCAAGGGGTCATCCAATTTTAGTAATCACTCATAAATTATGATTACAGATAGAACTGGACTCCACTCAGTCCTACAGTACATGCTTTACAGTAGTTATGCTTTGTATGCACATTATATTACTATTTCGTTCATGTTAGCAAATGGAAATCACATAAGTTCATACAAAGTGGATATTACATCTGAGCCTAGCTTGGCATATAATACCTACTTCTGTTTTGTGCAGCTTGCTAAATGCAGGGCTTGAAATTAAAAAAAATTCTTTAGTCGCCACTTGGCGACTGAGTGGTAAATTTTAGTCACCAAATTCAAATTTTTAGTCGCCAGATTAAAAAAATCAAATGGGGAGTACCATTCAAAACAAGGTGTTAAAAACACATTAGATAACTTTCTTGGCCACTAACTTTGTAGCTAATGTATGCTAGCGCAATGCAAACAATGAAGCTGAAGAATCTTCGAAGGAATCAACATGGCGGATAGCCATGCAGTACAAGAGACACCATTCGTAGGCATACATGACATACACAAGGGTTTGCAATGAATTGTAGGGTGATTGTCTCTTCTTAATTTAACATCTTTCACTATACTTTTCTGGAAGGAGACAATGTTTGAGAAAAGGCCATTATACAATGCCAATACGAAGAAATCTAGTCGCCTGTAAACCAGAAGTTTTAGTCGCCACGGATGAAATTTTACTCGCATTGGCGACCATGTCAGTCGCAATTTCGAGCCCTGAAATGACTTAGTATAACAGCTTCCCTGCAGTTTATGAGTGGGTTAAAGCATGTAAACATTCCTCTAAAACCCAACAGATACAACCAACCCTCCAAGTTTAATTTTTCCTTAGCGACCATTTGGCCAATGACTGTTTAAGTTTTGTCGCCAGTGACAAATTTTAGTCACTTAAGTTAGCTAATGCACTCAATCCTTCTTCTCAATTTTAGTTGCCATCTGGCAATGTCTGAACATTGCAATTTAGTTGCCAGCTCTAAAATTTTGGTCACCATTGCGACTAAAATGGTCCTACATGTAACTTGGAGGGTTGGGTATGGTACAATGTATGTTGTATACAATTCATATGCAAGTATTGAGAAGTGTTTTAAGGATCCCAGTAAAATTAAAATAAAATTCTGTAAAAAAGGTTGCATACCCTGTGCATGATAGAGTTTTCATGACAGAACACGACACCTTTCAACAACATTAACATGTAGCTTTTGATCTGGGCCTACAAGAAAAAGGAAAAATGCAAACACTTCTTATCATCACCTACTGTATTGTGTAAAAGATTTGGATCATATGACACACACTCTGATCCAGGATAATTCAATCTGAATTTTGTTTATCAAATAAATACACGACTGTAGAGGATGCAAACAGTCAAGAAAGATTATGAGAATTTGCATGCAATTAAGGGTACTGAACAGGTTCGCGGGTCAAATTCGTTCAAAATTGTGATTTTTATTGCACATAAACTGTGTGTATTTTTCTTTCTTTTACAAAAAACAGAAATCAAAAATCTTTTTTCACTCCGGAGTTATTGCGAATTTCCTTAAAGATGTCGAGCTGTCAACACTGCTAGATCAAACACAGGAAATTGGCTTCCAACAGAGGGAATTTCCTTTGCTCGCATCGCTAACTTCTGTCGTTGCAGTACAGTTTTGGCTGGAGTTTTTGGATGGAGAGAGAAAACAACAGAAAAAAGCGAGAAAAAAGTCCTTGGGTTCCAAAGGCTGATCGGTGGTACCGTAAAAAGTAACTAGGGAATTTTTGCGAAACGTAGAAATGCTGGCGGAAAGCGGCAAATTGTCACAACGACCGAACGAAACACTAAATATTGCTACTAAATCGGATACTTTCCTGGGCTTCCACACGCAGAAAAAAACAAAAAAAACGTCAAAAAATTCTATTGAACCAGGCAAAGGTTTGGATTCCGGAATGGTGGATTCTAGGCATTCTTTATCAGACAAATCTGTAAAAATATCACACAACAACAGCGACAAATTCATACTATTATAAAGGAACACAAGACTGAAGAGCCGATACCCTAAACAGTACGGTACTGCTATATATTTAACCTAAGAATATTAGAAGGTTCTTCCTGTATGCACCGGTACACAGACAGAAAAGAAGGAAAATCAATCATTATGATAACAAGCAAATATTTTATAGACGTGTGCTACATACCCTGCTTCCCGCATTTCGGAGAGCACGCTTTCCCGATCGGCAGCTTGCTCGCGATTTTCGTTCGCCTTTTTTGAAGCCCTTGTACTCTTTGGTGATCTTTTTCCTCTTACTGGGCCGGAAATTGTTCAGTGTTTTCCCCATCGTGGTCAAAACCCGCAAGAAATTACCACATTATAATTCTGCCTCAGAATTGTTGGCAAAGGATACTTTGATCTTGAAATAATATCAACCACCACTTTCCCGCGAGTTTCGCGAGATAGAACCTGATTGGTACATTTAGGCGATAAACCGGAAAACCACTTCCCGTAGGAGTGCTATGTTTGAGAAACTTTCTTTGTCGTATTTCTCGGCAAAATTATTCGTGAAGTTTGTCATCTTTGAGAAGTTTGAGACTTTGAGAGTGAAATTTTGCTCAGTGGTACATGAATCCCTCTTCTCCAAAAGTGTGTCGGGCTTTAGATTATTTGTTTTTCGTTTTGAAGATATAAGTCCAAATGCTGTGTTAATCCGAGAAAAGTACGTGAACAAACTTTGAATTATAATAACTTTTTTTTTTTTGAAAGCTGATCTAACGATTCCCCGACACACTTTTAAAGCCAAACATGTGCTGAGTGGCAGTCATTGTTTACTTCGAAGGGCCAAAATCCGACGCGAGTTTGCCGCACTTATAAACATTGTTCTATTTGCATCTAACTGACTGCAGCTTCTCTTATATTTAATTTCACCAGTTAAAAACATTTCCACGACATTCTTGGTTCCATTATCTTTAAAATGATGAAAAGGTTTAGGCACTTCCCGTGAGGATCTTTTTGCACAAAGCACCCGTGAACCTGTTCAGTAACCTTAAGCAGATTGTATTAATTTTATGTGTACAATATTTTGTGTAAACACTGTGTGTGATTTAATTTATAGTTGTTTATGTTTGTCCACTACAATTAATTTATTTTGATGCCAAGGAAACAAAATCAAATTTTACTTCAAACCTCAGTCAATGGTCTGGCTGAATTGCGAAGAACTTCTGACAGGTCAGACAACATGTACTCGAAAACCAACACAAACCCAGTCCCATAAGGAAACACATCAATCAACTTCACAACCTGATGAAAAAGAAACGTTGTATCACAAACAAAACTTTGTGTAGTTACTACATTTGTACAACTCAAAGATGATGCCTACAGACTTTTACTACTTACATTTTGGTTTTCTTCTATTTCTTGGAGTGCTTTGATCTCTCTAGATTGAGTGAAAGTACAGAATTAATTAACTAGTAATCAATTACATATACTGTAATGAAGCCATGATAAATTACCAAAGCATAATGTGGGCTATATAGGTACAGTATGTGCGGCGGGATAGGATATAGTTTTTTGATGGTGATCTTGATACTTAAAGGGACTATGTCAGCCATGGCACATGCACAGTAGCGTCCACTTCAAACTAATTTGCATACCACCACTCGTGGGTTTTTCGCTTTCCGCCATTACACATGTGTGTCGACGGCACGGTATTTCATCGGTTCTACTCGCTGTTCTACTGTATTTATCAAAGTCATATGGAAAGTAGCAGTGTCACACCTGAAAACAACTCAACTGCGGTAAGTTTACATGCTTAATTTCTTGTTATGCTTGTTTATGCGTGTTGCGCGATGGATTGTCAGAGATCTCTATGCCCTTCGCTTACGCGAGTCTTTTGTTTTTCGTAGACTCCTTGCCACTGCAACATGACATGCTCACGCAAAACTACGGCCAAAACTCGTGGCTGTCCGTGCAAAACAGAAAAGGTTCACTGCACCGAATTGTGTATATGTGGTACGAAGAAAAAGTCCTGCCAAAACAAGCAGGTAAAGTGACATGTCAGATTCAATCCTTCGAGAGGTCGTATCGATAAAATCGCAAATGTTGAGGTCTTTCAAATAGCGTGCCTAAAGTTTGTTGTTGTTTTAACTTATTTAGAAAAATCAAGAACAGAGAGAAGTAATTTCGTCCGAGAGACCTTCTGAAGAACGACTTTCTGAAGAAGATGAGAGGATCTTGGAGAACCGAAGAGTAAAGGTAATTTGTTGATGACATACAATAGTTTCTAGTCTTGACATGTTTGAAACTGATCGTGTTGGAAATGTTGCTCATTTTAGTTAGTCAGCTACAAAATGTTGTGCATCTTCTCTGTTAATAACCATACTAAAATGCTTTGGAATAGTCGTGGAAATGTTATGGCATTGAAAGTATACACTACATGTAACACACATGTAGGTTTATTTGGGCTTTACATTGCACATCAGGGCTCCAGTAGCCAAAGGTTTAGGAATCAGACTGCGAAATAAAACAGTCCGCTATAGTCGCAGTTCAGGTCATTTTCCTACTATACTGTTTGACTTCTTTCCTATTTTACCTGTAAAATATAAAGGAGCTGTAAGACTGATTGCCAGTCTAATTTCTCTAATTCTTAGGAGTTCATTGCAACTTTAGATGAGAAAATGGTGCGTCAGCTTTGCGTAAGGGCACTGAGTCGAGGTGTTGGCAGCATGGAATATGTGGACAGTCTTCTGATAATGGAAGATGATGAGGACAATGACTCTGCAAACACACATGGATTTTCTGAAGATTATGCAGGAGTTCCACAGGATGCCCAAACTGAGCTGAGCGCAGGCAATGGAGGTTCCCAGCACCCACACAGTGAGCCGACACCAGATTGGTGCAAGTGCAGGCACTGTCAACCAATGGCTCAAGTGATTGAGAATAAATGTTGTGGATACAGGAATTGTATAACTTCTAAAAGGCGTTTCCAAAAGTTATGTTTAGATCCAGAAGTTCTTGAACTGTGCATCAGAAATAGAGCAGACATTAGGAATGACCGTGAAGACAATAGTACATCATCTTTCAGGAAAGCTGCTTACCGCCAATTTATTTTGGAAAAATATGGTCACCTGGGAAAGGGTAACCGAAAGGTTGCTCCATCTTGTGTTGTACTCAGGATCAGAAGGCAGTATCCCTCACCAACCGGGATATACATGGGGTTTCGACCGGAGTAATTATAATTAGCAATTTTTGGGTTGGACTGACAGTTTCAAAACATGTTTGATGCAAATTCTGCATTTATCTTATTGTTGGTGAGGTTTTGTTAATATTCTTTTGTTTTGATACTTCAGCTTTATTTGTTCATTGTTTTGCTGAAAATAAATCAGTTTTGCATTTTGAAAACCTTGATTGGTGCCTGATGTAAAGTTCCTTTGAGGACATGGGTGGAACTGCAGCAATGGTTGGAGCAATCCTTGCTGGGTCATCTTCTGACAACGAAACATGGCGGTCAATTGGGTTTCTGTCATCAAATCGTCGTTTAAATACTTTTGCCATCATAATGGGGATGTAGCCAAAGTCTTTCGGCAACTTCACCACTCTGGTGTTCCATTCTTTAGTCCTTTGATTGTATTTCCGTGTGTGCCGTGCCTCACCATGCTCATTCATAGAGGTGGCTCTGTTTACATGGTAGTTCCAGTCTATTGCTGCAAGTTGCTTTCTGGCTTTGTAAACTTGATACCTAGACCAAGAAAATTTATAGACTCTCATACACACCAGGAAAAGAAAAGAAATTTTACTTACATCGTGGTTTGATAATGCTTAGTGTCTTTTGTTGACATGAAAAACAACATTTTAGATTAGTTGTTATGGACATAATTTTGGACATTGTTTTGCTGTAAAAAAATGCCTCCAAATAGTGGCATCTGTATTTGCACTGCTGGAAACCATTAAAAATCAGTCATTTTTGCCTAAAAAAGTCCTCAAGCCAGATCCTGTATGAATACAAGTTCAGACATGTGGCAACCTACTATTGCATTTCAAAACAAGCAGAGGTTTTGCACAACAGCCATATTGCATGGCAGGAACAATGAGAATATTTTGCATAAGAAAGAGACTTTTTCCCCAGAGGAAAAATAATCTATCGTTCTTGCCATGCAACATGGCTGCCATACAAAACCTCAACTGAAAAAAAAATCATTGCAAGTGGGCATACTAATGCCCCACAACTTACACATAAGAACATCTCTTAGGGGAATATCCCAGGGACATGCTGTTTGCACATTCCAGTGAACCAGTGTGTCTAAAAGGAAGAGATGGAAGGACATGCTACATGTATAACAGATGTAATGTTGATAGACTGGTACAAATGTGGGTAAAAGCTTGTGTTATTGTAGACACTTCTATAGCAGTTGTATGATTAGACAAAAATAACAATATACAGTGTTCAACTTCACTGTAGCTACACGAAAGATGGGAACTTGGCTTTGTGCTAAATGCTGCAGTCTGAGTTTTCATGTAAATTTTTCTTACATTGTACAGTTAGGATACATTTGGCTATTTTTTTCTGCCATACCTGAATTTGACATAATACTTCAAACTCTCAAGAAGAGTGGGCTCTAAGATCACTTTTTGGAGTGCAGCAAAATCTTTGTCCCTGTGGTCAAACCATGGAGGATGCTGCTCATCTGGGCTAAGATCCCCATGATCGCACTGTCCTCCAGTCCATTCATGGACATCACAGACATGGTGAAGTAATCCTATCCATTTGCTCTAAATAAACAATGTCAAAGACATGTATTCTATCAGTTTTATTGGTCTAATAGTCAAAACTTGCAATTACAATAATTATTACAATAATATATTTATATAATATAACCAATAGTATCCATTTCTTTGGCTATTTTATATGATGAGTGCTGCACCTGAAACTAACATTTATTAGTAATAAAATACCAAGTTATACCTTTTGTTGATCACATCACCTGGATTACAAAAAAGATATAAAATAAGACCAAAAGGGTTAGCGTGGACAGGACAAGTAAGAGTTTTGTTCCCGATCTAGACACTTTACCTTCAAAACAGCAGTAGCTTTTACTTCATTATCACATTCCGATGCAGCAGAACAGCAATACCAAAAGTGATTAATAATGCCATCTGACCATTCAGCAATCTTTTCATTTCCCTTGGTGGTGGCAATCTGATGCGGAAGCAACATAAATGATCGGAGGTTTGAACATTCAAGTACAAGTGTAAAAATATCAAATTGTCAGAAGGAAATTACACGAGATACTCGAGTACTGGTAACTGAAAAGAAAATTCAAACATCCGTGTATTTATTATTATCCAAGCAAATAGCAGTCTGGCTCTCCAGGTTACTGGAAGTGGTATTTAATTAAGCAATCGAATCGTTTTTCCTTTCGAAAATGGTCTACAGTGGACATCAAGGCTGCTGCCTTACAGGAGCACAGCAGCCTGGGGCACCCAAGAAAGAGCTTCGGGCACCTAAATTTGTTGCAGCAGATCCCAAAATATTACCTCTCGGGCTCCTAACTTCTTGGCTTTTACCCTTCTGGGCTCCTTAAAATATTTGCTCGGCAACAGCCTTGGACATGTCCATGCAAGTATCAGTAATATTATTATTCATGACTAAACATATGTTTTGCAATTCACAGATTGATGGCTAGTGTTGTCAATGTAATAAAAAAAGTGTATGCTATCTACCAAATACCTTTTGAATACATTTTTTGATACTTTTAGCCTTATGCCAGATGTCCAAGGAGTGAAAAACATCTTTGAAGTCCTCAGCTACAAAAAAGAAAAGTTTCCATACATGTAAATTGTCCAGTGGAAATTATAGAAGCTCCATTATAATTGATTTACACTCAACATCAACTCAGCCAGATAAAAATACATCTAATTTATTACCTACGAGTTTTTTTATTGAAGAAGAAGCATCAGTGCAGACCTCCACAACCTTAACCACATTTTTCAGTCTTTCCAAAGCATTTTTTAAAGCTTTCTTTTCCATGGTGCTGGATTTCATGCCCACATGACGTTTGTCGAGAACCTCCACTTCTAGAATATACTCGGACACAACTTCCATTAGAAAGTAGCACAAATTCTTTGCAGAGAAACCTGGCGAATCACATTGTCCATCACCACTCACTACCAGCTCCTTATTTTGGAATTCAATAACAAGCTTGCCTCTCATCCATTGCCACCACTCCTCAATAGCAGGTATGCAGTACAACTTCTGCACCCTGAAGAAGGTTGAAGCAGAGATAAATGATAGCCCCAAAAAGTTTGCAAACTTTTCAACTTTTGCAAAGTTATTTCCAGACAATAACAAAGCAGCTGCAGCTTGGAAGTTGTTCGAAAGAACATTGTTCACCTCCCCTGAGGTGCAAAATCTCCAAATGTGACCTGCAGGGCACTTACAGCGAATCATGGCACTTGTACCACACAAAGTGTAGTCCACTGCTGTATCATGAATGCATCCAGGATGTCTACAGCTACCTTTCAACTGTTGAATCAAGAGGTCAAGCGAACAGATAACTTTGGTTCCCTTGATAAGACCAAGTTCTTCCTGGTACTGGTATTCTTCAACTCCCCTTATAAACTTTTGGTGAGGGCCATATGCTGGTATATGCTTTGGGACCGAAGGCTTGGATCACTTTTCTATTTCCCCTGTCTGGGTCATCACAGATCTCAAGATTTTGTTTGGCTGAGTAAGTTTATCATCTGACTCAGGCGGTTGTTGCTCTTGTTCAGATGCCAGAGATTCTGATTCAGGCGGCTGTTGCTCCTGTTCAGATGCAACAGGTTCTTGGAAACTACTTGCGTCTAATTCATCCACCCCTTCTTGGTCCTCAAAGTCTTCCTCGACTTCTTCCTCCCTATAAGAAGAGTAGTGCACCAAAGATAAGTTAAGTTACTTTACCAGTTCTACTATAGTCTTGGGGATAACAAGCAGCATCCTTCACTGCAGTTTCTTATTATGTAAAATTATATTGTGAACTTGTGGTTTTCCCTCCTTATTAGGCTGTCATAATTATTTCCAGTGTATGGTCATGTCTACCTACCATAGCGTCTGCTCCTCTTCACTTTCACTTTCACTTTCATCTAAATCACGGTCTCGGTTGAGAACCCGCAATGCTTCATCCAGTTGTTCACTGTAAAATAAGAAAAACAACGATAAAAGAAATTATAGTTACAGAAGCTCTCATAGGGACACATCCAGAGGGATGCATTGGGTGGCTAGACACTCCCTTTTGATCCACCAGAAAAATGAAACAAAAAAAGGTCCAGCCACCTCTTAGTTTGGAGCTGGGATTATAAACAAAAAAGTTGATTTTAAAATTTTCCATAATATGTTCCCATAGTAACGTGTAGGTAACTATAAAAAATACAGCTGCATGTGTGAAAACAGTGGTATAGCACTCACCAATCACTGGAAAATTCCATGTCATCATCACTTTCATCGCTTGTTGACTGGCTGGATACATTTGAAAGGATCACTGAGCCATTTTTAATTTTATATGGTGTTCCCCCAACAGAAAGAGTCTCCTCTACTCCACTCACACCAGTAATGTCAACAATTGATATGGACCTGGGGATAAAAGCCAAATTCAGCAGATATTATCAACTAGAAAATCCTCAGTGTTTTGTCCAACACCAAATATAAAAAATCATCAAACTTCAAAGCTCTTGCTTCCATCTTCTCTATAGTAAAAGAATACCTAGTAAAATAATACGCTATATACTATACCACTTACTCGTTGCCAGACGTAGTAAGGATTGCAGGGGTTTCTTGTAAAGAGAACTTCTTAGTCATGGGGTGAACAGGAGTTGAAGTAAGAGGTGCTTGGAAACAAACCACAGAAAAATCTGTAACTTTTGTTCGTGACAATTTAATTAAGGATTACTATTTAAATCACTCATCTATGAAATCGATAACTTGACCTAACTTACGGTAATCTATTACCAGCAAACAAAACACAGGTGAAAACATAAAAATCTTACCATCACTAACATCAAGTCGTGGCCGCTTTCGTCGTGGCCGCTTTCGTCGTGGGCTTCCTTGGCAAATGTTAGAAGTAATATCGTTTTCCCTTGATGAAAGTAACACATAAAATCCGTCAATAAACAATTTTATTCATACGGAGTTCGATACCAAAGGCGCACAATTAAAAATCGGAAGGTTATCTCATCGTGTAAGCTCACCTTCGTCGCTGTTCCAAAGACAGAAGATGGCCTGCAAATGCCGTGTCGCTCGAGTAGCCGCACTTTGTCTTCGCCGAGACCCAGGAAGAATAAATGACATAATCCAGCCATATTCTTTGATGGGCTTTTTGCCAAACTTTTATTCTTGTTTTACTGCTGTCGTAGATTCTTTTGCGACCGCTTCCAGTTCGACGGCCGCCATGCGACGACATGACCACAAATGTAGGCAACAATAACGCTACAAAAACCCGAACTATGACGAAATGATGTTACGAACAGTCTGTACAATCAATAAAGATAGTTTTGTGATAAAAAGTTCTTCAAACTTCGCAAGGATGAACGCGATATAAACAGATTGAAACGTTTACACCAACTCTCCGACAGTCTTGAAATAGTTTACCTAACGCTTTCAAAGGGTTTCTTTTCGTCATGCGCATGCGCTTAATGTGACATAGTCCCTTTAAATAGGGTATCATTTTGTTTTTAACATTTCTGCTGCAATTGAATCTTTTTTTTTTCTTTTTTATTTCAATACTCATTACACTACTAATACACACACAAAAAAAAAATACACGGCACTAGGGTACAGAGTCCAAAGGCAGAGCCCACTTCGTATTAAACTTGTCCATTTTATTAGTTTTAACACATATGAACTTTTCTGTTTCATACTTAATTTTAACCTTGGATGAAAAGGCAGTTATGACTGGAAGAGTCTGATTTCTTCTACAACCCCGTAAGTATAATTTAGCAATCAGTATCAAATAGTTCAGTAAAGGGCAATTTGTATATAATATTCCTGTAATAACGTCTTGTAAGGTCAAACAGATGAATTCTCTTGTCAGTGTGTAATAGTAATATTGAAATTCTTTCCAAAACTGCTTGGTGTGTCTGCATTCGAAAAAGATATGGTAAAGGGATTTGGAATCCGTTTTGCATAGTGAACCATCATCATCATCTTGGATATAACCTATTTCGCATAACTTTTTATTGGTAAATAAAATTTAATTCAGGACTTTGTATTGAAAAGCTTTTAAATAAGGTTCAAACGCTAATTCATGTGGAAGAAAGAATACTTTTTGTCAGCTGGTCTTGGGTTAGATTGAAATCTTGACACAAGTGTTTAGAGTTTTTTGGGTACTGAGCAATTATTCTTTTAATTAGCATGTAGTAATCTTTAGATTTCTTTTCTAATATATCAAATTCTTTGTTATCAATTGTCAATATTAAACTTATTTCTGAGCGAGGGCAATTGCTATTCTTTAAATGTTTTGGAACAGAGTGACGAAGCCCTGCCCAAATTAGAAAGTTAATCTTACTAATTTTATTCAAAACAATATTAAAGGAATTTGCGGTGTCTAATTCAAACAAAAGATCATTTACGAAAATGACATCTTGTTCAAAAAGTTTTTTAGAGAAAATAGGCTTATTGTTAATACGTATCTCTAAATGTTATTCCACAAAATATACCGACATTCCCTTCTACTATAGAAAACACCACGAAACTCAGACCACCATTGAAGTAACTCGGAATAGAATTTAGAGGAAATTTGAATCTCCTTAATGTCATAATTACAATGAAATAAAAAGAAGCCCCCAAAAGGTTCCAACGAAAAACGTAAAAAGCTTCTCCAAGCACCATTGCTGCACTGAAAGATCCTTTTCAGCCATGCTAGTCGTAAAGATTTAATCATACTTTCCAGATCGATCATTTTTAAACCACCATTTTCATATTCGTTAATTGTGGAAAGTCTTGTCACTTTATCGGTTCCTTTCCACAAAAAATTAAATATCAATTGATTTAACTTTTTTACAATTTCCTTGGGGACCGGCAGAAGCAAGGAAATGTAAACAAATTTTGGTATGATTGAAGACTTGATAATTGTTACTTTTTCATGGAGAGAAAGACCTCTTGAAGACCAAATATTTATAAGTTTTTTAACGCTGTCCAATCTCTCAATAAAATTGTTTTCGTGTAAAAGTTTGATATCGTATGAGTAGTAAACACCAAGGGCTTTGATTGGTTCATCAGGCCATTTTATACCAAAAGGTTTGGAAGTTTTATCT
This sequence comes from Blastomussa wellsi, assembly GCA_947652115.1. Taxonomy (NCBI): domain Eukaryota; kingdom Metazoa; phylum Cnidaria; class Anthozoa; order Scleractinia; family Plerogyridae; genus Blastomussa; species Blastomussa wellsi. Next base: position 8,829,402 of record OX393574.1, on the reverse strand, counting down.
CTAGACGACCCGATCCACATTCCTTCAGTTTTAGATGAGTTAATTACAAGTCCTGATAAGTTCTTGAATATTTTGAGAAGGTTAAAAAGGGCCTGCGCCGAGTCAACGTCAGACAGAACGGCCGTTGTGTCATCAGTATATTGAAGAAGTTTTGTTTCTTCGCCACCGATTTTAATACCAATTATCTCTGGGTTTTGACGAATTGCCAAAGCAAGAGTCTCAACTGCAACCACGAACAGATATGGGGAAAGTGGATCGCCTTGTCTCACGCCCCTTTCAAGAGAAAAAAAATCAGTTGCGAGACCATTGTTGATAACACAACTTTCAATATTGTGGTAAAGTGTCCTTACCCACCAAATAAATTCAGGACCAAAACCAAAGGCTTCTAAACAGCTGAAAAGAAAGTTCCATTCTAAGCTGTCAAATGCTTTGTGGAAATCTATAAATATCATTAAACCTGGAATATTTTCTTTTAGAGAGAATTCCATTAGATCAAACATTGATCGAACAGCTTCACCTATGAAGCGGTCCTTCACGAAACCACTTTGGTTAAGGGTATCATTTTTGCTCCTTTTGGCATTCTTCCTTGTGTGATCCTTAGATAGGGTATCGAAATTGTATCACCTAAAATTGCAGTACGTAAAAGGCAAGTATAACACGGAAAAAGAGCGTATTAATGTTATAGAAACACACCTTTCCGAATTTAGGGTAGTGCTCCCCCCCCCCCCCCCCCATACCGTGGAGTAAGACTGGGCAATAAATTATTTTTGCTTACAAATGTGGCTAAATATAATTTAGGCGAGGTTAAACTCGAGACAATGCTGGCCAGCAGTCTCATGCGTGTAATACGGGGTGCCCCAAGGCTTTGCAGGGGCTCAGTAACTCAGTTACAGGTCCCGTGTTGAGGTCAAGTCATAGCTGGGACAGCGACAGTCGCTAGCTGGGACAACGATTGCTTTTGCTCCCGTCCCTCCCATCCCTTGTGGTAAGTATGGGTAGCTTGATGATTTTTTCCACTTAGTTGTTGGTTACTGTTCGCGCTCGGGGCGGCTCCCACAGGAACTTCAGGTACCTACCCCAAACTCATATATTGGTGATGAGTTTAATGTGAAAATTATGAAACAGGGCTCGACGTTGCAACCTGTGGGGTCACCAACGCGACTGGATTTGGTTGTAAACTATGGTCTATCCACTGTAAACTATGGTCTATCCACTTCAAAAGAAATAACATTCGTTTTCACAATACAATTAGCGGTATGTTGTAGGAAAAGAATAGGGAGTTAATTTAATTTACGAAAGCTCGCATTATGATTGACCAGAAACTGAATGCATGTAGTGACTCTATATTTGTCGTAGCTTTCTCATGAATAAAATTATAGTTTTCTTTTTCATTGCCAATATTTTGTAGTTCCTAAAGAGCATGTGAAAGAAATATAAAACATTGATAGCAGATCGTAAACGGCTGAAACGCAAACCTCAGACACACGTATTAGCATTTTGTGTTTTGTTTTGTTGGAGATATCGCATTTCTTCTTGTAACACGAAAACTTTCACATTCTCTCCAGTTAAGCTACATGTATTTTTAGGTTTCCCAAAAAGCGGTTAGTATTTTGGTCATAAGTCAATTTAACTTTTCTTCCAATCATGCAATGTATCTCAAGTTTTTGACTTTCAACATTTGTATTTATTCCTGCTTGTGATTGAATTCAATTACCGTATTTAGCTCGTCGGCACGCTATCAAATTTTACGCTTGGCGCGCCTCGTCAAGATGGATGACATGAAGGCATACAATGTATTTCAGCGTTTCAGGTTGCAAATTGAAATTATAGCTTCACACACACGCACATGGAATTGCCACGTGCAGTTGCCACACTGACACATTAATGAACACAGAAACCTGCGGAAATTTTTGGCGACCAAAAACTTTGTGCTGGCGACCAAATCTTAAAACTTAGGGGCCAGCTGGCCCCAAGGTTTTTTTCTAAAGTTGAGCCCTGATGAAGAATAATTAACAGCTGTTCACCAAAGTGGAGGTGACTAGAGGAGGATATTTACCAATCCACAAACTCATTATTCAACTCAATTACAATATGTGAGGTTCTGGGAGTCTCAAGAGTTGCTGGGAGGTGAGTAGCCAATCAAAGCGTACCAACAAAAAGGCTGTCCAATAGCCCAGGACTGGTGAAACAATCAGTTGGGCTGGAACCTTCTATTTGCAGGTTGCCCAACAGGCAAGCATGAAGTGCGTATTCATGAGCAAAGCAATTTTCTTCAGACATTTGTGTTTAGTAAACAGTTCACAAGAGAAAGTGAAACAATGCAAATAATTTTTTATTCAGATAAAGTAAAGTGCAAAATTTAAATGTATTTTCAGGCTGTGATGGCCTAGGACATGGAACACACAAAATTACAGCTAGCTCTGGCAATGGGCAAGCCAAGTTTTATAATTTTCATGTCACTCTGTTTCATGGCATCAAAGAAAGTTCATGCATGGTTTATAAAAAATATAATGCAATGATAAAATGATAATGCGGTTGATAAAAAATGCATAACAGAAAATACATGTATAGAGACAGCTAATGTTCATGAGTGGAGTGGTGGTCTAAGGGTTAGAACACTGGACTCCAGATTAAAAAGCCCTCACATGCCTCTTTCGAACAAGGAGTACAAATGGGTATTGACAAATTGTTGCCAGTAGTATTGTCATGATGTGCAGGACTAGATGATGATGATGATGATGATGATGATAATAATTTTTAATCATCATCATCGTTATTATTTAAAAATAGTACTATTTACAGAAAATAATTAAAATTAAACTAATAATTAAGAAGAATGTCAATCAAAAAAATAGCAATTCACGTCATCAAACATCTTGTTTTCATACTAATAATAATACAATAATAATAATAAGATTAATAATAATAATATTGATAATAATAATAATAACAATAATTTATATAGCACCTTTTCCAGAAATGTCCAATTCTTGGTTTTCACATGAGGTCATAAAAATCCTAAAATATATCTATTCACAAGTTTCCAGCTAGATAGTGTCCCGTTTGTTTGAAATATAGCATGTTGAATTTCTGCCGTACGTGACTTCACAATGGCACCGTGACAAAGCTGTCATGCTCTAAGAAAAGGTATTTTCGCAAAATTTTTGCAGTCAGCGCCAGATGTTTTGTTTGATTTCCAGCCGCCAAGCTGGGCACCAACATGGCGTTTCCATACAGAGCTCTATAAATTTGAAAGAAATTCTTGGGCGAATAACTCACGAATGGTGTACCGCACAGACCTGAGACTTGGAAATGTTGTTTACCTATTAATTTTTTATAACATTTGAATTTATCAGAGTTTTTTATTGCATGGTTTCACCTTACAAAGACTGCACATTTAGTTTTGCAGTCAGAAAAAGAAACAAAGAAAGTGGAGTTATATAAATTATATAGAAAAGAATTGAATACCTTAAAGCAGTATTTGGAATTCCATCTTCCAGTTTTCTCAAAGGAACTTTCTTTAAAGCAACAACTTCTCCACTCTGCAATAACAAGAATGAAACTTGCAATAAAGTTCTAGCAACTACAGAATAGCCAGTAATTTTGGTAAATATCGAATGTTTAGATGTGTCAGAACACTTTGTAAAAATTAGTTTTCAATGGCTGCTCATTGGAAAATGAGAACCTGGTACATGTAGATAGCTAGTGAGGCCCATAGCACCAAATAGGGGTCCTCTTGTACAAATTAATCACGACTGAAATGTACTACAATGAAAAAATGTTGTTCTTGTTCTCTTTCAATTCCGATTTTATAATTTTGGCAAGAATGCACCGTGCCAATTATTGTGTCTCAATTTTCAAAATAAGTCTTTTTAACAACAATTTCTTGCTCAAACTGTCCGCCATTACCAGGTTCAGCTTCGGTCGAGTTGCATTTAGAGAGCTGGATAATTTTTTAATTATTTTTTTAATTTTTTACTGTGTGAGCCCAGCCAATTTAGTATGTAAAACAGCAACTTATTTCTAATAGCTCGTGCTGTATTGTAATCAGCTGGGTTCGAACATTGCTTTTAAAAATAAACTGGTGAGTATATGACGTCATTTTCTATCTCGATCCAGCTCTCTCAACGCAACTCGACTGAAGCAGAATCTGGTAATGGCGGACAGTTCTCCGGGGGGAGGGGGATGGAATGTTGAAGCTTCGATTTGACTGGTACATAAGTTTAATATCATGTTACAGAATCAAACAAGCAAAAGTTTCCGCGAACAGCGTTAAATAAGATAGATACCACTGGAATCAGCGACAATGAAACATACCTCGATATGTTTTGCTTTGAATACAATTCCATGAGCTCCTTCACCAATGTTGCCAAGAATTGTGTACTGTCCACAATGTTCCATGACAACCGAATACCAAACTTTAAAACCCCGCTTCAGTTCACTGAATTCACTATCGTATATATAAAATGCGGCTCCCCTGAGAAAGTACCATTATTGATTAAACATCATATCATTTTTTCTCGAATCGAAAACTCTGCAACTGATATTAATGGCTATACGAAGTGACCGGATCAAAACAACAACATTAATGAGTCGCCATCTTGAATGCCCGTCAAGGCACTGGGGTTGAGAAAGATGCAATGCAAGAGCCCAGCGGATCAGCGGTTAAGGTTATGCGCAGCAATCTGCGCAGCCATTGCTTAGTGCCCAGTGTTCGCCAGTTTGTAACGTTTTGTGTTTGTGGTTGAATGGTTTGTTGGTCGTTGTTTGTAAGTTGTTGTGAGTTTTTTGGCCATACTTTGAACGCTTGAAGCATTGTGAAGACAACCGTATTCTGAATGGAGTGGTTTTGATAACTTCCAAATGTTTCTGAAGTTTTCAAACTGAGAATTGCTCGCGTTCGAGGAGACCATGTTTTCTGTTGTGTTACACGTGTTGTATACGTTCGTCTTCACTTCGAACTGTTTTCAGTGCATTGTTTTGGGTTGTCGCTCGTTGGTTTGTTTACTTGTTTTTTATGTTCTTCGTTTGATTTCTTTACTGCCAATGATGAGGAAAGGCGAACCAGAAATTAACTTTGGTGAAACCAACTGTTCTGAGGCAGATTGTGAGATCGCACATGAAGTACTGAACGTTAACCGAGGAGGGCCAAGTGTGAATGCAGAGGATTAATTGCAGACTCGTACCCAGTCGCTTAAATTTTTATCAACTGGGTTGATAATGTGAATTGGCCACCGTAAAGAGATTCAAGAGCTGACGTTTCGAGCGTTAGCCATTCGTCGGAGCGAATCCGACGAAGGGCTAACGCTCGAAACGTCAGCTCTTGAACCTCTTTACGGTGGCCAATTCACATTATCAACCCAGTTGATAAAACCAAATTATATTGTTATACTTCCCACCGACGCAGCAGCACAGTTTCTTTAGAAACTTACCGCCATTATTATGCATGCTGAATGCCTAATTATGCATGCGCTTTATTTTCTTTTTAAACAATAGATATCCTCTAAAGATTTGAATACATACATCATTAATTGTGCTTACAGTTTGAATAAAAATGGTCTTCTCTGCTCTCTCTCTTTCTCTTCCACTTTCTCCCTTTTTCTTCTCTTCTACTCCGCATTTCTCTGTCCAGATCCCCCTCGAATATTTCTTCTTTTTTCTTTTTACCACAGCAAGCCTCGAACCCTCGGCCTTCACCTACTGCCGTTGTAGGATTACCAGTCCATCATCTATACCACTACACCACGAGGTTCAGTTGGAAAATAGTGGTTTAAAATTAAATTTTATTTCTTCGTTACTTTTGTGGACAAAGATAAATTTGCATTACAATCCTTTATTCTCTTATTTGATAATTCTTTATCCCTGCATGAAAACATGCAGAATATTTCATTTCCATTGGCTCCCTTGCCAAATAAAAAGAAGTGTTTGCATTTCTCACCCTCTCGATCATTTTCTCGAATACACTAGTGAAACCACAAATTATCAACCCGTATTTTGCTTCAGTTTTCTACGTTATCTTCTGTTTATTTGTTGCGTCCGTTCTTCGTCAATTTTTCGTCGTTTCCTGTTTCCTGTGTACTGTTATGTCGTTGACGTGCATAAATCTGTTCAAGCTGTTCTACATAATCTCAGATCACGACCGGTGTATACAGTGGTGCAAGGAACACAACCTGCTCGCGTCGTCAATTAAGTGTCCACGAGAAGCCTGTAATAATACTATTTCGTAGAGAGCAGGGATAAAGATACTCTCTTACCTACCATTCGCGCTCAAATATTGCCTGGAACACGCGTGATGAGCGACATATGGAAAGCTTACGATTGCCTCAATGACGAGGGCTATAGTCACCTCATAGTTAACCACAGCCTAAACTTCGTAGACCCAGACACAGGTGCGCACACACAGTGCATTGAAAATACATGTTGGGGAATAAAACGAAGTATGCCCCGTAGAGGAACATCTAAAGATCTCTTCGAAAGCTACCTAAAGGAGTGGTTGTGGCGTAAGCATTATGGAGAGGATCCTTTTGGTAACATAATTGATTGATTGATTGATTGATTGATTGATTGACTGACTGATTGATTGATTGATTGACTGATTGACTGATTGACTGATTGATTGATTGATTGATTGATTGATTGATTGATTGATTGATTGATTGATTGATTGATTGATTGATTGATTGATTGATTGATTGATTGATTGATTGATTGATTGATTGATTGATTGCTTGCTTGCTTGCTTGCTTGATTGATTGGTTGGTTGATGGTGGATGGATTCATTTCGCTGAGAGCTCCGACTACGAAGACGGACAGTAATTAGACCTGTCTTCTCTACTCACGTAATCAAAACAACGGAAAACAACGACAAAATACAACGAAAAAGGTAAGCAAAATATTTATTCTTTATTTTGTATCATTAAATAGAATACTTAATGACCCAAACAACATTTGAAAGCTAACCCCAAGGCCTAAATCACTATTTTAAACCATTTCTACACGCATATTTGATTTTAAAACATCGTGAAAGCGCCCAAAAATTAATCATTTGCTTTTGATTTTCCGTATTTTAGACGCTAAAGTTGAAAAATTTTCTAAGTCTAAATTTATTTAACCTATTTTTCACGCGATTCCAGACAAATTTCGTCAAATTTTTCTAAGTTTTTTTAAAACTATTTTGGACTTGAAATGAAAATGAGAAGTTAGTCGAACAAAGAAATGAGTCAAACAAAGAGCGTAAGTCCCAAAGGGTCTCTATTGTTCTGGCTATTGTTTTCAATAAACAAAGAACTGCATGCATAATCCTGTGCGGAAATCTTGCCGTTTAATGTCGCACAAATTTTAAAATAATGTTGACAACGTTAGCAGTACTTCTCTTTGAGTCTTCACGCAACGCTTTAAACACATTGCGTGACAGCGATTCATAGCAAAACACCGCTTGCATATGACAAGCACATGTGGCAGCAATGGAATGTATATCGTGGCTGACGGGATTCCGCGACCATCGCACCCGCTCAGCTACACAGGCTAAATTTTCAGGGGAAAATGTAGATAGCAAAAAAGTGGCCTGAAATGACACAGTTTTGAGCAAGTTTGCTATGCATGAAAATGATCGTGCAGGTAAAACGCATTTTCATATGCATGGTTTCACACTTGGACTCGCCGTTTCCGCGGCTTTCTTTGTTCAGCATATTTAAAAGATCCAGAACAAAACATTTAATAAAGCTATCCATGGTCTGGAAAAAAATAAATTACATGTTATTTACATTGTGGTAAATGAACGTATTTGGGTTTTTTAGCATTTTTAAATCAATTTTTCCCGTTTATATATCTATCAGTTTTAAATCTTTTCATTTCACTTTTGTTTTATTTTACAGGGCCCACACTGATAACTGTTTCTAAACTGAAATGGTTACCCTGTATAAATATTTTCAATTATCTGTGAATGTATGCGTATACCTATTTATTTAATTTTATTTATTTATTTTACCTGGATTACTATTAATCTATTTCGTTAAATTTGATTGTAAGTTACACAACCCGCCTCGACTAGCTTTGCTACAATGTATATGCGGGCTGTGTATTTCTCTAATTTTTTTAAATTTACAACTATTGAAATATAATGATGATGATGAAATTTTCACGAGTCAATATTTCAAAGTCCTCTTAAGGAGATGCATTGCTCCACTCGACTACCCTGTTTCACGAGTGGACATTGACTTTGCCCACTCGCTAAAAGAGAACCGTAAAACGTGTCGTCGTTGTTTCACCACCTCATGCAAACTACTTTAGAGATTTACGTACTACCTTTTGGTAATGGCAATGTAACGATAACTAGTCAAGTTATCTGTGAAGAATTGCAGCTTGATGTTTCTTGATCGCACGATTAGTTGTAATTTATGGGGTCGTACGATTCGAAAACATCATGCTCGTGGTTTTAACCATCGGGGTATAAATTGATTCGAGAAATTCAGTTCGCTGGTTATTGGTGTGTCTTTTAGGCGGTTTTCTTGATTCGCAGCTAGTCCGAGTTCCGGTAGACTGGTTTTGTTTATGTAACGGTTACAAAATTATTTCGAGGTGGAAGATATATGTTTATTCTGCCACGGTTGTCTTTGTTTAGGTTTACAATTTTAGTTCGGTTTTCAAACTTTTACGCACGGCGCTCACTTTCATGCCTTGTGCTATTGTAGTTTTACTCGAAGTAAGTCTCCGTTGTAGTCTGTCCCCAGTCCCCGTTAAGTCGAAAAGGTTGTTGCTGTTTCTTGTTCGAGGCGTTGTCATCTTGTCTATGCGCGAAAGCTGGAGAGAGTTCTTAGTTTCGTTGGTTGGGCGGTGGGGGTTAGTAGCTTGGGGGTGGATGTGTGGAAAGCATTTCTTGGTCTTTCTTGGGGTTTTTCACCTTCCGTGATCCACGGGTTTTATACTCTTATTAATGTTGTAATACCGCTGGTTGGTATTGTTTTCATTGGACAGTTGTTCATTTTGCGGTATTTTATGCATTTCAAAGAGTTATAGTGCATTTCCCAAAACCTTTATTCTGCGCAAAAAAAAAACGCTTAGATAATCGTTATCAAAAGCGCATGGATAATGGCGAAAGAAGTTTCGAATCACCAGTATATCATAGCTAGTAGACCAAGGCAGTATACAGTAACCACGGTTCTGTCCTCGTGCACCGGTGTACAAGATAATAAACATTGTATTTTCTTTGGTTAACATTCATTGGTTAGCTGTAGTGTATTGTTTGGTCTTTTGCATCGGCTCTTGTGTATCGGTACACGAGGACAGAACCGCGACCACGCTTAAAGAATTTTTGTAAAGCTATGATCACAAAAAATGTCACAAGTTAGGTACCATTGTTAAAGTCAATGCGGCTTAAGGTCAAACGTCGAACTTCACATGAGCTGAACCTAATGTTAATGAGCCAGATCAATAGTTTTGGTTCGAATTCATTTTCATTCGACGTTTGACCTTAAATACTACCGCAGGACAACGTGTTAAAAGTGCGTGGGTTGCATCAAGTATTGAATCACAAAATAAATCAAAAGTTTCGATAAATGTTTAACTCACTGTGGGGTTTATACAACGTAAAAGGCGCTTAGCCAAACATTATTAAGAGCACATGGATATAATAGTGAAAGAAGTTTGGAATCACTATAGTATCATAGCAAGTAGACCAAGGCAGTGTACAATGTCAAGGGGCATTGTCACGCCATTTTAGCAAAACTTTAAAAAGCTAAAACTTGTCTTCCCTCAAAGGGAAACCAAAAATAATGGTTTACTTATGTTACCGAATAATATATTACTGCATTGAAACCGTTTTCTGACGTCGGTTGTTATCGATGACGAGGATCAGACGGGGATGTAATATATCAAACACTTGAGACTGAGTGTTTCATCACATTTCCAAACACCGAGAATTGAAGAGAGTTGAAAATACGACGCGCAGCGGAGTATTTTTGACGAACTTCGAGGTGTTTGCAAATGTGATGAAACACTCAGTCTCAAGTGTTTGATATATCTTCTCAATCGAAACTAAAACTACGGAGAAAACGAAGAAATAAAATCGAAAAAATGTATGCTAATTAAGATCACATTTCCAAACCACGGTTACGGTTCTGTCTTCCTTTGTTTTAACGTGATAAATTATTAATGAGTTTGAGAATGAAATTTGAAAAACTGGGGACAGACTACAACGGAGACTTACCTCGAGTAAAAAGTCCAAGAACGCAAGGCACGAAAGTGTCTATATGGTTTCTTGCAATCTGATTAGTCGAGGCAAAACCAAACAAAGAAATTTTGGCCGAGAGGAAAGTTTATGTGCTAGTTTCGATATCGACTGACATAAACTCTCCAGTCTCTTGACTCAGTGCATCGAACACCCCTCTGTAACAGACCTACTAAAACCCTACCCAGTGGATAATTTTCCTCTACCCAGCGGAAGTTTAGTCTCCCCAGTACCCAGCGAACATTTTGATTTTACCCGGCTATTTTTTGCTTCCCCAGTGACTGTGTGGTGTGACCAGCGTATTGTGTTTGCAAAAAAGTAGTAATAAATAAGCAAAATAAAAGAGTAATAGACCTCTTTAGCTTAGTATGTAAATTGCCCATTTCAGATCATGTGATGCTCTCCAGGGAATTTGTCCTTTGTTTATCTGTAAATTATTCAATCATGTTCACGTAGATGTTTTTGAATTTGAAAGAAATAATTCTCAAGGGTAACATCACGTGATAGGAAATGGGACAACGAACAAACCAAACTAAAGAGGTCTATTAAACTACCAAACACATTTTCAGTTTACTTTCTAAATTGGTCTTGGTGACTGTAAATACTTAAGCCTAGGCCTTGTTTAAAACAGCTCAAAACAGAGATGGTTTCAAAGGTATCAAGCAACCTAATATCTTCCCTCAAACTCAGGAGCATGCCCCCGGATTCCCATAGAAGGGTCCGCCTTCGGCGGACAATTATCTGAACCCAGAGTTATACTATAGTTACGATACTCTTCCTTCCTCTCTCCGCTCCAACAATTGCTACAGTCCAGGCACTATAAGGTAGCCACTCTTGGAGAAGTGGTAAACAGAATTCAAAACCCTCATCCTCAACAACTTCACGCCAAACAAAACAGGACTCGACCGTATCATCGTGTAAGAGCTGACGTTTCGAGAGTTAGCCCTTCGTTGAGCAATCGTCTCTGCCTGTAGTTGCCCTATCGAACTCATTTCCAGCTATTTAGACAAAATTATGGCACCTATTGTTAGATCTTTACCGTCATACGTTAAAGACAGTCAACACGCACTTCAATTTCCTGGGCGAAGACAAACTTATTTTCACTATGGATATTACATCTCTTTACACCGTCATCCCTAATGGCGAAGGTCTTCTAGCCCTCAAACATTTTTTTATTTACGCACTGTTAAGGAACCAAGCTCGGAAATATTACTCCGCCTGGCTGAGTTAGTGTTAACACTCAACTGTTTTTCATTCGCGAACAATTATTACAAACAAATTAATGGCGTGGCCATGGGTACCAAAATGGGACCCAGCTCCGCCAATCTTTTCGCAGGCTACATTGAACACCAATTTTTAAATCAATACAACGGCCCAAAACCTGAACTCTATCGTCGCTACATTGACGACTGTATCGGCGCTACCTCTTCTACCAGAGAGGATCTTAATCAATTTATAACCGCTCTTAATTTGTTTCATCCTGCCATTAAATATACCTGGGAAATTTCCGATACTTCCTTAGCATTCCTGGATATCAAAGTTTCTATCGAAGGCAACAGTTTATGCACCAGTGTGCACTACAAACCCACAGATTCTCATAGCTATTTGTTGTATTCAATTGATCGACAGTCAGCACTACAAACGTCACAGAGAGAAAACAACGATAGAATTCCATTCACCCTCACATTTCACCCTCACAACCACGCAATTAAATCCATCATTCTCAAAAACTTTAAATTACTTCAAAATGATCCCGACACTGGTAGAATCTTTTCGCAACCTCCATTAATTTCATTTAAACGTGACAAAAACATAGGTAACTTTTTAGTCAGAAGTGCATTCCAAACTAGTGATCAACCCGGAACTTTTAAATGCGCTCGCGCACGATGCAAAACATGCCCTTTCATTCACAACGTTGGCAAAATATCGGGACCCAAGCGATCTATCAAAATCACTGATCATTTCACCTGTACCTCAGCCAATGCCATCTACTGTATAACTTGCACTCTTTGCAAAAAGTTATACATCGGCGAAACAGGGAGACGACTTGGCGACCAATTCCGAGAGCACCTTCGTGACGTAGAGAAAGACGACAAAAATGCATCAAAACCGGTCGCGAGACACTTCAATCTCCCAAATCATTCTAAGCAACATATGGCAGTCTGCGGCCTTTCCCTTCACCAAGGAAACACGGAAAGCCGTAAAACTCTAGAACAAAAATTTATTTTTCAAATCGGCACTCTTAATCCTCACGGTATCAACGAACGCTTTTCATTCAACTAATTTATTCCCAAGTTTTCACGTTACCAGGCACCAGCCAATAGCTAAGCTCCATCTTTCTGTATATAAAAACACACGACGCACAATTCCTTGATTCGCTCCGACGAAGGGCTAACGCTCGAAACGCCAGCTCTTGAATCTCTTTACGGTGACCAATTGACATTATCAACCCAGTTGATAAAACCAAATTATATTGTTATACTTCCCACCGACGCAGCACCACAGTTTCTTTAGAAACTTACCCCCTCTATTATTTTCGTGTAAACCTAGTAGACAATTTAAAAATACCGGAGGAAAATGAGCTGACCCAGTGCGAAATGAGTAAACCCGGTGACTTTTTTTCCTGAAAACCCAGTGAGGGGTGTTACCGAGCACGGCTTCTTCGTACTCGCGTGGCCCTTCAATTTTGATAGTTGCTTCTTCGCCGGCCTTTTTATTTCTTTGGCACTTTTGGGCTGCGTTTGGAAGAACATTAACCGTCGATTCTCCATTGACAATGCTTAGAGAGAAGAGACAAAGGCATTAGGCCGATGAATTCGAAAGCTGTTCGCCAGTGCAAGTAAACTGAATAGCTTCTAGAATTAAATGTAGTGCGCTTCTTTTCAATTTATTAAACAGAAAAAATCATTCAGACTTAGGGTCACTTTTAATGCGTATCACTCAGAGTAGGCCGAGTCTAGGCAGAAAGCTGAGAAACGAGCGCGCCAAGTAGACTTTGCTATGACGAATGCAGAACATAAAAGCAGCTGTTGGTTTTATTTCGACATTGATTATAACAAAATTCTACATCTCAACGGTTTGCCGAAAAAGTAGAAGACCACCAAGCCAACGGCCAGACGACCAAGACGACCGACACGAAAATGAATAAACGGAACACTGACCAACAACACCAACCTGATGAATAACGGCTCCTCTAGGAGCGCCACCAATTATAGAAAGGTTTATGACCAACATCAAAAAGGTATCAAAATCATTGAGCTCGTAAAATGCATAACTAAACACGACCGCGTTCTTTAGAAACCCTACACCAGCAAAACACAAAAATAAATAAATAGTTACGGTTTTAACTGTGGGCGAAGAAAAGTAGAGTTTTAAAACAGGTTCTGTAGCTTAAAGAAATGGTTGCCTTAGCGATCTCAGTTTGCCGGAAAACTGCTTACTTTCTCAAAAGTGTTTTCCGCCGTCACTTCAAGTGAGTAGGAAAATAAGTAGTTTCCAAAACGAACCTTGTTTATTTAAGGCGCACTACCGCTCACACCTTCGCAGCAGAACTCGCATACTAATCGGTTCTGCTTGCCTCATTAAAATCTAGCTTAGCCACGTATCCTAACACCTTCTGAGTTCTTTGTTCTAAGCTGAACCATTTACAGCTAAATTTTACTTACTTTTTCAACTTTAAACTAAAATCTGTTTCGACAGAATCCTAGTAAAATTTGATTACTCTCAGACTAGCGATTTCAATTGTTGTATAAGAATTCAGCCTTCAAGATCTTTTAAGTTTTGCAAATTTTTGCACGGGCAGTTGAACTCAGCGTAATTTCAATTCTTTTAATTTTCCGACTTTGATCACCTGGAAACACCTACTTTCTAGACATGAATGCTATTTACCTTTGTAAAAATCAATTAACTTAATAGCTTAGCATAAATAGACCCTGCTCTGTAAGCTTAGGATCGAGTTGTAAGGAGTTGAGTCAGTGGTGCTATCACTCTCGACAAGCGAGTTGCTCCAGAATAAAGCCGTTAACTACCAAATCTTGCGGTGTGCCTGAACAGGCAAGAAAAAGGCATGCAGCCTAAATGTGAATAACTATACCTCGTTCTTTCATCCATGCGTGCATATGAATACACCACGTTCTTTAGAAACACTATCCCAGTTAGAAAACATAGTCAAGAAAAAGGTAGCCTAAATGAATATATCGATCTCGTTCTTTAATTCATGAGCCGAAACAAGCGAGCAAATGAATATACCGTGTTCTATAGAAGCCCCAGCAAGAAAACACCAGTGGCGAATCTAGGGGAGGGGGCCGGGTGGGAGGTGGGCTCTCCCCCCCTCCTTATGTTAAGGGCCGAAGGGCTGCAAACAAAGAAGAAAAAGGCAGCCTAAATGAATGTACCTCGTTCTTTCATCCATGAGCCGAAACAAGCGTACATGTGAATATACCGCATACACGCTTGTTTCGCCATGAATGAAAGAACGAAGAATAATCATGTAGGCTGCCCTTTTCTTGCCAGTGTTTGAATCTCGCTGGGGAAGAGCTTCTAAAGAACACGGTGTATTCATATGCACGCTTGTTTCGGCCATGGATGAAAGAACGAGGAATAATCATGTAGGCTTCCTTGAATCTCGCTGGGGTAGACGGTATCATGTCCAAGTGCAATGACTTGCTCAGCAAGGTTTTCGTCAGGTCTTTCTGGTATTCCGATTATTTCGAGATTGTATTTACGGGTATATTGCTCAAGGGTCTCATTGGGGTAGTGGCCTTTACGGTTAACGGTTAAGTTTTTGGCTTTTTTACGGCTAACGGTTAATTTTGTTCCATTACGGTTAACAGGAGAAGTTAAAAAATAATTGCTATTGTTTTAAGAAGTTAAATATTAATATCCATTGTTGTAAAACAAACTGAAAGTCTTTGGACCATTTTGAGATAAAAAAGTATTTTTTTGTTTACACTCGTAAAATACAAGAGCAATACGACACTTCCGGTTTCGATCGGCTTTTCTCGCTACCAGAACCGTATCAAACGCACAACATATCAGACTCAAAAAAAGTTCTCGAGGCCTTCACTTCTGAATTTAGATGTTTTTACGGTTAACCTTAAAATTATTTCATTTTTACGCCTAACGGATAAATTTTTGCCCACTTTAAGGCTAACGGTTAACCCCATTGAGGCCCTCTTGCTCAAGGTCATCCAACTGTTTAATTGCGATTTCTGAGTCATTATACATTTCTTCACGTTCTTCGTTGGCTTCACATAACAATGTCTTGAGTGATTTCATCTCCTTCTTCAGCGCTTTGTTTTCTTTCGTCAGTGTTTCTATTCTAGCTATGTGGAAATCCAAGGACCTTTGAAGCTCAACGTACTGATTGTGTAGGGCTCTGTTTTCTGCAAGAAGCTTATCAGTGTTCTCAGTTTTGAATGGTGGTGAGAACTTTCCACAATAATTCTACCGAATTGAGCGTGTCCGTTTCCAGGCGAGCTACTATCACTGCTTCTTTCGTTGCGTTTGCCCGAGAAGTAAGGGTAAATTGCCCTTCACTTTCTCATTTCCTTATCTACCATTGCATTTATATGGCTTTCTGGCAAAAAGATGGTAGACTACTGAAACTGTTGCCGTCCGCCCTGAGACTCGACACAGTTTTCCCACAATGACAATTCGTTGTTGATTCCTACTCCGTGCTGCCATGTGCTTCTTACTACATAATATTCTGTCCAGGAGTCTGCCACTTTGGCGGCGCCGGTGCGGCTTTCACGCGTTTTAACATATTCGCACTTAAATTCTACAAGCATTTTGAAAACTTAAAATGTTAAACTGGATTTGGCTGTCGAGGATTAGCTGCCTTTTCCAGCTAACAAACGCCTTGGTCACCACTCAACGACTCGAAAACTTCAGTTCATTTCCTTGCGAGAAGCTGACTTGACTGACTACTTTTACAAAGTTTGCTCTCGCTCTTTATTCGGACAAAATTCCAACTGTCAATCTGCTGTCAGAAGTACCGATCACATAGATTAAGGCTTACGTAAGCTCACGCGCAGCGAGTGATCTACACGATTACGCCTGTGCAGAAAAACACCTATTTGTACGACTATTTTTCCAGTTAGCTATCTTCAAAATAAAACAGCACGAGTAGTATATCTGGTGGAAAACAAATAACACCTGATCATCACCGTTTTATTTTCCTGTTTTAAACCTCCCCCCTGGTGTAAGAAGCTCGCTTTTCTCACTTCGTACACCAGGGGGGAGGTTTAAAACAGGAAAATAAAACGGTGATGATCAGGTGTTATTCATTAACTACAGGATATACAACTTGCGAGGAAGGACAACCCCCTGGCCGTTGACAGGTTCGGACAATTAGACAGAAGTGGCGGCACCTGTTATACAACAAAATGGTACGCGGAGCAAACAACTGCGTGTGGTTGGTGTGAAATAGGAAAGAGAACTGCGGCAAACGGTGTGTCGGAGAATATTGCTCGCAGCATAACTTCCAAATAAAAAAGGGAATGCAAAAGCCGGCACCATGCCGCAGCTGCGGCGTTGGAGTTTTGAGCGATTACCGATTATGTTTTGATGGCGGCGGGAACAACCTTAAACGGCGGCTTCTTCGCAAACAAGAAAAGGCTAAGAAAAATTTTGAACGTGTTTTGCACGAGCTGATGTCAACCAGTAAAGTAAAACTTGAACGTTTTTTTCTCGAGCTGATGGCAACCAGTTAGAGCTTTGCATGACAAAAGAGCAAGCAGTTAGAGATTTGCATACTTGTTATAAAAGCAACACAAACATTATACCGATGGCTGCAAAGGAAATAGGAGCAGCAACGATGCAGCATTTACAACAAGAACTAGCGGAGGAAATTGAAGTATTATGCAAGAAGTATGTTGTAGACGAAATGTCTGAACAAGAACTAGAGGCGGACCATGGCGACCAATACACAGCTGAAAATGTCCGATGCTAGAATCGCAATGATGCTCGGAGAGTACGAACAACCTGAGTCCCATTTGAAATTTCACTGAGACATCTAACGTTCAGTTACCTATTAAGAGTTAGGGCAAACTGCATTAGAAGTTACAAGATAGATGATCTGGATCATTACAACATTCTTCATTCACTGACTCGTTTCTCAGGAAACACCTGCATACATTTCAGTAACATTACACAACATTATCAAGCGAAAAGCTACAGGCTAATAACGTCAGTCAAGACCAACTTGAATACTCCAAGTATTCCATAAATATTATCAATGTAACCCCAAAAATTCCAGCACCGAGATAAGTTCCAATAAACATTTCAATAATATAGGTAATTATAATATAGATAGGACTCTGCGCGCGCTCTGATTGGTCAAAAACCCATGTTTTATCAGGGAAAAAAACAAGTCATAGAAATAGGCTTAAGGTGGATTTCCACTGTCGCGTAATTTTTTACGTGCGTTCACGTGCGTAAAAAAATTTAGAGACAATGTATGAACGACTTGCGTAAACGTTTACGCAAGTTTTGCATACATCGTCTCTAATTTTATTTACGCACGTAAAAAATTACGCGACAGTGGAAATCCACCTTAAGCGTGTTTTATTGTTTTACGTCAGCATTTTACTCTGGTGAAAATTCGCAAGGGATGGCGGCGAACATTTTGTATAAAGAAATTCCGGACAAAATTCTGAGTCAAGCTGCAGAGATTGTCGAAGAAGCTTCTAAGTTCGAGATGAAAGTAGAAGAAGCAAAATTAAATTACTTCAGTTTATCGATCGTGCGTGTTTTCGCTTGCGGCTCTTGTTTTCTACATTTCCCTCGTGTTCTCAAATGCCCGTCGTGTTTTATGACAGTATAATACATGGCTTAGGCTTCTTTATTTGATAAATATAAGGACATATGACTTGTTTGTATTTTTATTGTTTTACAACAATTATCGTACCCGCTTTTACACATTTGCACTTAAATCGCATGCAATACAAAGTTAACAGACGATACAGACAGGCAAAATAGATCAAAATAACCGCAGCAATATATTTCATATCCTTGGACTACACTAGTTATAGTCTGTCCATAGAAATGACGCCACAAAATGTTCACTTTGCAGTGAAATCACTCGTTTTGAACATTTCATTGCGTTATTTCTATGGATTATAAGATTCCATGCATGTGTTCGATTTGCTAAATTAAAAACGGGAAAATGTAACGGTTATGTGCAAACGACGTGCTTCAGCTTCACTTCTCCAAGGTGAATTTCCATAACTTGTTGAATTGCCTGTAATCGATGTGTATACTCACTCTAATTAATTTTGCACACACGCTCTTTTACCGCTGGAGAATAAAACTCGTGTCTTCACGCTGCCTTGTAATATCCAATTACCTGTATTCAGATCGAACGGGTGCACAAGTCATCATTACCGTCAAATTCGGAAAGATCGATTGAAACTATGCATCGATGTAAATTATTGATTCGATCGACTATTGCAGGAGTCACAGCGCGGGCGCAGATGATTTGCCGGTAGATTTTGTGTTGAGCTTTAATTTGTAATTGGCCGTGCACAGACTGTAGAGTGGTGCATTGAATACGAAATCAGTCTTCTCGATATCAACTTCGCTGCAATGGCAAATGCCTTGAAAGATTTTGTGCGGAATATTTTCCCTTCTTCTCTTTTTCGAAAGGGAAGTGGTGTGCATAATGGAAGTAAAGAATATCTTCACGTTGAAAATCAGGAAGATAGTGGTGAAGAAGAAATAGTTTACCCGAGCGAGGAAATGACAAGGAACAGCAAAAAGGAGGAAAAATCACAGAATACATCAGCATTACAAGCAGCGTGGAATGTTCTAAACTTGATTCAAGGTAAGGATTGGTAATATCAGAATAATATTTGATATAATTTAATTTACTATATGTAATATCAGAATAATATTTAAAATATTTTTACTGACTAGAAAGTCGGTTTTAGTATAAGAAATGCGGATCTTATGACCAAGAGCTACTTTTGAATTTTAATTAGGTTTGGCCTTTCAATTATAATAAACATAAGTAACAAATATTTTCCTCTGAACAACATGTATTTTCTTCAGTATGTGATTTGTATGTGTAAAATTTTCAAAATGTCCGCGATAAGGTTTTTTATTCGTATATGCGGAAAGTTGATACCGATGTTTCGTATTTGCTACCGAAATAATCGAAGCAGTGATTCTTACGTCAGCCATATTGGAAGATAAAGTTTGACCTTATCTGTATGACAACGCTAAAAAATTGTCCATCATCATTTTTGAATTTTAGCACGTTGCCCATTTCGACCTAAAAAATATTGTCTAGTTTCTTTTTTTTTTTCATTTCTTCTCGCTTTTATGCTTCAGCGATTAATTCCTGGGTGTCATGAACTGAAATTAAGCCCTTGTTACTTTGTTTCCTCTACTGAAAAAAGTACGAATAAGTAGTCGCATAACCCAGACTTGGTTTTGAGGTTCTGTTTTATTTTAACAAATAAAGTAACTAGTAGACATGATTCCTTGCCAAATACTTGTTTGTCTTGGCTGCCAACAAACTAAAACTTATATGATGAGCCAAATAATTCTTTTCTCGGTAAATCTGTAGCTCACTTCACTTGTGTGAATAAAAGTTAAAGTTAAAGGGAAACTCGAAAATTTCTCAAATCAAAATAATATTTCTTTCATATTAAAAGGAAGGTTATTGCAAAACAATAAGGCCAATTTTGTTTAAAAACGACCACATATTTACTTCAGCGTAAAGAAAGTTCAATTGACCGATATAATTTATACATGCAAAAGAAAATTCGATTCATTCTTAAATACTAAATGTTATTTACAAAGAGTGATTTTATTTTGATAGCTTCTTGCATCGATTGTTTTAGTCTCTTTTTAAGGTGCAATTCGATCCCTTGGCAAGTTTCATCTTAATTTATTCCATTAAGTTCATTATCATCTTTTGCGTGGACGTCAATTGTATGTTTCTAAAATGTAATGATTTGCTCTACAAGTCAGTGCACTCTTTCATTCTTTTAAACGCAAAGAACTGCATAAAATATTAAACTTTCAATGAATAATTGTGTGAACGCGTCGGACAGAGAACAAAAACAGTTTTGTTTTGCAGCGGAAAATTAGCTTATCCTATTAAGAAGTTTCTTTAGACAAGAATATTGTAGTTTGTTCTGAATTACAAACAATCTTGTGGGATAGATTCATTAAATATTACTGAATACTCTTTCACTATTAGAAAGCTATTCTTTTATGCAGAATGAATTCTATGCCTTCCGCTCATTAAAAATTAACGGTACAGAGTCAATTCAGAGCGAATTTTCTCAGCTGTGGGATCAATATTGTCGAAACAAAATCTGACTGTGGTTAAACAAAGGAAACTTAAAAGGATTTTGCTGTTTGTGAAAATCTCACACTCAAATACTAAATATTTTAGCTAGCATAACAACGAGAAATTAAACGAATTTCTACTAAAAATAATTAAATCAAAGGTAATGTTTCTTCCGAAGTGTTAACCTATTTATCATGTGTTGACATTTTTCAAAAGTAGTTTCCAGGTGACTGTAACGTCAAAACAACACCCTTAAAATTGCAAAGATTAGGGTTTACTGAAAACTGAATTAATTTTATTCACGCAATTTTGTAGGTAAAAAGCCACCTTCATTTATTTTGTTTTGAAAGTGTTTGCTTCCTTTTCAAACTGCCTTGTAGATCAGCCGAATAGCAGCATCTCAATTTCACAAGCATAATACAACCAAAATAACTTGACAAGTCCATGCCGCCTTCGCTTTAAATGAAGCTAATCAAAATGTTTGCAACAGATAACTAGCCACGAAATTTTAGCGGACAAAAATCAAATTGTTAATGTGGTGCAAATGTTTATGTAGTACGAATAACGTTCCTGAAACACAGCAAGTAAAAACATTTTATGGTGGACATGCACCAAACTCAAAACTTCCTTTGGCTATTGGCCATGTGTAAAATTAATAATTACCAAGGTGAAAAGAGTTAAAAATAAAAATAAATAAATAAAAGATACAACAAAAAAGTAGCAATAAACGGAGAATGAAACAAGGAAGGCTTCCGATGATGACAATTTAGAAAGCTTGTTATTGGTAAACTTAAAATACTAAAGCTAAACGCTTGAATATGTGTCATTTTGGACACTGAGGCTTTAATTTAAGGTTACTAATGTAAGCTACAGCTAAACTGAGTGAGCTTAGCGATTTTATGAAAAGTCGCAAGTTTACGAACTCAATAACTGTTCAACTCACTTATAATACAAAGTGCTAATCGTGATCACGTGTGCAACGCAATCTAAAACACAAAGAATCAAACCTTTGTAAAACCGCATTTTTTGGTAGAGTTTAGTTGGTACGGGAGCAAAACATTATTAGTTTCCCTTCTTCTTACCTCCCGTACATGTCGATGGATGACATCCAAGGTTAAAATCGTTTAATTTTCATTCCAGGCACGGGTACCCTCGGGATTCCATTCGCTGTCATGCAAGGTGGATACATGTCTTTGGTAGCCATTGTCATCATATCAGTGATTACTAACTACACGGGTAAACTGATTATCGAGTGTTTGTACGACAAACCGTTTAACGATCAGGGCACACGTGGAGTCCGTCTCAGGAACAGTTACGCCTTGATAGGTAAGTTGGTTTCTTTAGCAGATTTTTTGTTGTAAGTACATTCGAGCTTCAATTGAACCTTCTTCCCGGAGGGGGATACTCCCCTAAATTTCGGATAGGTGTGTACTGCGAAGGTTCTGAAACCTGACTCTGTTTAATTAAGGATAAATACAAGGAAAAGTGTTACCCTTTTTAAGGCGCAAACACGACAAAGTGGCATTGTATTAAAGGAAAAACTAAGAATGGTATAAACTGGACGACTTTATTTCGTTTTCGTTTCTGTAACGCTAACACTAGTACTCTTAAACGGGTATTTCAGTTTCAACAGACCGTTTCCATTTGTTTTAACTGACCTTTTATATCAACTGCAGTTTAGCTGACATAATTTAGGTACCCTATCTACCGATCACACCGGGAACATTGCCAAAAGGGGCAAAATTATACCCTATTTAAGGACCGAGGACCGCAAAAACCACACCCTATCCTGCGGCACAAACCTATATAGCCCATATATGGGGAGCTTCTTTAGGCTCTAATGCGACACGTGACAAGCCATAAGGATGTCTGAGAATGGACGTACAAGGCTCAATCTAAGGATTATGCGGAAAAGGACATGTGATTAAAACTTCACAAAAGGGACATCTAGCTAACACTGCCACATTAAAGCTAATGGCAGTTCTATTTTGCCCATATCGCGTGCCAACCCTTAATTTAAATAAATATTATGGAAACTTTTCTTCCCGGTACACTGACGACAACCCGTCTCTAGACTAGCAAATCATGTCTCCAGGGTGAATGCCGAAGAGGTCGCTGATAGTCAGTCAGTCAGTAACATCCAATCGGTCAGTCAGTTACTCAGTGACATCAAATCGGTAAGTCAGTCAGTCAGTGACATCAAGTCGGCTAGCCAGTCAGTCAGCGACATTCAGTCGATCAGTCAGTGACACCCAGTCTGTCAGTCAGCGACATTCAGCCGGCATGTACCAGGAACACCGGATCACCACAAAACACGGAACATCGGAACACCCCGGAACACAAGAAATACCATAAAATGCCAATAAATATCTGGTGTTCTGAGGTGTTATGAGGTGTTCCGGTGTTCCTGGTTTTAGTACATTCCCATTCAGCCAGTCAGCCGACCCGTCAGTTAGTGAGTTCAGTCAGGCATTCAACCTTTCCAACAGTTAGACGGTCACCAACATGCCATTTATTCAGCTAGTCATGATCAGTCACACAGTCAATCACATGGCCATTCTGACAGACAGCTGGTTATTCGTTTGTTTGTTGGTTCGTCCGTATTTCTCAACTCGTGGATATATCCTTATTAATTTTTGTTTGTTCTTGGTATTTTCTATCACAGGCCAAGCCTGCTGGAAAAGATACGGTTCACTTATCGTCTGCGCAGCTCAGGTGATGCAACTCGCTTGCGCGTGCGTCCTTTACCTGTTACTTGTGGCCGACTTTTTCAACGACTTGTTCCAACATCACGCTCTCTCTTACTCACTGTGGACAATCATCGCCGGTATAATCCTCCTCCCCTCGGTATTCCTGAATCAGTTTAAACGCATCTCCTGGCTCAGCATGTTCAGTGTCGTGGCCCTGGTAATGGTCTTCGTGTCGGTGATTGGTTATGGCGTGGCGAAGCGTTACGAGTGGGATTTCAACCTTGGCGTGACCACGTTGGAAGGCTTCCCGGTAGCGTGGGGTATTATCCTGTTCAGTTTCGTATGCCATCCGTATCTGCCAGGAATCGAAGAGAGCATGGAGAAACCTGAAGAGTTTAACAGCATCATGAACTATTCGTACCTAGCTTCAGCTGTGACCAAACTGGTTTATGGCTTCATTGCTGTGTTAACCTTCAAGGACCACACCCAGCAGGAGATCTCCGAGAATCTACCTGCAGGTGCTCTCCAAAACACAGCCAACTCGTTGCTGGGACTGAACGGCCTGTTTTCTTACGCACTCCCTCTTTTCACTCTGGTAACCATCGTACACAAAGCACAAATCTCGTGCATCCCGCCATGCATTCCTGACGAGAAGCATCCTCTGACCGTTAAGGAACGCGCCATGATTTACTCACTGCGAGCGCTCTTCGTTGTTTTCACAGTCATGGTTGCGGTGCTTTTGCCTCAGTTCTCGCTGTTAATGGCGATGATTGGCAGCATATCAGGTGTTCTGCTCACACTAGTTTTCCCCTGTCTTTTTGACGTCATTCTTCACCTTGACCACATCAGCACTAGACGTTACGTCGTTAATTTACTCATCGTATGTGTAGGGGTCCTGTCGGGTGGATTTGGTCTGGTGTTTTCATTGATAGCGATAATGAAATTGTACGTCAAATGATAATAGCGTTATAAGCACAATAAGGAACACAAGGGGGTAATCAATAACGGTAATAGGACTGAGCGTGCGATCATTGTCATTATAACAAAATCGGACGACCGCGTAGTGGAAGTCCTATTGGTGGTTTTCACGTCACGCAAGTATCACGCAAATTTCACGCACGCAAGAAATAAAATCGCTTACCATTCAATAAATTGAGTCAAGAAATTGAAATATCGTAGAAGAGTAATAAATAAACAACCTGCCAAAGTTTCGGGGATGTACGATATTCCGAACTCGAGTTATTCGGCAAAGTGTATCACTGAAAATTATAGTGTTTAGTATGGAGACGCCATGTTGGAGCCCCTCTGAGGGACTCCAACATGGCGGCCGGAAACCAGTGGAAACATCTGGAGCTTACTTTGACTCTCTCAAAACGTTTCCTCTCGTTGTTAAACTTGAAAACATTCGCATAAACACTTCCCTCAACATATTGGCTACTTAGAACTCGAAAATGTAAGGCGAATCGATATTTTCGCTCACGTACAGAAACAATGCCGATGTCACGCATTGTGAAAAATCTGAAATTCAAAATGTTCTATTTTCAAAACAAAGCCGTCTACCGAGCTGAAAACAGGCCAGCAGATATATGTTTAAAAATGACTTTTACCTGATGAAGTTGAAAACTCAAAAGTTTTAATTTTAGTTTTCTCTGACGTCACGTGAAAACCAAGAATTTGTTTAATCACGAGTACGTATGATTACAGACAGAATTGGACCACACGACGTCCTGTTAAGGATTAATCATAACCATATCAGAATTTGAGAAAAAAACTTGGGCAAAGGGAAAATTTTGATGATTTATCAGCCCTATTTCAAAAAGCGATTTTTCGAGGAAGCATGCGCAGCAAGCAAACCTTGTTATCAGATACTTTGAAATTGGACGCTTTTTAAAAGACGGATTCCGCTCAAAGTTCAAGCAATAAGTGCAAACATTATTTACCAAATATCTACTCACAACACCGTAACTTTTTGAATACTATTTAAAATATCCTGCAATTCATTTCTCTAGGTGACCCCGCGATTAAATCCCGACGCATTCTCGAGAAATTTAATGTCAAACCTCGTAAGAATGCTCAAAGCGTGTGTTATTGAGTTTTAAACTAACGCGAAAGGTCTCTTTTAATTGAAATATGGATAACTTCAAGTTCAATTTTCTCTCGCGGGGTCAGCTTGAGAGGTTAAGTCTTGATAAGATCTTCTTACCTTTAGTTAAAATATTACCATGCTATGAGATTTTTTGGTAACTTTATTTTTGCCATTATTGCGCGAATGTTCTGCGGAAGTCATTTTGAGTTGCGTGCGCTCAAATTTGGCGAAAAATAGGGCGTGCTAAAAACCAATTAGATTCCTAAGTTTGTTATAGTTATGGTTAAGGATGTAATCTATCAGTTGTTTCCTACTTCTATTAATGTCTGTCCAATTTGGAAAAGAGCAAGCGATTTTTCTCCATCCCACAAAGTGAGATCAAATCAATCAATGCAATCAACATGGCTACCATTAATATCGCACAGTAATGAAACCAGGGTATAGGATCTAGGGAGACGCAGGGTTTAATCATTTTGCTGCCGTGACGCATTCTGTTTGCAGCTGTTTGGGTAGAGTTCAACCTTGTTCTGACCATTGAAAATGAGTATGAGATTTGGTTGGAAATAAACTATGAGGAATACCAGATTTTGGATAAACGAACCAAGTGCGAGGCACACTGATATTTCCTTCACATTGATAAACAAAGATATCTCTTTAGCTAAACAAAGGGGAGACTTATTTTCCTCCTTTAACGCTGGCGTCAATTTTTAGATTCTCTTTTAAATTTGTGCAGCAAGTGCTAGACGGGGTGATGGATCACGGATTGGCATATTGTTATCACGAGGGCAAATTGCCTCTGCAGACGAAAAGGCAAACTGTTTGAGCTATTTTAATCAGTAACTGTTTCGTTCTTTGTAGGGACAACGTCCAAAAAATGTAACATAAAAAAGTGAAATAACAAAACATTTAGATAATGTGAAAGTAGATGATGAAATATATGTAATGACAAATCCAAAATAATAGACGAAGGAAAACATCCGGTTTAAACCAAAGCAAAAATATGTGATCGACTTCCTTGAGTAAACCTGTGGAAAGGGGAAATGTAACAACACTCCACTTTGTGAATCGGTACAGATCAACAGCTAAGATTTTCTTTTTATCGATTTATCCGTGTAAGCTTTGTATAGTTTTTTTTAGAAGGTGACGTCGTCACGCTATTAGGGAGCTTAAGCAACGACGACGGCGACGGCAAGGACGACGCCTGCTAGAAAATTAATTTATATTTTACGCACGAATCTTGCAATTGCCTTGGTGCATTTGGTGAAACTATCGCTTTCAAACGTAGTTCTTGTAGAAAATATAAGGACGGCGTTTATTTTCAAAAAGAAAAACGAAAATTTAGCCGTCGAGGTTCACGTTCTCCAAAGAATTCAGAAATTGGTCATTCCACGTTGTTGTTTTGCAGAGGACGGCAAAGAAATGTACAAAGAATTATAACGCACGTGCGGAGCTATTATACTCCTCGTTAAATCTTTTGTTTAGAGACGTTCTCGTTTACTTTGCCGTCGTGGTTTGCTAAAGCTCCCTAATATCCCCCGGACGTGCACGCAAGTTTTCGTGCATTTTAATGGAATAGAGCAATAGTAATATAACATTGTAATTGTAAATTATCTTTATAGTAAATAATTTAGTGTAAGTTTTATAATTATTTCTAGGTTACTGTAAGTGATCTGTGGTATGTAGTCTATTGTAAGTATAATGCATGTATTGTAGGTACCTCTCTGTTGTGTGTTGTATTATAAAATGAATGTTTTGCCATAGCAACGTCCAAAACTTGACAAAATTGACACATGAACATCTTTTGCAAAGGTTGAATGTACAGCAACATACTGAAAGGTTCAGCATCACAGAGTAAATCCTCATTAAAAAACCTAAACTCTTGCAAGTCCAAAGGTTAAAAAACTGCCACGATGACGATGTTTTGGCATATACATTATCAAACTCTTTGTATAAGTTATGCTGTATTTCTTTTAATTTTTTAACCTAACCCTAACCCATAAGCCACGCAATGTAACATTCCTTATTTACTAAGCTAAACAATGTATCTGTTGTTCATTTCCCTTGTTTATTGTTTTATAATTATTTTTTTGCATAATATACAGTACTGTTATAAGAATAAATTAAATTATAAATTGGAAAATGACTTGTGTTTCATTTGTGCATTAATTATCAGTTAAATGATAAATACGTCCGTCACCAGAATGAATTTCCTAAAAAATGCAACTCGTGGTTATACGATATTTATACGATATTATCGAGTACCGGACAGAGAACATTCCACTACCGTATGGTGCACATTTGAAACAATCTAGACAGTACTCTTAAAACTGCAAAATCGATTTCTACTTTTAAATTTTATCTGAAAAATAAATTGATTACTGACTTTTTAAAAAGCACGTTATGATAGTATTTTAGTATCTTACTAGTGTCTTATTTTATTATAATTTTAACTTAAAATATGCATATTGTATAGTACGTAGTGAGAATATTTATTATACGATTAATTCTTAAATAGGTATGTTTATATTGCTTTTGCTAACTACTTCTCTTATCTTAATTAGTTTTTAGTCGCTTTGTCACTGAAAAGCCCCACCAGGGGAGTGCCAATAAAGTATTGTATTGTATTGTATATGAGCATCAGGAAGAACAGTAGGCAAGTTATTTTATCTTATGCGGCTATAAATACGATTATAGCACAACTTGGGTAAAGCGCGCGTTCTAATTGGTCAGTTGCCACGCGGAAATTTGATGTTCTTAAACAAATATTTGCCCGAGAAGCGAATGCACGGTCAGTGCTTATTTGCTGTTAGTAGAACCTCGACCTCGTTTTTTTTTTATTTTTTTGGAAGTCTACGAATCTGATTGGTTCTCTCAACGCTTTCTATTTAACGTCATAGAGGCGTATTCTGTGAAAGTATTCTCTAATTTAGTAGAAACTCAGTTGTGTTCTATTTGAAATCCGCGAATCTGATTGGTTCTCCCACTGTTTTCTATTCGCCGATAGAAAACAACCGCGCGCGCGTAGCTCTCTTAGCGGTAGTTTTTCTTGAATTTTAGCTCAAAAGTACACAATATTGTAGGTTTTGGACTGCAATCCCTTGGAGTTTCTACTAAAACAATTGGACTACTCGCCCTCGTTTTCTTCGAGCGATAGTCAACTCGGCTGCGCCTCGTTGACTATTCGCTCATAGAAAGCTCGGGCTCGTAGTCTAATTTTTGAATAGAAAACGATCATGTGCGCGTTGCTCCTTAAAGGGTCTCAATGGGGTAGAGGCTTTTACGGTTAACGGTAAACTTTTTGGCTTTTTTACGGCTAACGGTTAATTTTGTTCCATTACGGTTAACAGGAGAAGTTAAGAAATAATTGCTATTGTTTTTATTAATTTCCATTGTTGTAAAACATACTGAAAGTCTTTGGACCATTTTGAGATAAAATAAGCATTTTTTGTGTGTGTGTGTACACTCCCAGTGAACTATATAATTCTTATGATTTTACTGAGGGGGAAAATATTAAGAATACCAAAATAAGATAGAGTTTAAATTACTTAAAGGAAAATAAACAAGGAAACTATGCAGACACTTACGACACTTCCGGTTTCGATCGGCTTTTCTCGGTACCAGAACACATAAACGCACATCACATCAGACTCAAAAAAAGTTCTCGAGGCCTTTACTTTTGTATCTAGATTTTTTATGGTTAACATTTTTTACGGGTAACGATTAAAATTATTTCATTTTTACGCCTAACGGCTAAATTTTTGGCCATTTTACGGCTAACGGTTAACCCCATTGAGACCCTCTCCTTACACTCTGCAGAGGGACAATTAATTATTTGCCTTGATTTTTGGCTTATTTCCGACCGGTTTCTTTTAACCTTCTCTGACTGGGAGACCCCTCACCCATGTGACTTGAAAACCTCTTATTATATGTTCCCACACTAAGGAAGTTATATGCGCTTCATTACTGCGCACGCAACTTTTGTTGCAACGCACGTCATGTATCGAGCGCGTACGCGCTGACGATACTCACAAAGGGCCAGATGGTAGTTGACCCCTACTTTTTTTTCATGAACTGACTTTATTTATAACTGTCGACATATTACCAAAAAAAGGTTTTCAAGATTTCTGCCCCCACGACATCGAATCCTGCCATCTTGCGGCTGTTAAGCGAGTGGCGACTTCAGATATTTATTTGAAATATTTTGGGGCTAAGAGACACTGTAGCCATATTCCCTGACGAGGCACGATTTTTTCAGATTTAGGATGTTCTTAGAGGGTTGAAAATCTCAGAACAAAATCAATTTTAGAATTTTTTGCGGGAATTACAGCCTAAACTCAGAATTTTTTCACACTAATTATAACGTGTATAAATGGTCTTGCATCTTAATGACGTAATATGACTATGTTTATGACGTCATTTCTGTTAAATTTATTGACAGTCTGGGTGCAGCCACTTCGCGTAAAAGTGACTTCTGCGAAACAGAATCGCTAATCGTTACAGTTTGCTGCACAATCAAGATGTCTGTATACCTAGCCATCAGCGCGTTGGAAAGTGAGAAAGCGACCTCAGGGATTTTTATGAAAAATCGAAGATGAATTCTTAATGGGGTCTTATGGTCTTCTACCTGACACTTGGCAGACCATGAGCTGAAATTTGCCATATGTTTTGCTGGTACGGGTTTTTAGAGTATATTACTATTGCAAAGAATGCTTTAAGCTCTATAAAGTGATTCGATTTGATTGAGCAAAGCCCTTGCATGTCTCTTGAGTTCGAAGTATAATTTTTGTATAATTTTTTCATGTGACGTCATCAAATTATCTTTTCGCAAATTTTCAGCTCGATAGCGCCCTTCGTTTTGAAAACAGAGCAGTTTTCCGACGAATGTGGCGACATCAAGCCCAAAGCAGTCACTATTATTGCACAATTGGGTTCCAGATGGTTTCTCGGGCATCACGGCGTCTCCATACTGAGCTTTGTAAATTTGCGTGGAACGTTTCGGCAAATAACTCGCAAACGGCACACCGCACAGGCCTGAG
Source organism: Blastomussa wellsi (assembly GCA_947652115.1). Taxonomy (NCBI): domain Eukaryota; kingdom Metazoa; phylum Cnidaria; class Anthozoa; order Scleractinia; family Plerogyridae; genus Blastomussa; species Blastomussa wellsi. Next base: position 8,799,062 of record OX393574.1, on the reverse strand, counting down.
ACTTGGAGAAATTGTTTATTTATTTAACATCGACACTCCCTGAAATTCTTAACTTCTGTAGCTAAATTGTTTCGAATTTAGTTTTTAATTGCGTGACAGTGAAAACTGTAGGATTTAACTCGATTTTTAAGATATCATCGCCGATTTGATCTGATATTCATCGATTTGGTTAAACTAGGAAAGAAAAATAAAATAAACAACCGAACAGAAATAGAAAAATACGGAAACGAACTGGTACTTACAAGATTGTAGGCTAAAGGGAAATCACAGAAGATTCATTTGATCGAAGAACACTTTCGTGTTGTTGTCAAAACAACTTGCGAGCACATGGCTCATACCATAATAGTAATACCATAACACACTGTGTCCCAGTCCCCAGGACCGGCGCTCGGAAAATCAAACAAAAATAGTAAGGTTTTGTAACTAACAAAAACCACCAATTTACTGAAATACTATTTAATCAATATTTTCATGACAATTCAATGTATAACCACAATACCTTAACAGTAACGTGTATAATAAGATTTATTTATTTAATTTGACATTTCCACTGTCGTGCCTCGTTGACTATTCGCTCATAGAAACCTTGGACTCGTAGTAGTTCACATTTCTTCCTTTGCCACAGACAAACCAACACTTTAGAATATAATTTGGTTTTATCAACTGGGTTGATAATAGGGTATTAACATGACCTTTTGAGGGATTATTGTTTAGGGACCGATCGTTTAGTACGTCCCAGGGGAGGGCGGTGGTTTTTTAAAAAGTGTGGTGTTTCTTAACTGTGCCCCCCAAGAATAATGACTTAAAAAAATTATACCCTCCTTCGCAATTCTAATTTTAAAAAGTGTACCCCCCCTTTCTGACCATCCTTTAAATAATGCCAAATTCTTTGCTTCGTTCCTCACACATGCATATTTTTATCCATTTTTTTTTATATCTTTTATCTTTTCTATCGTTTATTGCTTGTATTTCCACCTTGTTTGTAATAAGTTTAGCTGTTTTTGTGGGAATAAAATTGTTATCATTCTTTTTTATAGTTTAATATACCTGTAGGTACTCTAGTGGGTTACGGTACATAATATGGTGCATCATGAAGCCCTGACACGGGTGTGCACATTTAGTATGGCGACTATCCGGTGAGGCGCGAAGCCACCCAACGAGTGAGGGAGTTTGTTCCTCCCTTTATCTGTTCCCCAGTGCAAATGTTGCTGGCTGGCTAGCAAAGTGGTTTATTATATGTTTTCTCATGGGAGTTGTCACTGAAAAAAACAATACTTCTGCGCTGGCCGATTGAAACTTGGAGGGGCGACTGAAGAAACTGCTCGACGAAGGCTTGAATCTCGTTGAGAAGAGTGGATTTCAACGGTTTTCAGTGCCATTTCCGCACGTTTGTTGTTTGTTCTAATTGCTGGCTGGCAAAAAAATATGGATCATGTTCTGGCAAAAAGGTACAGATAAATTTTTCCCAGCAACACTCACGAACACCTGTAAATGTTTTAACATCACATATTTTTATTCATTTGGATAAAAGAATGTATTTTGCCACAGTTTGTTCTTTGGTTACCCCTGGAGGCGGAGATATCTCTGAATTGCAGAGCTACAGATTCCAACCCTTGAAATTGAAAAAAGGTAGGTTTTGGGAGCGAGCACGAGCGCAAAAGGCGCGAGTTTCTTTGGGGGTCTGCTCCCCAAGAAAATTTTCTACAAATGTGGGCCTCTAAGACGCCATTTCCTGCATTCTGTTAAAGCAGCTTTTTGGGGATTAGTCAGCTACTTCAACACTCTTTTGTTTGGTTACTTCTCTTTTATTTCCAATGACTGCTGTTACAATGCTGTCCCGCTTTCACTCTTCACTGATCTTAACTATCACAGCAACTACTTCAACTACAACTACTGCAACTTCTTGCCTTTCTTTTATGGGGTCAACCACATGATCCGTCAGATCACTGTCAAGCTGTCAATTCCTTAATATTATGCTAACGTCAGAGCCTGCGCAATCCACATAAGATACTAGTGCGATTGCGCGCAAAGCTATTTAGCATATTTTCCTTCGAGGTAAAATCTTTTCAACCTAGATTTTAGCTATCAGTTTTCAGGTGGTTGACCAAGATAAAACAACGCGAGAAATATAAAACTTACAATCTTTGTTTCCATCAAGTCCAACTTGAAAATCACACTAAATTTAGGCATAAAAGTTGTTGTTAAATATCTCTCACAACACACGTGTCACAAACGCAATCCCGGCTTCGTGGGTTGGGCCTACCTAAATTTTAAGCCCGCCTATTCCATATCATTAACTTTGCGTGCACTGGTGTCCAAACATATTCCATGAGTCACCATTGCTTTATGAATATTCCTTTGTTATTCAGAACAGTCCTTCTCATCTTTGTGAGGAGTGCGACATGATATGCCGATAATTAAACTTTATTTGGGGTGTCGGAAAAAGGTCGGTAAAATAAGTTAAATTCTGGACCGAAAACACGACAGGAAGGACAGGGAAAAACCCAAACCAGCTGGAAACTTTAAAACAACTAATTCCTGGAAGGACGCTCCTAAAACGTGACCCAATGCTTTAATTTATTCTTTCGACTGACCCCGTGGGCAATAACCAAGACAACCATGAACAGCTGGAATTACGTAGAATGCAATGATGCTCAAGGAATACGAGTGAACCTAAATTCTACCGAGATACAACTGATATGAGAGAGATATAATTGAGGTAGTCAAGGTAGGATCTAACGCAAGATAACTTAGTGTAGCGAAAATAGCTGATAGAGATAATTACAACATTCTTTGCCAGAAGAGAAACCCGACAACTGTGTACATACAACAACACAGAGAAAAGGACATCATTAGGTTCACGTCTAACGAGTGAGCTGCGAGTCAGCAATGTAATCTACAACTACTCTCTTTATTATTTTCCCAAAATATTCCTACCTAATCCGCATATAACTAAACATTTTAATACCTCTGATATCGAAAAAGACTATTTCCCTTTAGTCTTTACACAAGAATAAACAATCCCAAAAAATGCATTCCTTGCTTGCATTTTTATTCTCTAACAATTCTGAAAGGTAACAAGGCTAGGATCGTCCCAGTTGTAAAACTTTTAGACTTCCATTGCTGTGTCATAAAATTTGACCCCCCTCACGTTCCTTGCAAGATAAAAATGTACCCCCCAAAATGGATCTTGTTTCAAAATTGAACCCCCCTCCAAAACCACCGCCCCCCCCCCCCCCCCCGGGGACGTAATAAACGATCGGTCCCTTATTGGCACCCGCGTAGTGTCATTTACAATATTCCCGATAAAAGTCATATTAATGTCATTATTATCCATATACAAGGTCACATAATATCCTGATGACTCACAAATTTAATAATTATATAATGTTTTCAAGAATACAAGTAAGAACTTACTTCGCGCTGAAAATGTTATAACTGTAAAAGCCGGACCGATATGTTCTGAACAGGTTCAGAACTTTGCCGATATAGCTACAAAGTCTCTGAAAATAATCGCCAATGACCTAAGAACTCATAGGTAATCAATATTTAACGAACTTACAATTTCCAGTTGATCGTCGGTGTAAAATTCCCACAGTACTTCAATCAAATGAACCAATCAGCTTCAGGGCCGTTGCAGCCCTAACAGCGTGTGTTTTGACTATCAATTTGGCCGAGTATGTGGGCAATAATGTGAATTGGCCACCGTAAAGAGATTCGAGAGCTGACGTTTCGAGCGTTAGCCCTTCGTCGGAGCGAATCAAGGAATTGTGGGTCGTGTGTTGTTTATATACAGAAAGATGGAGCTTCGCTATTTCAGACCAGAAGACCGACAGCAAGAAGAAGCTCATAACCATTGCAATTTCTGAAAAACAGAAAGTTTACCTTGAAAAAAGCGTTTAAGGTGATTCCCTAGTAAAAGAACCCGTCAGAGATTTCCGTTGAAACTTGGCACATGTTTGCAACAAATCAAGAAAATTATAAAAACGTAATAAAAAGTGGGGGTCACCGTGCTCATTTCCACGTCCCAGTGCTGACGAATACGGCTATTTACGCTTCTCTGGCAACAGCTGCGCATAACCCAAAACGAGACAACAAAGCTCCATATTTTCCTTGAAGTTTGCAGCATCCCACAACGCTTGACTTGGCTCTATTGTCTATTCAACAATGTACCAGAACAATGTTATTGAACACCTTTGTTTTTACTTTACGTTCCAAAATAGACTTATTTTTGATATGCGCTGTTCGGCCCTTTATAGCTGAATCCATACAATTTAGTTCAATTTCCAGAAAACTGGCCATAGATTTCTGGTAATTATTTTTCTTATTGAAAGAAAACACTATTATCATTAAAATTATGAAAGAAAAAATGGGGGTCACCGTACAAGTTATCGCGATAGAATGTGCGGACGACCTGCACTTTTCCGATTTTTGAGCGAAGACTGGGGCGAGTTTTCAAACTGTCATACGGTTTTAAGGCCCTTGGAAGGTGGAAGACAGCATGGAAGAAAATATTTTAAGGAATTTTCATCGACATACTGCAATTAGGACGTTATATAATAGAGTGGGAGCTTAAATGCCAATGTAGTGGCTCATTACAAGTTTAACAGCCATCCTCGTTAACAACTAACACTACCACTTTATACGTTATACAAATTTTGAAACATTAAGACTCGTCCTGGCCAGGAAACCTGCCTACCAACATTTTCATTAACTATCACTCTTCGATCGACCCCATTTAATGATCTTTCTGCAGAAAATTCATTTTATGGCCACCATTTTGTTATGCGCAGTGAGAGATGCGCAGTTCAAAACAATTTAATAGCAATTCTTAAAATATAATAATTACAATTTCCGAAATATATATATAGAGAATAGCTTGTGTCATTTTGGAAAAGCCCCGGCTGTGAAGGGTACGTTTTTTTTGCTATAGTGATTGTAATCAATGTGGTGGTTGGTGGATTTAGCTGACAGGAATTTAAATGATTGGCTTATGTAATTGTCCGATTGCAGCCAAATGTCCGATTACAACTTTGCAGATTAATAAATGCAAAAACAGCAGTTTATGCACCAATCAATTTTGAGGAAATTGTAATGGTTATGATTATTATTGTTGTTTCTGTTGTTGTTCTCTCGGGTTTCCCTGGTGGTTATTTCCAGCTTCTTCCCTTTCTTGTCTCGCTAAATCGGTGCCGCGTTGTTTGATCGTGCGAATATTTTTTTCGAAGCAGTATTTCAATGAACGCAAGGCGGAACTGCCTTACTCTAATACAGTAGACAACAGGGTTTACCAAAGAATTAAGCATCGTGACAAGGATTGCTGCCATTTTTACATCGGAGATTTTAAGAGTCAAACTCAGTATTCCAATAATAATTACTGGCATTAAATAACCCAATAATAATGCAAAAAGTACAGTGGTAGTTAACTTAAAAGCTTTCTTCTCCTTCAAGAATTTCTGTCTGGCTTCTACTGAGGTTTGTTGGGAAGCGATTTGTTTTTCGTGGCGACGGGTCTCACCGTAAACTGAAACTTGGACGAGGACGAACATGGCCATGAGAATGAATAAGACAATGTTGATTATCGTTAAGAATATCTGATTGCGTCCTATAAGGATAGGTGTAATAGCAACAACTGTAATCCACGTCAGAGCGGACGAACTGAGTATTCGAACTCTGGTTACCATAGTTGTGTAGACGAACGGATGTTTAATGGCTATATATCGCTCGACGCTGATCAAAACCAGATGACGGATTGTCGCTCCAAATAATGATCTGACCACAATTTTCCATGTTTTTTGTAACATGCAAAGTTCATTGGAGGCGTCACCTATCAGAGTTAATATTGAAGCGGCGGCAAAGACAGGTTGGCCGATCACTCCCTTTAGCAAGTCAGTGAAGGCTAAAAAGCAGAGTGTAATGTTGGAGTTGGTTCTCAGTCGCGCTTTGGTTTTCACCGCGATAATCACCAGTGAATTCAAAACAATGATGAAAGGACAAATTATCATGTTGAGGACAAGCGCCACGATAGTCAAGGGGTACCGTTTCCCTTGTGGAGTTTGTGCTTAAATTCATGTCGTCTCTGTTGCGATCTATTGAACCTCTTTATTCCGTTCTCTACGGCGACAACAAATCAAGTCTGTAAAAATTCAAATTGTAGCAATTTAAAATGCCCAAGAAAATACAAAAAAGTCAATCAAACAGCCTTAAACGAAGGATGAATACAAAACAAGTCTGCTACCAGCTTAAGCTTTCACCACCGGGACACAATGTATTTTTGAATTAAATCTTGACCATTTTGTTATTGCTCTGCTGTTTCACAAAAACGTACTCTCGAGCTCTAGCTTCCTTTCCTAAGTTGTTTTTTGTTAGTTGTAAAATTTAAACTTTTCCCAGTAATCGAGATACAATTTCCAGTTGAAAGATCCCGACGCAAACAATAGAAATTAAAGATGGGAAACTATATTCTCCAATACATGGAACCTGTGAGCTGCTCGAAATTAATTTTCAGTCAATCAGTAAGTACGTAATATAAACAGAATATAAACTCGACGTGTAATCAGGCCCTTCTTCGCCTGCAATAATATGTCTTAGTTTTACTTTATTTGTCACGTCGGCTGCTCTTTCAGTGAAAAGCGTTGGTGCTGGCAGAAAATTGTCTAATAAACAGCTTTTTTGCTAGTGTGGGTGGTTGCACGGAAATAAAAAATATCGCCCCGATTTGTCGGGCAAGTTAAATCGGTAACCAGCCACAAGGAAGCTAATCAGTGAACATAAAGAAAGCAATGGAGTTGTGACGAAAGGAAAGATGGGATTCATTCATAAGCACATAATTTATACAACTTTTCTGTTATTCAGCATTTCCCTGCAATTGATAATGTTTTGCTTTTCCTTTAATGGAAAATATTTTGATTCTGATCAATTTATCTGGATTTTATGATCTCTAAGTAAAAAACAAACTAACGAATCACGAATCACGCAACGTAATAACATTGAAAAATTTACCCGGTCTGTACGCATGTACCATGTCGTGGATCTAAGTTACCCAAGGACTAATTCCCAAGGAGGCTGAAATTCAAATTCAAAATCTTAGAAATTCAAACATACTCAGAACATTCTACGTACCACTTCAGCCACTGTTGAACTATATCACGTTTTCCTCGCGCCGGCTCTGAAAGACGTAGATTTCACGTCCATTTCAGTTGGTGACCTTTCTCCATGATGTTGTTGTTCCAAATCCGTCCCACTTTCTGTTGCGGCCTAACTTCTCCTCTCCGTAATTTGAAGCTGCTCCGTGTACTGTACCGTGAAGATTGTAGCTAGGTGCACTTGTTCAAAAGGGAAAAGCACTCCTTGACGGAAATTGTGGATCGATTTAATTTTAATCTTTTAAGTTGTCAGATTTTTTTCAGTGTTTGCATCACAATAGTTACATTTATAATTTGGGGGTTGGTTTATGTTTTATGACCCTGGCTCGTGTTTCAACTCGCTTTTTGATGTAAAAGTGTTCTTGGTTCATTTTTTCAGACAAAACCGTGTGAAAACTTTGAATTAAAATCACGAAGGCCCAAAACGTGCAACCCATTCCTGCAAAATTGTACACAGAATAAATATTAGTGCTACTTTGATCCCTATATTAGGCTGACAACACATCTTCCTGCCAGAAATACAGCACTTCAAACATATATGGACTCCATTAGCACAGAGTTTTCGTGTAAATTAGCTGTCATCATTTGATCTCAATGGTCTCTGAATAAACTATGAGAAACACGCAAGAAATGACGAGTTTCAAAATAAGCGTTTTAAAATAATCCATGGAAATAACTAGGGCAATATTCTTGCAACACGTAAATTAATTTATACATTTTCCGTTGAAACATCAGCAACTTTTCAAACTGTCGTCAGCGATTTAAAGGAGTTAATACAGACAGGGTTAATGTATTTAATAATTCTAATGGAAAGTATTTCTGTACAGAATCCTAATGGCTGCCACAGAGACTTGTGACTTCCACCATGAGTGTCTCGAGCTCCTCAAGATTCAAGGATTCCTTTTGACAAAGTCATTAACACATTTCTCCTGCCATTTTCAAGGAATTAAAGTGATCCATTATTTTTTGGTGTTTAAAGCCATAAAAGTACAGAAAACGGAGTCAAAGCAATATCTTATTCTAGAGTTCATTGACAAACGCAAACACTGAGTTTAAAATAATAAAATTGGAAAAGATTGCTGTGGCTAGAAAGCAAGTAAATTTGTACGAAACTCTTATTTCAGTATAGGGAGGTTAAAAGACCACATATTAAAAAATCGAAACTGTAAATCAAAGAGACTCTTAGTACAATGTTGAGGCCACCGAACTGAGTTTACATTTATCCATTGCAATTGGTCATTGACAATATAATTATTCACAGACGGCCCCGGCAAGCTTATGCTGTGAGTCGAGAGCAGGGTTGTCAGTAGGTTTTTGAGTAGCAGGTTCCATCCAAGCAGTAGGTGGCTATATTTCTCCAATATCATGTTCAAAACTGACCTACTAACATTCAGAGTAGCCGGCAGAGTATTCGGAATAGCCGATGAAATGCGCCGGTTGCCGACTTATTTTGACAACCCTGTTTAACTGTCGAGAGCTATTATAGCTACAAAATGATCATATAATAGCTGTCACGGTGAAAATATAAGAGTTTGTATGGAAACATTTTGCAATACGTTTTAGCAACCCGAAATAGCACCAAATCTTAAATAAAATGCCGCACCTTACTTCACTGTGTTTTACTTGTTGTCTGAACGCTTATTTTATTTGCAGTGTTCCTATATATATTAAAAGCACAGAAAGTAGACGGCGGGCTCTAGCTTTGCTTTTTTGAAAGTTTGTTCTACAGCCATGCTAAGTTTTGGAGAGAGTTGATCCGATTGAAGTCAATGTTGGTTTCCTTTCGTCAAGCAGAAGTGTGCATCCTCGTAAACGTTTAGGTATTATTAACGTGGCGAAATTTAAACGCTTATTTTAATTTATAACATGTGAAATATAAACTTAACTGGCTCTTTATTATTATAATACTTTCTTTCGAAATCAATTATATCGACAAATTTTCATACAAATCCTTACAATACTCTTTTTTATAAGAATCTTTTTTCAGTTATAAGCACGTTGAGGCTGAAATTAACCAAAATTTTAAGAACGTATTAACAACATTCCCCAGGCTGATTAAGAGCGTTTTTATTTGGCTCACTATGTTTTAAAATGTTGGTTAACGTGCATGTACTGCATGTGAACTTTCTCCTCCTTTTTGCCGCAAAATCTCTTAAATTTATGTCCCGCTGCAAACCTATATTTTCAGTGCTTTTTCTAAAGAAAAATTTAGCCATTGTTGGTTGGCGAGACATTCGCATGTGGCATCAGAGCAAGTCGCGCAAGTGTGTAACAACTTGATACGATATCTCAGCAAGCAAGTCACTTTAAGAACTTTTTCAGCCTCAAATCGGAAAAAGATATAAGAACGTTCAGCCTCAGCTCCAAAATTATACGTTCCTATATAAAAAAAAGAGTGTATTGCCGCCGCCATGGTTTCCCATCTAACACTTCCTAAACCGAAGAGAGAGTTTCTAAAAGAAGTTTTAAATATAGCGGCGCAATGATTTGGAACCAACTCCCAAATGAAGAAAAACTAGCGTAATCGATACATTCATTTCACGGTGGTCAGAAATGGGTGTTTTTTCTCCCACTGGGTTCACTGGCAGAAAACGGTAGGATGCTCGGATATTTGGCATGAACATAGTTCAAGAAATTCTACATTTAATAGTAATAGTTTCACAGTATTGATTGACAATTTGGGGCGATGAAGCAGCTTTCCTAACATATAATGTGATTGGTTTGATACTCTAGCCCTAAACAAAAGACTCAACAATTGAAACAATGACTTTGTCTTGAAAACAATAGAAGCTGCTTACAATAACAAACAAAAGTAGTTTTGGATAGCTGTTACACTACTCACAATTTGAAAGAAATTGATCTCACAAACTATATAGAAATGTTCTATGGCCAAAACGAAGCTCTTTGGTGAAAACCCTGTTTAAATCCAATAAAACTGCTCAAAGTTATGAGTGATCGAAAAATAACAATGACAAAGG
>OX393574.1:8743939-8783939 GCA_947652115.1 Blastomussa wellsi | reverse complement strand
TGCTGTTGGAAATTCCAATTGATAAGAACAGTTTTCTTCGCAAACGAGTCAATAAATTAAACCACAACAAGCACTCTTCTACAAGGATAGTTGATAGTTGTTTTGTTTTTTTATTATTTTCCAATCTAGCACGACTGTATTATGAGAAGTATTTGTTAAAAATGTATGGATTTAATATTCTGTACAACTGACATTATGTATGGTAACATTTTTACATTTATCTCTCAAAGACGATGTGCCTTTCTTGCAGTTGAAAAGGAAAGTTAATGCCTGAAGGATGTGCACGCTGTCTGCCAATTCTCATATGGGGTATCTTTCCGGGTGTTCTCGTTAACGACCAGCTTTTTTGTTTTCAGTGGAGAAAGCCCGAAGGAAAAAAAAGAGGAAGAAAACATTGCGTTTCGTTTACAGATAAGATAGCTAAAAGACAAGGTATATACCACAGCTTTGAGTATTATCTTTCTTGCAGATAAGGGAAACACAATGCAAAAATTGATGCAAGTAACGCCGTACAGATAAAGTTAATTTATGTAACACTGCGCGCAATATAACGCACCACAATCTTCGGAGAGCACTTCAGAGATCTCACGCAAGATTGCGTGACATCAAGCACAGTGTGTCCGGAAGGAAATTGGCAACGGATTCTCACATTTCCGCGCAACCTCTGGAAGTTACAAGGCTATTTTCCGTGTATGCCCACTGACTTTTCGATAAACAATGATGTCTTAAGAGTCACCTATCTTGATTTTTGTGCCACGAAACACACCTAACAACCATTAGTCACGCAACACTCCTTGCCAATGGTCACAAGCATGTGGCCCGCACACTCCTTGGGGCGATGGACTATTCAGAATGTCTTCGTGTATACGGTTCATTTGTGTCTTCCTCCCCTTCTTTGCTGTTTCATTTGATTTTGACATTGAGGACAGAACCACTTTCCTTTTGGAGCATCTGTTAATCCAACGCATCCATAATGAAACCACTCGATAGCGCACTGAAAAGCCAAAGAAAAAATCTCACTATTACTTGCCTCTGATTGGCAACCAATATCTACTTAAAGGGGCAGTATCACGCTATTTTTAGTAACAGATCAAAAATCTACGGAACGCTTTTCGGTTAAAAAGGGGCTGGATGATAATGATAAAAAATCCTCTGAAAGACTATCGTAATGTATAGAAACTGTTTATAGATGTTTTTGCGGGCAGATGGCCAATATCGAGATTGACGCCAACTTGAAAACATCGGGCCGCCGTCGTCAAGTTTTCTCACTGCATCTCGTATGAAATCAGTGCTAACATATTTTGCCTCGTCTTTCTGTTCTGAATTCACTTGTTGTTACAAAATTAGTGATTTAGAAACGATTTGAGTTTTGACGAGGCGTTAGAAGCTTAAATTTATCTAATTCTGACCAAACATTCATGATAAACTCCGTGATACCTCCCCTTTAAATATCAGTATAAACTAGGGCTTGTGGGTAAAAGAAATAAAAAATGGAGAAATACCTCCACGTTGAGATTCAAAATTCAAAGTACATATAATTATGTAAATCTTGCAGAAACATTTCAGTATGTCATATCGTATTCTTCGTCTCACTTTAATTCTCCACTAGGAACACCCCATCATGGGACAATCGAATAAACGCTTGCCTTTACTACTTAAAACCACCTTGAACACTAAACACATCGTCAATGTAATTTTCGATGTTATTATATGAGAAAGTAACCACAAAAATAGGGCCGCAAAGGGTCCATGTGTTCTGCTGGTAAAGCGTAACATGGGCAATTTAAGTGACTGATGAAAACAGAACGAAACGATTCTATGAATTAAAAGTAAACCTGTTGTAAAGTTCTGAACGTCACTCATGTACAGTATATGGTTATATTTATGGTCACAGCAAGTTACTTAATAAGAACAGCAACAGCCATCACTCGCTTCTCGGAAAACATTTATAGGTTTTAAGACTTTCAAAGCAACTGAACTTCTGACTTGTAAACTTAAAATTACGTTCATGCAAATTTCCTTAATCAAAACGTGTGTGATGTAAAATACTTTTACAGAAAAATACATTGTTATCGAAGTTAAACAGACGTTACAGAGACCTATACGAACTTTTTAATAACAACGAACGGAGATTGTCTGATAGTGATTTTAGAACCAAGAATACTGACTTATGTGTACTTGAAAGTCTCGGGTTAAAAGCAATTAGTGTTCCCAAAATTAAGTAGATCAGCTCGCGGATAGTGGGAACCTAGCTTTGAAAAGACGGGGCAACTTGCAAAGCTCGCGAGGTTTAGCTTTAATTATATTGATTCAATCAAAATATCGTCAAAGCAAGCAGAGTTCCCGAAGTTTTGGTTTTTAAATTTTAGCTTAAATGATGATTCTCCGTGTTTAAATAAAGTTTTACTACTACTTTACTACTACTACATTGTGTATTGTTTGTAAGAAGGCAAACAATGCTAACATGAGGTCTACATATTTGCTGTTTATTATTCGTTCTTATAAAGTTAAGATAGCTACTCACATCCGGATTGTCACATCCAACCATTTCGCCATATGACACCTAAAGGAAGAAAAATAATGCAAATGGAATGTTCGCTAAAGTTATGGCAGCATTAAAGTACACCTAACCTTTCTTTCGCTAAAACAAACCTTTGCACCTGTTCGAAACGCATTTCACCTTTCGCTTCTCATTTTTACCAAATGCTGACATTTTACAGCATTCAAAAGTTCCGAAAAACTGAACATCATTTGTCCGAATGGGCGTGGGTCTATTCCTAGGTGGACGTCACAAACTGATTTGAATCACATCAAGTCTTTGTAAACACATGAACATCAGTTTATACCGTCTACCCAGGAATAGACCCATACCCCTTCTGACTCGGTTGTGCAACATATGATGCACACTTTTTCGTAACTTTTGAATGCTACACTGAAATAGTCAGTATTTGGTTGCAAAGGTTTATTTTAGCCAAAAAAGTGTTTGGGGGTTAGATGCACTTAAATTATAACGCAATCTATACGCGCGCCGTGAACTCAATACAATGTTTGCATAAGCACTTTGATACACTTAATTCAGAGGCTCATCAGAACAACAGGCCCTTTTGGAGTTGCCTTTTACCAAAGTTGTTTCAAAGCTTTTCACATGAAAATGTTGGATTTGCATAGAAGTGATTGTGCAGGTGAAAATTATTTCTATACCAATGTTTCTCCGTAAAACTAGTTCTGATACAGAGGCAAAAGGTGACTCAGAAAAGGCCTATTTTTCGTGCAAATGGTTGTTAACAGATTCATCAAAGGACATAAAAGGACATGCTCTGAATCAGATTGGTGTCTTGAACTGCCATGGACTGCGATCAGTCTCTATTTTGCTCCAAAATCCGAAACGAAAGCGAAAATTTGCAAGCGCTCTTTTCGGGCGGCGAGCGACAAAGCCGCGAGCCACGACTTGCGCGGGTGCGCCCACGAAACTCGCGGATTTGCCGCTCCCCTCGAAAATGGCACCCGCAAATTTTCGCTTTAGTTACGGATTTTGGAAAAGGCCTATTTCTATTAAAGCTTAAAGCAAAATGGAGACTGCTCGCAGTCTAGAACTGCCAACGATAGATTCCGTATGTGCGACTTCTTTTTCTAAATTTACGACATCTTGGAAGCTTCAAGTATAATTCATTCCGTCTCAAACTCGCCAGGGCACACGATTTACTTTATCAACTTCCAGTCGATAACCGCAGTTTCTTTAGAAGCCAATAACGTTCAACCAAACCCTTTAAACTAGAAACAAGGCCAGGCGCAGTTTAGAGCGACTTTTATTTGAGTATAAAAAGTAATCCGTCATTGCTTAATTTGGTTTTGATTCACTGGGCTCAGTGATTGGCTGAAAAATCATGAACCACCTACTTAAGATGATTCCTCAGAAATAAAAGTTGTCCAACATTTTTTATTGAAACTTTCCCTGAATGTTCCCTTCCAAGCACTGTTTCGAAAAATACAATAAAAAAGGTAAGTAACCGTGCTCGCAAAAGAAATATGACGAGTCAATCTTATCCCATTTATGCTAATCACGCGCGCTATTATCGATTCACGGTAAATTTTGCGGTAGCTGAAAAGAAAGATTATTGACGGAATACTTAACAAAAAATTGCTAGCAGGTAAGTCGCGATTATATGGAATAATGTAACATATAATTTATGGAAAAATTACACAAATTAAAACGATGCCGACTCAAAACGTCCCTCGGGTCGTTGTTCCAGGACTATAATTGTCATCCTCGAGTAACGGTTTTCTGGCAGGTTTTAATTATATCTTTCTACAATCCAAAAGTTTCTCTTTTTATTTTTTAACTTAAAATTAATCATTTGTCATCCAAATTTCTGCAATAAAAAAATACAGGTCACCGTACTTGTTTACGAGAACGACGACGATTTATCTCGCTCGTGAGCAAATCCGTACAGAAAAAGCCGCCATATTGTTTATCCGCGCGTGCTCATTGCGCGTAAAATTCTGCGCAGTAAGGATGCGCAATGCAATACTGAGGAATCCCCTTAACCAATCAGAAACAAACCGAAAAACCAATACGTTTTCCCGCGCTTCGCCGCAGTTACATGTATTTGCATAGAGTTTTCATTGGTTCACGGGATTGTTTGTGTCCGTGTGATTGGCCAACATGGCACTCGAACGAAAACCCCTCTATATGGTGATAGTGGTAAAGTGATGACGTCACAAAAACTAAATTTATGAAATTATGTGACTTACCGAGATATTCTGAAAGTACATGATGAAGAATGACCACTTGCCAAAAATCAGCATCTTGTTTCAATATTGGACTTTTCATGCTTCAGGGACTCCATACAAATCCTTGTAATTTTGTCTCTGTTCTACGCCGTTTAGACTGCAAGTGGGCATTCTTCATCATGTACTATCTGAAGATCTTAATGAATCCCATAATTTCAAAAATTCAAATAATTATTTGTGACGTCCCACTTTACCACTGTATTAGAACTTTCTTTTACCTGATTACAAAGACAATACCGAGGTTCATTAGGATCGTACACCCAGTCTGGCACAGCGGCTGCTGCTACCGCTGCCTCCTGTTCGGCGACCTGGGCCGAGGCTACTGCTGTCACTTGGGTTTGACTTTTACTTCTGTGTGGACAAGAACAAGGACACTGTAAAACACTTTTAGAAGAAATTGTCGTTGTCAAATTTTCTGTAACATTTTATTTTTTGCAAAACTTTATAAGGTGTATGCAAAGTTAATTTCTTAAAAACCTACAAAAAATATAATTAAAATCTGGAATTTACTCGCCCTGTGAACAAAAGTGAAATTGTAGACACGTTTACTTATTGTTTGGTTATGTAAATGGATGCTAGATTATCCATTATCTGTTGTGTGAGCAGTAGCAGTCCAGCATTCGTCTCACACTGGAAATTAATTCGTGGGCACATGGTTTTACACTTTGTGGATCAAAGGCAAAGGCAAAAGGGACAAAAACTTGACTACTCATAACTTTGCTACCATTTTCTTGGAAGCGAGCTGAGTCTCTTTCCTCGCAAGAGACTTATAATCCGGTCTCTCGAGATTATCCTGTTTCTCACAGGACGAGTCTCGAACCCTCTTGAGGCGCATCTCACTACCTCAAGACCCGTCGAGATTGTTTTCTTTTGAGGCATCTCCATTCTCACGAGACAAGAATCGTCTCTCTTGACAGAAGTGTCTTGCAAAACAAGTGCTGTCTTTCCCGAGATCAGTTGAAGAATGAAGAACTCATAAAAAAACGCATGACTGGGCCTAAAGACGTATTTGCACCAGTGGAAACCTACAGCGTACAAATAGTGGTCTAACTTCGTTAAAAAATAGTCTGCCAGTGTACTGAAACTAAAAGAGGAAATTGATATCATTTTGAAACCACCATAAAGTTATTTAGATCTCAACTTGAAAATAGTAGCACACCCTTTTTTTTTTTTAATTTGGCACTTGTGACTTCGCATTTAGAAATGTGCAATTTCTGGGGCCTGGGACCTGTGCCTTTTTTGACACACTTACAAAGAAGAATACTTACTTTTTCTTTTGTTTTGTCGTTGTTGGTGCCACACTAAGGGAAGCGTGCACATCACTCGGCGGAACAGGAATACTGACAGAGCTCACACTGGAAGATGATGAGTCAAATGGCATCCCCAGGGAACTGCTGGCTGGTAGACCATTCAGTCCACTTGGTGGGGTAGACAAAGTGCTTAATGAACTACCTGCTGATGGTAAAGTAAAGAAAAGGTGGATTTAACAATGACTATTCAACAACAACAATAGTTAAAGCTCGAGTCTGAATGGGTGATGTAGTGGCTTATTAGTCTATTGCGGTGGCCCTATGCCCTCTCCCCCACCCCCCTCCACAAACGTTTTCTCCGACAAGCAGAAGCCATTTTTTGTATGTTTACAAACCAGGAGTTAGCGATTCAGGGCTTACAGAATAAGATTTCAAAGTGGCAAACATTGTAAGTAATTGTAATCATTTTAAGCTTGTGGAGAGTGTAGACTATAGACCCTTTTCATAAATGGCTGCCAATTAAAAATTCTTTTGTGTGCATTCAAATTAGCCTCACTAAACTCGTTTGGGAGTAAAAATTCTTTTGAATTTTCAACTCAAAAACGAGGTTAGTCAGGCTAATTTTAATACTTACAAAAGAATTTATGATTGGCAGCCATTTATGAAAAGGGTCTATTGTTTTGGAAAGTAGAAAGTTTCGTTAATATGCTTTTTTGAATAATATATTTTGGATATGAAAATAGTACTCGCTAAAACGGGGCGAGTGATCCGAGATTTGTACTTGCCACAAAGTTTTGACAGTAGCCTGAGCTATCGAGGATCAAGCAGTCCATATTTGCTTGTACTAGTACTCTTGGCTTCTGCTTGTTTACTTACAATGTATAGCCAAGAAAAAATAATGACTATGGGCAAAAAAAAACAGAATTATGCTGTTCATCATCAAATGATGTCCCTCTCACAACAGGAGGTCAAAAGAGATACAGTGGAACCTTGCTATCTTGAACTCCTCACTATCTCAAATGCAAATCTATTTTGGTCCCTTGGATTTCCTCTAAGGTATCTATCAGCAAGCTAGGACTCACCTCTTCCTCAATTTTTTTTTTTGGATTCGTTATATGCGTCAATCAGCTAGTGTGAACTCTTTGTAGGTCATCTACTATAAGCCAGCTTAGACTTGCTGCTTTCTCAAACTATTTTTCGATTTGCTTCAACTTTGTAGCTCATCAACTACGGTATAAGCTAGCTCAGACTCGCCACTTTCTCAAACTATTTTTGGATTTGCTTTGTATGTCATAATATACATGTAGCTTGGACTCAACACTTTCTTAAACTATTAATTTATTTTTTGATTTGCTTTGTAAGTCATCTACAAGCTAGCTTAGACTCGCCATTTTCTAAAACTGTTTTTTTGGATTTGCTTTGTTTGTCATCTACTACATGTACAAGCCAGCTTGGACTCAACATTTTATCAAACTACTTTTTTGGATTTGCTTTGCAGGTCATCTACTACCTGTATCAACCAGCTTGGACTCACCGCCTTCTCAAACTATTTTTGGATTTGCTTTGTAGGCCATCTACTATAAACTAACCACTTTTTCAGACTTCTTGTATCATTTTCCTTGAGAGTTCAAGATAGCAGGATTCAACTGACTGTATGTCTTTTTTACAGGACTTTCAGTAACTGTTTAGACTTGGTATTACCAGCTTTGGAATAACAGCTGTATTGTTATGACTGCCTCATTTACATGTTGTTCAAGACAACTCACCTAGCGCTGCAGCATACGGAGGTTTCAAGGCCCCGCCCCCTCTTCTCCCAGACTGCATCTGTAGTGTTGTTGTTACTGCTTGAGCAGCAGCAACTGCGACAGCAGCTGAACCTGCTCCAACCGTCCCTGGAAATGAAATATAACAAAAATAACTTTACTTTGAGCATTGCAACATTTTTTGTGCAAAGGTTTTATGATCGTAGTATAAAATTCCATCAGGGTTTGTTGAGAGTTCTGGCCCTAAGGTATGTTCTAATGAAAAATTGTAACTAAGGAATTAAAGGAACTACGTCATGGCTTTTGCCTTTTGAAAACTTTAGCCTAAATCATAGTCAAAATCATCATTTGTAATCTGTCTCAGTCTTGTCCATCCTGTTTGCTTTACTATCACCTCTTTGGTGTAGTAAACCATTAGTTTTCGGTTTCTGATGTTTTGAAGTTAATTTGGCTCGTCGCAAAAAATAACTCAAAATATCGTGACATAGCTCCTTTAAAAACACAGCAAAATTAATTGAAGCAAACTGATGGGCGGGCAAGTGTTTGGCACGGTGGTTACTAGGGATGTAGAACATAGGTAGGTAGGTAGGTTGGTTGGTTAATACATGTACCTCCAGGTTTTGCAAAGGGCTGCTAAAGAGTTCTGTTGAACTTTGGACTACAGTGCCCTGAACCATAGCCACACTGCCTCCACTAATTCACAAAATGGTAAACAATTATGAAAATTACACTTGTTTTACATGTACTTGCCTAATGTGTATGATCTAGGTGCAGCAGAAGGAGACTGGGGCGCAACTGATTTCGGCGACGGCGACATCTGATTGTAGGCTCCAAGGGAACCATACGAGTAGTCGTGCATCCCAGGAATGGACAAGTGGTCCCCATTAACAAGATCACCAGCCAAACTGTCAGCAGTTTTTCTTTCTGGAATACAGGAAAAAAACAGTTAACATACATACAGTGTACATCTATAACAAGCCAACAATAAAATAACAAAAATACACTGTATAAAAATTGTACATAGTAAAGTGGAACCTCTAGACAGTGGTCCCATTGCAGCTAACAGTCACTTCGTACAAAATAACACCTTGCTGGAGTGCAAGCGTCATGCTTCCCAGGCATTCCAAAAAAAAGCAATTCTAACCTGTCAAGTTTGACTTTGCTTTGATTTGGATGTCCCAGAGCATAGCTTGCCACTGACACGTCCCCAGTCGTCTCTTATGCAAAAAAATAGCAGGCGCGGGGAATGATGAGAAGGTTGCAGACGAGGGAGCGAGACGACGTGGAAATCTTGAGTCGGAAAGTTGTCCCACGCTGTTTTCTCCATTTGTTTCAGTCAATATACGTCTGGATCGAGGTACTGTAAAGAGGTTCCCAAGGGAATTTATCACCATTTTAGTGAGCTGAAATCATAACAAGATGCCAGTAACTGAAATAATATCGTCTGATATGATGCTAGAGGACTGAGACTTGTTACAACGAAGGCCAAGGAAATGTCTAACTCAGGCTTAAGGACGGCAGTATGTGGCTTCAATTTACGAAAAGAAAGATCCTGCATTGCTCAAACATCAATTCTGTACCTTATTTTCTGCGTACCTTCGAGTACCGGCGTGCACGTTTTCGAAGTTAAACCGCTTGGATTGTCGCTATTTTGATCAGTGTTGACAGCTCTTGAATGGTATACAAAACTACAGTATCATTAGAAACATGCGAACAGAGGAAATATAATATCACTCTGTGTTAGCTTGTGTTTATTATTTAGCCTTAACATAGGATTGCAATGTTGATGTGTTATGTGAGTCAAAAAAATATTTCTCCCTGCAGGACGAGAACACGCTGTGAACAGTGAATGTCGTGTGGATTTATTCCCGTGTTTTATTCCATGAAAAAGCTGAGCAGCTAGTTTTCAGAATAAATTGAACCGCTAAAGCTTACATCTCTCTCGGCGATATGTTGAAACATGATTGAAGGGATATGATTCAAGAGTCATAAGCAGTTATTTGATCAGTTGGAGTGTAATCGCAATATTCGAATAATCTGACGACCGCGCTATCGTTGAGCTTATATCCATCATGTATTTGCTATGCTTTCGTGGAAGGAAAGCTAGCTATCAATCATTTTCCTCAATTACTGCTTAAATTTCATCGTTTCGACCCCTTGACCCAAATCATACAAATGATTGTAGATGCTTATTTTACATTGTAAGTAAATTTAAAAGTGATTTGGTTTGTGTGGGTTCTCTCTGTGTTAACCAAGGGGAAAAGACTACTGAATTATTGGCTGGACGATCGTACTCACAGGTCGTACTGCACGTCGTCAGATAGGATCGATTAGGAGTTGTGTGATGGGCGTATATAATATTGTGACTGATATAAAAAAATGGCCGGATTGTTAGATATATTTATTACCAAATAGCAGTTTGTGGCATCTTAAAGTGCCAGAAAGCATTCTCTTTCAATAGCGTCTATTTTTATCTCAACGTCGCCATTACTCATGCCGCCATCTTGGAAACAAGATTTCCCAGTCGTCTCACGCCTTTCCTCCTTCCCATCATCCATCGCGTCTTGCTATTTTCTTATCAGAGACGACTGGGGACGAGTCAGAGCTTGCCATCTAACATCTGTGCCATGTGACTGTTAGCTGCAAAGGACACATTCAAACCACCAAGACATTCTGTTGAAATGCTTAACTCAGTCGTACACTGCAACCTCAACCCATTTCCTAATTTGTTTTCTCTTACAGACAGGTTCAAGTCGGATTCCACTATATGTACATGCATACCATTGCTAACATTATTTTTTCTCACTTGAAGGAATTGCCATGATGATTTTGGAGTGTTCAGATCAATTCTGTGTTAAAGTCATTGCTTAATACTGTACAGCTCAAATGTAAGTTACCACCTCTAGTCTTGGTTTTTTTGCGAGACGAGTGTCATTTCTTGTGAGCCAGTTCCAGATTCCTACGAGACTATTCTTGTTTCTCGAGAGGTTCTTGTTCCTCTCGAGAATCACTGAAGTGTTTTTTTATGGAATATATCTCTCACAAGAAGGCAGCTTCCATGTAAAAGATATTTTTTGCAGTTTGATTCCAAAGTGATGGGACCGATGGTCAGCGACGTGTTCACAAAAAATGTTTTTCTTTGGGGTCACACTTCATGGCAATTGCCAGTGAACCTGATTACGCTAAAATAGACCAAATTCATTTCCTGCGAGACAATTCTCATGCCCTGTGAGATTGTGATAACTTACGTTTAAGCGGCACTGTGCCTTTACTCATACACAAAATGCTCCAGCAGAACTGCAAAAATGTCTATTAAAAAATTTGCAGAGAGAGCAAACCATACTAGTTGGTTCCCTATTTTTTTCAGGAGATGGCATGAGAATCACACATCCATCCTCATCACCTGTAACAATAGCCTGCGTGCAGCTGTGTCCTATTTCCTAAAGTGGAAAGTGACGTCTGCGAAACGGTGTCGCTAATCATGTTCCAGTATCCTGCTGTTCGAGATTAAATTTATCATAAATTATAGCTTTAATTCAAGAATTTCGCTTAATCAAATAGAATAAATTTACAGAGCTTAAGCAATACAAATAAAACAGTACTAGCAAAGACAGTGAGTAGCAAAACATATGGCAAATTACAGCTCATGATCTGCCAAGTGTCAGAAAAAAAAATTCACAGGGTTAAAGAAATGGTGAAGACCTGTGACCTCAGCTAAATATTTGCTAAATTACTGAGTCGGACAGGACTGTTTGAGTTGAAGTTCCCCCTACTTATACAGAATATAACAAGTATTCACAAAAAAAAGGCAAAGCGAAATAGCTCGAAAACGAGTCTAATCTGAGACAAATGTCAGGAACCGCAAGAGTTATATACGGCAGCCTGTCAACTGCTTTAGTAACTTTTAGTACACGATCACGAAAGCGATTCATCCAAAAGTACTCGCCCTTCGAGGATTCCACACTGTTTATTCCAAGTGTTTGGAACTCCTTATTCACTAGCAGATTTCGTCTTCGATCTTTCATAATAATCCCCGCGGGTCACTTCCATAGCTTTCCAACACATCGATTGCTTGATACACAGGGATCTTGAGTATGCAGCAAACAGTACAGAGTGGACTTTGTCGCTTTGAAATTCTCCTCTACCTTGAACCAGACTTCTGTAGTTGTGATTCACAACAAGCGAAATAAACTGCACAAAATCAGACGTGAGTTACGGTTAATGTTTTCCTCTTGCATGTTAATGAAAACACAACGCATAATAATTATTATGTTGAGTATTTTACGATGAAAGCCAATCAGGGTTGATTCTAACAATGCCTACTGTCAAAGCAACCAATGAGAGAGCGGTCCCCAGATTCTGGAGAAACAGCAGGATACTGGAACACGATTAACGACGCCGTTTCGCAGACGTCACTTTTCCGCTTTAGGAAATAGGAGACGGCTGCACGCAGGCTACTGTACATGTAACAACAGCTGTCAGTAAATGGTTTCAATACAGTAAAAAAAAAAAGATAAAGCGGTTTAATAAAGTTAAACACCATGATAACCACCCTCTGAAGGTATGCTTACCATGAGAAAAGAACAATAGTGTAGCAGCTATCCAAAACTACTTTTGTTTGTTATTGTAAGCAGCTTCTATTGTTTTCAAGACAAAGTTATTGTTTCAATTGTTGAGTATTTTGTTTAGGGCTAGAGTATCAAACCAATCACATTATATGTTAGGAAAGCTGCTACATCGCCCACAATTTAACCTACATACAACCTTAGACACAAAAGCTGCCAAAGGCCCAAGATAAACACCAGACACACTAGTGTCCATCACACAGTTGTGTACTTGAAAGCTTTCCACAATTCTGCTGATTCAGCAGTTCTGCATAGTTTTTTACAAACTAAACATACAGACAGGTGTAATGTGGGCACCTGCATACACAATCTCTGCACAAAGAGTGCTTGTGAGATGTAGAGCACAACTTACTGTGGCCAGCCAGCTGCAGTGATCCATGTATGTGGTTATTTCTTGCAGGTGATGGTGGGTTAAGAGGTTCATCCAGTCTAAGTGATCCTACATGTAACCAATGATAAGCAGTTCTGAATTATACCTTTAAAGCCTTAGCCTCCAATGCAGATGTTCTTTTGGCTTGTTGGCTTGTCACGCAATCTCCCTCACAACTAACGTGCTAGTTGGCGAGGGAGATTGTGTGACAAGACAAAAGAATGTCTGTGTAGGAGGCTAGTAAAGCCTATGTACTCACAAGCAATGATTCAAATTATAAACAAACTAAACAGCACACAATATCCATGCACCATTAAAGGTAATTCCCTTGTTTTGCACTGCGCAACTTCTTCTGACTGCGCATAACATTGCGACATGCAAGATGGCGGTGGTTCTTCCTGCTAGCGTTAAAAGGTCAAACAAGGGCCGCTTTTGCAGAGCTAAAGCTTTTATTCGTAATAAGAATGCCGCAAATCGGCTTACAGCTTCCTGGTATGCTATTTTTGTGTCTCGTCCCAGTCCCCACCGCGCAAATTCTCCATCCTGACTGTGATCTCAACCTTCTACGGCAGTTTGTGAGGAAATAAGCACAGTGACCCCCGATATTTGCTAAGAACAGTCTAATGAAGAACATATTTGAAGAAGAAAAAAAGTTTGATAGTAGAACACGATTTTTTTGGAAAACAATTCCATACTGGGTATATTTTGGCCAAGGCGAGGGCTTCAAGCTGACCACGGAAATGTCGAAAAAACTGCTATATTCCCACAACCAGGCAAGTAGAACAATTTCAAGGGAATTACCTTAAACACTTTTCAACTGACTAGTGAATGCTTTTGCTTGTACATGCTCACAAATTAATTTCATCTAAAATGAATGTACACACTTTTGTCTAGCGAAAACCAGGTGTTACAAAGAGAATGATTAACCAACATTAAGATAAATGTACACTGAACAAAATCACTAATTAAAAATATAGTCATTCCTCATTTTTTTTTCCTGGAATTAATGTGTACATGTATCTCTTGTTGGTTTCATTCTAATTCTTGTCCACATTATCCTTTTTCTATCAAAGGATATGTGCAGCTGTAACTTGGTCTCCAACAAAACTTTCTTTTTCATGTTTGGCCAGATACATGTAAGTGTAACTTAATACATTTATTTACATTTCGTACATGTATATAACTTTCCTCGTAGTGCCTCTTTTTGAGTAAAGTTTCATATACATGTATAATATCATGGGTGACAAATTACATGTACTCCTTAATTTTGGCACAAAATTTCAGCGTTAATTTGTAATTTAAAAAATTCACATGTGAAATAATAAAATTGCCATGGCAACATTTGGCACGAAATTTCTTTTTGATACAATAACAAGTCAAAACCCCCAATTGTGAGCGTTATTAGTCACCTATGATATTAAAAGGTAATCCAATTGTACACTTGTGCAATTAGGAAATAATTTCACTTATAAGTCTTGTCAAAATTCTAATTATTTCCCTTCTCCTAAAAGCTTGGGAAATAATAAGTATACTGACAAAACGCGTCACTATTCGATTACCCATACTAATTCATTATTTACTGGTGTTTTTAATCAAGTGTATCATCTAATCATAAGGGGACTTTATCACTGATCTTACATTACAATGTACAGTAGCAAAATTTAATGGTCAAGAATAACAAACTTACTTTGCTCGAGAATTTCTGTTATACCAGCATTATCTGCCTCTAGTTCCATTTTAAACTTGGCAAGTTCCTGATCTAATTTTCGTAAATGTCTATCCACCTTTAAGAAGACAGTAACATTAAATGCTGTATGTACAAACAAAAATTAAGAGAACTTGTCAGTGTATGTCTGAGAAGCAGGGATGGCAAATGGTGAGAGCGCTTGGCAAACAATAAAAGAGCCCGAGCTTGATACATGTACCTCTCACCAATACCATGAGCTGATCTCGCACTCTGAGGGTCTTTCTTCAGGTTCTCTGGTTTTCCTCCCCAACAAAAACAAGCACTTCTTAAGTCCAATTTGATCAGCAAACATGTGGTGATGGCGGTGACAACAACGACAATGATGCTAGTGCATTGTACAGGTTTCGTACCCCTTTTCATAGACAAATTTCCAGGACTTTTCCAGGCCTTTTCCAGGACTCATATCGAATTTTCCAGGCCTCCAAAATTCACATTAAATCATTTTTTTTCAAGATCCCAATATAAATTCTCCCAACTGTAAGCATCGCATTTCTTATAAAGTTAGTTAAGAAAAATTCATTTCTTGATTTTAACAGATTTCCAGGACTTTCCAGGACCTGTAATCTTTTCCCAGGACTTTCCAGTCCTGGAAAATTCCATAATAAAATTCCAGGACTTTCCAGGTTATCCAGGACCTGCATGAACCCTGTATTGTATAATTTTCATACATTCCCAGGGGTTTCAATAAAAGCCGGTCACTGGCGGTCTACCACAGCTTATAAGGCCCCTCAATGCCGTCTTTGTGGTGCTGGAAATTGCATTTCTGAGCTTCTATATTTCAAACTTTTCTGAGGGAGCATGTCCTCAGAACCCCCTACGAGAAAGAGCATTTATGTCCCATTTTATCGTCACAACTGCCTATTATACTACCTTAGGGAAAGAGCATTTACGCTCCTTTTACACTATCTGCCTATTACACTATCGGCAGCCACTTATTACAAAAATTATTGAGAGCCCTGAATTCCCTGTAAGAATTGTCTTTTGAATTACCAGATCGTAAGTCTGTGTTGCTATGTTCACTTTCTCATCAGCATCTTCGATGGCCTTTTGATACTCCTGCAAAAATATATATACAGCCATGTATAATGACATACATGTAGAGTGCACTTCAACAACAATAATTTAATATGTTATTATGATATAAGATAATTAAACTGCTTTTAAACTCAAATGGCAAGCAGTTGATATTGAGTAATTATCAGGCAGATTTTTCAATAGAAGCTATCAAGGAGCTCAATTTGCCAGTCTTCACTGAATCAAGATTTGTAGCAATAACCCAAAAGAGAACTTTGTTTTAAACCAAGTTATTAATTATTGTCACATTTGTTTGACAATACAGAGTAAAGTCTAGAATCAATTGCTATAAGCGAACAGAACCAGTGGTAGCCAATACGAAACTAAAAACTAAGAGATACGGTTTATATGCGAATGCAGCCATAACACTACTGGAACAAAGACCTGAAAAGAAAATTTCAGGCTTTAAACGGGATTTAAACCCACGGCCTTTGCATTACCGGTGCAGTGCTCTACCAACTGAGCTATCAAAGCCACATGAAAGCGGCCCTATTTGGGTTAGCCCTTAAAGTAGACGAAATACCTGGTGGGGTATGGTGAATAATAAATTAAAGGATGTCCAACAGTAGCAATTAAGCAGATACGGTTTATATGCGAATGCAGCCATAAGTCAGACTACTGGAACAAAGACCTGAAAAGAAAATTTCAGGCTTTGAAATTTCAGGGTTCGAATCCCATTCAAAGCCTGGAATGTTGTACTTACTGAATCCAACTTGAGATTTTTGCTTTAAACATGGAGAAGAACAACACACAGATATACAAAAAAACACAGTATTGGCAATAATTTTATCCAGACTGATGCAGCTGGAAATCCACTTTACATCCACTGTAAATCTCTAAGAAATTTTATGCATCAGAGGTGCAGAATGTACAGTACAATAATATTATGTTCCTAAACTTACATCTTTGATCTGTTTGTACTGTTGTTCCTTCCATTCTGGCTTGGCCTTACGACAGTTCATGAAAAACTGTTTCACTCTGATGTCCAAGTCATCTATTCTGTCTGTTGAAAGACCAAAACATACCGTTCTTGAATTAGGTCTCAATTTTGATTTAATTAATCATTTGACTGGTCTTATCTGTACTTACCCATCCTGTGGTCTCTCTCAGCAGTTCTCTCTCCCCTCCCATTTTAAGGGTTGGACACTTACTTTGAGAGCACTTGCCTTTCGGGCGAGTAACCCTCAAAATGCAATCGCCCAGATTAGTTTTCACTCGCCCAAAAACTTCCTTGTCTTCTCGTATTCCTTCATATCATGGGTGACGTTTTTTTCACTCGTTTTCTCGTCAACATTTTAGACACTACAGAAATATTGTTTTTTATAAACTTAACAGGAGAACACGCATTGATCAGAGTACTTCATATCATGGGTGACTTGTTTTTCATTCGTTTTCTCGTCAACATCTTTAGACACTACAGGAATTTAATTTTTTTATAAACTTAACAGGAGAACATGCATTGATCAGAGTACTGGTAAATTATGGGAAAACAATAATTTCACTTGCAATGTCATCGAGCATGTGGCAGACCGAGGGTTACTACTTTAATGAAAAATTCTAGTTAAAGGCCTTAAACCCCAAGAAATCACAATGGGGCACTTGCTTTATATTTCAAGTAGTTTTGTATTGATGAATCTTCATGAGGTCCCTGTGATTTGCAAGCAAACGTGTCTGTTCTTCTCAGTAGCAGTCCCTGGGTGCAATGTTTACTTGTTCACCGATGGCTCAATAGTGACCAGCGGTATCACTTTGTAAAACTACATGCGTCATGTAATTATCAAAGCCATTATTGTCTTTTACAAAGGACTTTACGAAGTCCAATGTTGCTTTCAGCGCCAATTTATTTAACAGTTCTGAATATAAAACTTTGTAAAATAGAAATGGTATGTTTACATGTATGCTAACATTATTTATTTTGCAATTTATTACATAATAAATAATTTCTTGGCGATAAAGATCGTACTCGCCAAACGGGTGGGTGATCTGTGATTTGCACTTGCCCGACACTTTAGACACTCACATGGGCGAGTGGGTGAGCGCTAATGTCCAACCCTACATGTAGCCTGCATTTTATCATCCCTCTTGCAACTGCCGAGAGCGTCCGCCAGGGCTCCCATTCTCATTACAGAAGTGCAGGTGAGATCGGTGAGAATAGTATACTAAGTTAACAACATTAGATTACTTGCCCTCATTTTCTATGAACATTAGTCAGCTCAGCCGCACCTTGTTGACTGTTTGCCCAAGACGTGGGCTCATAGTCTATTATTTTTAATAGTGGTTCCATGCACTTTGACTTCTCGCAAGACATTATTTTAAGCACACACATACACGTATAATCGTTAAATTGTTATTCATAATAGTTTTTTTTATTAACCAGTACTTAAGAAAATTCCTTACTTACTTTGAACCTGTAGATCCATCTCTCTCATGTCTGTAAATCTGTCCCGCAGCTCAACAGGGAGCTGCTCTATCACTGATGAAATAAAAAATCAACAATATTTCACATGTACACATGCAAAAAGATCCACATGTAGTGTAGCCAAGAGGCTAAGTACCGTATTTATTCGATTAAGCGCCCAGCCTCGAATAAGCGCCCACCTCGAATATGCGCCCACTCTTTAGGTAGGAAAAGTTAATAAGCGCCCAGCCTCGAATAAGCGCCCACCCCACCCCACCCCCCAAAAAAATAATTTTGAGCACCCAACCTCAAATAAGCGCCCCCCCCCCTCCCATCCCCCAAAACATAAGTACGGTAAATAAAGTGTACAAAAGCAAAATAGGTATTGATTATTACGGTATTTCTTTAATGGCTCACAATCTATAATTTCATCTATGAGAATGTTGGAATTTTTCTCAGAGTTTCAACTGAAATGGTGAAAACTTAATAAGCGCTCAGCCTCGAATAAGCGCCCACCTCGAATAAGCGCCCACCCTGAAGGTCCAAAAATTAAATAAGCGCCCAGGGCGCTTAATCGAATAAATACGGTACTCAGCACACCATATTTACCGGTAATTATACAGGCTAAGATTCTTGTTTATTGCCAAATAAAATACAAAATATTTGGGCTGGCAGAGTCACTTTGAATGATCAACCTCTTTTTCAACATCCTACAATGTATAACGATGATGATTTGGCAGCGAATGTGAATATTCTTGGCAGAGCATGTGCACAGCAACAAAAGGTGGCACCATCTTAAAATACAAAATCACTTGAATCGGGCTGTTGCAAAACAAAGTAAATGCATGAGATCAAATGGTGTGTCATGACATCACATTCCATTTAAAAATCCAGATCGTCTGCCTGTGGGGAAGGGCGAGAGCTTCACTTGCAAAATTGAAAAGTTTTCTGATTCCAAGCTTTTTTGCAATAAACATGAAAAATGGATCATATTTCACTTCAGGTTCAACAAAGTAACACTCAAAGGTTTTTCTATCATACCGATCATAACTCAGCTACTGCGCATGCCCGAAGCAGGACCTTATTTACATTTTAGCGGCCATCGATTCTCGATTTATATTACGTTTCTCTTCATAGAACCTTTTGAATGTTTAGCTATATCCTAAAATCAGATCACCAAAATCTCGAATACAGACCATCGCAGGTTTTTACAGCTCAAAGTCACTGAAAAACGAGTACCGAACGCGGAATAATAACAACGAACAATTCCAATCCCAAAAATGCACTCAGTGAAGAACACACCCAAGAAACCAAATCAGATATAAGCGGGGATAATCTTACGCTCAACATAGTCCTCCAAATAAAGCATCTTGGATCAGCGGCTGTACAATTTTCACTTCTTTTCGCCTTCCTTTCTTGTTTTCATCATGGCGTCAGGCGTCCATTTCACGAATCTTGCTATCGCGCATGCTCATCAGAGAGACTGCTGACGAATCAGCATCCTCGTGTGCCAAGTTCCAAAGGTTCCACTCGCACCAACATATGTTTAATTTCGCGCTTCTTTGATCATATTTTAGTAGAATTCAGAAAATCGGGAACTATGAGTGCACTTTTTAGAGTGTTTTCCGCAAGCTCTTGCAAGAGTAGCTATTCATTAATTCCGTCTACACGCTCTCTGAGTAAGATCACTACAACTCGAGCATTTGCAACAGACGAAAAGGTAACCGATATGCACTATCTAGCTTAATTTACTAGCTCTGTAGCATAGAAATATATTTATCCTTTTTTTACTTTTTGTCAGCTTTGCTAGACCAAAGTCGTGATCGTAATTTTAAAAACGTCAATCTCTATAGCTGACCGTATGAGCTTTTATTGAGCACGCACCCCCCCCCCCCCCCCCTCCCCTAACCCCCACCCACCTTTCAATCACGCAAGTCGCTACCTATAAAACACTTTATTTTGTTACCTACTTTGTAGAGATGTGTTATTTGTTTTAGAAATTAACGTTACCTACTTTTCTTTGGACTTGCTAATTTAAAGTAACTCCCCATCTCCTAAGTTGTGTTCCTTCCTCTCAGGACTCCCTCGCCCACTCTCTATATCAGTGGCAGATCTAGGGGAGGCCCCCTCTTATTGGTGAAAATTTTAAGGCTTGAAGGGCCAGCAATCCCCCCCACCCCACCCTTAGAAAGTCTGGTTCTGCCACTGTGTGTCAATAATTATCAATAATTATTTACTCCGTTGCAAATGAAAAGTACTTGTCAATATGCTATCTAGTATATCTGTTATAAATTAGCCATGTTGTACTTTCTTTTTCTCTTCTAAGTTTACAAGCCTCAGTGGTTTTGTAATGTTCCCTCACCATTTATCAACCTTTTCTTTTATATTTTCTATCATTTGTTAATTGTTGTAAATGTTTATGTGATGACAAATAATAAAAAAAAAATCTTACCTCCCATTTGATTGTCCTTCCGTCAATGTTGTGAAAAATATCAAGTGCAATATTATAACAGTAATTACATTGTAGAGGGGGGAGGCCTGTTTTGGGAGAGAAACAAAATTCTTCTGGGAATCTGAAAATTTTGCTGGGAATGGGTAGACAGGAAACATGAAGTGACGTAATTAAAATCACTTCAGATTTTTTTGCGAATGTCTCAAAAATTCTCCAAATTTTCGGGACAACCTCCATTTACATAAATTATAGTACTGGCTGACTGCTCCAACAGCATTTGTTAATCCAAGTTATTATTATCCAGGTGAATACATTACTGAGCCTGGTTTGGATTAAATTGTACCGTACTTGTTCTTAAGTTTTACTCCTCAAACAATTTAGTCTGATGGTGTTTCAATTAAGTGCCTGGTGTTGCTGTGAAGGAATGGGGCACTTATTCAAGGGCAGCACTCTTGTTTTAAGGTGTTTATTTGTTGTACATGTTCAGGATGTATGTGTACTGTAGGTGTCAATCACAAATCTTTGTTTTTACTCATAGGAAAACCTGAAACGAACACCATTATATGACTTTCATTTGGAACATGGCGGCAAAATGGTTCCTTTCTGTGGTTGGTCAATGCCTGTGCAGTATAAAGATGGTGTATTGCCATCACATTTACACACTCGACAGCATGCGTCTTTATTTGATGTATCGCACATGTTGCAATTCAAGTTACTTGGAGATGACAGGGTGAAATTCTTGGAGAGCTTGGTTGTTGCTGATATAGAAGGACTTGCAGATAACACAGGAACACTTTCACTTTTTACAACTGAAAGTGGTGGTATAATTGACGACTTGATCATCAACAAGACTCCTGAGCATTTATATGTGGTGTCAAATGCAGGGTGTGCCGATAAGGTTTTAAAGCATCTCCAGGTATAGAGCATTAACTAGTGTATCGCATATCTTGAAGCCAACTTTGTCTCCAGTGTGCTTTTCCTTTAGCATTTGGAGAAAAGTGCTCTGAGGATGAGGTTGACCTTGAAACATCAAAGGGCAGATCTAAGGGAGGGGTGCAGGGTCTGTTTACCCCCCTTCCCCACCCCTATGAGATGACCTGCAGCTTTCTGATATAACTAGCATTCTGCAAAAAAAAATTATTACAGTGAGGACACTCGAACTGTGAACACATAACATTTATTTTTACATTTTTTTACCATTATCCAATGTTAGCCATTCATAAAAATAGAAGAATTAGCTTTGAATTCTTAGGTGCAGAAAACACTAACCTTTGGTCTACATGTATGTCAAGAGCTCTCACTGGATAATTATAAGAAAAAATGTAAAAATAAATGCCAAGTGTTCACGGTTTGAGTGTCTGCACTGTAAGTACCAGTATATGATTTTTTGGTGGTTATGACATTCCTTACTGGTGCAACCTTCCCTAAGAAAAATCCTGGATCCGCCCCTGAACATTAACCCTGTAAAAGCATTAACCATGAATAATAAGTTTAGACTGACTGTCTGAATGGGATTTTGGATAGACAGCATTGTCAAGTTCAGGATTGTTTGATTTATTGATTAATCTCGAGATTTTTTCTTAGTGTTTAGTCTCGGCCTTCAGAGCCTGATCTTTACAACCTTACTTATTGTATCAGAAACCCATTTGGGTTTCTGATGTTTATTCTATCACAGGTGACAGGTTTTGATTTTCCAGTAAACACTCATGTTTATGGTTTTTCTGAGTTAACTTTTCTTCAGCCAGGTGTATACAGTTGTATTGGTATAATAATTGCAAAACAGAGGTTTTTGAAAAAAATCTGTATATGTCGGCAGGGCTCAAAGCCACCTTACGTTTTTGTAAATTTAAAACAAGGCTGAACACAAAATTGTCTGTTTTGTCCATGGACAGGAAATATAAATACTTGGCTGCAATTACTCGTTAGAAGTTCAAACTTTATCTTCTCATGTTTAAAGTTACATAGAGATCAGAAAACTTGTCAGCATACATCTTTCAAATCACCACAAGAAAACGTCTTATTGTTCTCAATTTTTTCGTCATTAACAAACAGTGTAGGTGTACGTTCATCTAGTTATGGGACAGACACTGCACTTAACTGACTTAGATTGCACAGATTTACCTGCTCTCTAGGTTATAAACATTTTTAAGCTGTGTTTTGCACACTATTATGTTTTAATGTGTAATCTAGCTGGTTTATTTACAGGAGAGACTAGCTACTGTCAGCAATGATTTGGATGTTGCTTTGGAAGTTCTTGAGAGCAAAGCTCTAGTTGCATTACAAGGTGAAGAATTGCTCATTTACACATGCAAAGGAGGCACCTCACCTGCTGGACTCCAGATTTAGTGGTCCGGGGGTTCATTGTGTTGCGTTCTTGAGCAATGCACTACTCTCACACTGCCTCTCTCAGCCACCCTAGTGTATAAAATCTTGGAATCCGATATATTTTTGGCCTTTATTAAAGCTGCTTTCAGTAGGTGTCTGTTTATAAAAGTGGCAAAGCTCCCTTCCTTCAGTTCCTCGCTAATAAGAATTGTGCTATTGAGCTTTGTTTCAAGCAGCATCACGGTATTATCTAGCCCTCCGTTCTGTGGTTTTTCATCCTTTTGGCTGATGGTAAAAGAAGATCGTTCACGGTATTGCAGTTCCATTCGTGTGCTCTCCTTTCTAATACACTAAGCAAAGAAACTATCTGCTCCGTCACAGTTCAGACGCAAATGTTCACTGATTTTATGCATGTACTATGCTATCCGGCGTCAAAACAAAACTGTTGGTTGGTCTTGGTTTTATTCATTATAAGGGCTCACATTTCTCAGTCCTCGTGCTTTGTATTTTGTAGATACCTCGACCAGAAGGTTGAACGAATGCAGTTTGCTTTTCGCGGGAAATAGCGAATCACTTCACGGTCGAACTACCAAAATGACCA
This sequence comes from Blastomussa wellsi, assembly GCA_947652115.1. NCBI lineage: Eukaryota > Metazoa > Cnidaria > Anthozoa > Scleractinia > Plerogyridae > Blastomussa > Blastomussa wellsi. The sequence goes on along the minus strand of OX393574.1, from coordinate 8,760,543 downwards.
AAATACATTAATGCATTGTACATACAGGCTTGAGATAAATAGCAGGCTAGGTGGATGCGACTTTAAGTAAGCGATCCCCGGTTATAAATACGGCATCGGTATTTTGCTGATTTTTGACACGGTATTTCGGTTTTTGCCAATTTTTCCAGCGGCATTTCGTACCCCTAATGCCCCTCCTTTAACTTTTGTACCATTTTAAGAAGCTTCAATACATCAAGTAACCAAATTTTGTACAGTCATGTAAGCCGAGTCGTCATTCTTTCCACCTGATAATTTGTCTTTCAGGTCCCCAAGCCGCCAAAGTTCTTCAGAGTGGTGTGCAAAGCGACCTTAGTCAAATGTTCTTTATGCATGGTGGTGTAATGGATGTGTTTGGAATCAAGGATGTGCGTGTTACAAGGTGTGGTTACACTGGAGAGGATGGCTTTGAGGTAAAAAATGCCCTGTCACTCAGTGACTGTTCCAGTATGAACTAGCCTGAGATTTGGTCGGCGGGTAGTTGTTTCACCTTTTTAGCGTTGTGCACTAACCAGTACGGGTGCCATTAGTAGGTATCGCCAACTGTCTCTTCGTTGTTTCGTTGATTGATTGGGTCGTTCATTCCCCTAGTTCATTGATTGGTTCATTTGTTTGTCCGTTGGCTCGTCTTTTGGTTGGTTTCGTTTGTTCGTTAGTTTTTTCGTTCGTTTATTTGTTCGATGTTTTTTCGTTCGTTCATTTGTTCGTTGTCTTTTTAGTTCGTTCGTTTGTTCGTTGGTTCGTGTTTTTTCTTTTTTTCGTTTGTTCGTTGATTTTCTCGTTCGTTCGTCTTCGTTGGTTTTCTCGTTCGTTTATTCGTTCGGTCTTCTTCGTTGGTTTGTTCGTTCGTTCATTTGTTCGTTGATGGGTTCGTTCGTTGTTTCATTTGTTGGTTTGTCCGCTGGTTCGTTCGTTGATTGGTTGCAGGTTCATTCATTGGTTCGTTCCTTGATTTGTTGATTGGTTTGTTCATTCCCTTTTTCATTCGTTGGTTCGTTCGTTGATTCGTTGATTGGTTGGCTCGTTCGTCGTTTCATTCGTCAGCTCGTGCCATCGATGTTTCGGTCATTAAGTTTGTTCGTTGGTTGGTTGGTTGGTTCGTTTGTTAGTATGGTTTTAAGGTCGGTAATGTAGCTGTATGAGGTTCCATTAGTTCTCAGCTCTTTGATCGTCAGTCTTGTAGGTAGTTTGTTCATTCTGTTCTTTTTGCCATCTACCGATCAGCTGTTTACCAGTTCATTCCGTCATCGTTTTAGGCATTACTCAGTACCGTAAAAACATCCCATAGTTTTTAATCAAATCTAAATTGTTACTTGATGTGCTTGCAACCAGCTGTCAGTGGATCAAGATAGAGCTGTTGATTTAGCCAGAGCTTTGTTAGAAAGCAAAGAAGCTGAAGTCAAAGTGGCGGGACTGGGACCAAGGGATAGTTTGCGACTTGAGGCTGGGCTTTGTCTCTATGGAAACGACATTGATGAAAACACTACTCCTGTTGAAGCAGTGCTTGTGTGGACTATTGGTGAGTTATTCTGTTTCCTAAAGGTCCAACAAATAGCGTTCTGTGTTTATTTTATATCCTCATTTCAAAGGAAAATATATGGGGCTAACAATCCATGAAATACATGCATGCATGGCACTGCACCACTGCGCTGTACTGCATGGCACTGCACCACTGCGCTGAACTGCATGGCACTGCACCACGGCGCTGAACTGCATGGCACTGCACCACTGCGCTGTACTGCATGGCACTGCACCACTGCGCTGTACTGCATGGCACTGCACCACTGCGCTGAACTGCATGGCACTGCACCACTGCGCTGTACTGCATGGCACTGCACCACTGTGCTGTACTGCATGGCACTGCACCACTGCGCTGTACTGCATGGCACTGCACCACTGCGCTGAACTGCATGGCACTGCACCACTGCGCTGAACTGCATGGCACTGCACCACTGCGCTGAACTGCACTGTGCTACACCGCATTGCACTACCCCCTGCATTGCACTGCACCACACTTCGCCACAGTGAAATGCCCTACATCGCACGGCATTGCACTGCACCGCACCGTACTGCACTAAACTGCACTGCACCGCAACACACTGCATAGAACTGCATGGTACTACTGCTCTGAGGTCAATGATTTTAATTTTGGCAATCAAACTGCACGGCAGTGTACTGCATAACATTGCACTTCACTTAGCTGCACTGCACCCCAGTGCAGTGCACTGAACTGCATTGCACTGCACTGTAATGCACCACACCACACTGCATCCCACTGCACTGAACTGTACCGCACTGCACTACTTTGAACAGAACTGAACTGCACTGCAATGCAATGCACCGCACTGCACTGCACTGCACCACACTACACTGCACTTCATTGCACTGCATGACACTACTGCACTGCACCACACGGTAAGGCACTGCACTATCCTGCACTACCCTGCATGCATCATTGGCAGGAGCCTTGTGAAGCGCCTCTTGTAGAGATCAATCTCATCAGATTGCATTCAGTAACGTTTTTCACTTTTCCTTGCCATAATACAAAGGAAAGAGGCGGCGTGTTCAAGCAGATTTTCCAGGAGCAGAAACAATCCTCAGACAGATTAAGGAGAAGGCTAAAAGGAAAAGAGTAGGATTGGTATCAAAAGGACCGCCCTCAAGAGGTATAGTAAACTCAGAATATCAATTCTCCTTAGTGATTTTCATACATCTCTTTTATGTTAATTCTGAAAATTTGGTTGTGCATGAGGACAATATCGTTTTGATTTTCATTGCCTGCGTGTTTGACAAAATAGTCATACATACCCACAGGCGTCAGGGATCGAGGGGTGCTGCAGCACATAACACCACCCCCCCCCCCCCTCCCCCCTCCCCCAGTTCCGGAAATTGTTAGGATTTTGGCAACAGCGGTTGTGTTAATCGGATTTTTCATTACGTGCTCCTCGTGTACCATGACTTGTACCTACAACTTGCTTAAAAGTTTTAGTTGGCAAACTATTTTTGAACTGTAACAGTTCCTTGTCTTAAAATGGAATTTATGGGCGTTTTTTCGGGGCACTGTATAAATTTTTTCGGGCATGGAGGTCTCCCCTCCCCGCCTTCAAGTCAAAAGGTGCCCGTACGCCTATGTACATTCCCCAGAGAAATGTATTTATCATGGGTCGCGTAGCCTTTTCTTTGGGGTGTTACATGGTATGCTGTTCTCTTGCTTCATTAGCGGTAGGCTATAAATATTTGAGTTGTTCTCATTTATATTCATTCGCGTCTTACGACCGTCCCTACGCCCTCAAAATTAAATACCCAGTGATCAGGGGTTTCTTTTAGACGTAGTTTTTTGCATGCTGCTACACGAAAGGTTTAGCACGTTTTGTATGTCTACTGAATGATTGTTATACGAGCATAGTGTAGATCATTTTGTCGGGTTTCTTGCTGTAATTTTGTGCATTTCCGAGTTTTCATTCTGTTTGTTGTATTATTTCCATCCATTCTGTTGATGAAGGCATAATAAAGAGGGTCGCACACGGCTCGTGTTGACACACCCCAATTGAGGTTGCTTGTTACATGATAAATGTTTTATATTCGTTTGAGCAGGGTAGCGAATTAGAATATAAAAAAAGATAACAATATCGGTTGAAATGATTTTTAACTATTCAGGGACTAGTTAAAAACATGGTTTTGTGCCTCCCTAGACAACAAAGTCGGAGGCTTTATTCGACTGGACGTGCAGTATCCAGGTTAATAGGGAGTTTTACCAACGCACAGCGGAAATAGTGGCGAGAACGTTGGCTTCAGTTCCACGTATGTTACATCTTGGTACATTTGTTTACTGTCCTCCCCAAAAAAAATTACAATGAAAATGTTGAAATGGTCAAATTCTGCGTCACGCACTCATTGAAAATGTGCACTACAACGACGAATTTTTCAAGTTTATATCTGCATGGAATTGAAGAACGTGTTACATCTTCAGTTTTCGGATAGCTGTGACAGTGATGGACAAACTGAACGATTCTGTAATTAATGTTGTTAAAGACATAAATTAAAATACAACTTCACTTTGCTGTGTCGACGTTGCGTTTGATTAGACTCCTGTACATGCACATGGCCAAACTTTTTAAATTCTTCAACCCGTAAACACTGTTTTCGTTTTTTAGCTGGAACAACCATTGTGGATGCCGATGGCGAGAAAGTAGGTAAGCAAATGGCACGCGTTCTTGTCGTCTGAAGAGACTGTTGAGAAGTGTTGATGAGGAAGTGAAAGTTCTTAGCTTGAGTGTGCAGGTGAATGAGCCATTAACGTGCTAGTAAGTAAATAGTGAATAATGGTTGTTTTCAACTTTCCCCGAATCTCCAGGTAACGTGACAAGTGGATGTCCATCACCAAGTCTGAAGCAGAACATTGCAATGGCTTACGTGTCGACAGAGTTCTCCAAGCCTGGGACACCTCTACAGTTAGAAGTGTACAAGAAGAAAATCGAGGCTCGAGTTGTAAAGATGCCATTTTTGCCAACAAACTACTACCTTGGCAAATGAATGGAGAAACGATGCTTTCACATGAAAGCAAAAGACAATTAGGAAATTAATAATTTTGGAAATTGACAAAAATTAACAAAGGACAATATAAATTGTTATGCTGTAATTTTATTTCTTGGCATGGTCGATCCTATACACTGAGGCTTAGTGCGTCAGACAACCAATCAAATCGTCTGGAACAGTGCGAAGAAAAAAGGTAAGGGGAGCCTTACGTAATCAATACCAAGACCAACGAGATTACCTGCTCTTATTGACAGAAATTTCCCGAACCCTCTGGCTAGGTTGGATAGGTAAAAATCAGCATTGTCCTATTGGTAGGAAGGGAAGTGAAGACATTTTCCGAAGACTTTTGATCGTCATTGTGGGCCTGTTATCTCACCTTGGTCAATTCGTTCCAGGTCAAGTTCGTGCGGAAAGGAATTTGCGATCATAGCCGAGGAAAACGCCAACTTGGCAAGAACAAATCACGTTAAAGCTACTACTCTTAATTGAGCGGCGCTGGAAGAAGTTATTATTTTTATTGGCTCAATAGCGTTGAAAATCAAGATGTGCAATCTTTTGCAAGATTGACACAGATGGCGTAAAATAAAAGAAACAAATAATGAGAAACAATGCTGCCCAAACTAAAAACAATGTGATACATTTTCATACGGAACACGAAGTAGGAGCCGATTGTTGAGACACTCGTACGAAATCTTAGCGTAGTGTACAAGAATAATAAAGCAGGGAAGACGAAATAAATGGCTCGCAAATTTGGATGTCACGCACACAGAGATAAGTCTTTTAACAATTTTTTCAAAACATTGTATATAAAAAAGCGAAATATAAGTTACAACCTTTTATAAAAAATTTTTAGTATTTGGGGTTTATGTAATGTCTGGTAGCCAGAAGTGCCAGACGTCTTCTCGCCCTAATCCTTCTCGCCCGCGCCTTAGGGGATTAGGGCGAGAAGACGTCTGACACTTCAGACTAAATGTCTGGGTACGAGTTTATCGCTACTAGTCAGAAGAGCTGTTTTACAAGACAAAAAATATGATACATTTATTCTCAAACAAAACCAATTTATTAATCAAAAGTCTCTCCATTCCAATGGAATGTAAAATTAATTATATTTTTGTAATTGTCCACATCTACATTAAAATACAAATAAATCACAAAGCTATTCTTTCAAAAATATTTGAAAAACTCTTCTTGAAATATGGAACGATGCAGTGTCATTGGACATGAAGAAAAACTCATTTAGAAATGAAACCTGAAAACAGAATATGAAAAAAGAGAATAAATAAATAAACATGCTTCACTTATTTTAGTTAAAAGTTAACGACACGAGTTGACCTACTATGTGAATAGATGGCTCACTGGCCGGACCCTGCTCCCCTGGACACGAGACAGATGTGATAAACACTACACCGCTGGCGAACCGACAGTGAGAGGAGCGAAATAGACATACTATTTACTATTACGTCACTTAAAATCACAGGGTAAAGCAAAGGGGCATCCTTGGAGGTCGAGGGACATATTTTCAAATGCAGTATGTTAGTCAACCTCGTTTCCAGGGTGCTCTCCTTCCCGTCCCCTGGAGCTCCAGGGGGCGGTGTGAGAGATGTTAGTCATTATTCAGTTTCGCATGTTGACTTCTTCAGACGCTATGTATGTGTGCTGTATATTCGTTCCTGGCTTACGTGACTAACAAGAGTAAAACTCAGTTGAAGTAAACTTAGCATGGCACGTTTTCACGATGACTAGTGGCTTACAATTGCTGGCGCAATAGCGTGGAGCGAGCAGAGCATTACCTAAGTATAAATACACGCCTCCCCCACCCCCCCCCCCCAAAAAAAAAAAAAAATCAATCGTGGACGAAAGATCCAGAAACACTGTAACTAGTGTGAAAAAAATGTCTTGCCCAAATCTCACCTAGACAATTTAAGCAATCCGTTCGCTCGCTCTTTCTTCCTATACTTGTCGCAATAGTAGCAGCGGCAAACAGTAACATCGGAGTCAACGTCAGGGATGGAGATATTGAAGAAACTTGACACTTGCTGCAAGCCTGGCAAAGACGCACCGGGCTTAATTCCGTTTGCTTTCTTCATCTTAGCATCGTCTTGAAGGATCTGCAACCAAAGACAAACATGTTCGTGAATTAGTTAATAGATCTTTCTCGCTTGGGTGTGTTGGTTGCCCTATTACAGACCATGTAGCATTCTCTAGAGAATTTCTCTTTTATCCATCCAAACATTATTTATTCATATATACGCAACTATTTGAAAAATTGAAAGAGTATCATCAAATGGACTGTAATGGGGCAACAAACCGACCAAGCGAAAAACGTCTATTAGTGAGACTGAGATACCGAATGTGAGTTCTCAAGAGGGAATCGTATTCTCTTGGTGTGTTAGATGTTTGATAACGTGTCAGTAGCGTAGCAGCTCTGATAAACGTGTAATTTTACGCGTTCTTTGCCGTAGCAGTTCCGTTTTTTTTTGTTTGGTGGGGGTGGCGAAGGAGCTCGAGGTTCTCCCAGAAAGTAGCGAGTCATTTGAGCGAGAGCTGCGCGCATGCTACCAGACCCTAGAGCTGCGCGCATGCTACCAGACCTTAGAGCTGCGTGCATGCTACCAGACCCTAGAGCTGCGTGCATGCTACGAGGCCCTAGAGCTGCGTGCATGCTACGAGGCCCTAGAGCTACTCGCATGCTACCAGACCTTAGAGCTGCGCGCATGCTACGAGGCCCTAGAGCTGCGCGCATGCTACCAGACCCTAGAGCTTCGCGCATGCTACGAGGCCCTAGAGCTACTCGCATGCTACCAGACCCTAGAGCTGCGCGCATGCTACGAGGCCCTAGAGCTGCGCGCATGCTACCAGACCCTAGAGCTGCGCGGATGCTACCAGACCCAAGAGCTGCGCGCATGCTACCAGACCCTAGAGCTGCGCGCTGTCTACCTGGCCCTAAAGTTGCGCGCTTTTAATACACCTATGTTGCAGTCATATACAAGGGAAGTATATAGTAGGACGAAAGCTCGTTCGTGTTTCCGAACTTTATCTCCTGCGATCAGGAGAGATCTCTTGCCTTTTTATTTGCCCTTATTTTCACGCAACGCACTTCTGGAAGACTGTAGAGTGGCAGATTTATTAGCTGTTCGAAGCTCTTATTCAGTTTAGCATTTTAAAGAGATCGCGCAACATGAACACTTCGACCAAGTTTTTTCAAGTGTGCTGTTTGTTTCACTTTGCTTATTTGTTTTTACTTATCAGTGCTAGTGTTCGAAATCTACTGCAGAATACAGCGTTTACTAAACTTTTTCAATACCTACCCTCCATTTTTGGTAACCCTTGTGGTTCATGTATTTTGTCTTTGTTTCAGAGTTTCTAGGTGAAGCGCCTCTGTCCACAAGGTTTGTTGATTTGTCTTGACATCTGACCTTACGCTTGTACTTAGTCTTGACAGCAGCCCTTGGATGCGCGTGGCGTGGTAAGATGATCTCCTTAGCAAAAGTGATTTCTCGTGCAAGAGTGCGCTGGGATCGGACAGCATGGCGGACTGGGTACGATAATGTCCGTTGGATCGTCTGACGACAAAGCAATGATCGCTTGTCGCGCTCTTTGTCCACATTCTCGTTCATAATCATTGACTGTAAAAGAAAAGCAGATAAAAACATAGTGTTGATCACTCCCAGACTCAAAAACAATCAAAACAGCGTTCTCTTTATTTACTCTGTCAGTGTATTTTAAAGAAAATCAGTAAAGAGAGCAGAAATAATCATCGTGTTTCAGCATAGTCTTAGAACGAATAAAACAGCAATTTGATAGTTTGTTTAAAACAAGGTGAGAATGTCGCCGTGTCGTATTTCGATCTTAGCTCATTACCCCACTAATACGATCCTCCAAAAGGGACACTCCCCCCTGCCCCCCTCTCCCTTTCCCCAACCTTGTTCTTATAGGAACCTGTCCTCTACCTTTGCGAGCAAAATGCTCTCAGCCAAGGAGTTCTTCGTCTCCTGTGTTTGGCGTTTAATCACTTTCCTCTTCCCTGTGTTCTTGTCTTCGAGACATTTCTTTTCACCCAGAATCCGTGAACTGCCCGTGTTGAGGTCATGTTTGAATCCAGTGGACTCCTGTTCTGATACAAGATGCTTGATAAAGCGTCGATTCTCCAAAGCCTTTCTTCCACCAATCAGCGACTTTCCTAAATAAATTACGACGCATGTTTGTAAGTTTAATATTTTACTTTTCTCGACTCCCGTTCATTGTATATTAGAGAATAGGGATATTCTTGTCTTCCCATCCCATTCCCCCACTATGATTGGGACGCTTGGTAATCCATTTATATTACACCTGTCCTGTGCCCCCAGAATGTTGCGTAACTGTCATCTCAGTATGATAGTCCTACATACCTGTATCACATAAATTCATTTCGCTTACCTTTGCCCAGTTCTGTTGTTGCTGTTGGTGGTGGTATTGTTGGAGGAATCAAAGGTGGTTCATCTGCAACAGAAACATACAGTTAATTACGTAACATTACCATTGCCATAGTGTTCCACAACTTTCATCTCTAAGGAATTCAAAGAACTCTTTTTGGGCTATGACCCGTTAAGAAGACAGCCTTTAATTTGATAATTGAAGAGAGGGTGATGACAAACCCTCGAGTCTCGACAAGGAGGTTTTCTTCTGACTCTTGCAATATAATTTCATATGATGACTATTTGTTCATGGTGCATAATTTCCTCATCGTTACCATGATTTTACGTATTAGATTCTGAGAAGTAAGTTTGGATCAGTTTAAATGTACATGGATTGCTTCTCCACGATATCATTGGCATCACCTGTCCAGATAAACATATGAATATTGAAGCCCAAAAATCCAATCTTCCAAAATCTCTTGGAAGAAACGCGTTTAAATCTTCACCATGCACCCTCTTTACCGGGCAGTTTTATAAAATAACTGAAATACTATATGTGTGTTTAGATGAGAGTATGTCAGCCCTGTCGCGACGTTTAAGATTCGCGTGTAGTTTTGAGAAAAATTTAATAAAAGCAATAGAAGCTTTTTCCGTGTTTATATAGCCTCATCTAAACACTCAGGGTGTTAGGAGAATTCTCGAAAGTTACACAGACCCTCGACTAGCTGCGTCTCGAATTCTCCCAAACCCCCCACGTGTATAGATGAGGCTATATTAAACACGGAAAAATAAAGTCTTCTGTTGCTTATAAATATAATTTTGTGGGTTGTGTCACTGGGTTATAACTTTGAATTAATAAAAAATAACTTTCATGCATGGTTCTAATGCACACAAAAACAAATAGTAATTTAAAAAGATTGATTAAAAAAAGTTGCGACTTACCGTCATTCACAGCAACAGTTTCTTCATCCACGTCATCACTTGATGTGATATCAGTGATAGCATCATCTGTTGCCTCAGATTCAGATAACATCAGAGATTCATCTTCACCATCATCGGGCTCCATTCTTATCACCACTTCTTCTCTGCCTGTTTCTTTGCCTGCATCTTTCACCGTGTTCAGTTCCACGTGTTGCGATTTTTCACTGGTGAAGATAACTTCTTCATTATCATCGTCCATTGTGATCACGACGTCATTACGTGGCGCCACAGGCGTCTTACAGGACTCTGTTGAGGAACTGGTGCTATCGGTTACCATGGACAGGGAGAGTGTTAGTTCATCAGAAGTAGTTGGCCGTAAAGAATCCAGGGATTTCGACTCTGGAATCTCATTAACCGTCCAAACCTCTGTACTAGGCATGTCATCGAGTGTAGGAACAGCAATCAATGGAGTAGATTTCGGCGTTTCGGTCTGTGTCCATAATTTTTGTTCTTGTATTTCATGGTCAGCTGAATGATAAGATTCCGGAGCTGGTTTTGGTTTTCCCGCTGGAGATGTGTTTGGCGTTGATTTACGACGACTGGCGTAGTTGAATGATTTCTTGTTTCGTCCCATGGCCGTCCTGTCAAAAATTACTTCTTCTTCACTCAGTTCCTCACACAAGTATCCATTTGATGGAATATTAAATCCAAACACGCGATCCTGGCGTCGTCGCCATCGCCTCTTACAAATTCTCCTGCGGAGAAAATTTACGAATATAATGAACTTAACGAGTTAAGACGGGAAATCTGAGTTTCGATTATAGTTATTAATTTCGAATTCATATCAACTACTGAGTATGTGATTATAATTAGGGACTTTACGAAACCACGACGGCGACGTCAACGAGGACGTCGCCAAACAAAATATTTAATGAGCAGGACAACAGTCCTGCACGTGCGTTATCCATCTTTGTTCATTTCTCAGTCGTCCTCCGCAAAACAACGACGTGAAATTACTAAATTATACGTGGTGTGGAGAACGTGAGCCACAACGGCGAGTTTTTTATGTTTCTAGTTTGAATTAAACAAGCACTTAAAAATCCAAGTAGAAATTAGCGCTGATACTGATAGTTGCGAGCTTCTTACGTAAAATTTAAATACATTTTTTTGTGGACGTTGTCGTTGGCGTCGCCGTCGTGGTTTCGTGAAGTCCCTAATATGGTGTAGTGTACGGCAGATAAATATGGCTGATTTGCATTGAACTTAATTAGAGAAGCGTTTTAATATTCTTTGGCCACGACGATCAATAAAATATCATTGGTACCTCAGAAAAGTTACTTATTTTTGAAAATATAATTGTGCCGAACTGTTATTAAAGTTTGGAAAACATCTCTTAATTTCAAAAAAATTATCATCTTAATTCGTAGATTAACCGCACACTTTCTGTTCATGTCACTATTCGCGACATCAAGACAGAATGTTGGTGATCAGATTAGTTACTTGCGTGTGAATAGTACTCTCTTACTTTGGGGATATATTTGACATAACTTATATTATAATTATAGGTGGGTGGCGCAGTGGCCTATAGTGGTTAGTGCGCTGAACTCCTGGTCGGACGGTCCTGGGTCGAGCTCTGGCGGGCGCACTGCATTGTGTTCTCAGGCAAGACATCTCACTCTCACAGTGTCTCTCTTCACCTGGAGGTGTATAAATGGGTACCGGCGAATTTACCGCTGGGGGATAACCCTGCGATGGACTAGCATCCCATCCAGGGAGAAGTAGAAATACCCACTGTCGCTCCATGCTGCAGAAACCGGGATAAGCTCCGGCTTGATAGGCCACTAGGCTCGTATACGTATGCAGACTTTACTTCTATGATTATAGGCAATTTAAGACAACAGGATAGAGAACTTACCACAGTCGTGGAACACCAGTGAAAATAAACAATAACATCAAAATTCCTGCCAAGGTTCCTGCAACAATGGCTGCCGTTGAATCTGAGTCCGCTTGGTCGTCAGTCCTGGAATGGGATTTCTTCTTCTTCTTCTTCTTATAACGTTTTCGCTCTTTACTCTCGTCTAGCTTAACGTGTTCGTAAGCCACATTCCAGCGCCCTGACGATGCCTTCATTCCATGATGAACAGTTACCTTGTGTTGTGGTATCGCTGTTGTGCCGCCATGTCTTGTTGGTCCTTCGTGTCCAGTCACCTTTGGTTTGCCATGTGGTAAATAATCGTCCTTATTAAAATTACTGCGCGAAGATTTCTCCTCATCTTTTTCAGCAGTGCTGTCTTCTTTTGAAATCCAGTCTGATTCTGCATCAGCCGTATCGACTGATGGAATAACCGTTTCCTCCGTTGGTAGAATCGTCAACTTGAGGGGGACATTAATTTTCATTTTGTAAGCTTCGCCTGTGCCACGTGACAGTGGGGTATTTCGGAAAGCAAGAACATCCTCACCTTTAACATCTGCCAAGCCGGAAGCCGATGCAGGCCTTGTAGCACCATGCAATGAAGCTATCACTTTCATTTTACGCATTCTGGCTGATCTTCTGATGGCGAACCTTCGCATCGTTGAGACTCCTTGGATCTTGTCGTGTATGGCATGTGCAGCCCGTTTCATGGGCTTTACGCCGTTCTTTATCACCGGTAAAATTTTGCCGTCCACTGAACCGATTTTTTCATCATCCGATGAGAATGAATCTGTGACTGGTGATCTATGGACGAGAACCTTGTGTTGTCTGGATCGGAGTGGTGCATCAGCGTGTTTCGCTGGAGGACTCTTGAATCCCTCGGACGCTTTGCTGAAAGAACCCGTGAAAAGATGGCTACGTTCTCCTGCAAAATGAAAGGAGAAGATGCATAATTTTTGGATCAATAAATGCTAAAAAAAGTTTGAAAACGGGAAGAGATGGTCCAAATGAGACAACTCAAAACTTTTCTGGTGTTTAATTAAGCCAATATTTCCAACGGCGAAAAAAATTTCGACAGTAAACTTAAAGCATCGGGCCATAGTCAAATGCTCCTATCCATAAAAGGCAAATTTTACGAAAAGCTTGATGAACAGAGCAGACGACGAAATTAAAGCTAGCCGAGAGAGAAATGTTTTGAAATTAAAAAAAAATCTTTCAATGGATATGCTCCACTATCAGGAACTATGAATCGAACTAACGTTTGGCGATAAAAGGGATCTACAAATGCAACAACTTGAAGGTGAGCAATTAATTGTTTTCTTTTTTCCGTTGACTAAATTGCTAAACGCTAACCTTCAACATTTGCTTCTCAAAAATCTCTCGACTTGTCGCCACAGTCAAGCCTAGTTTTCATATGTCGGAAAAATCCCAGACGATAGGGGATTTTACTGTTTCCCGACCGTACCAGATTTTTCCGACTAATGAAAATTGGAAATCTTTAATATCCCCGATCGCCAGGGATGGTTGGCGACAAATCGGGAAAATCGGGAGCGTTTCTATTTTCACGACGCGTCCCAGATTTCTGCGATCGTCGGTGATCATTCCCGACATATGAAAACTGAAATATCCACTGTCGGGGACGTTTCCGATGGTTTTAACTTGTTGCCAATCCTCTATCTTCTTTTTAATTGCCTGGCGCCAGTCCCAAATTCGGAATGTGGCGAGAATCTGCAACAGAACGTCTGGCGATATATCTGTAAAATCTGGGACAGTCGGGAAACAGTGACACCCCCGATCGTCTGGGATTTTTCTGAAAGACGCCGAAAACGCGTCGCTTTATTAGCCAATCACGAGCAAACAACATTTCGCCGATCAGATCGGGAAAGAAAACCAATCACAATTCAGTATTTTTTTTAGTATCGTAACTTATAAATAGCTGCATAGCAATTGACGACGTGTTTTGTTTTGTATGTGAAACTCATCAAAGTCACTTTTTCTTCTTATTTCTATTGTTAAGCGAGTTTTTAGAACATAATAAGGTATCTCTTACCTTTGCAAACTGCATTTGAGATCAGGAAACAAAGAAAGATCAATACAAAAAATTTTTTCGTGTTCATGTTTAGCATCATGCTATCGCATTCATTTAACGAAATGCATTCCTGTAGAAGCTGGAAACGTTTGACCTCACAAAAGTACATTGACGTCAAGGTCGCGCGCCTGAGCACGAGCTAACGGTAACGCAAGCAAGTCTAGTATCTCTATCACGTATAAACAGTAACGCAAGTTACAACATTGTAGATAAAATTCGTGATAGGGTTTTATGGGGACTTTACGATTTTGTTTTAAATGCCTAAAATTAAATGTTCTGTGAATAAAAATGGCTTACCTTGTTGCCGTGTTGTATTCTTTGTTGTTTCCCAGCGTTCAAGGTCGTTTTGAAGCGATTCAGCGCTGGTGGAGACGCAGGCAAACAATAAACACTACAACACGCAACAAGGTAAGCCATTTTTATTCACAGAACATTTCATTTTAGGTATTTAAAACAAAATCGTGAAGTTCCCATACAAACCCTTGTAAATCGAATCTTTGTAACACAACACCACTAAAAGGCAAGAGTCACGTTCGCGTACGTTTCGTGAATATTTCATATAGTGAACTTGGGCTGCCTGTGCACTGACTGAACATTTTAAAACCACGCATTTTTCTGAACTTGTCGTTTCGCACGTTAGTCCACATACATTTTCAAAAGTATAACCATTAAAACTTTTAGTAAAGCTATTTATACAATAACGATGGCTTTAATAGCTCAGGATTTTTTTACAGTTTTATCAGCTTTAATCAAGCAACCATGGCCAGAAACCAAGAGTTTATAGAATAGCTGTGTGAAAGGGCTACCATTTCCTGTCGAAGGTACACGGGTTGCCTTTTATGTCAAAGATGGGGGGAGATAAGACAATCCGACCACACCTTATCGAATCTAAAATATTTTTAGTGCAGTCGCTTCTTCACCGTGCGCTACGAATTTTAGCGAGCGGACCTGGGCAGGAATTTGAGTGAGTGGTATCGGGCGCAGCGCAGCGGCATTGCAGACAAACAGATGCGCAGATGCTTCGATCGGAAAGGCGAAGTCCAAAATAAAACAGTTGAAAAGTTTTGAAACGGCCCGGCAAAGACCGAGGGCAATATTGTTTTTCTCTTCACATAAATGGAGCAGCTTATCCCGGTTATTAACAAACTTCAAGATGTTTTCAATACAGTGGGATCAGAAGCCATTCAACTACCTCAAATCGTAGTCGTTGGCGCACAGGTTTGTACATTTCTTGTGAGAAATATCTGTACATGATGTTACAAAATTGCAATTTATAAAACACTTGATGGTCTAGAATGATCGGTGCTGTTTTTGATTATAAACATCATTCTATCCTTTTGGAAAGCCGTCGTACATATACTGTGAAGCTATAGGTTTGCAAGTAAACTTTCATATACTTTCTTTCTCGTTGAATTTAATGTTACTTGCGTTGCGAAAATTATGAACGCGGGAAAAGCGAAAGATTTTTCACCGAAATGAGATATTTATATGCAAACACGAATCACTGAATGTTAGACAGGTGTTTTACTGAATGGTGCTATTTTTCCACATTTCTAAAAATAATATAAGCTATCAATGGTATCTTATTGAAAAGTTTGTGATAAAAGTCAGTTGCACCAAAGCTGAAGTATATGTGGCATTTTTTCGTTGATTTGTTTTTGGCGTGTGCATAACGTGTGATGACAGAATAATATTTGCCCTGTCTTGTTTTGTAACACCAAACGCAGAGATATCTTTCCCATTTGGTCATTGTTCTAACTGTAAATGAATTTGATTTTTATTGATCATTCAGCTCTAAAGAGAGGGTTTGCCTGAAAGATGTCGGACTGTGAACATGATGGAATCAAAACGCTTTGAGAGCAATATAAAAAAATGTCTGCTTCAATGCATTTCAGTCCTATCTAATTAAGCAGAATCACACTCGAGTCAGTTAAGAGACCCAATGACTAATTGAACCAAATACTGAAGAATGTACATTCCGTTAGTCAAACCCAATCCACCTGTGCAGGGGGGTATTTGTTTAATCTTCTGTGTTTTTTATAATGATTACAAATAAGAAACATTTGCATAATCAAATTGAAATACAGGGTAACTGCAGGCTGGCTGTAATTAAGATCACAAGAATGAATATTGAGCCAAATTAGTAAAATATTTTTGATACTAAAAGGTAGGGGGTAGGGTACTGTGCCCTTATAGGTCACATGACATGCCACCTACATTATTTTTATTAACAATAATAATGTTTAGTTTCCTGTATCTTCTCCTTTCAGTTGTTTTAGTCTTTGAGAATTTGGCATTATTATCAATATATACAGCCAAATTTAAATTCGGCCCTGTCAAAACACGCTGTGCGGGCTGCAACAACCGTGAACCCGATTGGTTCACGTGATGAATTTAAACCAATCAGATTACGTTCAGACTGTTTGACGTGCAAAAACTGTCGAGGTACGTACGAGCGAACAGCAAGCTTTGAAGTTCATAAATAGAATTTTCAGCGCGAAGTAAGTTCTTACTTGTATCCTTGAAAACGTTATTAAATTTGTTAGTCATCTGGATATTATTTGGCCTTTTATATTGATAATAATGATAATAAAATGGCTTTTATTGGGAATATTGTTTAATTGCACCCTTATAGTGTCATTTGTCACCCTTGCACTTCATGCTTGGGCCACAAATGATACTACGTGGGCGCAAAGAAAAAAAGTATTCCCTCAAAAAGTCATGCTAATCCCTT
>OX393574.1:8728939-8738939 GCA_947652115.1 Blastomussa wellsi | reverse complement strand
AAGAGAATTCCAATATAAAATATTGAACAGGATCTTATACACGAACAAGATGCTGTTTAAGTTCAAAAAAGTAGATTCTCCCCTGTGCGATTTTTGTGAAAAGGAGTTGGAGACCATAGAACATCTCTTTTTCCATTGTACAAAAGTAAGCATGTTTTGGAATGATTTAAAGTCTGCACTTGATTCTTTTAATATAACTATTAGGTTTAATATCATGAATGTCCTTTTTGGGATCTTAGATACAGATAATATAAGCATTCTAGTCAATTACACCATTCTTACTTGAAAGCAAATATTTTATTTACCGCTGTAAGTTAAATAAGGGCTGTTTATGTGTAAGACTGTTAGTCGATAAATTTAAAAAAAACATTTCAAACCGAACGTTTTATCGCGAAAAGAAACAACAAAATCCATTTCTATGATAAAAAATGGAAGCCGTTACTCCCATTAATACAACAGTAGCTGTTATCCAAACTTCGTTTTTCTAATACTCCCTGTGTTACTCTGTATTTTAAGTGCAAGTTTGAATAGGTTATGTAAGCCTTGTAGTGTAGTGCAGTGTAGTTTATTTATTTATTTATTTATTCTATTTTCTTCTCTTCTTTGTAGTTTGTAATTAAGGTAGTTGTTGTAAATTTTGTAATGTTTGCATGTTTCGATCTGTATGTTGTTTGTACTATACCTGTAAAAGGAAATAAATAAATAAAATACAAAAAAAAAAAAGAAACCCTCTAAATGCAGATCAATCAAATAGCGTTTGTTTTTTTTTAAAAAAGCCCGCTTGTTTACAAAAAAAATTCACAGATGGGCGCTATCCATCCGAGTATTTTCCTCGGACGGGCACTATGCGCTGATAGTGCCCTCCACGGATGAACACTATCGCGCCATGTGTTTAATTTAGACCAATGAGAATCTGAGAAAATTTAGTGGTGAACTATCAACATATATATAACTGGATTTATCAAAGGACCAAAAAAATTAAAGAAATATACATACATAAATACATTGTTTATTTGGTGTCTTATATGTCGTACATCAATATATCTCGAAATAAATTTAAGAATTGGAGAAAATTTAGGGGTGAACTATAAGCACTGATAGTGCCCTCCGCAGATGAACACTATCGCGCCATGTGTTTAATTTAGACCAATGGGAATCGGAGAAAATTTAGTGGTGAACTATCAACATATAATATTTATATAACTGGATTTATCAAAGGACCAAAAAAATTAAAGAAATATACATACATAAATAAATTGTTTATTTGGTGTCTTATATGTAGTACATCAATATATCTCGAAATAAATTTAACAATTTTAACAATTTCCTGATTGGAATTTTCAGCAGGGTGGGGGTTCTATGGAGGACTTATGGGTATTTTATGGCAGTACACAATGACAAAAAAGTTGTGAAATGGTATTACTAAGCAACAACAACAGCAAGCTTTAAAAAACATGATGTGACACGCAGCACTGTAAAAGGGTCATGTTCAGTTAAATCTTTTTAGGATCTGGTGTTGTCACTCGAAGGCCGCTGATTCTTCAGTTAGTTCACACTCCACCGAAGAAAAAGACTACAACCTCAAGGAAATCAGCAAAGGAAGAGAAACCAAAGGGTTTAGAAGATGACGAAGAAGGCGAAGCCTGTGAGTGGACATTATTAACCATAAAATTGTAGTGCCAGTGTTTTGAAGGATTTAAGGTGGCTGAAAACCGTTTATCTGGGAGTTCAGTGGTATTACACTAACCCAACAGATGCTGTTTTGTCTGTGAGTAAAAACAAACATGGCAGCCAAGTTGGCAGAAAAAGCTTGACCTGCTGGCTTGATCCACTTTACTGTGGTATTGTTTAAATATGTATGCCACGTATGGGGTTATCAGCAGTTAGATCAGAGTTAATAACAGAATAGCAGAGCTGAGGACCAGTGGCCAAAGGGCCACAGAGCAGATCCCCCGTAACCATGGAAATTCAAAAGCTGTGCATGCATATTCAGGGTTGTCAATAAGATTTGATGTATGCGGAGATATTTTAAGAGCTGGCGGCACTGGGGACCCTTCTTTAAGCGTTTTTGTAATGAATGCCTTTTTTCACGCTTATCTCCGCCAAATTGTAGCCTGCGAAAATGTTTAAGTAGCCGGCGATATCGCTGGTTGTCGGCGCTTATTGACAACCGTGCATATTAAATACAAATAGGAGAATCATCAAGTTATTATTCTTGGTCAAAATGGCTAGTGGAAGTGAAGTGGACCCCTGACCAGGTATTGGTTTTTCCATTGAATCACAGGTCCAAAGGAGAATCTTTTGCTAGCAGTTGAAAGGATTTTGATTTTCAGTGGGTCATTTGGTACAATTGGAGTTGGCGATGTATTTTGAAGTGGTGTAATCTTGAGTACATGTACACTGTAGTTGCATATGCTTGTTGTACAGTCATGTACTTTGAAAGAGAGCATTTCCACAAAGAGAAAGAAAAAATATGGAGCACTTTTAATTTACTTTGAGTGAAGCTTCATTCCAAGTGGCCCATATTGCCAGAGCTTATCTCGGTTTCTAAGCGTTAGGAACCTTTCTACTCCTCCCTGGATGGGATGCTTACCGCCAGCAGTAATTTATATTCATCAGTACCCATTTATACCCCTGGGTGAAGAGAGGCACTGCGAAGAGAGGCAATGCGAGAGCCCCGGCCAGGGCTCGAACTTGGACCATCCGATTGGGAGTCTAGTGCACTAACCATTAACTGCACCTCATCTTTTCGGGTTAATAGCTAAATTAATCTATGTTATATTACATCATGATTAAGTACGAGTAGTTTTAGACAAATCAACCAAAACTGTATTCAGCCGCTCAAGATATTGTTATAAATTTTTGGCAACAGATTTTTCAGATGACGAAGATGAAGAACCTGAAAAGGACAACACAGAACCAGAGGAATGGGGAAAATTTCTTCACCTGAAAGAAAGAGTTAGTAGATATAACTGTAAAATGAAGGTCATAAATCCTCGCAACTTAGAAGAGCACCCCAAAGTGCACAGGGCCATGCTGAAAATAAACCCTAAAGAGTTCTTCTTGTAAGAGGGGGGGGGGGGTTAGGGTTAGGGGGGGCAAGGGTATTTTTGTGATGCTGTGATCCGTTTTTTTGTGCTATGTGAATCGTGATTTGATAAAAGAACTGTTCCGTAAATCGTGATTGAAGTGAATCGTGAATAGATAAGAAATCAATCGTGAATGTCTAAAGTTGAGTTCGTAGCTGAATTTCACTGCATTGTGATTGGATTTTTTCCGTGACATTAGTGAATTTTTCGTGATTCGTGAAATTTACCATTGTGACTTCGTGACAAGACCCCCTTCCCCCCCTCTTGTAAGGGCTTTTTTGCATTGTTTTATTTTTTTAGCAGTTAATATTTATAATGTTATTACTTTTTTTCATTCCAGAAAGTAACAGACTTTAGTGAAATTTGTGATGAAATAGAACGGGAGACCGAAAGAGTGACTGGAAATAACAAGGTTTGGAATGCTTGTTTATGTAATACTAGTTACGTGACTGTACTCTCGTTATCACTATATAGCCTTTATTCTGAAGTCTTGCCACTCCCCCCCCCCCCCCCCACCCCAAGTTTGTAAATGTCCTCTATTTGAAGTTTGTTTTTCTGTGGGTCTTTTGATTAGGTTTTTGACCAAGTTCCCAGTTTATAAGAAGGGAGGGCGAACAAAACTCACTACCTCCCTAGGGAAACAACGACTTGAACTTTCAACTAGCACGTGATCACATCGTGCACCTTTGAAATGGCGGTAAATTTTTATGCCAGCCGACTTCACGCAAATAACTTTACGCAGTCATGGCAGCTAGACGGTTTCAAATAAGAACTAAAGAAGAAATTGAACAGCTTCTTTGAGCTTTCGTCATGTAGAACAAAGCTCAAAATGTACCAGCAAGGTCACCCACAATGCCGTGAAAACAATGAGAAACTTCTGGGGTCAGGTTGGCCAATATTTGAAGGTCCAGTTTGCATAAATCAAGTTTCCAAGTGCCCAAGAACACAACACAATGACCCATGCAACTAACCATGTGGTCAAATGTACCTGATTTTAAGCAAGATAATTGATGTAATTGAAACAAATTATAGCTGAAAACAAACTAACTATTTTATCACTTACTATGACTTTCTTTCCCAAACTGTTGTTTAAAAAAAAATGGAATAAAATACATGACATCATGTGCAATACTTGCACTGCATTATAAACCAATTTGCTTCCCGATTTATCCTGACTTGCAAATTGGGCCTGCCATCAATTTGTTTCATGTATACTAACTAAAGGCATATCTGTTTGGCATGATTGCTCGTTTTGCAGGGTATTTCTAGTGAGCCAATTAGACTGAAGATTTACTCACCCAAGGTCCTAAATTTAACATTGGTTGATCTTCCTGGAGTGACAAAGGTTAGTACAGTCAAGCCTGCCAAGTGAATGTAAAATATTGCTTATATTATAAGCCCCCCATCCCCCCATGGTAAGTATTCATGGTTCTAACTGTGTGCTTACAAAATATAGAGCGTTTTCACTCACGTGACCAAAAAAAAAATAAATCGAATACCATTCAGTGAACAGAGTCAAGAAACTACGACATTATAGAATATAATAAGTTTCTCCAAGTTTCAGGCGTGTGCACTGTTCCAAACTTCAGATATTGGTTGAAATGTCTCGCACAAATTTACAGAGCCCTGTATGGAGCCGCCATATTGGTGTACCTCAGTGGAACATCAACATGGCTACCAGAAATAGTGTAAACATCTGGAGTTTACTTTGGTTATCTAGGCGACTGGTCACCTGTTTTGAACAAACAAATGTTCATATAAACACTATTCCTAATACTTATATATATAGTAATATATACCCTGTGCTATCAAGCTTCTTCTGTACTACCATTTTTTACAGAACCAAAGAATAAGTTTGTAGTATTTAGTGCAGGTCAAAATTTTTAATCAGCAGAGGGTGGACAGAGTCCCCTGATACCTGGTATACATGTGGCCTTAGCCAGTTATCGTTCTGCTAAAAACCCAGGGTGGGAAAATAATAAAACCTGTCTTACCGATTTTTTTGAAATTTTGGCTGTGGACATGATTCACCCCCATAAATAATTTGTGAAAGTTTCATCGTTGGTTAATATTCAGGCATATGGTAGATTTTCGAGAAATCTTGGATCAAAAACAGGTTTTTACAACCTTGGACGAGAATTTAATTGTGAATGCCCTTTTATTTTAGCGTGCGTTCATATGATACCCTGCGTTGTTTGCGTTAAAGAAAGACATTTAAAATTTCTCTGGTTGTTTATATAACTTTCTTATCATATTTTACCTGTCCAAGGTTTAAGCACACGTATATTGAATTTTTTTTCTTGTATACCAAGTTGGTTTAAAGCGATAAAATTTCCAATACTCGTTTTGTTTCTTTTCAGAGTTGCTAACGCAATTTTTGTCTGCGGGAACAACATCAACGCCAGGCAGCAAATCGTAGCATGTGCTCTTGAGTCTCGTAAAAACTGTAGTTAAGGCACCTTAACTCGGACAGTATATCCTGATCAGATGGATTATCAAATGCAAAATATTCTCAGCATTTGATTGCGTCATTTGTTCCTTTCTCCAGGTGCCTGTTGGAGATCAGCCACTGGATATTGAGCATCAAATTCGTCATCTTATTCTCCAATACATCAGTAACCCTAACTGTATTATCCTTGCTGTCACACCGGCTAATATTGACCTCGCTACATCAGAAGCACTTAAGATTGCCAGAGAAGTTGATCCAGATGGTATGTCCTCCAGTGACTTTCAACTGTTTTCATAACACTAAACAGTGACCAAGATCTGATTCTTTATTGCCTTACTCAGTGTAGTAGGTGGCACATCAGGCTTTAGTATGAAATGACTATTTTAATGTACACCCCTTCTTGATGGGATGTTTGCTTATCAATACGACTTCTAGTTTACTTTCTCCTTTAACTCCAGATCTTAAAGTGCCCCTGAGACGAAATTGGTTGTATTTATTTCTTTATTTTCATGTACAGTGCGACTTCCTTAATCATCTTGCCAAATTTCAATCCATTCTGGACATGAGAAGTCATAATTTTTAAACTTTTATGTCCGAAAATTAACGGCCGCCATTAATTTGCTGTGTTCCAAGGCTTGGTTAAGTGACATCAAAGGCTCAAAAATTCCTCACGTGTTGTAATTATAATAATAATAAGCAGAGGAAATTGCGTGAAGAACGATTCAAATGTTTTTTTTGGTCTTCATTTGATTTTCAATAGACCCGTGAGGTATTTTTGAGCCTTTGACATCACTTTCTCCGAATCCCAACCAAGCCTTGGAACACGGCAAATTAATGTTGGCCGTAACTTTTGAACCCTGGACTACTGTATGTAAAACTTTCTTACAGGCTGAAGAGGAAGAAGTGAATACATGCAGGATTCTACTTAGAACAGGGCTTCTGATATTTCGCGCGGTAGCGGAGCCGCGAAATCCTGCGAAATTTGCTGCAAATCCTACCAAAATTTAATACAAGTCGGCACAACATATTTGAAGCTTATCTGCTGCTGTAGTAATACAGGCACATGTTTACATCTTACGTGAAGAACACGATCTAAGGTTTGACTTCACAAATGGATTTGAACCTTCAATCACAAACAATCTTGCCTTGAAACTGCAAAGCAACACAACAGCGAGGACAGAAAAGAAATTTATTGCGTTGCTGTTTTTCGGCTCTAAATTGCAGCTGCAGGAGGATAACCGGTCAACATTTTTCTGGCCGCTCGAAACAAGAACAGTTTCCTTCAGAACTGTGTTGGATAAACTTTTGTTTTTTCCTTCTTGCCCTGAATCTGACATCCAGCAGTATTTTTTTCGGGTATGTTTCTTGTTTGCTTTTTAAGGAAATTTGCCTCAAAAACTCCTGCGAAATCCCCGTGAAATTGGCCATTTTCTCCGCGAGTTTGTCTCTGTAAATCCCGCGAAATTTGACTTTTTTACCCGCGAATTATCAGAACCCCTGTTAGAAGGTGGGCCCCAAGTATCAGTACCAGGACACACAAGAGTATGTTCTCGCCTTCTTTCACAAATGTGAAACATTAAAAGTTGTCTTCACTGCATTCTATTTTGCCTGGTTACTAACCTGTGGGTCCCAACCTTGTACATGGCACAAAGACCAGCGAGTATTTGCTCTACCCAACTGCTATATACACACAATTATCTAACTTCAAACTGGAAAATTCTATTCCCTTTAGGAAACAGAACACTGGCAGTGTGCACCAAGCTTGACCTTATGGATCATGGAACAGACGCTTTAGACATTTTATATGGAAGAGGTCTGTCAAAGACGGTTTCTGCAACCATTTCTGCCTTTCACTTTAATACATCTTCTAAATGACTTGAAAATTTTGCTAATGATGCCTTGTATTTTTTGTTAGTTATTCCAGTCAAACTTGGAATTATTGGGGTTATGAACCGAAGCCAACTAGATATTAATAACAAAAAGGTATAATTTATTATTTTTAAAGTACTACTAAATTAAATGCGAGGACGCACTGTAAAATAGGGAGATTTGGCTTATTTTACACTTGCCTTGGACACCAAGTACACTTTGGTGGAATAAACAAAATCTAGCTTATATGTAAGGATAACTTAATGTACAAAAAAGAGTTGGATCACATGAAAAATAATCATTGTCATTATCATCATCGTTTTCATTATAAATTGTCATCATCATCATCATTGTCCTGGTCATCATCATTATCATTGTCATTATCACCACCATTGGCCTTGCTGTTATCATCGTTAAAAAGTTGCATCCTACGTTGCAACAACTTTTTATACACTGTAAGTCCAACACACTTTTGAAAACAAAGGCAGTTATAGAATCAAGGTTTGTTTACACATACACAGAAATCGTGAATAAGCCAAGCATCATACCTTGATTATGTTTCTTTGTTCAGACTATCCAAGCTGCTCTCAGAGATGAAGCACTCTTCTTTCAAAAGAACTACCCAGCTTTAGCATCCAGGAATGGCACTCCATTTCTAGCGCGGACCCTGAATAAGGTATGAAAAAACTAAAGCATTCAAAAACAAGTAAAGTATCAGCCAATTATTGGCATGGAAACTAAAACAGACCCTTTTAGTGTAGCCTCCTATGCAGACGTTCTTTTGGCTTGTCACGCAATCTTTCCGGCAAGGAACATTGCGTGACGAGCACAGAACGTCTGCATGAGGCTATTTTTAGTGCTTCAATGAAGAAATGCCAACAGTTACTGTTTGTTGCAGCTGCTTTTTAGAAAGCACGCGAGGCTGAGTGAAACTAGCAAAAGGTGACCTGTCACGTTCTTTTGTAACTTTTTAATGGGCATTCAATTATCAAAGAAAACTACATCATTAAAATTGGGTACTAGGAACTGAAAGACTAGGTTCTTAATATTTGCACATTCAAACACATTTTTTTTTTCGTTTGCTTCTCATTTCTGCAGCTTTTAATGCACCATATAAGGAACTGCCTTCCTGAGCTGAAGTCACGTGTTAATACCATGACGTCACAGTATCAACATTTACTTCAAAGTTACGGAGAACCAGTTGAAGATAAGGTATCTTATTATTTTTATTGTAATGTTACAATTGCAAAATAACATATGAGTTTTGGGCTTATGGCTTGGGCTTGGCTTGTAATACATTTAGTATTGTATGAAGCCATGTAAACATGTGTGACTTACCATTGTGTTTTTTTGTTTGTCATTATGAAAAGAAAAAAAAACAGTAGCCAAACATGGCTTTTCAGAAGCAGAATAGACATTTTGAGCGTGTCTGAAAGTACTCTTGGACAGTTTCTCGCCTGTATCTCAGGTTTACAACGGTACAAAACAGTCATGCAACACTTTCTCATGGTATACTTAACAATTGTTCCACGAGCACACGTTGGATATGAGTTGGCTATAACCATCTCATATCCAACAAGCGCGAGTGGAATAATTGTTTTATTAAAAACGCCCCAAAAATATTGTACAAACATTTTAAAAATGCATTCTTTTACGCATACACGTACCTTTTTGGTAAGTCATTGGTACATGTATATGAGCTCATATACCATTGCCTCTCAACCAATCAAAACTCAGGAAATGCAATATAACATAGCTAGTTTACAATAACATGAAATATCCCGCTTTTCACTTGAAATACGAGTGACTCTGACTTATTTAAGTATCAGGTGATATTCCGCACGATTTCGCATGATAACTGTTAATTATTTCACGACCAAGTTAGTCAGAGGGCCAGTCACTAAATTCAACCAACCGTTGCAAGTCCCCAATGATCCTACGTGAATTGGAAGACCTCGGACCGATATTCTCCCAGGACGGCCCTCACACTTACACTCAAAAGTGTTGCATAGCTAGTATGAATGTGTGGTAGTTGAACTACAATTTATCTTTGTATATAAACAGGGTCCAATGTTACTTCAGCTTATAACAAGATTTGCATCTTCGTACTGTGCTATCATCGAGGGAACAGCTCGGGATATTGAAACAACAGAACTGTAAGTAACCGTATGTCCTCAGCCGTAACCATCCGAGGCATATTATTTTTGCTTCCTTATTATTTCATTGATGTAAGATTTTCAACAGTTTTCTTAACTTTTCTTTCCCTCCGGCTGTCACCAGCGTTCCTTAGACCAGCGGAAGTCTTTCCTGGGCCAATTTGGAGTCCTCTTGAATTCTCCTGAAAATATTTCATATTTAGCTATCAATTAGTTCATAAAAAAACGTAAAAAAGCTGAAGTACCGGACACTACAACATAAAAAATACGGGACGAAAAGTTCCGACTACCGGCGAAAACGAAAACCTAGGTTTTTTCGGTAGTAAAGTGCACATCCTTGAATGCCATTTTTATGGGGGAAAAACGTGGTAACGTATATGTCATAATATTAATTTTCACAAACTGAATATCAAGGGAACATACAACAACGTCAAATA
>OX393574.1:8661913-8728739 GCA_947652115.1 Blastomussa wellsi | reverse complement strand
GAATATCAAGGGATAGAGGGGGTAAGTTTCTAATGAAACTGTGGTGCTGCGTCGGTGGGAACTATAACAATATAATTTGGTTTTATCGACTGGGTTGATAATGTCAATTGGCCACCGTAAAGAGATTCAATTGCTGACGTTTCGAGCGTTAGCCCTTCGGAAACACGGAAAGCCGTAAAACTCTAGAACAAAAATTTATACTCTTAATCCTCACGGTATCAACGAACGCTTTTCATTCAACTAATTTATTCCGAAGTTTTCACGTTACCAGGCACCAGCCAATAGCGAAGCTCCATCTTTCTGTATATAAAAACACACGACGCACAATTCCTTGATTCGCTCCGACGAAGGGCTAACGCTCGAAACGTCAGCTCTTGAATCGCTTTACGGTGGCCAATTGACATTATAAACCCAGTTGATAAAACCAAATTATACTATTTTTAAATTGGTTGAAGATCTATCACAGGAAGCCCATACAAGCAGTGCGTCTTTGTATGTTTGAAATATAAAGAAATGTATGGGAACACTGAAAGCGTCCTACTATCGAAAACTTATTTCGAGTAATGCTTATTTTTTTGGTTGAAATAAACGTGAACTTACCTCAGGTGTTGTATTTTGTCGTTCCTCGGCTCAAAATGGTGAATTTGAGCGATTTGGAGGGTTTTCCGTTGACTGTTGCTTCACGTTACAAGAAGGAGATAAGGGTGGCAAGCTCGTTTTCGACCGCTCCTGCGCCAAGCCGATTTTCACACAGAAATCAAAATCGCCCGGCTCCCAAATCGAGTACCAGATAGATTGAAAGGTTGAAGCTTCTTTTCGTGGCATCCAGTAGAAGATCTATTCAAAATCCAAGCACTAACCGCTGATTAATTTTCGAAAAATACAGCTTTCGAAGCGACAAACATCCGCGGCAGTCTGTTCGTGTTCCAGGGATCAACCGTCACGCTGTGTGCTCCACGCTGATTGGTTGTTGCTAAACAATACCCTGTTACAAACGACTCATGTGGGAGGAGTGCCAGGCACATATTGGCAGCGGCGATTCATCCACTGACAAGTCTGTGGTGATTTTTTATGACGAGTGACAGGATCAATGGCCTTGAAGAGAAGCCTGCGAACACAGACGGATTTCCGGCTTTTGTTTCACGCCGCTGGCATGAAGAGCGGAGATTCAAACACAAATCTTTCAAGATCGAAGACATTAAACGAATGCCTTGTCAGCGTTCAACTTAAAAAAAATACACGTTACCTCGATGAGTTCCAACCTGAGCCCGGGATCTGGTCATGTGATACTGGTAAGCGGATACCTTGATTTTACAGCTGTCAATTGACCATAACATGGATGTCCTACACCAAAGATGTAAGCTGATAAGGCTGACAAGGGATTGACAAGGCATGGCTACCCCAATGGCCACCATTTTGTGCGATGTCGTCGTTGTCTTAGGGCGCACGCGCCCGCGATCCATGCCACTGGCCATGTCGACCATGAAAACTTGTATGCACGGCAGGGTTCGTACGGGTCCTGGAAAACCTGGAAAGTCCTGGAATTTTATTATGGCATTTTCTAGGACTGGAAAGTCCTGGAAAGTCCTGGAAATCTGTTAAAATCAAGAAATGAAATTTTCTGCACTAACTTTATAAGAAATGCGATGCTTACAGTTCTGAGAATTTATATTGGGATCTTGGAAGGGAAAAGGGTTAAATGTGAATTTTGGAGTCCTGGAAAATTCGTTATGAGCCCTGGAAAAGGCCTGGAAAAGTCCTGAAAATTTGTCTGTGAAATGGGGTACGAACCCTGCATGGTTCTCCTATTTCTATGCATGCACGATTGTCCTTCTCTTATGGTTATGGGGCTCCGCTTGTGGCTCCGCTATAATGATATTAGCATTTACTTACGGTGTGCTAGAACTAGGGGCCACATTACCCTGCGGTTTTGCTTTGATTTTAACTTTTCTCATCCTCACCATGGTAGATGTGGAGGAGCCAGGATATGCTATATTTTCCACGATATCTTTGGTAGAACGCTAGAGATAATGGACGCAATGGAAGGCTTGGCGACTAGAGATATCCTTACCGCTATCAGAAATGCAACGGTAAGCCTTTTACATTTTTGTGTTACCTGCGATGGGCCAGCAAGGGATTACAAATAGTGTTTGCCTCTCTGTTACAGAAACTGGATATGCTTACAATCATGTGCTTTGTTATCTAGGGTCCTCGTCCAGCGTTATTTGTTCCAGAGATTTCATTTGAACTTCTGGTCAAGAGACAGATACGTCGACTGGAAGAGCCCAGTCTGCGATGTGTGGAGCTCGTCCATGAAGAGATGCAGAGGATTGTGCAGCACGCCTTCAGCCAGGTAACACACGAAATGATGGCGGTGCACGAGTTAAATAAAAACTTTAAATGTGGGGCGCTTTAATAGAATGACGTCTTGACGTCTTTATTTTACTTCTGTTTACTCCGTGGTTTGTGTTTCGATTGAAAAGATATTATAAACTCGGGATAGTGTTTCATTTCATTTCCAAACATCTCAGTTTTTGAAAATGTGATGAAACTCTCTCTCTCCCCCTCTCCCTCTCTCTCCCTCCCCCCTCCTACATATCCCAAAATTATTTCATTGCATGTTTTACAGCCTTTGAGTGCAATAGAGTTTACCAGGTTTGAAGATTGATCTCTTTTAACCATAGCTATTATCTAACGCTCTTTCTGAATTTTTCTTTAAATCTTTGCCTGGTTTTTAGCTGACTTTAAGTTTTGTTGATCGTTCCGCCATTGCTTAAGGAACGTTCCTATAATATCGATTGTTCCTATATTTGCGTTCCTTTTGACTAGGTCCTATGGACCAGCTTTTTTTTTCCAAGGTAGGAACAAAACGTTCACTCCAAGGTAAACAAGAACATTTCGTTCCGAGTTCCTATTTTCAATGGAACATATTGTTCCCAAATTCACAATTTAGCACTGTTTTGTTCCCAGTTCCTATCTGGGCATGGAACGCATTGTTCCCAAATTGATCATTTAGGAGCCTTTTGTTCCGAGTTCCTATCTGTGCACGAAGCACGCTGTTCCCAAATCGATTATTTAGGACTGTTTTGTTCCGAGTTCCTATCTGTGCATGGAACACATTGTTCCCAAATTGATCATTTAGGACTGTTTTGTTCCGAGTTCCTATGTGTGCATGGAACACATTGTTCCAAAATCGATCATTTAGGACTATTTTGTTCGGAGTTCCTATCTGTGCATGGAGCACGTTGTTCCCAAATTGAACATTTAGGATTGTTTTGTTCCGAGTTCCTGTCTGTGCATGGAGCACATTGTTCCCAAATTGATCATTTAGGATTGTTTTGTTCCGAGTTTCTGTCTGTGCATGGAACACATCGTTCCCAAATTGATCATGAAGGGCTCTTTTGTTCCTAGTTGCTATCTGTACATTGTTCCCAAATTGTCCATTTAGGAACAAATTTAGGAATGTTTTGTTCCGAGTTTCTATTTGTGCATGGAACGCTTTGATCCCAAATTGATAATTTAGGACTGTTTGGGTCTGCTTTTATTAAGGCCTGGTTTGTTCCGAAATTCTATTTGTTTATGGACCTCTACGTTCCTAAATTAAGTTGTCCTTTTGAATGAAGGCAAACATTAGAGCGCTCACAGACCTGTTTGGGCAAGTTGAATAGAATATTGTTGGCATATCCTGTCATGAATTTTGCACAATAGTAATAAGGGCAGGCAAGTGAGAGCATGTTTTAGGCAAGTTTAAGCATACATAGAGTTCCTTTAGTTGTCATTGGTTCCTTGCTTTTGACTAAGATATAAAGGCGATCGTCTTGGACAAATGTTTTACAAAGGGCAAAATGAGCAAGAAGTTCAAAGTCGATTGGTCAGACATCACTGGAGCATCGCCAAAACCGAAACGGCTTCACTTGGAAAAGGATGAAACCGACGATTTTTATCATTGTCCAATACAAGAGTGTGACCATGATGGATTTCAAAGTCAGAGAGGGTGCAGAAAACATGTTAACACCAAGCACAGTTGGTTCTTTTATTTTGACGAAAAGCCCAATCGGAAAGAAAGCACAGATTCGTTAAAAGCAGCAAGAAAGTTTTTAGTGGAGAACCCAAATGAAGATAGTACACGTGAAACCACAATAAATGCCGTGAAGTTACTTCCTTCATTTTCATTATCTTGTGACATTGGCGTAGTATTCACGAAATGGTTGACTGGAAGTGCTGGCGGCTGCAAGAAAGATCGGGCAGCTCAACAAATAGTGCCGAGATGCTTTAAGTTTCTTAGATTTTGTTATGAAGATGAGGAAGAGTTGACGTTTGACGTGGTGGACTTTAGTCTGTGTTCTCCAAATCTGTTGTTCAAGTTTATCGACTACTTGCAAGAGGAATGCAAACTCGGACATGGTGGACGTTTGGGCTACATAGATGCCATTTCCGAATTGATCGACTTCAGAAAACTTCATGGCGCATCAGAGGCAGTTCTTCGAAAGTTCTCTTCGACGGAGTTGTATATCAAGAGAGCCCGAAAGACAGTGGCGAAGATGATGAGATTGCAATGGACACAAGATTTAGACATCGACACTCTGGAAGCAAGAGGCTACTGGGCAACAATGGAGGAGTTATTGGAGGTGGTGAAATTTCATCTCCCGCGCGACGAAAATACCATGAAGGTATGCAAAACTAGCCCAGCTCAAGTTAACCCCTCAGACTTAACATTTGCCACAAAATTTGTAGCCATGTATCTGTTCATCAAAGTGAAGGGATCGCGCCCCATGACTTATCAGTATTTGACGGTGGACATGATTGCTACAGTCAAGGAGAACGGTGGTTTCATCGATCAGAAAACGTTCAAAACTGCTGGAAAGTATGGATTTGATTCATTGATTCTGAACTATGCAAACATGCAAGTGCTTAATGGCTACATCACGTACGTTAGACCTCTGCTTAAACCCCGGTGCGATTTCGTTCTTGTCACCAGAAATGGAGGTCAGCACGGCAAATTGGGCGAGATTATGAGCAAACTGGTTTTTGATGCAATCGGAAAATACATTCATCCCACACGTTATCGCCAAATTAATGAAACGGAAAGCCTCAATCAGCTCACGATCGAAGAGCAAAGGATTTTATCTGAACACCAAAAACACAGCTCTTCTGTTGCTAAAGTTCACTATCAAAAGCAACGATCGCGAGAAGTTGCAATGGAGGGTCACGAGTGTCTGCAAAAACTTCAAGGTACCAAGGGTTCAGAAGTGGATGAGGACGTCCACGCAAGACTTGGCGGTTCAACCATCAGCTCCGGGCCTTCAGTTGAAACAGTACAGAATAACACTCCAACCCCCAAAATGGATTCACAGCCGAAAGAAAACGCGCGTACTCAAAGGAAAATTCGTCCTGCTTTGAAATTCACAACAGAAGAAGGCGATTTTCTGAAAGAAGGCATAACTAAGCACGGGTTTGGGCAGTGGACTGCTATTTTGAGAGACCCCGATTTCAAGTTTCAATAAGGAAGAATGGCAGACTCCCTTAAGAAAAGGGCTGGACTCAAACTACTCCATACTTAACAAGACAAGAGAAGACTAATAAAAGCAGGAATTAGGATACTCTGATAAATTACAGAACTGTATGGAACACACCATGATTATTTACAGTTTTCATCCCTTCACTGTTGTACAAAATCATTTAAAGTACACGATGACTTACAAATAATTTCTCCCAGTCACGTTTTCATTCACGTTTCTAGCTTCGAACATTACTGACACGAAGGCAAATATAGTAAATCAGGCCATTGCAACCTATATACTCCTGCGAATTTGTAATTACTAGCTAATCTCTTTATACTGATAACCTTCTTAGTGAAGCAAGATCATTCTTGGCTTGAAAAATAGTTTAGAATAGTGTTCTTTGTTTTCTTGGATCGTCCCGCTTGCTTTTTTGGCTTGGGTTTTCTGGTGGTGCACGTGCGAAGCAGCTCGTCTGATATGGCGCAATCGTCAGGTGGTAAGGCTGATGGTCGCTTACTGGTACCCGGTACGGGCGTGATGAAAACGCTCTCTTTATCGCTGCCTGACTCGTCTTTGTGTCAGTGCGGCTGTTTACTTCGTTCGTCGGCTTGCTCGTCTTTCTTTCCAGGTAGAGGCTCGTAAACGCGGGTCACGAGATGTTGGTCGTGAACATCGAGCAGGCCAATTTTTATCATTGTCCAATACAAGAGTGTGACCATGATGGATTTCAAAGTCAGAGAGGGTGCAGAAAACATGTTAACACCAAGCACAGTTGGTTCTTTTATTTTGACGAAAAGCCCAATCGGAAAGAAAGCACAGATTCGTTAAAAGCAGCAAGAAAGTTTTTAGTGGAGAACCCAAATGAAGATAGTACACGTGAAACCACAATAAATGCCGTGAAGTTACTTCCTTCATTTTCATTATCTTGTGACATTGGCGTAGTATTCACGAAATGGTTGACTGGAAGTGCTGGCGGCTGCAAGAAAGATCGGGCAGCTCAACAAATAGTGCCGAGATGCTTTAAGTTTCTTAGATCGTTCGTCGGCTTGCTCGTCTTTCTTTCCAGGTAGAGGCTCGTAAACGCGGGTCACGAGATGTTGGTCGTGAACATCGAGCAGGCCAATTTTTATCATTGTCCAATACAAGAGTGTGACCATGATGGACCACGCAAACCCTTCTGCGCTCCTCCACGGCCTCTGCTGTGTTTAAGGTGCCCAGGTTGGTGTGGTGGGTCTTTAGCTTATCGCAGAGGATCTCCATATGTGCTTGCACTTTTCTGCGGAAGGAAGGATCTTGGGCACCGTCTAAACTCTGTTGGCATTCGCTCAATTCGATTTCGGTTTTCTTCAACCAGTCGCCTCCGAATGCTGCTCGGGCTTTATCGCGGCGTTTCTGTTCTTCGCGGGCTCTTTTGTTAGCGCGGTGCCCCTCTAGCTCCATCTGCTCCATCGGGGTTCGTTGGTAACAGGTCTGCACTTTGGGTGCTGAGTCCCTTCTCTCTCAGAGCATCCTTTCTTGCTTGATGTCCACGTTTGGCTAGGGTTTGAAGCTCGGTTTGCTTTCGCTCTTCCTCACTGACCATGTGTTTGATTTGTCGGTACCGAAGGCTTTCTGGTTGCAATCTTGCCAAGGAATCTCTCAGAACCGTTAGCGCATCATCGGCAGTACCGTCCTCTTCCACGCTTTCCTCGGACATGACCTCGTCACTTGTGTCGGAAACTGTGATCTCCTCCATCATTGGATTTGAAAGTGACAGGGATCTAATTGCCTCTTTCTCCTTTTCCTTCAGGGTACCTTCCTCGTCCTCAGCAGACGACTCTTCGTCGCTGTCAGTGTCATCTTCTGTTACACAGCGGTTTGCCTTCTCAGCCGCCCGCACTACACATTCCATGGCGTTCTTCCTTAGCCAAACTGCCGCCTTCTTTTTCGGATTCGGGAGGCTCTTAAAGTTGTAAGTGCGTAGACGTCTTTCCATGGCTGGCTGGTGAATCGAGCCAAACTCCAGCTTACGCTGTGCAGTAATTAACATAGGACATTTATTGATGAACGCTTTGGCTGTTTGATACTTCACATCATGTGCGGTATATCCCCCTTGCGTGAGGATTTTCCAGTCAGCGATATCAAGGACATTTTCGTCGGCTTCGTCGACGAATACGACTTCTGTAAACGGAGTAATCATGGCTTTGTTGAAGACACGTTGCTTGGTAACGGTTGCTATGTTCCCGTCGTGGACCAGTCCTTGGATAGGAAAGAACAAGCTAGTTTTACCACTGTTGGAAGCTCCTACAAGGCAAGGCACCTTGTCTTTGTGCTGTTTCCTTTTGTAGTTGAGCAGTTTTAGGAAATCGTTACAAAATTCTGATACTTGCGGACAAGCTGTTTTCCAAGATTTCGCGGAAATATTTTGGTTCGGGCTCTTTAGCCGAGTCGTACTCGCAAAATGCCCTGGGTGAAACTTTCCCTGTTTGACGTTCTTCAATGGGGCTCTCTTTGAAGGCACGGCGTTTCAGTGACCAACACACACCATCGTTTACTTCTGCTGGAGGGTGTCTTGAATAGGAACGCTTCTCCCATTTCTATTCCACTAGGTATCCCATTGGTTCAGGAGTAGGGAAGTGAGGGAAGATTTGGAAGAAAAATACATCGATGAAGTCAAACGGTTTCTCGATATGCGGAAAACACAAGATTACGCAGAGAATGCTGCTTTCAATGTCCTATTACCTTTAAGTAGAAGGAAGCTACGAAGGACGTACTTACAGCGTCTTATGGTCCCACCGTATCAAACGTGACGCACTACACCGCAAAGTCATGAACACTCTTCGACGATTTATTGACGAAGACGACATGGATTTCGAAGAAGCGGCTGAGTCCGCAGTAGAAAAACGAAAATTCCTGTTGAACAGAAAAATGACAAGAAAGGTACTCCCTGACGAGCCAGATGATGCTGATGAAGGAAAAGAAGAAGAGGGTGAAAACTCCTTATGAATTGGCTACATGGCTGTTATAAGAGAGTGTGATTAAAGGGTTTTTCTCATTATTTGTAAGACCACTCAAGATGGATTGCTCCAATCAATTACCAGAGGGGGATAGGAAAATCGTGTGCAAGAGTGCCTACCATAAAAGATATCACGCAGAAAACAAGGAGCGAAACCTGGCTCGACAAAAACGATGGTGCACAGAGAACGCGGAGATGATCAAAGCTCGTCGTGAAACAAAGCGTCAAGAAATCAACATGGCCAAGGCATATTGCCAAAAGAACAGGGAACGCATCAGGAGTTGTCAAAGAAAATACTGTCAAAACAACAGGGAACGGATCAATAAGTATTGGCCACGCTATTATGCGAAGAACAAGGAACGGATCAATCAAAGACTTCGTGGGAGACTGGGACAGAATGCCACGCGGGAAACAACACCATGTGAGCATGAGTCCCGAAGAGGAAAAAGGATCATCGGACTTACTGTAAGCCCGTTCAAAAGAGAGACGATTGTGCACTTGATCGAAAGTAATGTCAATCAATAAAAAAGTTACTTTTAATCCATTTGAATCGAGTATTTATAAGAACAGGGAGAATTGTTCCTAGGGAGCACGGACTGTGCTGTGAAACCATGTATCATGCTTTTTGGTTGTGGATGATTACTTACATGTAACATAAGGGATACAATAAAATCAAATTAAAACATTTCTACTGTTGTCTTTGAGAAGTCTTGGGGGGTGGGGGTAAGGGATATAATCCCTTCACTCCCTCTGTTGGCCTATATAAACGGGTGTCCTGTAAAGAAATTTCTACTTTTGACGTTGGGGTATGGAGGGGTATCCTTCTTCTCCATCTGTTGGCCTATATAAGCGAGTGTACTGCACAGTCATTTCTACTATTGACGTAGGGGTATGGGGGGTATCCTTCTTCTCCATCTGTTGGCCTATATAAGCGAGTGTACTGTACAGTCATTTCTACTTTTGACGTTGGGGTATGGAGGGGTATCCTTCTTCTCCATCTGTTGGCCTATATAAGCGAGTGTACTGCACAGTCATTTCTACTATTGACGTAGGGGTATGGGGGGTATCCTTCCTCTCCATCTGTTGGCCTATATAAGTGAGTGTCCTGTACAGCCATTTCTACTTTTGTTTCTGAGAAGTCTTCTTGTTGTGCTACGCTGCAACCCTTTTCGTAGAAGAAGAAAACGAAGGTATTATTTTTTTTATTTTTCATAAAACTCCCACAAAAATGTAAGTAGTTAGCGTGTCGGACGGTAACCAATCCGTACTGATTTAGTTAAGTCTCGGCTTTTTTCGTAGGGAGAAAATAACCCCTATCTCGATTTTAATTTCCGGCGACAATGAGTGAGGGCGGTGCCT
This sequence comes from Blastomussa wellsi, assembly GCA_947652115.1. NCBI lineage: Eukaryota > Metazoa > Cnidaria > Anthozoa > Scleractinia > Plerogyridae > Blastomussa > Blastomussa wellsi. The sequence continues at coordinate 8,718,884 of OX393574.1, read as the reverse complement.
TCATCATACCCACCCTAGGGATTCAGAGTCGTCAGGGATTTCGGTACACGACTCTGGGATCCATGGGTTTAATGCTCTCCCTTAAGGAGGGGACCGGAAAGCCAGGGGATTGTGACATCCTATATTAGACCCGCTCGGGTCCAACTCTCTCAGTATTCAACATGGCCACCTACTACTACTACCCTGCACCTCATGCCACTGTAAATACCGATTACTTATTCATATGTGACAGGTCCCAGTCCTCTGTCGAGGCTGGTGGGCTGTTCTCCAACATGGCCATCCTTTTCATGGGCGCGCCATTTTCAATTTAATTATCCTACGAGCGCTACAGTAGAACCCCATGCGACCCACGTGACCTAGGGTGACGCTAGAATATTGTGTGACATTTCCCAATTCGCCATCTTGAATTTAATTATCCCCGTGCGGCCGAAAAATAGTAGCGCTTAATTGCAGGAATGGCTCCGGGCTCGGAATGCACTGGGAACGAGTTTGGTTAGCTAAATTAGACTACAAAATCACCCTGGTTAGCCTATAATAACACGGCGGTTAGCCTACTAAGCAATCCGGTTAGCCTACTGAGCACTGCGGTTAGCCTATTAAGCAATCCGGTTAGCCTACTAAGCACTGCGGTTATGCGGTTAGCTCTCAAGAATGGTAAGGTAACACGATAAAATCTTAAATTTTTCGGTGTTCGGCAGCCGGGCCTCGGTAGTGTAGTGGTTAGTAGGAATATCTGGTGTTCTGAGTGACCCGGGATCGATTCCACCTCTGTGCTTTTATAATTGACTTTGTTTTTTCTCTTTATTAGACGAAAAAATCAGTCTAAAAAAATCTAAGTGTCCCGGAGCCATTCCTGAATTTAACGCCATGTCCGAAAAATTAACGGCGCCATCTTGAATGGAATCCTGCAATCTGATTGGTCGAGAGCGAACACATTGGTGAAATACTCGATTCTTATTGGCTACTCCGCGTATGAGCCACCTTTTCTACTTACACCGGCTGGGCAGTTTGATGCTGTCTCGGGCATAGTCATTGCAAAGTCGTGTAACACTAACTGCATTTCGTATTTTATACAGGTGATGGAGGTTAAGAGATTTCCACAACTTCATGACAGAGTAGTCGAGGTAGTCACTAACCTTCTTCTTAGACGGCTGCCCTCCACGAATGAAATGGTAAATGTTTAAATCCGTTTAAGTACAACACATGCACTAACCTACGTCAGGGCCGTAAAGTACGGTGTCGGAGCTAGGGGGAGGGGCTTAAATTGTCAGTGGCACCTGGAAGCCCATTGCAATTTGTTGCAGAGGGAAGAGTGCATTATTTTGGAGGGGTGGTTTTTTGTTTTGACAAATGGAGAGTATTTAGCCACAAATTGAAAGCAAGGTTCCCTGTTCCCAATGCGTGACTACTTAGCTCAGTTGACAGAACCTCGTATCGCTAACGCAAACACAGCTGCAGGAATCATTCCTTCACTTTACATTATTTTTTTATTATACTATGTGGAAGTACTATTTGTTGTCTTATGCTGCGGACGCTTCGTTGCGTAGAGCGCCTGTTGGTCTTGCAAGCGAGTTTTGTGAGCCGCTTGAATCTTTAGCCTCCCAAATTTTGTGCCGGTCGTGGGAACAGGGGTAGCTGTTCTGCCCAATCATCCTTGTGCAGATTCGCGCGTGTTGTAGCACGTGTGGTGCATCTCATCGAGTTCAAGATTGTTCTCAGCGAGAAGATTCTCGCGGCCGGACTCCTTATGTTATTTTGCTGTGCTGCGAAGAGCCGTGTAAACGTTTGTCGCAGAGAGGAGAGTCCATTGTTTTGAGGGGACGTTTTGACGAAAGAAGCATTTTTAGCCACAAATTGAGAGAAATGTTTCCTGTTCCCAATTTGTGGCTACTTAGCCCAGGCGACAGTGCCTCGCACCGCTAACGTAAACATAACTGCAGGAATCATTCCTTCACTTTACTTTTTTTATGATGCTCTGTCTGTGGTCGTAAAGTTAAACTTAAATAATTAATTAGTAGTATTTTAGACAAAATGTCAAAATTATGTATTGTGAAGTGAAAACGTAGGCTGGAGTGTGTAACCCAATGGACTGTGCAAGGTAACGCAGGCCTGCCTGCATTCATGCTTTCACACACGCACACATGCTCACGCACGTTTCACAGACTCGCGCGTATTGATGCGCGAGAATGTGTTTAAACTTCCTTAGAGTTGTAACGTTTTTCTTTTTAGGTTGAAAACCTGGTGGCGATTGAACTGTCGTATATTAATACAAATCACCCTGACTTCACAGACAGTGCCTCGCTTTTCTCCTCTATCGCAATGAACCACGAAATGGTACGGTATGAAATTGATAGCTTCCCAATCACGGAGATTACTAGTACTCTTAGCTGCTTAACGGACTCTAGTCAGCCACGTTTTTGCTTTCATTTACACATAGTACTTGTTGGAGTTGTCACCCCCTCGCAATTACTGTAGGAAAATCATGTTATAAGATAACAATTAGAAGCACAAAGTTAGGTTGTTAAAAAGAAACTATGGCACGGATAAAACTGTTTAACTACGAATGGACAGAAATTAAAGAAGATTAAACGGATTGTGATTATGATTTTTTTTTTGGACGGGGGAGGGGGAAGGTTCCAAAGTTAATTTACCTTGTTTATAACTTTTAGTCATAATGCCCGGCAGACATGTGTTTGTAATATTACCTATGGTCTTGTCATTTAGATTCCATAAGGGTAATTTCTTTGCCAGCATTAACTTTAAGAGCGAGTAACTCAGGCGTGATAGATTATTAGACGGCAAAGTGAGCAATAAACCTTTAAATTTGACCGTTCTTGTTTTCTTTTAAGGAACGCAAACGTCTCGGCAAATTAGCACAAAACAGTCTGGTAAATGGACCATTAGAGGTACTTTCTAACTACATAAATCCTTGCTGCTAAATTGATCAATGACAATACATATATTAGAGGCAGGGTAGACACCAGAATTTAGGGCGGCAATTCCGGATTCGTCCGCGATATTTCCGGATGAATGTCCTCAACTCTACCAAGTTATAAATAGCACTCTGATTAGCCCTCAGCCAGTTGAGATTCGCAACTGTGTTGTTTTTATTTGAAATAATTATTGCGTGCATTGGTGTTTTTCTGTGGTTGAAAACTGATTCTGATCTGCAGGTGTTATTTGATTTGGAGACCACCTAAGTCAATTGCGAAGAAACAAATCTCAAAATGGTAGTTCACAAAGGAAGAGAAACGCCAAAGAGGTGATACTAAACCAGTAAGGAACAAGGATGGAGAAGGTTGAGACGGATTACAAATGGCGAATTTGAAAAATCGAGGCTAAATTTTCAGGAGACACAAACTGTAGCCTGCAAATACAGCCATCCCGGCCGGTTTAGCAAGACGGCTGTATTCACAGGCTACACAAAGTATGACCTATCTCCTTTGAGATAATGACCCAGGTTCTTGAAACTACTTTTATTTCTAATTCATTTATGTTCATTATTATCAGGGAGCTAGATCCCTGACCTCCACTCCTGAAGCAAGTCCCGTTCACCGGCCCGATAAAGACGCCAGCGCTAACACATCCTTTGGTGTCAGTCTTCCGGCAGACAAAAATCCAGCAACCTCGGCGTCAAGTGGAGGCTTTACTTCATGGTTTCCAGGTATACGTAATACTAGTACCCAGTCTAGCGCGGACCGTACCAGCGCAGTGGTTGGACCAACTAAGTCATCGGCCACGGAAGAATTAGTAAGTGGCAATTTTTCGTCATTGTGTTGCCTAGCAACCCATCTGATTGAGCCTAAGAAAGAAATTGTTTTGATTGGCTATGCTGAATTGTGCAAGTATTTTGAGACATTGAAAAAGCAAATGAGGGTACTGGTAAAAAAAAGTGAACTCAAAAAGGACCCACCTTGACTAGGGGTAGGGAGGCTATACAAGATACAATCCATCTTTGAGCCTGATAGACTACATATTATTAGTATATTCTCAGCTCCGACTATTGCATTTCTTTGCATTTCTTTTTAATGGCTAAAAAACTCCGACTATGAGCCAATAGTCGGAGTTTTACGTCATATGGAAAATAGTGCGCCAAGTTTTTAACTTCAGCCCTCTATAATGGTCGACACTGGCAGGTTTCAGGAGCTGCCTCCCACAAAAATTCAAGAGATATGGTTTGAGAATTTACTAAAACAATTATTCCATTCGCCCTTGTTGGATATGAAGTGATTATAACCAACTCGCGCTACGCGCTCGTTGGTTATTTTATCACTTCATATCCGACGCGGGCTCATGGAATAATTGTTATTTAGCCTGAAAATTTGAGATAAGAGATTCATCGTGTGTGTGTGTGTGTGTGAGTGCATGAAGCTTACTTTGTCAGGCAAAGTGTACAAAGACATCTAATTTTTCTTACCTATTTTTCACTGTGATAGACGGGGGGAGCTATTCCAGGAGACACCCCTTTTTATGGTGGGGCAGGGGGTTTAGAAAAGACACCACCAATCTCTACGTGGAGTGGTGGGTCCTGTCTGCATATAATGCTCTTGACCACCCTCACTAACGATTACTTTTGACATTAAATCAGATACTGTTTGAACCAATATTTTGTTCTCTCAGGCGTTACCATCAACGTTCAGACAAAGAGGCTTAACGGATCGAGAGCAAATGGATTCAGACATTATCCGTGAGTACTGAAAATAACTTAGTAACTTTTAGCATAGTGAATCTAGCAGATCGTGCGCAGATGGTGCAACACCATAAGTAGTTGCAAAGAAAGTGGGGCCTCGGAATTCATTTTACATTTGTTCGTTCTTTCGTTCATGTGTTTGTAAGGCCGCATTCTTCTGTGGTGTTCTGAATCAAAATCACTCGGATCGTGATGCATCAAATATAAAGATAAAGGAACCGATGAATCCTTTGTCCAGAGTGGATTCATCGGTTCCTTTCGTGCACTATGATCCGAATGAGCTTGGGTCATTAATCTTGATCATGTTCATCTCAATGTAAGGCACCCTCTATCCTTTTCTTCCTTAATAAATTTGAATTGTCAAGCTGTTATTGAAGTTGTTCGAACGTTTTATACAGCAAGGCTTCTGGAATATATGTTCATTTTGTTTTGTTAGCTTTTTTTGTGTCGAGCGAAAATTTATTAACACACACATTTCACTATAACTAGCATAAACTTAGGAAACGACGTTTCGATGTCGTGTTGGCATCGGTATGAATTTGATGAAAAACAGGCGACATCGAAACGTCGTTTCGTAGCGTTTATCTATGCTTTGAAAACTATTTTCCAGGCAAGTTAATCAAGTCGTACTTCATGATAGTCAGAAAATCAATTCAAGATAGGTGAGTACTTAAAGTGCCTATGAAATAAAAAAAATGAGCTATTGAAAAATCAGTTTATTTGAAAGGACTTAAAAAATGAAGAAAAATGGCGTTTTTCTTTTTTTGATATCTCCTCTCGTTCCAGAGATATTCAAGATTTTTGTATCATGCAAATTAGGTACTGATGATGGTGTGATAGTAGGGGTGTAAAAACACAAAATATGGCATATCTCTGCAAGTAATGATGCAATGCAATTGGAACTTTGCAAGCACATTGCACCCTACGAAATACACTTCTTGATATATATTTTGATGTTGCTATGGCAACAATCTTGGTTTCAGTCTCTTTCTTCTTTAAATCAAATATTACTCGTTTGTGACTGTATAGGGCAAATGACTGATCTTATTTAAAGCTTGCACAATCCCCATATTGCACTAGCTCTCCTAATTAATCTTTAGGAAATGGACGATGTTTGCTCAAGATCAAATACAAGAATAACCATTCCTGTGTATTAGAGATCTTGGACCGGATGTGTTGCCATAGCAACACCAAAATATACACCATCTGGTGTATGTCTTAGACTATAACATGCTCACCAAGTTTCAATTTCATTGCATCATCACTTGCAGAGATATGCTATATTTTGTGGTTTTTCACCCGTACGAGCACACCTTATGACGCCATCAGTAGCTAATTTGTATAATTCGAAAATCTTGAATATCTCTGGATCACAAAGGTCAGAACAATATAATATCGACCTACCGGAGGTGGACACCTGGTGATGAATTATACCACATAGGATAATGATGAATACTAGCACTCGGTTAGCCTGGGTAGCACTCTAGCACTCCGGTTAGCTTACTAAGCACTCCGATTAGCTAAGATAGAAGGTAAGTGTGATTCACACCTCATGTATGGCAATGTAAGAAGTCTCGCACAAGAAAACCTCCGGTAGGTCGATATTATGTTATAACCAACCTATCACAAAAAGGAAAACTCTATTCTTCTTTATTTTTAAAGGCCTTTCAAATAAGCTAATTTTTCAATATAATTTGGTTTTATCAACTGGGTTGATAATGTCAATTGGCCACCGTAAAGAGATTCAATTGACATTATCAACCCAGTTGATAAAACCAAATTATATTGTTATACTTCCCACCGACGCAGCACCACAGTTTCTTTAGAAACTTACCCCCTCTATTAATTTTTCAATAGCTTGTTTTTTCATTTCATAGGCACTTTTATTTAAACTAATCATTCCTCACTCGGTTTGCTGCAGATCGCTTGTTGTTGACTCGTACAACAAGCTCAGACGTATATACAGCAAAAGCCTGCATGGGAATGTCTATTGTTTTCCGTGCGTCGTGGGGGTGATAGTTCCTTTTCCCCGCTCAAACAGGCAAGACGTCCATGTAAATGTGAAAACTTCTGCTGCAACCCTGGGTGCCAGAGGGATTTTTTTGTTTGCTTTGCGACGAAGTCTCTCAATGCCAGTGGAAGGCGAAGCCCATGATCTCGACGAAAACTCCATGTGGCAACTATTTCTTATTGTTCTTCTCGAAAATCCTAATCTCGTGTTGTTGTTTTTTTTCTAGTGTCCCTAAAGCTATAATGTGCTTCTTGGTGAATTTTGTCAAGGAGAGAATTCAAAGTGAATTAGTAGAGAAACTTTATAAGGTAATATAATATGTTTAACACGGCATATTTCGAACGAAATGTTCATCATCATTCAGAGAGGTATACTCTGATATGGCTATTTAGAAGTAATTCCAAGTCCCGGAGGCCTGGGAGCTAATGCCTGGCAATCGATGTTTCCTTTGTAGCTAATATTTGACTCACTCAACTGTGGTTGCCTCGGTAGCTCAGTGGTTAGAGCACCTTTCATGAGATCGTAGTGTCATGGGTTCAAATCCCGCTCGGGGCATCTGATTATTTCCGGCATTTGTTCTGTTTAAGTAGATAGGCATATCAGAGTTTACCTCTCTGATGATGAACGTATTATAATATATTACCGAATCATCCCCTTTTCCTCTTCGAACGGAAGTAACTATAGAAGCACGAGTCTTGCTATCATTTTTTTTTCAAATCAAATTCTGGCGCCAGTTTTTTTTTTCGAGCAGAGCATTACGTCAGCCGTAATGTCATGTCGTTTCGCGAGCCTTATATATAAAAGCGCAATTTCTATCTGAATGAAAATATAAGCCTACTTGCTAAGAGTTTTGTTTTAAATAAATTTATGGGATGTTTTGAAATGTGAATGTAAAGGAATGTTGTTAAACTCAGATTGCAGAAAAAGAGAAAATTATTTCTGTAGATGCAGAAGGAAAAATTCGAATTTCTGCGAATTGTGGAACCATTTCATTTCTCGGATTTCTAGCTTTTATTTAACGTTGCTGCAAAACAACACACAATAACTGTTAATCGTGACATGAAGTCACTGTTATTGATTATGAACCTGTGTCACTGCAGAGTGAAATATTTGAAACACTTCTGGAGGAAGCTGAACAGATGCACATCAAGAGAAAAGAGGCCACTGAAATGTTAAAGGTAGCGTGAAGTTCAAAATGTTAATTCTCCTAACTTTTGACAAGCTAGTTTTGCATCGGTACTGATTTTTCTTCAGAAAAAAGAACGATCATCTTAGAAGCACAACTCTGTAATTTATTTTGACAGTGGAAACTGTCGAAACGTGTCTTCGAATTTGTTGTTTCACTTGTCTTCTAATATCAAGACCTTTTCTTAAAAACAAGGCGTAACTCTAACAGTAATTTATTCGTTTCGCTTAGCTTTTCTCAAAACGCGTTTCCCGGCAGCTAGGCCTTCAGTGCACCATTTTTACCGACCAGTTTGCAGGCGTACAAGTCGACTCGCGTGTCCTTGTGGCGACTCTACGTTTCTCTATTCTTCGTTGCTTTCAGGGCTGGGGGTATTATTCCTGTTGTTTTCTATTATTCTCTCGATGGGTATCGAGCCATTCATGTGCGAGACATGACAAGTGGGACTACATTTTCCCCGACCCCGTTACACACAGCAAACCCGTCCCCAACACCCTTCCCCACCCCCTAAAATCGGAAAATCGATATACCATGTTAACAGACTTTGCGAAGTGAGATTAAGCAAACCACGACGGCAACGCGAACGAGAACTTCACCAAGCAAAACGTTTAATGAACAAAATAATAACTAGATCATAGGTAATAACTAGATTTTAGATCTTGGTACATGTCAAAAATGGCCGTTCAAAGAAACAACTCGAAAGGCCGAGATTATGCATAGTTTGGAGAATTTGAATGACGACAGCTAAATTTGCGTATTTCCATTTGAGATTGAACGCTCTCTTGGCATATTCAGTGGGAGGTAAAAAGGGTGTAAAAAGGTGGCGTCAAGAGTTGGTCTTCTGGGCCGTGTTAGAAGTTTCGTCACAAAAGAGGCAGCAACACTTGTTCATAACGCTTTAATCCTCCCATTATTTGATTACTGTGACGTTGCCTGGAGTAATCTCCTACAGCAAGATATAGATCGACTACAGCGCCTACAGAATAGATCTGCACGGATTATCACACATTGCTCTCGCTCATCTGAAGCAATAGAGCAGCTGCACTGGCCGACTCTTTCCAGCAGACGCTCTTATCACAAGGCTAAACTCGTTTTTCTCTGTCTTCAATCATTAGTTCCTAGTTACTTTTTATTATATTTTACTAGATTTTCGAACATTCACAATTACTCCACACGGCAAAGTATGAGGCTATCCCTACCAAATGTTAAACGAAATTTTGGGAAAAGGACCTTTCTTTTTACTGGCGCAGAAATTTTTAACAAACTCCCGTTGAACATTGTAAATAGTAAGAACATTCAAACGTTCTGCCGCCAAGCAAGGCATTTCTTTTTATCTTAACTTTGGTTTTAGCCTTTAAATGTGATTTTGTATTTTATTCTTGCTTTGTAATGTAGTTTTTAAAATTCTGGCAGTATTTTTATTAGGTATTTTAATAGTTCTAGTGTAAACTATTTTTAAGATACAGGGCCCCTATGGAGACCAGCCTTAGAGCTGAATGGGCTACCCTGTTTAAATAAAGTTTACTTACTTACTTACCCAGAAACAATGCCTATGTCACGCATTGTGAAAAATCTGAAATTCAAACTGTTCTATTTTCAAACAAAGCCGTCTATCGAGGTGAAAACAGGCCAGAAGATATATGTTTAAAAATGACTTTTACCTGTTTAGTTTTTTGTGCCGTCACGTGAAAACCAAGACCTTTAGATTCTACCACAAAGATGACTATGAGTACGAGATTTAAATTTGAGTTTTCTCGCGCGTACTAACAAAATAGCCTCATCGGAAAACTTTATTTTCCTTTCTTATCAGCAGCGCGGTCATTTTATTGAAGACAGTTAGACTTCTCCTAATCGCGAAATGATAAAACTACTAACATTCTGATAACTCAAGTTGTTTTCGCGACTACGACATTCTCACTGAAACTCGTAGTGGCGAAAACAAGTTATCAGAATGTTAGTAGTTTAATTAACTTGCGATTAGAAGTCAATAAAATGATGAAAAAGGAAAATGAAGTTTTTCTGGTGAGGCTATTTTGTTAGTATGCGCCAAAAAAACAAGTCAAATCTCGTACTCGTTGTCGTCCTTGTCTTAGAATCTAAAAGTCTCTACACGAAACTTATTGACTAACTATTAGTCAGGGCCGCCCAGACTTGTCCACTCGTGAAGATAATTCCGTTATTAATCAGAACTGTTCACCCAGATTATTAGAATTCTAAATTCTGGTAAACTTTTGCAAAGTTAGGAAGAACTCTCAAAAGGAGAGGCCTAATCATTTTTAAATTCACCGGTCTGGTCTGCCAGTCCTGACTAATGGATCCTAATGGTGACCGCAATGACCACTTAATGTAGAATCTTCTGTGTGTTTTCAGGCGCTGCAAAGAGCGGGGCACATCATAAGCGAAGTGAGAGATACACATATTTGGTAGCTGACACTGTTATTTGAAGAGAAAAAAACGAGAAGAGTCAAGCCAATGGACAAGAAATGCTGAAGACAATTTTACGGATGTATTTAATATGAATTAGCTTACTGCTACGACGACAGAATATGAAATTTTACCTACTCTGCAAATTGACTGTTTTCCTGGGCTTTTCTTGGTTTATCTTACCAAACGATGAAGTGTTTATTTTTGTACAATGGAACTTGAGAAACCGAGCAATTTTACCGGTTTTTCTCATCACACTTCCACCGAAGCATCCCCACCAAGGTCTGGATCTTGGCTATAGTAAACACTTATTTCCTCATTTTGTTGGAAATCTGGATAAAGAACTAACTCGAATAGCTTTAAAGTTGTAAAGTTTTATTTGCATTTATTCCTGCTAAAGCGTGTACCATAATGAAATTACGGGGAATCACAACAGTGCAGTCTCGTTTTGCCGGCCTAGTTGTACACAACACGCACGCAATTATTCTATAGACTCTATGCATAAATGGCTGTCAATTTACTGGCTGCCCAGTAACCTCGTTTGAGAGTAAAAATTCTTTTGAATTACTAACTCAAAAACGAGGTTAGTGGGGCTAATTTAAATATATGCAAAAGAATTTTAATTTGGCAGCCATTTATGCATAGGGTCTATTGGAAATTATTAAAAGTAGCTATGGTATATTTCATTTCCTGAGTTTTGATTGGTTGAGAGGCAATGGTATATGAGCTCAATACCATCGACCTACCAAAAAGGTACGTGCGTTAAAGAATGCACCTTTGCAATGCTTGTACAATATTTTTGGGGCGTTTTTAATAAGACAATTATTCCACTCGCGCTTGTTGGATATCAACGCGCACTCGTGAAATAATTGTTAATTATCTGTGCATGCCAGAAAAAGAGGGGCTCTTTCCAGAGCCCTCGATCCTTTTGGAAAGCAGTAATAATCAAGTTTCAGAGGTACTTGGTGTACTTTTTCCACTTTCCTTAATAACTTCGAAGTTTGAACGGCTTGAGTAACTTTTTGAACAAATTCAGGTACATGTTCCTATAGATATCACTATCAAACCACTATATGCTCAATTTCATTTTTGCTGCTGCCGACGAAAATGAGCGAAGGTATTTGGGGGACAAATTGATGATTTTCGTTGGGGAAAGTTAACTCGAGAAGGGTATATCTTGTGGGTGCGGCGGGTGCATCAAGAAATTCATAAATTTACTTATTTCAGCAGACTCACTTGTTTAAAAACGAAATTGCAATAAAATTATTAATGAAAATTTAACTTTTTGATTTTGTGATTTTTCATTCAAGTCAAAATTAAATTTTTGAATTAACAAATAACAACACTTTTCACGCAATAAATGAAGGAATTATCACACCCGCACTGTATCGATCCGTTAAAATCATATTCCGGAATCCATCAGGAAGTTGAATAATATTTATTTAATAATGTAGCATTCCACCACAAATGACCGCTTTGCGTTCGCTGTAAATCTTTATGCATTTGACCAAAAAGAAAACAAAAAAGACTGGTCCCAAGATAACTCAGATACAAGCAGCTAGCTTCATTAAAATTCTTTCAAATCTCTACAAGACTAAATCCACTAACCCTGGAAATGGTTTCTACCTGAAATCTACATGTCTGGTTGTAATGTTGAATAAAAACCCTTACAAACTATATATTTTCTGAAAGCTTAATAAATGAAGATTACCATACCATATTTATTGAAAGAAAAAAGTTTAATGCCTTGAAAATATTGCGATCGTTTTGCAAATGTACATGGCTTGCAATATATTCAGTTCCTGTACAGTCGGAAGTGATCTGGAGGAAGAGACAAACATTGCGCCCAGTTCTTAACACCTTTGTCTCAAAAACCGTGTACGCCCGGTTAAACTGCGATGTTTGTTTATAACTCCAGAAAGAACGGGAAAAACCAAAAACGCCGACACGGTTTTTGAGCCACATTATATTGGAACTTTCTCGCCAAACTTGAGCTATACACCCGCACTGTATCGATCCGTTGAAGTCATTCAGTTCGTTCGATTCGTACGGATCGTTTAAATGTTCTACGCTCCGTAGTAGGGTTGACGGTTCGTATATTCTATAATACATCTCAACGATCCGTAAATTTAAAACGGATCGTCATCCCTTCTTACGGAACGAAAAGGGCAATCAACGGTCCGTACGTTTCGCACGGAGCGAATAGCTTTCATTCGGTCCGAAGTGCATCTCATTAAATCGGAGGCCATGTGTGTGTGTTAACCGATCGTTCAATTCGTTCGATTCGCAATTCTTGCATCTCATTAAATCAACAGAGTGTAGTCGTGCGGCTCGTAATTCTTGCTTGGAAGGGAATACTGTATAAATGTATATTCTTCGTTCTAAATATGGAAAATACCAGCGATGAACACTGTATACATGTATATTCCTCGTTCTAAATGTGGAAAATACCAGACATGCTTTCTAGCTGTGTTGAAGAACCCGAAATGCAAGAGTGCGATTCGTAATTCCTGCTTGGAAGGGAATACTGATGACATGTACATTCTTAGTAATTCTAAGTGGAAAATACCAGCCATGAATATAGTATACATGTATATTCCTCGTTCTAAACGTGGAAAATACCAGGCATGCTTTCAAGCCGCGTTGAAGCAGCCGAAACGCAACGAGTACGAATTCGGCCACTCTTTAACATGTACTCTAAGTGCGTGTTCGCGTGCGTTTCGTAATTCTTGCTCGAAAAGGAAAGTCGGCAAATACTGTATACATGTATATTCCTCGTTCTAAACGTGGAAAATACCAGCGATGAATACAATATACATGTATATTCCTCGTTCTAAACGTGGAAAATACCAGGCATGCTTTCAAGCCGCGTTGAAGAAGCCGAAACGCAACGAAAAGGACCAACACATTCATGATCATCAGAAGATGAATTTTTTCATGTCTCCCAATATACAATCCGCAAACTCTACTATGGAGCGTAGCAAATTAATGATCCGTACGAAACGAACGGATCATCACCGTCTGCCTCACACACAAAGGAGGAAGAATCTCTGGGAAAGAAGACCCAGGGCACGAGTTGCATGACCATTAGAAGGGTGATTTTTTCTAAGTCCCCTCAATGAGATGCAATATACGATCCGTAAACTCTACTCTACGGAACGTAAGACATTTAACGATCCGTACGGATCGAACGGACTGAATATAATTTTAACGGATCGATACAGTGCGGGTGTATTGGACAACCCTCAGTCTCCCTCCCCCTGACACTTTGATCTGGTTGTCCGCTACGCCCCCTTGGTACCTTATACCCTCCTGTGGCACCTGCGCCCTGTCTGGAAAGTCCCCGGTGTTTATTTAATACTCGGACTTTTTTATCTGACGTTTATTTGAATCTGGAATTTGTTAGACAATGTTATTTTTTCATTAGCCTTGAAAGCCTCGGTTTTTTTTTCTGAATGTACATAAAATGTAATGAATTTTGGAAACATTTAACTAAAACGTTCACCAGAAAAAAAAGGTCACCAAAATGTCACCAACTTGGTAGTTTGTTGGATGTGTGGGAGAAAAACTAATAAATTGAACTGTTACAGCATGTTCGCCTATGAAGCTACATGATTACCCCTATTTGTCGCCTCATTTGTCGATAATATCCAGTCGTGTAATATCAAATTAAAATAATACTGGACCTCAGATAAACGCCGGAACCTCGATTAAACGCCGGGGACGTTTGTTTTGAAACTCGAAAAAGACAGATGCGGCGTTTATTTGAAAACAAGATCAAAGTGTAACTAGCCAGAAGGACAGAGACAGAAGGAGACTAGACAGAAGGAATGCTGGCCTCGGTTAAGCAGGCGTTAGTGGGGACAAGTGTAGCGCAATCCCAAGACAACGCCTGCGTAGGAGGCTACGCCCGCTCATGCCCCATTGGCTAATATTCACGGTCGAAAAATTCATCGAAACACAAAAGAGAGAAAGCTTGGGTTCTTGGTTGCGGGGGCGTTGAAAGCTTTCAACAGCAGCTTCAATCCCTCAAACCGTTTACAGTCTTTGGTGCGGCATGTACCAAAACACGGAACACCGGAACACCCCGGAACACCAGACATTTATTGGCATTTTATTGTATTTCTGGTGTTCCGGGGTGTTCCGGTGTTCCGTGTTTTGTGGTGTTCCGATGTTCCTGGTTTTAGTACATGCCCTTTGGTGCTGTTAGTTCTTAGAAAATAAGCAACAAACTGCATCCAAAGGGACTCCATTAAAAGAGGAAATCATCAAATCAGTTTTCAAGATGAATATAGATGAATTGAATTAATCTGCGAACTGAAAACTCCAAAGTTTGAGTCGTACTCACTCGGCGGCCTCGTGAGCTGCACAAAAAATTGACAATGTGATGAAGAAATTAGTGATCGATTACAGGACGTACCACAACAAGCTTACGTATGTTAAATGGCTGCCGTATCGGTAGAAAGGTCTATTCCAGGGTCGACGATCAATAACATACATCGAATGGCCCTCTGGCTGGGACTGCACTGGGAACGAGTTTGGTTAGCTAAATTAGACTACAAAATCACCCTGCAAAGCAATCCGGTTAGCCTACTGAGCACTGCGGTTAGCATATAGCCTATTAAGCAATCCGGTTAGCCTTCTAAGCACTGCGGTTATACGGTTAGCTCTCAAGAATGGGAAGGGTAACACGATAAATTCTTAAAATTTCCGGTGTTCGGCAGCCGGGTCTCGGCAGTGTAGTGGTTAGTGGGAATAGCTCGTGGTCTGAGTGACCCGGGATCTATTCCACCTCTACGCTTTTATGATTGACTAAAAGAACTAAGTGTTGGGGGCCATTCAAAAGATGTTCGTCCCGACGTTGCTAAGTAACGGATTGCGCCATGGTGGCGTAACGACAATCTAAGTACTCTCTTGCGCATTAATTGGGTAATAAAAATCTGAAACTTAACAAATGACATTGTTTCCCGTCTGTTGCACTGATTATTGGAATAACAGACATACTCAGTTTCGTTAATCTTGAATGGCAATACATAAGCCTTGTCCAACGTAATTCTCAAATATTTCAAGACCCCATTGCTTTTGCCCATGATTCCTGGTAATCCCATACATCTGACGTCACGGAGGCCACATAATTAACAGCACACTGTTGAGAAACAACCATTACGACTCATCTACGGTACTTTCAGTTATTTCAATAGGGCCTATCACAAAAAATATCTTTTAACCTCGTTTTTATCACTTCTTTCAAAAATTCAAAGTTTGATGTTGCAATATTCCGACAAGGATTGTAGCATAACATTTTATGGTCGCATCGACCTGCCGTCATTGAAGTACAATTCAGACAATGAAAATTCAATACCCGTTTCCCTCTATGAGACTTGCGCGCAGGGAATCGCAGAAGTTGTATTCAACTGCGGGCTCCAAGTGCCGAAGATGACGTCGACGCAACCCTTTGGAACAGCTTACACTGTAATATTAGAGAGTCTAGTTCTTTAAATCACTTCAAACGCCTTCTGTCTCAAAATTTTTAAATACACGACATTCATGGAAATCAGGTCTGTAGGTTGTTGTTGGCCAGGTCTTGTTGTAAATTAATGTGATAATAGGATTAGGATTTCAGGTTTTAGGATTTTTTAGACATTTTTCGGAATTTGTTGTACCTGATGAATTTTTGTTACCGTGTATAAATCAAGTTTAAAGATTAAAGATTAACCAACATGATTCCCTGCGCGCTAGTCTCACAGAAGGAATCGGGGATTGGGAGGTCAGTACTCTGGTTTGGGAGGGCAGATAACACACGTACAAGGAAGGGATGGAAGGACTGTTTAAAACTCTTATACCAATTTCAGCTTCAAGTAAACTGTATGCTGATGAATGTTTATTTGCGCAAAACAGAATAAACCAAAGCATTGTCGTCATCATGAAAGGGAGTGTGTGCGTGCGCTCTCACGGTGGTCTAATCCGGGCTAATTGAAACTCATATCTTAGTCTAAAGGAAACGGAAAGCAAATTGGCTGCATGCAATTAATTACAATGCCTGTTATGACATTTCAAAGACCTAGTGATCTCCAGACTGTGTTCCAAGTACATTTTTATATGACGTCCACCTGACAGCATTTTTAAAACATTTGATATAGTGAAAAAGGCAACATACATCATTTAGTCTCGCAGCAGAAATCCCTAATCAGATCTCTTCTCTCCACTATTTCCAGTCCTCTAGCCAGCTCCTCATAAGTGGCAGCGCTTCCTTTAATTTCCATCCATCTTTGGAGCATTGCGTGACTTTTCTCGAAGAAGCCTTTGACATCTTCGTCAATTTCGTCTAGCTGTGGGTCCCTCAATTTCAAGGCTCTCCCTAGTTGTTTCCAGTATTTTACTTCCTGGGCAAGACTGAGGATCTCTTTTCGGTTTGGCCGTCCTTCTTTAAACGGCGCACGATGAGTGGCTGATGACAAATTTAAAATTACAATTAGCACACCATTCTTACCATGAGCTATCAGTTATATTTGTTCCTACAACACAATCCTTAAAGAGGATTTCCAGACCGTACTGCGCAATCTCCACCTGCAATGTTTATGTGGGTCTCACACGAAGGAATCTTTACAACCCAAAATCAAAATTATGACAAAAAACACCTCTTTTTCATTTATTAATACCCGATATCCTTGCAAAACAATAATAAAAAGTACACGAAGGTCGCCGGAGTGTTCATCAAGTATCGCGCACTCCTAAAGGAAACGACCTGTAATGGCGGATTAGTCCTGTTAGTCCACGCTCTTGTCATAATTGATCATTTCATCTTTATCATATGATTGGTTCCCCGATCTTTCAGGTTCTTAAACCGAAGTAAACCCACATTGCTGATCCTAGCTTTAAGGAGGACGCGTGTCATATATGAACTTAGCTCATCAAGAGTTCTCTTGGCTCATTTGGTTGGAGCGCCTGGGAGGCAACACAAAAGTTTACAAGCCATGTTGTAGCCAGTAAGGATCCCACAATTCTTGGCTTCCACTTGACGTCATAAAATTTTAAAAACGAAATCCGCTGGGCCTGCTTATTTTTTATTGTCATCACGTGAAAGAAATCCTAAACATATATCTATTCACAAGTTTCCAGCTAGATAGCATCCTTTGGGTTTGAAATACAGCATGTTGAATTTTCGAGATTTCCACTGTACGTGACATCATGATGGCGCCGTGACAAAGCTGTCCTTCTCTAAAAAAGGGATTTTCTCAAGTTTGTTGCACTTTAAACAGTTCAAGTATAAGGAAAGATGTGTATATATGACTGGATTTATGTAAACGGGGTCAAAGGAAATTGTGAGCGAAACACCTGCGAAGCTGTATTTTCTCGCCAAAAGCGGTTGTTTTATCGCCAGAAACTCTCTCCAATGTCGACGCTATAAAATTTAAAAGGATTGGCAGCTTCTATTCTCCTTGGTGACTCACTTATCCGAAAGTTCAGTGCTAGTATTACTGTTATTGTTACTCTGTCTTGATTCAACAGAATTCGGTTAGGCAAAGTTGACATGACACTATAGTTCTGAAGGCATCTTTTCGCAAGGACTCACGGTGTCAATGGGCACTATTCTGAACTCAAATCAACGCAAATTAATCTAACCTATGTCTTTTTTGGAGCAAGGAGATTGTAGTTTGGGCATAACAACAAAATCACGAAGTCTACTAATTCAATTAAATTATTATTTACAACATAAAAATTAATGGCATCACAGACTTCAAAATTTCCAGCGCAAGAGTTGACCCGGCAAGCCATGCATGGTCTCAAATGATCTGAGGAATAGTGTGTAATATCAAGGATTCGCTTGATTTTTAGGCAGCTCCGGATTAAAGCTGAGAAATGTACTTTGATTAGTGACCCGCACATGGTTCATGTCGGTCAGCGACCGGAAACTACGCTTCCGAACTGAACAAATCGCCGTTTAGATCAGCGGAAAACCGATCTGGGACTTCTACCTAGCGGCAAAATCTCCATAAAAAAAGCATGAACATGAATCAATCGTACTCACATTAAATAGGGCTCTGTAATTCCACGCTATTCCTCGGTTTTCCCACACAGCTAGCCATTTTCTAGGAAATTGAATGCAATCGCCCGGATGTAACGAAATTTTTTTGCGCGGGACACAATACTACCAAAATTAGAGCAGAATTTTTCTAAGTCTTTCGCCACAGAATAGTTCCAGCCACATATCGGCATGGCCGCCTTCGAATCACCCGTCAAGTCCGGTAGGGAGACCTATTTGGTGTGGCGAAGGACTTTTTGCCGTCTAAAGCAAGCACCTCACTATCCCGCCTCGCACAAGTCATAACGAGTTGTTCAAGTTCACCCGTTAGAGCTTTGTTTAAGGAAAGATAATAGCCGACGCTTAGATTGCAAATCGTTGGACTTCCACCTTCATTGGACTTAATGATGTCCTCCGGCAAACTTCCTTTAGACGGCAGGATTGGTAAACCTACAGATCAGCTACCGCGCGGTGTCAAAAATTCAAACCGATGTACTCATCGAGCTGGGGCCTGGGTAAAAATGGCCAAAAATAACGGGTGGGGTGCGGGAGGGAGGGGGGGGGGGAGTGGGCTACAGTAAAATGTACCAGACATCACGAATTTGGCATGGGAACATTATGAAGGGTAAGATTTCATGCAAAGGATGGCCAATAGTCACCGACGGTTACTTAGCAAAACAAACAAAATAGATCGAAATCTCATACATTTCCTCTATTGCCTCAAGCCCCTTTTTTGCTAAATCAAGACAGATTATTAATATTATTATTATCATTATTATTACTATTATTACTAACATTGCTATTATTATTATGGATTTTCTTTTCGCTCCCTTTCTGACCCGATTTCTACGCCTAATTAACATGCCTAACAAGTCTTCATCCATACAACGTGAGAAGGGGGTCATTAATTCTTTGACATCGTTTTCATAAATCCAGTTATATATATACTAGATCGTAAGGAAAGAGCAATCGCTTTCATAGCAAAAGTGAGTGCCAGATGTTTTCTTTGATTTCCGGCCGCCATGTTGGTGCCCATCTAGCTGGGCAGGTAATCAACAAGGTCCTTCGAATGGCCCTCTGGCTCGGAATGCGCTGGGAACGAGTTTGGTTAGCTAAATTAGACGACAAAATCACCCTGGTTAGCCTATTATAACACTGCGGTTAGCCTACAAAGCAATCCGGTTAGCCTACTGAGCACTGCGGTTAGCCTACTGAGCACTGCGGTTAGCCTATTAAGCAATCCGGTTAGCCTACTAAGCACTGCGGTTAGCCTACTGAGCACTGCGGTTAGCCTACTAAGCAATCCAGTTAGCCTACTATTAGCACTGCGGTTATGCGGTTAGCTCTCAAGGATGGTAAGGGTAACACGATACATTCTTGAAATTTTCGGTGTTCGGCAGCCGGGTCTCGGTAGTGTAGTGGCTAGTGGGATTATCTCGTGATCTGCGTGACCCGGGATCGATTCCACCTCTATGCTTTTATGGTAGACTTTGTTTTTTCTCTTTATTAGACAAAAAATCAATGTCTAACAAATCAAAGTGTTGGGGGCCATTCAAGAGATGTTATCGAGTGCCGACCATCTAGCTGGGCACCAACATGGCGTCTCCATACTGAGCTCAATAAATTTGCGTGAAATGCTTTGGCAAATAACTCAAGAATGGTGTAACGCACAGACCTGAGACTAGGAGATGTTGTTTATCTATAGACAACATTAAAAAAAAAGCATCCGCTGGCCTCGGGGCTATCCGACGTGTCAGAAGCTTGGCTCCCCGTGTGACTCTTATCATGATTCATAAAGCTCTCGTCCAACCTTACTTTGATTACTGTAGCTCTGTATGGGGCAGCATAGGTGTGTGTCAATCTGAGACTCCAAAAATTCAAAAATAGGGCTGCGCGCTTAATCACTTTCTCTGACTTAAATATTAGATCGTCCACTTTACCCAGCGACCTCGGTTGGGATTCCTTGGAGCGAAGGCGTTCTAAGCAACTTGCAGTCATTTTGTTTAAGATTCTCAATAATCTTGCTCCGACTCGTTTAAACAATCTTTTAAAATCTACATCCAGTGTTCACTCGCATAATCTAAGAAATTCAAAATACAACCTTTTCGTTCCTAGAGCGAGTACTGAAGCAGGTAAGCAAAGTTTCCAATACCGTGGTTCTGTTCTCTGGAACAGCTTGCCTTTGGGCGCTAAGATACAGCCAACTCTTCGTTCCTTTAAGTCATTTATTTAATTAATATTGATAAGTAGCGATAAGTAATGAAATCGTTTTTATAGTCGTAGTATAACTTTGTACAGGTAATAAATTTAGTTACATAAATTAATTGGTTAATTATTTAATTAATTTGTATTTAAAAGACGGCTCGATGGAAGACCATGTAATGTGAATTGATACCGTGTATAAATAAAGTTTTACCTACCTACCTATTAACATTTTCTAACATTTGAATTTATCAGCTTCTTTAAAGGAGCTACGTCACGGAAACTCATCTTGAAGTTCAAGTTTATCGTTCGTAATCGGTCTATATCGTTGTCATTTGAGATAATCCTTGTATAATTTCAGCATTTTGTTATCCCGTTGGTGTTTTTCGGCATTAGAAAACTCTTTCTTTTAGATTTCCTTCAATTTAAAATTTCTGATGACGTTTATTTAATTCGGGTGGTGACATTCTTTCAAATGGAGTGGTAAACTCTTTCTGTATTTGAAACCATTCCGTAAAAAATATTATTGGACTTTAGTTGACATGTGAACAAGTGAAATCAAACTACGTTACGCAAGATTAATTTGTAAACAAAAGCTTTTCACCAGCTTTTACCGATAAACTCCGGATTGAAAACATAAACATTTACGGCCAAACCAAATTTAGTCGCTTTCTTTGTGTTTTCAGGAACTGCTTCATCTTCAATTTGGACAATTTCTTCGCTTGCTACGGTTGCAAACCGGGTTGCCATTTTCCTCCAAAATTACGCGAGGGAGGGCGAAACTCGCACGTTGCTCAGAGGTAAATAGCAAAGGATATTCGGAGTTTGGGCAGCCAATCAGAGCGCGCCCTTAACGCTATCCACTGTTTTAGTATGTACTAATGTTGTATATTCCTATTTTGTGTTTAAAAAATTGCCAAACCTTGAAATCTTACCAAGAATACTGACGTAAAACAAATTTAAACACTTTAGGAAGGTCTGAACGACTACTTTTAAATGCGCTCGCGCACGATGCAAAACATGTCCTTTCATTCGCAACGTTGATAAATTATCGGGACCCAAGCGATCCATCAAGATCACTAAGCATTTCACCTGTACCTCAGCCAATGTCATCTACTGCATAACTTGCACTCTTTGCAAAAAGTTTTACATCGTCGAAACAGGGAGACGACTAGACGACCGATTCCGATAACACCTTCGTGACGTAGGGAAAGACGACAAAAATGCATCTAACCCGGTCGCGAGAAACTTTAATCTCCCCAACCATTCTAAGCAACATATGGAGGTCTGCGGCCTTTCCCTTCACCAAGGAAGCAGGGAAAGCCGCAAAACTCTAGAACAAAAATTTATTTTTCAAATCGGCACTCTTAATCCTCACGGTATCAACGAACGCTTTTCATTCAACTAATTTATTGTTGTTTTTCACGTTACCAGGCACCAACCAATAGCGTAGCTCCATCTTTCTGTATATAAACCACACACGACCCACAATTCCTCGATTCGCTCCGACGAAGGGCTAAAGCTCAAAACGTAAGCTTTCGAATCTCTTTAAGGTGGCCAATTCACATTATCAACTTAACCCAGTTGACAAAGCCAAATTATCTTCCTGTGGTGCTGAGCACCACAATTTCTTCTACTGCAAAACTATACCTGGGCAGTCCTTCCCAACTTATCGGACCCTATAAATCAGGGCGATGATAAATCGACAGTTGTAAATCGCAACAGCAAATGCTTGAATGTCAGTAGTATAACTACAGTGACCAAATGTGTGGTCCATTGCTGGACGGCAGTGTTGTGATCATTCTAGTGGCTATTACTTACGACTCGGGATCTCAACATATTCCTCTTCATCGCTTTGACAACAGTACTTTTCCGCCAAGTCTGGCCTCCCGACAATTTCGTGCTGTAAGGCTTGCCCGAGATCATCGTAGGTTGGCGGGTTTACTTGGACCTCAGTCCATCTTTTCAGCATGCGGTAGCATTTCTCATATTGGTCTTCATTGTCAGCGTCGATTTGGTTCAGCTCAGAATCTGCTATTCGCAGTTGCCGACCGAGAGCTTTCCACGTTGGACAAACTTCCCGAGCCAAAAGATGCAGTATCTCAGTCGAAGGCGACGAAGACTTGACAACAAGATTCTGTCGAACAGCTGAAAAGAAAAAGGAAATATCGCAATTGCGAGTTTACTCTTCCATTAAGGTAAGTTCATTACGTTTGTTTTTGCACAGGAAAACAGTTGTAAGAAAGCGTCTTTGAAGACTCCCGTAACAACTCAACAAGATAGCTTCAGCAAGGTAAATGCAAATGCAAATTTAATGTCAAACACAGCCAGGGGCTCATGATAAAGTGCTTGACAATAATTCTAATTGGAATTTGGAAATGTTGGTTTTTTTGGAGAGGGGAAAACTGGAGTACCCGGAGAAAAAACCTCTCTGAGCAAGGACTAGAACCAACAACAAATTCAACACACATATGACGCCGGGTCCAGGAATCGAACCCGAGACACATTGGTTGGAGGCGAGGGCTCTCTCCACTGCGCTATCCCTGTAAAGAAACGCATATTCGAAGAGAAATGGTAAGGGCCAAACGAGGACGAGAGTTGATTAGATGTGACTCTCATGAGAGATTTCGTCAACTCTCATCGACGATCATCAAATCGGACCAAACGATGGGAAACTCTCATTGACTCTAAAAAAAATGAGTACGTCCAAACTTGATGGGAGTTCATGAGTGAGAGTTTGAACTCTCATCAACTGTTCGTTTACCTTTAAATACGCTTACACCCATTATGTCATCAAGCTTAGCTATGGAATAGGCCAATGGTAAACCGTATGTTTATTTGTATTTTGAGTATTATCAAAGAAAATAACTTCATGCACGATTTGGCAGCATTGTATCGTGACATCCTTTTGGCGAGATTAGAAGAGGCTGTTAATTGTGTAGTTGATGCACCTACTACATTGTTGGCTTGTGGTGTGTGTTCTTGCTCATAGATATAGTAAATGAAGACTATGATTATCAGATAATAATTAAGGTTACTTAGTTTTAATACTGCTACGTTTATACCTGGGCTGATTATGCTTCCAGCATCCTGGCCCTCTTGACGATTAAACTCTTGCATAATTTTCCGGTGTTTGATATCGGCTGAGAATAAACAAAACAAGATGTTTAGCAATAGCTATACAGATAAAGTTTCTGATGGTTTATTTCCCTTCATTTTTATTACTGTCAGTAGCAGCAGCAGCAGTGGTAGTTGTAGTACTGTAGTATTTAGCTCTCTCGCGACTGCTCAATGATCGAAGTAAATTACGAGGAAATAGGCCGGCGGCGGTTGTGAACAATGTACTCTGGGTCAGAATTGATTACTTTAAGGAGAAAATAGTGCCAAACACAAAAGAAAAAATCATTTCAGTTAAATTATTTTTTTAGCTGACACCTTCTCAAGTAGAATTGTGAATCAAATTTCATTTCTTTTAGGATGTATTCAAAATATGGCTTTTTAAAACAAAATCCCGACTTTGAATGATATGGCTACAATTTTTTTCTTCCAAGAATGCATTACTACATATTCGCTATATGCAAGTAAATCTAGTTATTTTTAGTTAACAAAGTTTGAACTTGTACAATATCTCTGTCAAAAATACACTAGATATTGCTTGGCCTTACCGTGTCTCAGAGGGTACACTAAATACGTTGGCACTTTCTCATCATGTCGATCACACGTCACGTGTCCTTTGGGGCACTTAGGTTCGTCCAAATTTGACTTGGGGAAGTTTCCAGGTTCCTTAATACTAGCACTTGTGCAGCGAGGGCAAACAATCCAGCATTCCCACTTCAAACCAGGCCACTGTGCCATTAGTTGTGCCAGTTCTTCGTGACAAGCAAGGAGTATCGACCAAAGCTCAAGTAAATCCAATCCTTCGACAGACACTGTTATAATAGACTCCGTTCCTCTGAAAGATTTGTGAACCAACACCTGGGATTCCTTCACTTGTGCATATACTCCATCCCTCCAGTCGTGTCGACTCTTTAAGTCGCTTATTTGACGGTGAAGGCGAACCACGAAGTTGTGATAGAGTGGTGTGGGACACATGGCCGGGTACTCGTACTTCAGGGACAAACGATGGCATTCCGAACAAGGGGCCTCATGCATCAATTTCTTTACGCAAGACACGTCTGGAACATCTTCGGTCAAAAACCAAGGAAAACAAAGTCCATCTTGGTGACCTTCTTTTTCCATTGGATAGCACAGGTCGAGGTGAGTGAATAAGTCGATCATGGCATCAAAAACGTCTTCTTCAATGTGATGATCCCTCCACAGGCCCTTCAACAGAGTTCGTGACATGATTCCGCGCTTTAGAAGGTCTTGTTTTCTTTCCGCAAACGAATTTGAAGTCAGGAAGTGCCTTATGCTGCCTCCAAAAGTTAGTGATCCAGTTACCTCTGAAAAGACAACTTTCATGACTTCCGTCAGGAATTCTGCACGGTGGAACACAAACTTCTTAAGCTCGTCTGAATGTTGGTACCACAGCAAAATCCCAGTGTCGTGAAAAAAGTTTAAGATTGTTTTTGTTCGTTCATGGCTGGATTCACGAAAACTTTTGAGCATTTCTAAAACGCTTTTCTTTCTGGAATCGACCAACTGGTTAACTACATCAAAGGATAAAAATGGTAGATTTCCAGTCACATCGGAATTCTGCAGGGCATTGTAAATTTCCACCCAACCTGATGGAATTACTTTTCCATTCTTGGCGACAAAATCCAAAATACGTCTTCTTAAATCCCTTATACCCTTGAAATCTTTAGAGGATACTACGGCAAAGTCTTCTGACTTCAGCTGCAGGGGAAAGTGCTCCTTTACCATTTTCACTTTTGATAACAATTCCTCTTCGTTTTCGAGACAATCGGCGTGTGTTCCTACCAAAATAACACGAGCTTTCGGTACGCGAGTCTTTAACACATTTATCCAACTGCCCAGATCTCTGTTGTAGGTCTCTTCAAAATATCGTGCCAGATTAACAACAAGGAGAACAAGGGAACTTTCATCTAAAAAGAGATGATGAACTATCTTGTAAATGTCATCTCCTCCAAAGTCTATCATTGAGACATCCAGAAGTGTTTCTTCTGTGTCAATTTCCCATGGGATCCTATCCAGTACGATAGTTCGGTCTTTTTCTTCAACACACGATGGCTTGTTCTGAGCTAAAGAGTTAGCCAAGCTGGTTTTCCCAGCTCCGCTTGAGCCAAGCAAGACAACCTTCTGATGATATGCCTTCCCTTTTCTTATTTCTCTTAGGTATGCCATAATACTTGCCAATCCTTGTTGGCAGACCTTTACTGGAGGAGACTTCAATGGATTGTGCTGAACTTGGAACGATTTCAGGTGTTGTAAACTTGAAAGGCCTGGGCACAGAGTTCTAATTTGATTGCATGATACGTCCAGTATAGTTAGCGCCTTTAATTGGCAGACAGCCTCTGGTAGCTCTTTCAAGCGGTTGTGGGAGAGCTCAAGTGTGGTTAGGTGCTCAAGATTCTTGACATCTTCATTCAGTCTCTTCAACTGGTTTGATGACAAGGTTAGTGTTGTCAGCATTTTTAGCTGGAAAATTGCTTGCGGGAGGTCTTCCAAGCGATTTTCTGACAATTCCAGAGTAGAAAGGTGAGAAAGGCTTCCTATATCTCCGGGTATTTCTTTTAACTGATTTGATGATAGGATCAACGTCGTTAGCGTCTTCAGCTGGAAAAGACTTCGTGGTAGCTCCTCCAAGCGGTTACCGGACACCTCGAGTGCAGTGAGTTGATCGAGATTTGAGATGCCGTCGCCTATCCTGTTCAACTGGTTCGATGACAAGTCTAGTACTGTTAGCCTTTTGAGACGAAAAATTCCCTTCGGAAATTCTTGTAGACAATTTCTTGCCAGATTTAGTGTGCCAAGTTGACAGAGTTCTTCGATACTTTCAGGGATCGTTGTAAGGAGGTTTCCAGAGACACCAAGATTGGCTAGTTTTCGCAAGTTAAAAACCGACGCGGGGATTTCAGTCAGTTCGTTGCCTGCAAGTTGAAGCGTAGTTAGCTCGGTGAGATTCGCTATTCGATCAGAAAGTTTTGGAATTTCGTTATAACCTGCATCTAGTGTTGATAAAGATTTCAACTGGAAAATATCATTTCGTAGCAGATATAGCTTGTTACAACTCATTAGAAGTGTTTTGAGGTTGCTAAGGCAACCTATCGCTCTTGGTAGTGATACCAAATGGTTCCGTGACACGTCTAAAGCCGTCAACTTTTCCAGTTTACCGATGGCTTCTGGTAATTCATATAAGTTGTTTCCTTCCAAACGAAGAGTAGTCAACTGATGCAAATGCCCTATGTTCTCCGGTATTTCATTTAATCGGTTCCATGATATGTCAAGTGTGGTCAAACTTCTCAAAAGGAAAAGGGGTCCCGGCAGTTCCTCCAGTTTGGTAGCGCTCAGGTTTAGGGTCTGTAGATGACTTAGACAGGAGAAGTTGCCAGGCAATCTGATCATTTCATTACGAGACACGTCTAGATGGTTTAGCCTCTTCAACTGACAAACAAAGCTCGGCAATTCTCTTAACATGGTATTTGCTATGCGAAGCGTTGATAGTTGGTGCAGATTCGTGATCTCTTCTGGTATTCTTTTGATTGGGTTGGAAGATATGTCCAGAGTAGCTAGCTTCTTTAACTGACACAGGGCTTTCGGCATCTCTTCGAGCTCGTTGTAGCTAAGATTAAGCGTGGAAAGTTGGTTCAGTTCTAATATTGTTTCGGGCACTGTTCTGATGGTATTGTATGCAACGTCCAATGTTGTTAACGATCCCAAACGACAAACATTAGCAGGGAGTTGCTCCAGTTTATTGCCACTCAGCAATAAAGTTGTAAGCTGGTTTAGATTCTTCACTTCCGGGAATTCCGTTAGTTCGTTGTCGGAGAGATCAAGAACTTCTACGCCGGTTAGTTTAGTGAGGGCATCAGGAATTTGTGCGAGTTTCCTTCCCTTCAGACAAAGTTCTTTTCTACCTTCCGAGTTAAGGTGAACTAGACTCTTCAGGTCTTGTCCGAGAAAATTGTCCATTATTCTTCCACATTAAGGAGTTGCAGCTGACTTCTTTTTAGTCTGAAACAAGAATCAGACTTAGTGACATCTATAGCTAATGACTTAATTTACGATCCACTCTGTCAGCGCTGCACGACATCTAAAAATTAAAACTCGAGAAATTAAACTTGAAACGTAATCAGCGCGTCGTATTTTATGAACCGGCAGAGTTGCACAGTTAACACATGACAAATAATGAATGGATTGAAATTTAAACAGAAACCAATTCTCAACATTGAAAACATCAATGACACGAAACAGTCAAGTTAAAACGCACATCAAGTATTAATGAAGGTGCAAATAAAAATGCAAATGAAATAGGAAATACAAATTAATGTGTTACATCATCATGCATTGTCATTGTTATAGCTTGCCCCAGCATGCCTTGGGGGGCGTAATAAACGTGGCGTCCATCTTTGATTGCGTTGTACTTTCCTTGTGACCCAACATGGTGTCAGAAGTGGGATTCCAACTGATTTAACAATCTTCCCGGAACTCAGGAATCAGGATAAATTTGAATATGGCGTCCTCGTCAGGACAGGGAGTCGCAGCGGTCATGCTCCCGCGGTTTTCGACCACGGGAGATCCACGAAGAAATTGTGAAAAGTTCATTCAGATGTTCAAAGATTGGTGTGAGCTCAATGGATGGTATGATAGCGAGCCCCCACCCGAAGTACCAGAAGAAGGAGCTGATCCCGTGCCTGTTGAGCCAAAGTGGCTCGCAAAAGGTAAAGCTTTGGCAGCTTTCCGATCCGCCATTGCGGGTAACGAAGAACTCGAAAACCTTGTACACGGCTTTCAACTATCAGAGGAAGAAGCAAAGGAACCTAGCGTTATACTCAAACACTTACAGGAACACTTCATGGCTAGCGAAGGAGTTCTAACGGAAAGAACAAAGTTCGCCCAAATGAAACAGGAAGACCAAGAATCGGTGACAGCCTGGGAAGGACGAGTTAAACAACAAGGTAGGCGACTTGAGTACTGTGATAAATGTGAAGACCAGTTACTGAGAGATAAATTCATATCAGGGATCAACAACGAGAGGCTGATGTCAAAACTACTAGATAAGGGCCACAGAGATAAAGCAACTAAAGACATAGTCTCATTTAAGACAATGTTACAGGTAGCTAAGAACTTTGAGCAATGTGAGAAGGCTAAAGCAATAATGCAGCAAGCCAAAGGCCCCACCGAACAAGTAAACTACACCGGTACTAAGTCGCCCTCAAAGTCAGAGCAAAACTGGGGTCAGGGTAACTACAAAGGCACAAAGACACCCCCAAAGTCTGAGCAAAACCTGGGTCAAGATTTGTCTTACCGTCAGCGTAAAACCGACACCTGTCAGTATTGTGCAGGTCCGCCACACCCTCGCTCTGTATGCCCAGCTTCAAACAAGCGATGCTCTAGGAAGGGCTGTGGAAGAATCGGACACTTTGCCCGCGCATGCCGAATGGGAGCACCCCCCTTAGCCAGTTCTACCCAGGCACACCATCTTGATGCCAGTTTAGGGGTGGAGTATGAAACTGACCTCTTTGAAGTTGATGTCAAACCAGAAAAGTATGCCCAAAGTGTCTACAGCACTTCACAAAATCATGACGCGGTGGTAGGCCGTAAATTCTTCAGCCATTTGAAACTTGGTGTGACCAAAGACCTAACCAAATCGATCAGGGTGCAGTTAGATACCGCCTCCACTTGCAACACACTGCCAGAGAAACTTGCTCAATCATTGATCCCTTGTGGGCAGAAGATCACAAACTACCTCACCCCTAGTAAAGCAACCTTATTCACCTATGACAACTCTAAACTCACACCTATGGGTAAGTTAGAGTTACTAGCTGAAACCACAGAAGGGTACCACCTCCTCACATTTCATGTTTTGAGAGACTCACATATACAAGGGAAGCCACCCCTCCTGTCTGGCTCGGACTGTGTAAAGCTGGGACTGGTTAAGATCCGTGCAGATGAAATCCATTCAATTGGAACATCACGTGGCACTACAACACTCCAGAAACCCCACCCTACGCCCCCAGTGCAACTGCCAACGTCTGAGAACTTGCACGCCAGAGACATGCCTAAACCACCAGAACCAATACCAGCAACAAGGATGTTTGACGTTCCGCATCCAAACACATCATTCCCCCCCTGCCCTGCCAAGATGACTCTCCAGTGGGTTTTAGAAGCATTTCCTGATGTGCACACAGGGTTGGGACAGTTCGGAAAGCCCGTTTCTTTTGATTTAGACCCGAAAGTCACCCCAGTCCATGATGCAATCCATCGGCAGCCAGTAGCAAGGCATGCCAAAATCAAAGAGCAGTTAGACAAGATGGAAAGTGAGGGAAAGATTTGCCGACAGTATGAGCCAACAGCTTGGTGCAGTAATATGACGATAAGAGAGACAAAGGACAAATTTAGAATCTGTTTAGACCCATCAAACACCATTAACAAGGCAATAAGAGTCCCCAAGCATCCAATTCCCCGCTTCGAGGACATCGTGCCACAACTGAACGGTGCAAAGTGTTTTTCAGTTGCAGATGCCATGTCTGGCTTCACCAACATACTTCTCGATCACGAATCAAGCCTGGCAACAACATTCCATACACCTTTTGGCAGGTACCGGTGGCTTCGTCTGCCCTATGGAGTCTCAAGTGGACCCGAGGAGTATCAAGCGAGACAACAGGAAGCCCTAGCAGGATTGAAAGGTATCTGCAACATTGCTGACGATGTTCTTATTTATGGACGTGGTGAAACACGGGAGGAGGCTGAGAAAGATCATGATGAAAATCTTTACAATTTCCTGCTGCGAATGCAACAAGTGAAGCTCAAGCTGAACCCAGCCAAGTGGAGGTTCAAAACTCGAAAAGTGATTTTCATGGGATTCCAGCTCAGTCCTGAAGGTGTTAGCCCAGCTCCATCCATGGTCGAAGCAATCGTAAACATGCCCAAACCTGCAGACGCACATGCTGTTCAGCGTTATTTGGGCATGCTCAATTTCCTTGCCAGATTTTGTCCAAAATTGAGTGATGTGGTCAAGCCTTTAAGAGAGTTAACCCACAAAGATGTCACCTTCCAGTGGACAGACTCACATGACAAAGCTTTTGCCGAGTCTAAGGAACTCATTGCCCATGCCCCTGTTTTATGTTATTTTAATCCACAATTGCCTGTAACCCTTCAGGTGGATGCGTCAGGTGTTGGCGTGGGTGGAGCGCTCTTGCAAAATGATCAACCAGTGGCCTTTTACTCCAACACTCTAACAGAAACTGAACAGAGATACGCTGTCATGGAAAAGGAATGTCTTGCTATATGCTTGGCTTTTGCGAAATGGGACAGTCTGCTTTATGGAAAGTCAGATATCACAGTACAAACGGATCATCAGCCACTAGAGAGTATCTTCAAGAAACCTCTCAACAAGGCACCACGGCGACTGCAAGCCATGCGCATGAGACTCCAACGATGGTCATTTGAAGTCAAGTATAAGAAAGGGTCACAACAAGTCATAGCCGACACCCTGTCCAGGGCTCCTCTTCCCCAGCTTTCCACAGCAAATCTTTCCGGGGAACAGATATTTCGAGTGGAATTAGAAGCAATGGCTTTGGACAATTCTGGTATCTCCAAGGTTACTCAGGAAAAATTGCAGGAGCAGACTGCTATGGATCCAGTAATGCAAAAGCTATCTCTTCTCATAATAACGGGCTGGCCAACTACCAAAACAGGTGTGGATCCATTGGTGCGACCTTACTATACTTTCAAAGATGAACTCTCTGTGGCAGATGGCATAGTGTATAAAGGCCAGCAAGCAGTCATTCCAAGCTCAATGAGACCAGTTATGCTTGAGAAAATCCACAAAACGCATTTTGGAGTAGGGTCCTGCATTCGAAGAGCCAAAG
The DNA here is from genome assembly GCA_947652115.1 of Blastomussa wellsi. Lineage (NCBI taxonomy): Eukaryota > Metazoa > Cnidaria > Anthozoa > Scleractinia > Plerogyridae > Blastomussa > Blastomussa wellsi. Next base: position 8,687,354 of record OX393574.1, on the reverse strand, counting down.
TGTCCCTCTTCTGGCCAGGCATGACTTCAGATATCAAGAACAAGTGCATGTCATGCCCACTGTGTGCTCAGTATGCTAGTCAAGCACCAAAAGAACCCATGCTCAGCCATGATATTCCTGACAGCCCATGGTCCATGGTTAGCCAAGATATCCTCATGTGGGAAGGAAAGTGGCATCTGGTAACGACGTGCCATTACAGTGATTGGGTTGAAATCGATGTTCTGCCCAACACACTCACTTCAACAGTAGTGCAGCTGACCAAAGCCCACTTTGCAAGATTCGGGATACCTGAGCGCTTAATCACGGACAATGGTCCACAGTTCATCAGCACTGAGTACAAGCAGTTTGTTTCTGAATATGGATTTGAACATGTAACTTCATCCCCATACTGGCCACAAGGAAATGGTAAAGCTGAAGCGGCTGTGAAGATTGTCAAGGGCATGTATCAGAAGAACAAGGATATCAATTTAGCACTCCTCGATTACAGAAATACCCCTCAGCAGGGCCAGGCACATTCGCCTGCTCAAAGGCTCATATCCCGACGCACGAGGGGCATACTTCCAATGACACCCGTGCTTCTCCAACCTGAAGTCGCACATCCTGCTGCAGTCAAAACTGAAATTGGTGCCCGTCGAAACAGAGCAAAACAATATTATGACAGACATCTGGGAGGAGTGCCACATGAAGAAATTCACCCTGGCCAGTGGGTTTATGCCAAACCCAACCCTAAGCACAAGCATTCTGCCTGGCCTCATGGCATTGTACAGAAGGTGTCCTCACCCAGGTCATACACTGTTGTTACTTCTAATGGGGGAGAGATGCGCAGAAATAGAACGCAGATCAGGCTGGCCGCAGCCCCACCACCTGATGCGAAGACCTACATGTCTCAGCAACCAAGTGCATCCAGTGAGGATGACCAGCCATTAAGGAAACCACTGCCCACCATAAGTGTGCCGATGACTCCTCTTCAGAATCAGCAGCAACCATCACAACAGCTCAGCAAGGACCCTCGTCAGACCCATAATCCAGTACCAGCAGTCCAGAACGGACATACAGACTTGCGGCTGCACAGAACCATACCACCACATCAAAGGCCAACTGGCGTTCGGGGAACACCTCAGTTCACGGAAAGGTCAGTCAACAGTGAAGCAGAGAGCACTACCACACCAGCCAACGAAGTGAGGACTCGTTCTGGCAGAGTTGTGAAAGCACCAGACCGTCTGGATCTGTAAGAGACTTCATGGACTCCAAAGTGTGGAGTCAAAGAGACATTGAAAGAACTTGAACATTTGATGAACGATCTAGTTGAACATTGCCCTGAAATGTTCCCGTTTAAATTGTGGCAACACTATGTTGGAACAGTTAGGAGAAACTTGTTGACACCCCATTAATGCTTTTTTTTCCTCACTGTTGTAGTTATATTGTTTTGTTTTGTTTTGTTTTTTTTACAAAAGGGGGGATGTTACATCATCATGCATTGTCATTGTTATAGCTTGCCCCAGCATGCCTTGGGGGGCGTAATAAACGTGGCGTCCATCTTTGATTGCGTTGTACTTTCCTTGTGACCCAACAAATGGACATGCTTCTGTGTACACAAGGCCGTTCTCATTATCGTCCCCATAGCCGTTTTCGTTTCTCTTACCCGGCGGGGCCTTGGCACGAGAAACGAAGGGCTCTGGAGACATACGATTTCTAGTCCGAGATTCTAGGACTTCCGGACTTCATGTATGTAGCATTTATGTTTCTATATGTTGTGTGTTGTAATATGGTGGCCGGCGAACATTTTGACTTCCGTTTAAGATTTCTTTGCTCTCAACAGCCAATAAAAGAAATTCAATTTTTTTTTTGAAAATCGTATGTCCCCAGAGCCCTTTGTTTTTCGTGGCAAGGTCCTGCCAGCTAAGAGAAACGAAAAAGGCTATGGGGACGAGAAAGTCTGGGGACATTCTAGGACTTCCGAACTTCGTTTATGTAGTACTGATGTTTCTACATGTTGTGTGCTGCAATATGGCTGAAGCCGCGAACATTTAGACTTCCGTTTAAGATGTCTTTGTTCTCAAACAGCCAATAAAAAAATCGATTTTTTTATATCCTATGTCCCCATTCTTGTCCCCATAGCCCATGGTGTATGAAATGTACGACAGTATGTTGTGTGACAAACAAAAGTGGTGAAAGAAGCGGTCACGCCAATATATTTTGTTCTCGGAAACCCCTACGTAGTTTGCACATTCCCTGTTTCATTTTCTTTTACTTTCACAATAACTAGCTTGTAGTTAGCTTGTTTGGCCATGGGTTTTGCCAGTTACATGTTACCGGCGAGCTAGCCCAATATATAAATTAACAATGAAAACATTAACTTACATGTAATGACCCAAACCTTAAAGGCCATTTAATTTCCAGTCCGTACTGCGCAATCTCCGCCTGTAATGTTTATCACTACTCACACGATGAAATGTAAACAAACCAAAATTAAAATTACGGGTAAAAACGGTTAAAAACTTACCTTTTTCTTCATTATTAACGTCCGATATCCTTGCAAAACAATAACAAAGAGTCAACGAACCTCGACGATATTCCAAACCGACGTTTCAGCTCATAAGGGACGGACCATTAGAAAAGTGATGTGGGGGAGGGGGGGACAGAAAAAGAAATTCATGCAAGGGAAAATGACAAGAAAATAAATTCGGGCAAAGAAGAAAATAAAGAAAAAAATTCATGCAAAAGGAAGGTCCAATTGTGACTCTTACTTAGATACTAGGAATTTCATTATGAAAGTGAGTGCTGGCGACAGGAATTAACGATTGTCTCTACAAAACGAATAGTATACACAATACAAATTAGTTCATTGTCAAGTTTATTCGAATTTTACAACAGAGAAAAGAAATAAAATTAAAGTAGTAAACAGTGTACATGGAAGTTAGTGTCCGATAGCCTGGGGATAGTAGATTTTGCCATCAGGCTAGTGGATTTTATAATAATAATAATAATAATTACTTAATTGACCACTCCCCATTGGGGCTTTTCAGGGCCAATGTAAACAAACATTATAAATAAACATAACAAGGTTAAGAATCCCAACTGGCAGGAGGCAGACCAGTTGGCTATTTACAAGCGTAGCTGAGGAGTTGAACTCGGGGCTACCGAGAACAACACCAGCTAGTGGTCAGAACGGGACTTGAACCCGCGACTTACGGATTTCAAGTCCAACCCTCTAACCACTCGGCCACGCTGCCTCCTGCCTCCCAATGGGCAAATGAAAGCTTTCACAAATTAATTAATTAATTCATTAATTCATTCATTCATTCATTCATTCATCAATTCATCAAGCTTCTGAGAATTTTTTTGGCTAGCGGAAATGATCTCCAGGCTAGCACTTCCTGGCTTCAGCTTGCCCACAGGGCAAGTTGGAAAATTCAACTTCTTTGTACACTGAGTAAGTTACTCAACTCAACAGCGTGTTTCAATAGCGTCCAACAGCGCCTTGCTTTAACAGCTTAAAAAGTTGTACAGTTTTGTTTTGGGCCTTGATATTGTTTTGCTAATATATAAAGCCACAAGTTTGACCTTTCTAAAATGTTGTTTATTGGCTAAATATTAGGTATTAACTATCATGATCAATACCAGTGTTACAATGAATTATGTAGAATGTGACCAAAAGGATTTTCAACTCAAAACTACATTATTCAGTGCAACAGATAAAAACTGAAGACATGGCAATTCTGGAAATATAAACTGGTTTTGGTCTGGCTGTGGTGCAACAAGAATAATTACACAAATAAATAAAAACCATGTTTTTGTTTAGTATTTTTCTGGTATGTAGTGAAGACAAAATTTGTAACTTTGTTTTAAGTTCATTATTAACCAGGGTTCATACTCTTTTGAGCTTTTGAAATTCCATGTCTTTCCATGACCTTTTCCATGACTTGTCCAAAAAATTGCTATGTCCTAAATTTGAGAATTTTCTAGGAAATCATATTTTATCTTGAGTAGATATTTACTATTTTCTTCATGAAGAAGACTACTTGATTTTGTACCTTTTTTAATAAACAAAATTTTCCATGACTTTCCATGACCCACACTCAAATTCCATGACCTTCCAGGCCTGGAAAATGAAACTCTAAACATCCATGACTTTCCAGGTTTTCCATGACCTGTGCAAACCCTGTTTACAACAAAGATCCCTCTCACACAATTGACTCTACCTATGTTGTACCTTCAGTATTATGTTGATCAAATAATACTCATCTACTGCCATGGTTTCCCATCAGTGTGCAACAAATGCAGACTCTCCGGCTAGCCTGAATATCACTTCGGTTAGCCTGAATATAACTCTGGTTAGCCTGAATATCACTCTGCTTAGCCCGAATATCACTCCGACTGGCCTGAATATCACTCCCGTTAGCCAGTTTGTTCTCAATAATAGTAATAGTAACACCATATTTCCTTAAAAAGTTCTGCCAGTCTGCAAGTCTACATTTGCCACACACCGGTTTCCCACTCATTTCCCAATTGGATCTGAAAACCAAGTTCTCTTTATAAATTATCATAAAAAGCAGACTACTTTCCATTATCAGAGATATCAAGTGGCTTTGTGAAATACACATTAAAAAGCCAAAAAAAATTAATTCCTTACCTTCCACATCGACGAAAAGTAGAAATTATCCGTAGAGAATTACAAGAAATTTACAAGGAAAACCTGCCATCTTGCGATCTACCGATGGAAAACAACGACGCTGGGCTAGGTGCCATTCTTCCTCTGCCTCATGGCATACTGCGCATGTCTACGTTCTTACAACTGACAAATTTTGGCTTTTTCTCACAATTTTAAAGAATAGGCTGCTGGCTAGCAAGGGCTCGCCAACAAAAATTTGCCAGTGTCTATTAAAAATAATTCATATTCAAAATATCCATCAGTTGGGAACACCGGTATAATTGCATGTACCTGCTCTCGTATCCCTTTTACTGTTATTGTTGTGTAATGCAAGTGATGTTTTTATTACCTCCACAACTTTTTAACATGTTAACCAAGAACCAATGTTGGATATAATCGAAGTCACATTAAGTTTGTTTACCTGGAGCTGCAGTTCATTTACAGAACCACCATTTAAATTAACTAACTTTTAACAATCATTTTAATATTTCACTTTTACTAAACAGGTACCTTCTTTTTGGATTGACATTTTGGAGTGGAGAGCACTACAGAGGGGCTGTTTTGGTGAATGGAGTGTGGCATCATTATTGTCGAAGAGACTTAAGAATGAGAACTGAACATTTCAACTTTACTGTATTTTGTATCATGTTTGTAGTGAATTTGTTACCTTTGTGGTCAGCGGTTTTTGATATCACGATTAGGCTTGCGTGGAACACATGGCACTTATAACTCTGCCTTTGCAACATAATTTGGTGCTGGGACCAGGATTTCAAGCCAAGAATGATGGAAAATCTTCCCAAACACAGAGCTTCACGAGTGGGCTACAGAGCTCATCTGACACAAATTCTTCAAAAGGCTGACACTCTCATGACAAAAGAAGCGCCAAAGGAAGTAGATGTTGTATCCCTGAATAACATTTTGGAACAGCTGGCACGGAAAAAGAATAAAATTCAGGATTTGGACGAAAAGATCGCTGCTCTAGTCAAGGAACCAGACAAAATCGAGAAGGAAATCTTCGAGACTGAAGTCATTCAGGACCAAATCAACGAAACATCCTCGCAGATAAGTAACTTCCTTCATGTATTATCAACTAAGAAAACCTTAAACACTGTTTCCTCTGATACTGTGGGACAATCGCTAGCTTTACCTCTTGAAAATACATCAGAAGTTGTCTCGGGAAGTCATGGTCATCAACCCCTGCAAGAACCCTTACCTTCATTAGTTAATGGGCAATCAGGACTTCCTCTCGAACCTCAAAGTGCCTCCAATGGAGTTCAACAAACCTCTTCCCAAGTGATTCAGGTCACCTCGAACATACAACCACCACAACAAAGTCCACCCGTCAATACCTTGAATTCTTTACCTCACATACCAAGTAATCAAGTTACCAATCCTCACAACCACTCTAGCCGTCTTCCCAAGTTAAATCTACCAACCTTCTCTGGAAACCCACACGTTCTGGGATTCTTTTAAAGCAGCAGTCCACTCTAACACAAGCCTTGGTGGGGTACAAAAATTTACCTATCTTAAAGCTCAACTAATGGGTGATGCATCGAGAGCTGTGGCTGGCTTCCCCCTTACAAATAGTAATTATGAACAAGCAGTAAATCTCTTAAAGGAACGTTTTGGACAACCAAACAAAATTATCAATGCACACATGCAAGCTCTTCTGGATCTCCCAAACCCTGTTTATGAACTCTCAAGCTTCCAATCTGGCTTGTGATCATGATGGCCCCAAATGAAAGTTCCAACAGCTGAGAGAATCTATCCTCAAGGAGATTCGAATCCTCGAGATAGGCGTACACACAAATTCTTCAAAGGCAACCCATACAGGAGCCTCTGCCACTGTCACAAATTCATTTCTAACTCAAGCTAAAGGGAAGCCACCCAGCGCCCCACGATTTAAACCACCAGACATAAAGGGGAAGTGTACCTATTGCAAGGGCCCTCACCCAGCATACAACTGCAATGTAGTGACCAACTGTGAAGAGAGGTGGGCTATTGTCAAAGGGGGAAAACTATGCTTTAACTGTCTGGGAAACCACAAATCTACTGCCTGTCAGTCACGATACCGATGCCATAAATGCAGAGGAAAGCATCACACCAGTCTTTGCACAGAGTCACCACCTACCACACCTGGCCTCAACCTCCAAGGTATTAATCAACACCAGGCACCTAGTACCCCTAGCACTGGCCTTCAAACTACAAATCAACGTCAGCAGCCATCAGCAGCTCATGTCCATGCCACCCTTGCACCATTACAATCTACCCCTCTATCCAGTACACCCCACTTGGGTCAGATGTCTCTACTCAAGACAGCTATAGCTACAGTGTGCACAGGTTACATTAGTTGTGAAACCAACATTCTCTTTAACGAAGGGGCTCAACGTTCATTCATCACTCACACCCTAGCCAATCAATTGGGCCTTGAAACCTCAGGAAGATGTTCATTTATCAGCCTTTGGAGGGCAAACATCAGCTGTTAGACAACTTCCTCTTGTTACTGTAAGTGTTGTGACAACTTCTGGTGAAAAAATTGTACTCAATGTTTTAGTGGTTGAGAAGATAGCTACACCACTTCAAAGCCATATGCATCAAGGTGTGGAAGACCTCCCTCATCTGAGAGGCCTAAAACTTGCACATCCAATTACATCTGATGAGAGTTTTGTGTCAATCCTCATTGGTGCTGACCACTACTGGGATTTACTTGAAGATCATGTTACTCGTGGACATGGACCGACAGCTGTCATGTCAAAACTTGGTTACCTCCTGTCAGGACCATTACAAACATCATCTGGCCTCCCTTCAACTACTGTTGTGAACTTGCTACATGCAATGTCATCTTCGAAGGAGACTGAACTTAACCTAGAAAAATTTTGGTCTCTAGAAGCAATTGGCATCTACTCACCATCAGAAAGGAATGATCATGAAGTTTTCCTAGAAAACTACATCAATACCTCAATCACAAGAAATCAAGATGGCAGTTACAATACAAAATTCCCATGGAAGGACGACTCCCTGATGCTTCCAACCAACTACATCAAGTGTGAAAGACATACCCGGTCTATGGTTCGTCGTCTTGCTGCCACACCCCAACTCTTGGCTACTTATGGGAATATAATACCTGAACATGAAGCGCGTGGATTCATTGAGAGAGTCAATGATGCACAGTCTACAGACAATGCACACTATATCCCTCACCACCCAGTAAAGACTCGGCCACAACACCAATCAGAATTGTTTATGACTGCAGCTTCCACTCCTCAAGCGAGACCCCCAGCCTGAATGATTGCCTTCTTGTTGGCCCGCCATTCCTAAATGACATGTGTTCGATTCTTCTGCGGTTCCGTACCTTCACTTATGGCCTGTCAACAGACATCGAAAAGGCATTTCTCCACGTTGGCCTTGATAAAGATGATAGAGATTTCACCAGATTCTTCTGGTTATCTAACCCTGAGGATCCGGAAAGCAACTTTCAAGTGTACCGCTTTAAGACTGTTCTCTTCGGCTCTACCAGTTCACCATTCATGTTAAATGCAACACTTCACCACCACTTGGACAACTACAACACACATGTAGCTGAAGAAATGAAAGAGAATATCTATGTTGACAATGTCATCTCGGGTTGCAATAAAGAACAAGAAGCTGTTGACTACTATAAGGAAGCACGTTCGATAATGAATGATGCCCACTTCAACCTACGTTCCTGGTCCTCAACTAGCTCATCACTCAGAGAGCAAGCTGCAAGGGATGGTACTGCTGATACAAATGAGATTGTGAACATTCTTGGTTTGAAATGGGACCCTTTTACAGATACCCTTACCCTGACCTCAAGCAAGGATGAGCCTGTACAGAAATTGGTCACCAAGCGCCATGTATTACAAGTGTGGCACTACGCCAAACCTTTTGGATTCTGTCCATACGTCAGCACGTAAGGAGGCAACTCAAACACTGTGTTACATGCCGAAAGCTGGAAGGAACAGCCTATAGAGCCCCAGATCCTGCTGCTTTACCCAAACTAAGAGTTCAAGAATCACCCCTATTTGCAGCAACCGGTGTAGATTTTGCTGGACCTCTCTATGTGCAGTCAGATAATGGTAAAACCAAAAGCTACATTTGTCTTTTCACTTGTGCAGTCTCAAGGGCAGATCATCAAGCCGAAAATCATTACCAGTGGTCATGATTTCTGACAATGCATCAACCTATCTGCCCTCAGCAGAAACCCTCAGTGAAGTGTTCCAGTCTTCCTCATTAAAGGAGGCCTTCAGCAGACGTCGAAGAGCTGCAGCCTCCGACGCTTTAAGGGGAATCTCAGAGTAGGCAAGCAGTCTTCGCGCGCCCCCGGAGAATGTTGAAGAGACTTAACAATGAGAACTGAACATTTCAACTTTACTGTATTTTGTATCACGTTTGTAGTGAATTTGTTACCTTTGTGGTCAGCGGTTTCTGATATCACGATTAGGCTTGCGTGGACCCCACGCGAGAAACACATGGCTCTCTAGTTTTTCATGGCCGCCCGCTGTAGTATTGTATTGAACTCTTTCCCATTAATATACACTTTATTGGAAAGTTGATCGACTGTTTGATGTCTCACTATTATAACTCTGTCTTCGCGACAATTATGATGGGCTGTGGGAGAGGAATTCTAGAGGGCAGGGACTGAAAAAATGCACAGGGAAGCCATCACACTCCAAGTGGCTTCCTCCTCTGTCACTGTGTATACATTGTCGAAACGATTTTGCATTAAAAAGTGGCCTGTATCCTTTGATCTGTTGTGAGTGTAGAATAAGTTACAAAGCACAAAAAGCAATATTTGTCTGAAAAAATAATTCGTGCAGAGGGTGTCACCTGAAAAAAAATTCCTGCACAAGCAGCGTGCAAGCTGAAAATTCCCCCCACCCCCACCACCCCCCTTCACTTTTCTAATGGTCCGTCCCTAACCCCCAAGCAAAACGGCCGTTAATGGCGGACTCGAAAACTTCATGTACGCAGTTAGCGAAGTGTAACGTATCAACGAATTCAAAACAGAAATGTAAACAAATGCCTAGACTGCCCAGTACGGACTGGAAATGGCCTTTTGGCTGTTAAATATGAACATCAATACCGCAGCTTTGACTGGACCGATGCAATTGATAAAAAAAGTAGGCAGGACGATCTCTCATTTGCGGATTTACACTGTCAAAAGCCGTTGATCGCGAAATATCACTGAAAGTCACAAAATATGAGTAATTTCAGTTTCAGTTATACACGCAGCCCCCACTTCCGCTTTACACAATACATTTCACTTCCGTTATAATTGCTGGTGTTTCTTTGTGGAATCTATTTGTGCAAGATATGTGCATGGAAAGGATCGGAGGAAAAAAGTACTGTATCCACTGAGGTGAAACGACACACATACGATACGAATCTTTGTATACACACAGAATCACAATTGCCAAATTACGTAACATTTGAACATTTCTCAACCGGCCTTTAATCACCACAATTTTAACATTTTAAATTCCAAAACAACATCGTATTCACTCTCTACCGGTCTTACGAAGTAACTAAAATACCTGATAGTGCTAAGTGAAATGCGCTTGGACAAGCGTCGCGTGATCATCAACAGGACAGTGGCAGGACTGGTTTGATCGCCAAATGCTGTCTCCAATTCAAGATAACAGAACAACACAGGTTTGACAAGGCAATAAATTCTCCCTTGTAAAACAAGCAACTGTGTTATCAACAGCGTTTGGTTCAAATCGTCTACTGGTCATGGGGAAGTCGTACAAAGATTGCAGATCATGCCAACCTCGCTCTCCTGCGGTCACACAGACACTGTCCCAGTCCCAGAGCGTTCTCACTCTAGTTCTTGGTCACAGCGGCTTTGGATTCGAGTATAATCTGTGATCATGCCCTCCCTCCCTACTTATCATCTTTCAAAAAAAAATACGCCTGATCTCAGGTTAGGAGGCGAGGGGCGTGATCCATTGGTTTCTGGTTTGAATTTCTGTAATTTCCCTCTGAGAAGGAAGTGCCAATTTGGCTGGATTGTATTGTTACTCGACGATTTCATATCGAATATCCCATAGAACAACGAGGACACAGTCAAAACCCACGAGCTGCTTGACAAAGAAAAGTAAACTCACCTCCGTTATGACTATTTTGAGCTCAATCGTTCGAGATTTGGACAAACGCACGAAATTATATTTCTCTCTCACAAACTGGACGGATTTATCGCCGCATACATGTACATCGAGGAACGTGGAGAAAATAACGCAACTGATAGGGGTCAAAATGCTCTTAAATTGGCTGGAAAAATAATGTATCAAAATTCTATTTATAAGGGAAAATTCCCCTTGCTTAATAATTCAAACAGATATCAACAATAAATATAAAGGTTTCGCAATTTCCCAATAAAACCGGAAGTTGAAAATTTCTTTTTAATGGTGTATCACAAAAATTTCATGATCATCAGGCATTTCTTTGCTTCTTTCCTTTATTCTTTATCTCATTATGAAAGTTTCATTTGCGTTTTACGATGGTGTACGTACAAACGCTAAATGAATATTAACTAAAAACCATTTCGATTTAAAGCTCGTTTCCGGGTATAAACGGATATTGCTTGAGGTTTAACCCCCAGCCGGAGGGGGGGGGGGGGTTATACTCTCACATATGGGCTATGGTTTTCAGAGTTTCTCGGTCCTTAAATGGGGTACCGTTTTCGCCAATATGAAATTGTTCTTTGTGTGATCCTCAGGTAGGGTACCTAAGGTGTATCGTCTAAAATTGCAGTGTGAAAACGGCAAGTTTAATAAACGGAAAAGGAATGGTCTGTTTAAACTGAACAATCCGTCAAGAATTGTATAAACGTTACAGAAACGAAGTAAGATTGACCAGGTCGTACCTTTCTTAGTTTTCGTTTATTCTTTGAAAAGGGTGTCATTTTTCGAGTTTGTGTATTAAATAGGGCATAAAGTACCGTTTTCTTTATCCTTAAATAGGCCCAGTACAAGAACTTTCGCGGCACTCACCTATCCGAAAGGTAAGGTTGTGTACTCCCCCCTTCCCAGGGCTTGATCATCCATTACTCATAACTGATTAAGGAAATTTCCCTACTGTGCTGGTTGCTGCAGACGATATTCTTGGAAACAGCTTTTGGATCGGGTAAGGTAGCAGTTTATTATATGTGGTCTTAAACTGAGTGGGAAGGGAATATGGCATACAAAGGTACGTAAAAACCTGACCTGGGCCATCTTGTTGTTTTGTCATAGCTACAGTATCGAGGGGTTGCCCATAAATTAACTAGAAGAAGCAGACAGAAACTACTGTAGTTAATAATACAAAGTCGAATGTTTACTTCACTCAGTCCTTGGCATACGCTTGCCACGTTTCTCGTGAAGCAATGCATTTTACCATGTCAAAACGTAACATAAAATGAACGAGCCTGTCGTGTTACACATAGAGAGGTTTGCCTGTTAAACTCAGGCTTTAATCACCTAATCTCGTACCAATGTACAACAACAAAACATGGCGGCAAAGTGCTCTGAGTCAACGACGAAATGCGCAGGCTCATAAATACAAGCGACTAACGACTTCATGTAACAACACGAAATATAACAATATATAATGTCACGCACTACGAGTTCCTATAACGGGGTACAGCAATTATACTACATTCACCCCTTTCGTTTAAAGATCAAGTCTAACTACTGGATGACGAACTCGTTGGGAGCGGCGCAAAGGTACAGGCTCCACATTCCGTTCAGGTACAGGTGCAGGTCTGGGGACAGGTGCAGGCTCCACATTCTGTTCAGGTACAGTTGCAGGTTCAGGGATAGTTGAGGGATCTGCATCTAAAATGGGACTCATTTCTGGTTCTGTATGGGCGTTCTCTGCTGCCTCTGTGGTCTTTTCTGGTGATGGCGGAGGCTGAACTACTTCTGTGTGACCCTTTGGTGCAAGGTGCTTTGTGGCTACTGTCTTCTCCCGACCATCAGCATAGCGCACATGCGCGTAGTGAGGGTTCGCTTCCACTTCATCGACTAGAGGGTCCATTTTGCTGGTGCGCACCTGCGTTTGATATACACAGGTCCAGGAGTAGCTAGCCACGTGGGAATGGAGGCGCCAGAGGACGACCGGCGTGAGAAACCAAAGAAGCGCTCGTGTGGTGTTTCATTGGTGGCAGTACACAAAAGAGAGCGGACAGAATGTAACACATCAGGTAGGACGTCCTGCCAATTCTTTAAAGGCCGTTTCTTGGATTCCAAACTCATTGTGATCGCTTTCCATATCACGCCATTACATCTCTCTGCTTGACCGTTCCCTTCCGGGTTGTAACTTGTTGTCCGACTTGAAGCTACCCCTTTTGATATCAGCAATTCACGTAACTCTCCGCGGTCAGAATGGACATATGCCGGCATTCCAACAAGTGAGAATAGCGACGTAAGGCACTGGAGGACTGTACTGGTAGACACAAGGACAAGGAAACACAAACGGAAATCTGGAGTACTCATCAACCACCATGAGGAAGTATTTGTTACCGTTGTTTGTCGGAAGAGGGCCTTTGAAGTCGAGGTTGATCCTCTCGAATGGCTGGGTGGCTTTGATGAGGGGAACCTTCTCAGGGCGATAAAATCGCGGCTTGCATTCGCAACAAACAGGACACTGGCTTGTCATATTCTTAATCTCATCAAGAGAATAAGGTAAGTCCTTGGTTCCTAAAAAATGGCTTAGCCTTGAGACGCCTGGATGACAGAGAGACTTGTGAAGCTTGTAAAGTGAGTCATTAGATGCAGCGGCGCATGTAGCCCTGGACAGCGTATCAGCAGGGATGTTATCCTTTCCGGGGCGATAGATGATATCAAAACTGTAGCAGGAGAGTTCAAGTCTCCAACGCAAGAATTTCTCATTCTTTATCTTCGCTCCATGACGCTTGTCAAACATGTAAGATACTGATTTCTGGTCAGTTTTCAAGACGAAGTGTCTTCCAGTCAGGAAGTGTCTCCAATGCCTTACAGCTTCTATTATAGCCTGGGCTTCTTTCTCTATGGATGCATGCTTCAGTTCACTGCCTTGGACGGTTCGTGAGAAGAAAGTGACAGGTCTTCCATTCTGGTTTAGTGTGGCTGCTAGTGCTACTTCTGACCCATCCGTTTCAACTTCAAATGGGATGGTCTCATCCATTGCGGTGAAAACAGAATCTTCTATTGTCTTCTTGAGATTTTCAAATGCTTCAACAGCTGTCCGGGAAAGAGGGAATGAATTGCAATTGGCAAGCGGCTTGATTCGATCTGAGAACCTTGGGATCCATTGTGAATAGTAGGAGAATAATCCTAGACATCTATTCATTGACTTCGAATCATGTGGAATGGGGAGTTCACGCAGGAGTCGTAGACGTTCCGGATCAGGCCGAATGGTACCCTCACGATAATATATCCACAGATGGGGAGGCGCCGGGTTGAGAACACACACTTGTCAGCATTGTAGTTAAGGTTCTTGCGCTTGGAAGCTTCAAGAAAATGTTCCATGTTGACGTCATGCTCTTCTTGGTCCTTACCGCAAACGGTGATGTTGTCAAGGTAAGGGAAGGCCGCCTCAAGATCATTCTCATCAACAAACTTCATCATTTCTCTCTGAAAACAGGCTACTCCATTGGTAACCCCAAACGGCAGACGAGTGAATTGATAAAGATTGCTCCTAGCTTCAAAGGCTGTGTAAGGCTTGTCTTCATCCTTGAGTGGCACTTGATGATACGCACTTCGAAGGTCAATTGTGCTGAAGACTCTGTACTGGGCAATCTTGTTAACCATGTCACTTATTCTGGGCAACGGAAAAGCATCTAGGAGCGTAAACCTATTAATTGTTTGTGAGTGGTCAATAGCTAGCCTTTTCCTGTGATTTTCATCCTTGGTCACGACGACTTGCGCCCGCCATGGCGAATGACTTGGCTCAATTATGCCTTCCTTGAGTAACCTTTTCACTTCCTCGTCAATAAAAGCAGAATCCTCTTGACTGTATCGTCGAGTTGGGTGGCAGTCCGCAGTCAAGTTCATAAATGGGTCAGGTGGATCAATAGTCAGTTCACTAAAACCACAGACAGAGAGCGCTGGTTCAGTGCCCCATAGTGGAAGATGACGCTTGAATGCTGGGACTGAAAATCAAGACCTAATATGAGGTCAGCACAAAGTCCGGGTAAGATTACGTCCTCTGTAAGAGAGACTAGCTGCGCACGTTCCGCTGACCTTGACTGAACTACATGCTGACGTAGCCATGGATACTGTACCTGATGAGGGAACAACAGTGACAGATAACTTTTCCACTAGCCTTGGATGGATAAAGCTTTCGGTACTGCCACTATCGAACAGGGCTTTGACTTCCATTCCCTCGATCTCCACAGTCCCTGATGATTTTGAAAGAGATGCTGGGGTACCTACTGTAGCAAGTGTAGGAGACCAGGCTGCAGCAGACACTTTATTCTTGGTGATCTTCCTGCTACGGCAAACTTTTGCAAAATGGCCTCTTTTCTGGCATTTTGAACAAATTTCATCTCGAGCTGGGCACTTTGAACGAGGGTGATTGGCGTTTCCACAGAAAAAGCAAGTCGAGGAATCTGAATTCGAACCTACTGCAGCTAGTGTGTTGGGATCTGACTGCTCTTGAACCTCTGTGTGATCAGTGGAGAGTGGAACTGCTGCATTGACAGAAGAAGAAGGAATAGAGTAAGATTCTGAATTAACAATAGCTGATTCTAGAGAGCGAGCTTGGTCAAACATGGTCTTCAAATCTAGCGTGTTATTCTCCAGTAATCTCTGACGAATCAAAGGAGATCGTAAGCCAGTGATAAAGGCGTCCCTAATACTTTCTTCCCGATACTTTGCAGCAGTAACACTTTGGAAATTGCAATCTTTGCTTAGCGATTTTAGACCTTGAAGATATTCATCGAGTGTTTCGTGTGGCTGTTGGCGTCTTGTGGCAAGGATATGACGAGCAAAGATCTCGTTTCGTGGTTTCACAAATAAAGCTTGTAATGTTCCTACAGCTGCTTCATATTCGGTGCACTCCTCTATGTGTTGGAAGATTGCGGGAGAAACGAAATTCGCTAGAACGGAGAGCTTGTTGGGGTCCTCTTGCGGTAGGACAGCCACAAAGTTGTCGAATGTTCGTTCGATGAAGGCATTCTTTCGAAGCCTCGCCAGTGTTCGGATCAGTTTCTAAACGATGCGGACGTAGTACTTTGTCCATCGAGATTGGTGATTAAATTGTCGTGTTACACATAGAGAGGTTTGCCTGTTAAACTTAGGCTTTAATCACCAATTCTATCTCGTCATCACTGCCCAGGGATCCCATGAGATAGCTAGGCGCATGCGCATAATCAGTGCTTTTGGCGCGCGAAATCAGTTTTGCAGCTTTAGATTTGCGGATAGAAATTTCGCTTGTTTTTTAGCCTATTCCACTACTTTCTCAGGAAAATAGTTGGCCAGTCGTTTTCTTACATAGGCAGCTATGTCGGCTACGACGGAAGATAGCTCAACAACACCTTCGGGCTCAGAACTCCGGGAGTTTGTTCCGGACGGCAGCAACAGCGTGGCGGTCGTCCTCCAAAATCTTACCACCACGTTGTCTCAGTTAAGCCAGGCTTCTCAGGCACAAACAGCAGCATTGGCGGACCTAAAGGAAGATCTCCTCCTCCAAGATGATGCAGCTGGGCAAAATCCCGACAGACCAGCCGATTCACTGGACATCACTCAGATCACAGCAGTAGTGAATGACTGCACGCGCGATTCAGGCGCGAACCCAAACGCAACAAACAACATGGCTTCTGACACTCGCTCCGACTCGGAGCCTCAGGGCCATAACAGCATCGTAGATAGCCTGACCCAGGCTTATCTACCCAACACGAAAACATCCCCGGCCATCGAGGGAAAGATTGCCTCCCTCGTCGACAACATGCTCACTGGTGGCCTCTCTACCGACACGGTCAAAGAGAGCGCCGACAAATATTCACCACCGGAGAATGTCAAACGTCTTAACGTCACCAGTGTCAATGAAGAGGTGTGGGATTTGCTCCCCCGTCGGAGTCGAACGGTGGATTTAGCATTCCAAAAAGTACAGGAGTTTTTGTTGCCTGGCTTATCTGCGCTGTGTACTTTGAGTGGCAAGCTCGTTAGCTCCATTCAATCTGGCGACACGCCAAGTACGAGAGAAACTCTCACGGTTATCATGGATAGCATTGCTCTTTTGTGCAATACGCACCACAAGTTGAACATGAAGAGACGGGAATTAATTAAACCCGAGTTAAATCCGCCTTACACTCGACTCTGCAAGGAAGAGATTAAAACAACATCTAAGTTGTTTGGAGATGATCTCTCTAAACACTAAAAAGATATGGCGGAACTGAAAAAAGCGGGGATACAGATGCAAAAAACCTCAAGTACCAGCACATCATCCCAGGGCTACAAGGCTCCTAAACAAAGGTTTAAGAGACCACATTTTGCAAAGCCATATGCTAGGGCACATGGGCAATTCGCCACGCAGAAGGCAAATTCCCAAAGGCATTTTTTAGCCTACAGCCGGGCACCAAGGGGTGCCCACACCAAACAACACACTCCAATCCGGAAGGATCAATGAAAGACAAGGTGAGGGAAAAAGTCACATCTATTGTGGATGCAGAATTGCTATCCCAGCTGGTCCTTAACTTTAGAGCAGGCTGTGTTAAGGAGCACATAACAAACTGGAAAGCAGTTACTTCTGATCCTGTTATTCCTGATGCCATCCAGCATCATCACATAGAGTTTGAGGGGCATTGTAGACCTGTGCAGGCTACCCAACCCAGACAAATTATTTTTTCGTCTGCGGACAAAGACATCATAAACCTTGAAATAGCCAAACTCCTCAAAAAAGGGGTTATAGAACCATCTAAGCCCAGTGATGGAGATTTTATCTCTACCATATTTGTAAGACCCAAAAAGGATGGTAGCCATAGGCTTATTTTGAACTTAAAACCCCTCAACGAGTTTGTGGCATACTATCATTTCAAAATGCATACCATCCATGCCGCCCTCAAACTCATGCGACCAGGATGCTTTATGGCATCAGTGGATCTTAAGGATGCATATTATTCTATCCCTATTTCAGTAGAGGATCGCAATTTTCTCAAGTTTGAATGGCAAGGCAATTATTTTTGATTTACCTGCCTTCCAAATGGGTTAGCATCTGCCCCACGATTGTTTACCAAAGTGTTGAAGCCAATCTATGCTCACCTCAGATCCCTAGGGCATTTCTGCATTTTGATGGCTCCACAGAATGGTCCCTAAATACGAAAGTGTTTGAAGATCTAAGCAATGAATGGGGCCCTTTCCAAATTGACCTGTTTGCATCCAGGTTAAATTATAAGGTTCAGGACTATGTTTCGTGGAAGCCAGATCCTGGAGCAAAGTTTGTGAACGCTTTTCATATGAATTGGGCTAACTCATATTTTTACTGTTTTCCTCCATTCAGTGTAATTGCCTCATGCCTGCAGAAAATAGAATTCCACGAGGCAACAGGAGTGATACTGATCCCTCTTTGGCAAACCCAGCCATGGTTCACAACACTGTTACACCTTCTGATAGACAGACCTCTCCTTCTCCCCCAATCCAGCAATCTACTAACACAACCTCACAGCGGTGCTCTACACCCCTTACGAAAGCGACTTCGCCTGTTGGCTTGCAGAGTCTCCGGCAAGGCTTCCTCCAGAGCAACTTTTCAGGGAAAGCTACAGAAATTATCTTGCAATCCTGGTCCGTTGGAACACAGAAGCAATACCAACCATACCTCAGGCGTTGGTTTGAGTTTTGTGGTGAACAACAAGTTTCTCCCTATAGCCCATCTGTGACCACTGTGCTGGATTTTTTAGTTCGACTTCATGAACAAGGTTTAACGTACACCACACTTAATACAGCCAGAAGTGCTATATCAGCACTCACTGTATCTTCAGACAGGACACCTATTGGGAGTCACCCGGTAGTATCAAGATTCATGAAAGGGATCTATAAATGTACACCACCTATGCCTCGATATCAATCCACTTGGGATGTGCAGCCAGTTTTGTCATATCTTTCAGGATTAAGCCCTATGGAGAAGTTAGATCTCAAGACACTGACTCTGAAAGTAACAATGCTAGTTGCCCTTGTCTCAGCACAGAGGAGCCAGACTTTGCATATGCTTAATATTAACTTCATGAAAGATACATCTTCATGTTTTGAGTTTGTGTTACCCGCTCACATTAAACAGAGTAGGCCTGGCTATCAGCCACCATCAGTGATGTTGCATGCATACCCTCATGATAAGTCCCTATATCTTAAACGAACCCAGCCCTTGAGAGGAAACGAAACTCAGCTATTTCTTAGCTTCACCAGACCGCACAAAGCAATTTCAAAGGAAACTTTGTCAAGATGGATTCGAACTGTTATGTCCTCTGCTGGAATTGATGTTGCATCATTCAAACCACACAGCACTCGGTCTGCCTCCACTTCCAAAGCCAAGGCAGCATGTATTCCAATGGCTGCGATCTTGCGCACGGCAGGGTGGTCCTCGTCTAGATCTTTTGATCGATTCTACGATAAACCAGTTCAATCCACAACCTTTGCATCAGCAGTACTAAATATTGAGTAACTTCTAACAAAGTCCTGTCCATTAATGTGGACTTGTTTTTTTCTCGGGAGGAGAAATCTCCCGATTATTTGTACACACATTTTTTCTTTTTATCTGACCAGTAGGTAATTTGAGGCCATGTTATATTGGGCGTAGTTGTTATATGTAACACCGCACTGTTTGCATTGTTGTAGACTTGTTATAATGAGCGTTTCTATTTCTTATTTCCATTAAAGGAAGTTCTTCTTTTACTGTCTTCGGCAGTCTATTTGTCCTCATGTGACTGTCTTGTCTTTGAAATCTCATGGGATCCCTGGGCAGTGATGACGAGATAGAATTATAAAATTAAACGAGACTTACCTGTAAGTTGAAGTTTGATTGGAATTCTATCGAGTCATCAAACTGCACCAAGGGATCACATGCCCACCGCAGCATGTTTACTTCACATTTTACCCTCCCAGACTGGGTATGTTTTGAGGACTTTTGTATTCTATTACCCTGGTGTCAATTTGCGACACTCACATTCGGCTGTGAATACTGATTATGCGCATGCGCCTAGCTATCTCATGTGATCCTTTGGTGCAGTTTGATGACTCGATAGAATTCCAATCAAACTTCAACTTACAGGTAAGTCTCGTTTAATTTTATAAATCTCGTACCAATGTACAACAACAAAACATGGCGGCAAAGTGCTCTGAGTCAACGACGAAATGCGCAGGCTCATAAATACAAGCGACTAACGACTTCATGTAACAACACGAAATATAACAATATATGTCGCACTATGAGTTCCTATAACGGGGTACAGCAATTATACCAAAGAGCCCACGGTATCTAATAATATGTATGATCAAAATTGACAATTCAAACAGCATAATTAATAATAATTTATTAGTGATTTATTTATTTTGTGATCAACAGATATAACAGCAATATTTAAATTTTTACTACATTCTTTTTCGTTAATCCAACCAAACAGGGCTAGAAGACTCACTTTTGTATTCTCCAAGGCCTTCGTACCTTGCCATTGATTTCGGGACAACATACAGTGGATTTGCATTTTTGCATTTTCGGAAAAGACGCCATCTTTATGAACATGGATGTGTTTTTTAAGCACCTTCAATTGGCTTTGCATAGTGATGAGGTGAGTCGGAATGAAATTTTCAAAGCATTGTTAATAATTGGTTGTGCAAACCTTGTCTTTTCCGCGACTTAAAGACTATAAACTAGAGAAATTAGAGAAATTATTGGTTCTTGATGCAAATTTCGGCAAGATTTCCGCACAGCCCCATACATTTATTATGCATGCAGTTCTTTGTTTATTGAAGACAATAGCTGGAACAATAAAGACCCTTTGGGACTTACGCTCTTTGTTTGAGTCATTTCTTTGTTCGTCTAACTTTTCATTTTTTTTTTTCTAAGTCCAAAAATTTAGCGAAATTTGTCTGCAATCGTGTGAAACATACGTTAAATAAATTTAGACTTGGAAAATTTTTCAAATTTCGCGTCTAAAATACGGAAAATCAAAAGGAAATGTTAAATTTTGGGGCGATTTCACGATGTTTTAAAATTAAATACGCGTGTAGAAATTGTTCAAAATAGTGATTTAGGCCTTGGGGTTAGCTTTAAAATGTTGTTTGGGTCATCAATTATTTTGTTTAATGATACGAAATAGAGAATAAATGTTTTGCTTACCTTTCTCGTTGTATTTTGTCGTTGTTTTCCGTTGTTTACGCGAGTAGTAGTAAAGGTCGCTTATTGGGGCCGTAACCAATCACAGAGCAGCATACAGCACACGTGACACGTCTCGGCCAATCAGAAAGCGTCTCACAAAATTACCCATGAGCAATTCTTTTTTTAGCGGTCGTAGTTCCAAGATGGCGTCACCCATGGAAGTGGAAAACTGCGCCCCAGCCCTCGACAGAGGATCTGGACCCGTCTCACGGATTTCCAGGGCGAGCCGTCATCGATAAAAATCGATAATGGGATGACGTCACTGCGTAGACGCGTGGAGCTTAGAGGTCCTGACTGTGATGGGGCCATGTTGTAAAAAGGAAGAATGTTGCTGAGCGCGGCATTATATGGGTAGAGACAGCCTCGAGGTGGAACGGACCAATCAGCGACGAGATGACGTCACGGCCTCGATACGGCCGAAGCAATCAGCAACGAGATGACGTAATGGCTTTCCGGTCCCCCACTCCACAAGGGAGCGTATTATTTTCCAGGCCTTTCGCTAGATGGGGCACTCCTCGGGGATTGGTTACCCACGACTCGTGTTGGGATCCCTGACCTAGCGAAAAGACCGGAAAAGGGTATCATCGGGCTGCCACCCCGACTCGTTGTCGCCGGAACTATTTACAAATTGAACGCAACGATATTTACAATATTTACAAATTGCAAAGGAGCTCTGCCATCTCCACGTCGTTGGCATCCAAGTCCTGCTTGTAGCCGTACGGGTAGGACGTGAAGGTTTCTAAGTCGACCACCCTCTTGTCGAAGACTAGACCGTACTGTTTTGTTCTCGGTGATACTTTCAGGCGTTTCGTGGCAGGATCCCGTGTGAAAAAGTGCGGGTTGGTTACCTCCACGTCTCTGCGATCCCCTTGTGGATCTGTTAGTTCCTGCAGCAGGTTTCTTTTCAGGATCGAGAAGTTTAGTTGCGCGGAACCACGTACGGATTTCAAGGAAAACCCTCGCACCTTGCAGCAGACCTGACCCTGATCGGACACGAAGCCGTAGTTTTTAGGGCCACCCGACACGAACTCTGTGATGTAGTCGTCAGGACGTCTGTGGTCTTCCAGCTCGTCGGTCATGTCTCCGAGGTAGTCACCCAAGGGAATGTCGACGAGACCCGGTTTCCACTTGTACACCACAGAGTCCGTGTCGAAGTAGATGACTTGGGTGGTGAGCTTCTCTAGGTACGGGTAGAGTTTTAGACGTGCCCAGCAGGTGGTGAAGGCTGCTGCAAACACGTTTCTCTTCCCGTTGTCTATTTGGTTCGAAGCGATGTTTGTGTAAACTACTTCTAACAACTCCTCGTTGCAGATGCGGATCTGGTTAATGTTCCACAGAGGATTGGAGACGGCTTCGAAGAGCGAGGCAGCTGTTGAGATGGCAACGGTAGTTGGTTTGTCCAGGTTTTCCCCGAATTTGCCCCAGAAAGAATTCAACATGAGTTTGGTAGTTGCTTTTCGGCCAGGGTTCTTCGTTATGAGGGACGGGTCCAGCGAGATACCCTCGTGCTCCTCGTAGTTGGCTACGTACTCTTGCTGTTGTTGGGGGGTGGTTACACCACGAGGATATCCCGCCGATTCTTGCTTGGCCTTCAACCAGGTGTTTACGTAGTTGGCAAAGAGCCCCGTCTTGCGCTGTTCTGAGCGAAAGTGCCACACTTCGTGGATGGTGATGATAGTGTAACCCATCTCTATGGCCTTTACGAGTTCGGGCGTACACCACGTACCGGTTAGCATGCGTTCTTCGTCAGTGTGAGAGCAAACGCAAGAACGGTCCACGAACGGTTTGGACATTTCCGTCTCCACGCAGGAACGGCATAGAGGAAAGACCAGCTTTCCTCCGCAACGGTACGGTAGCACCGGATGAAAGAGCTCGTACGGAGGAAGGATGGTGATTTTTGCCATGCCGAAGTAGCTCGCTATGTTCTGGTCCTCTGGGTGAGTGATGATGGTCGGATGACCCACAGGATACTCGGCGTACTTGTTGACCCAAGGGTAGAGCGACGTGACGTCCACGTACTTGATGCGTTCCCCTTTGGTCTTGTCCACACACGAGTAAAGGGTCACGGCATTGGTGCGTCCACCGAAGAACGCGTCCCGTGGTTGGAGGGATTCCTCTACGTGGATGGTGGACAGGAAGGCTTGAAGGGCCGTGTCCGTCTGTACATTCCTGTCCCACTCGCATTCCCATACGATGACCAGATTGTATCCTTGGCGAAAAAGAATGTCTTCTTTGGTCTTTGTGTCCTCGTGGAGTTCGCCAAAGGTACGATCGCTCACTGTGCTTTGTTGATGTCGGTGTGGAAAGCAAGTGGGACAGCCGTGCCACAAACATCCGTGGAACTCGTAGACCGTGCTGGTGATTTGATCGAACCCGTCGACCAGATAGGAATGGGCCGGGGTGAACACGCGCACTTCATCACCGTTGAAGGCGTGTCGTATGCGGTCCCCTTGTTGTTCGCAGGACGGAGAAGCATTCGCTCTCAATCTGTGCTCTTGCTCTTACAGTATGCTCAAAAGATCAGAGAGAGAAACTGTAAGGGATGGCAGAAGATCAATGCGATGGTGCATTACTTGAATCCGGAACCCAAGAGGGATTCACTTGGAACGTACGTTTGTAAATTACATACTTGCGCTGGCTAACTACACTATTACACTACTACACTATTTTTTATTTTGTTGTAGAATTGCCAAAAGTCGAACAGAGGGGCCCTGGTCGTTTTTCGAATGGCATCCGTGGTCTAGCGTCTTGCTGTTTCATGTCGAGAAAGATCGAGACGATAATGACTTTTTGATATTTTTTCCGGCATGGATGATCGAATCCCGTTATGTATACAGAGACCGTCGTTTACTCGACTGTATTAGATCTATTAGGACACCACGTTTCCGTAGACACAAATTGACTTTTTCCCACGTGGGATACACTCTCAGATTCTGTAGACAAGTGTTTAATTTTTCCCGTTGATTTTTTCAGAACCAGCCGTCTAATCTACGTGCTTTTTATCCGTTGGTCTAACATGTTGCTTTGTCAAGAGTGTGACCGCGAGTACGACCATCACCGTTGCAATGAAAGTTTTCGTTGTTATTACTGCCCTGGATGTCATAAACTTTTTTTACCTTGAATTATTGTACTTTTTTTTCAGAATGTGTCGATCTAATGTTTTCGCTTACGGCTTGATGTTCTGGTGTCCTAACTGCGAATATTATAGTGTTTTCATGAACTTTCTTGGCGAGATTTTTTACTGTTGTACTTGTAACGCGAACGTCATTTGAGATGTAAATAGAGTGTTTTTTTTCCTAGGTTGTCTTGCGGTTGCTCGACCCACTTGTTATACTATCTTCACCGTAAATAAAAAGTGTTATTGTACTTTTTTTTTCAGAATGTGTCGATCTAATGTTTTCATGTATGGGTTGATGTTCTGGTGTCCAAACTGCGAATATGATAGTGTTTTCATGAACTTCCTTGGCGAGAGTTTTTATTGTTGTGATTGTAACGCGAACGTCATTTGAGAAGTAAATAAAGTGTTTTTTCTTTTTTCCTAGGGTATACGCCACTGAATTTCTAAGATTACATTACTTTAGTCCATTACCCCTTCGTTTATTTTGTAAAGATTGTAAACGTTACAAGATTTGTTTGTATCCCACTTGGATGTATTGTTTGATCTGTGAAAGAGAAATCGACATTAAAGCTTTTTTGTAAAAAATTTACCCAGGTATTACAGACTCGATTGGGATGTGCTCGTACCCTTTTATTTGAGATGTAAATAAAGTGTTTTTCTTTTTTCCTAGGTTATTCGCCACTGAACATCTAAAATTACGTTACTTTAGTCGATTACCCCTTCGTTTATTTTGTAAAGATTGTAAACGTTACAAGATTTGTTTGTATCCCACTTGGATGTATTGTTTGATCTGTGAAAGAGAAATCGACATTAAAGCTTTTTTGTAAAAAATTTACCCAGGTATTACAGACTCGATTGGGATGTGCTTGTACCCTTTTATTTGAGATGTAAATAAAGTGTTTTTCTTTTTTCCTAGGTTATTCGCCACTGAACATCTAAAATTACGTTACTTTAGTCGATTACCCCTTTGTTTATTTTGTAAAGATTGTAAACGTTATATGATTCGTTTGCATCCCACTTGGATGTATTGTTTGTAAAAAGAGTGGTTTTCAAACTGTTCTGAATACAAGATATTTTTATTTCTACATGTGGATGATTATACCAATGAAGATTTTTTTTTTCCATTTTTCAGATACGATGAGGGAGAAATTTGCTTTAAATGCACTTACTGTATAGCATTGGGGAAAACAAGTTGTGGGGTTTTATATTGTATCAAGAGTAGCGAGTTATTGTACTATTTTTATAACGAAAATTTATATCAATAAAGGTTTTTTTTCTTTCCCCAATCATTTGTAACAGAGTTGATAATGTCAATTGGCCACCGT
>OX393574.1:8575488-8661713 GCA_947652115.1 Blastomussa wellsi | reverse complement strand
TTGAGAAGGTTGACGTTATAAAGCAAAATTTCAAGTGTCTATTCTGTCTACGACCACACCAACGGGAAAATGCCGGTTCTCGTCCGATCACCGAAGCCAAGTCCTGTAGGGCGAGCTTAGTACTTAGTTGGGTGACCACTTAGGAATACCCCGTGTTGTAGACTTTTGACGTCCTTTTTGATCGTCGGTTTTGAGAATGTTGACGTTAATAAGCAACATTTCAAGTGTCTATTCCGTCTACGACAAAACCACAGAGAAAATGCCGGTTCTCGTCCGATCACCGAGGCCAAGTCCTGTAGAGCGAGGTTAGTACTTAGTTGGGTGACCACTTGGGCATACCACCTGTTGTTGACTTTTCACGTCCTTTTTTATCGTCATTTTATAGAAGGTTGACGTTAATAAGCAAAATTTCAAGTGTCTATTCCGTCTACGACCACACCACAGGGAAAATGCCGGTTCTCGTCCGATCACCGAAGCCAAGTCCTATAGGGCGAGGTTAGTACTTAGTTGAGTGACTACTTGGGAATACCCCGTGTTGTAGACTTTTGACGTCCTTTTTGATCGTCGGTTTTGAGAAGGTTGGCGTTATTAAGTAACATTTCAAGTGTCTCTTCCGTCTACGACCACACCAAGCGGAGAATGCCGGTTCTCGTCCGATCACCTAAGGCAAGTCCTGTAGGGCGAGCTTAGTACTTAGTTGGGTGACCACTTAGGAATACCCCGTGTTGTAGACTTTTGACGTCGTTTTTCTCTTTTCCGTTTTGAGAAGGTTCACTTTAATAAGAAACATTTCAACTGTCTCTTTCGTCTACGACCACATCACAGGGAAAATGCCGGTTCTCGTCCGATCACCGAAGCCAAGTCCTGTAGGGCGAGGTTAGTACTTAGTTGGGTGACCACTTGGGAATACCCCGTGTTGTAGACTTTTGACGTCGTTTTTCTATTTTCCGTTTTGAGAAGGTTCACTTTAATCAGCAACATTTCAACTGTCTCTTTCGTCTAAAACCACACCACAGGGAAAATGCCGGTTCTCGTCCGATCACCGAAGCCAAGTCCTGTAGGCCGAGGTTAGTACTTAGTTGGGTGACCACTTGGGAATACCCCGTGTTGAAGACTTTTGACGTCGTTTTTCTATTTTCCGTTTTGAGAAGGTTCACTTTAATAAGCAACATTTCAACTGTCTCTTTCGTCTACGACCACACCACAGGGAAAATGCCGGTTCTCGTCCGATCACCGAAGCCAAGTCCTGTAGGGCGAGGTTAGTACTTAGTTGGGTAACAACTTGGGAATACCCCGTGTTTTAGACTTTTGACGTCGTTTTTCTATTTTCGGTTTTGAGAAGGTTCACTTTAATAAGCAACACTTCAAGTGTCTCTTTCGTCTACGACGAGACCACAGGGAAAATGCCGGTTCTCGTACGATCACCGAAGCCAAGTCCTGCAGGGCGAGGTTAGTACTTAGTTGGGTAACCACTTGGGAATACCCCGTGTTTTAGACTTTTGACGTCGTTTTTCTATTTTCGGTTTTGAGAAGGTTCACTTTAATAAGCAACATTTCAATTGTCTCTTCCGTCTACGACAATACCACATTGAAAATGCCGGTTCTCGTCCGATCACCGAAGCCAAGTCCTGTAGGGCGAGGTTAGTACTTAGTTGGGTGACCACTTGGGAATACCCCGTGTTGTAGACTGTTGAGGTCGTTTTGTTATTTTCGGTTTTTTTAGAAGGTTCATTTTAATAAGCAACATTTCAGTTGTCTGTTTAGTCTACGACCACACCTCAGGGAAAATGCCGGTTCTCGTCCGATCACCGAAGCCAAGTCCTGTAGGGTGAGGTTAGTACTTAGTTGGATGACCACTTGGGAATACCCCGTGTTTTAGACTCTTGACGTAGTTTTTCTATTTTCGGTTTTGAAAAGGTTCAGTTTAATAAGCAACATTTAAACTGTCTCTTTAGTCTACGACCACACCACAGGGAAAATGCCGGTTCTCGTCCTATCACAGAGGCCAAGTCCTGTAGGGCGAGTTTAGTACTTAGTTGGGTGACAACTTGGGAATACCCCGTGTTGTAGAATTTTTACGTCGTTTTTCTATTTTCTGTTCTGAGAAGGTTCACTTTAATAAGCAACATTTAAACTGTCTCTTTCGTCTACGACCACACCACAGGGAAAATGCCGGTTCTCGTCCGATCACCGAAGCCAAGTCCTGTAGGGCGAGGTTAGTACTTAGTTGGGTGACCACTTGGGAATACCCCGTGTTGTAGACTTTTGACGTCGTTGTTCAATTTTCGGTTTTGAGAAGGTTCACTTTAAAAAGCAACATTTCAACTCTCTGTTTCGTCTACGACCACACCACAGGGAAAATGCCGGTTCTCGTCCGATCACCGAAGCCAAGTCCTGTAGGGCGAAATTAGTACTTAGTTGGGTGACCACTTGGGAATACCCCGTGTTGTAGAATTTTTACGTCGTTTTTCTATTTTCGGTTTTGAGAAGGTTCACTTTAATAAGCAACATTTCAACTGTCTCTATCGTCTACGACCACACCACAGGGAAAATGCCGGTTCTCGTCCGATCACAGAAGCCAAATCCTGTAGGGCGAGGTTAGTTCTTAGTTGGGTGACTAGTTGGGAATACCCCGTGTTGTAGAGTTTTGACGTCGTTTTTCTATTTTCCATTTTGAGAAGGTTCACTTTAATAAGCAACATTTCAGTTGTCGGTTTCGTCTACGACCACACCTCAGGGAAAATGCCGGTTCTCGTCCGATCACCGAAGCCAAGTCCTGTAGGCCGAGGTTAGTACTTAGTTGGGTGACCACTTGGGAATACCCCGTGTTGTAGACTTTTGACGTCGTTTTTCTATTTTCGGTTTTGAGAAGGTTCACTTTAATAAGCAACATTTAAACTGTCTCTTTCGTCTACGACCACACCAGAGGGAAAATGCCGGTTCTCGTCCGATCACCGAAGCCAAGTCCTGTAGGGCGAGGTTAGTACTTAGTTGGGTGACCACTTGGGAATACCCCGTGTTGTAGAATTTTTACGTCGTTTTTCTATTTTCGGTTTTGAGAAGGTTCACTTTAATAAGCAACATTTCAACTGTCTCTATCGTCTACGACCACACCACAGGGAAAATGCCGGTTCTCGTCCGATCACAGAAGCCAAGTCCTGTAGGGCGAGGTTAGTTCTTAGTTGGGTGACTACTTGGGAATACCCCGTGTTGTAGAGTTTTGACGTCGTTTTTCTATTTTCCATTTTGAGAAGGTTCACTTTAATAAGCAACATTTCAGTTGTCGGTTTCGTCTACGACCACACCTCAGGGAAAATGCCGGTTCTCGTCCGATCACCGAAGCCAAGTCCTGTAGGCCGAGGTTAGTACTTAGTTGGGTGACCACTTGGGAATACCCCGTGTTGTAGACTTTTGACGTCGTTTTTCTATTTTCGGTTTTGAGAAGGTTCACTTTAATAAGCAACATTTAAACTGTCTCTTTCGTCTACGACCACACCACAGGGAAAATGCCGGTTCTCGTCCGATCACCGAAGCCAAGTCCTGTAGGGCGAGGTTAGTACTTAGTTGGGTGACCACTTGGGAATACCCCGTGTTGTAGAATTTTTACGTCGTTTTTCTATTTTCGGGTTTTGGAAGGTTCACTTTAATAAGCAACATTTCAACTGTCTCTTTCGCATACGACCACACCACAGGGAAAATGCCGGTTCTCGTCCGATCACCGAAGCAAAGTCCTGTAAGGCGAGGTAGGTACTTAGTTGGGTGACCACTTGGGAATACCCCGTGTTGTAGACTTTTGACGTCGTTTTTCAATTTTCGGTTTTGAGAAGGTTCACTTTATTAAGCAACATTTAAACTGTCTCTTTCGTCTACGACAACACCACAGGGAAAATGCCGGTTCTCGTCCGATCACCGAAGCCAAGTCCTGTAAACCGAGGTTAGTACTTAGTTGGGTGAACACTTGGGAATACCCCGTGTTGTAGACTTTTGACGTCGTATTTCTATTTTCGGTTTTGAGATGGTTCACTTTAATAAGCAACATTTAACCTGTCTCTTTTGTTTACGACCACGCCACAGGGAAAATGCCGGCGTTCGTCCGATCACCGAAGCCAACTCCTGTAGAGCGAGGTTAGTACTTAGTTGGATGACCACTTGGGAATACCCCGTGTTGTAGACTTTTGACGTCGTTTTTCTATTTTCCGTTTTGAGAAGGTTCACTTTAATAAGCAAAATTTCAACTGTCTCTTTCGTCTACGACCACACCAAAGGGAAAATGCCGGTTCTCGTCCGATCACAGAAGCCAAGTCCTGTAGGGCGAGGTTAGTTCTTAGTTGGGTGACTACTTGGGAATACCCCGTGTTGTACAGTTTTGACGTCGTTTTTCTATTTTCCATTTTGAGAAGGTTCACTTTAATAAGCAACATTTCAATTGCCGGTTTCGTCTACGACCACACCACAGGGTAAATGCCGGTTCTCGTCCGATCACCGAAGCCAAGTCCTGTAGGGCGAGGTTAGTACTTAGTTGGGTGACCACTTGGGAATACCCCGTGTTGTAGACTTTTGACGTCGTTTTTCTATTTTCGGGTTTTAGAAGGTTCACTTTGATAAGCAACATTTCAACTGTCTCGTTCGCCTACGACCACACCACAGGGAAAATGCCGGTTCTCGTCCGATCACCGAAGCCAAGTACTGTAGGGCGAGGTTAGTACTTAGTTGGGTGACCACTTGGGAATACCCCGTGTTGTAGACTTTTGATGTCGTTTTTCAATTTTCGGTTTTGAGAAGGTTCACTTTATTAAGCAACATTTAAACTGTCTCTTTCGTCTACGACCACACCACAGAGAAAATGCCGGTTCTCGTCCGATCACCGAAGCCAAGTCCTGTAGGCCGAGGTTAGTACTTAGTTGGGTGACCACTTGGGAATACCCCGTGTTGTAGACTTTTGACGTCGTTTTTCTATTTTCGGTTTTGAGAAGTTTCACTTTAATAAGCAACATTTAAACTGTCTCTTTCGTCTACGACCACACCACGGGGAAAATGCCGGTTCTCGTCCGATCACCGAAGCCAAGTCCTGTAGGGCGAGCTTAGTACTTAGTTGGGTGACCACTTGGGAATACCCCGTGTTGTAGACTTTTGACGTCGTTTTTCTATTTTCGGTTTTGAGAAGGTTCACTTTAATAAGCAACATTTAAACTGTCTCTTTTGTCTACGACCACACCACAGGGAAAATGCCGGTTCTCGTCCGATCACCGAAGCCAAGTCCTGTAGTCCGAGGTTAGTACTTAGTTGGGTGACCACTTGGGAATACCCCGTGTTGTAGACTTTTGACGTCGTTTTTCTATTTTCGGTTTTGAGAAGTTTCACTTTAATAAGCAACATTTAAACTGTCTCTTTCGTCTACGACCACACCACGGGGAAAATGCCGGTTCTCGTCCGATCACCGAAGCCAAGTCCTGTAGGGCGAGCTTAGTACTTAGTTGGGTGACCACTTGGGAATACCCCGTTTTGTAGACTTTTGACGTCGTTTTTCTATTTTCGGTTTTGAGAAGGTTCACTTTAATAAGCAACATTTCAGTTGTCTGTTTAGTCTACGACCACACCTCAGGGAAAATGCCGGTTCTCGTCCGATCACCGAAGCCAAGTCCTGTAGGGTGAGGTTAGTACTTAGTTGGATGACCACTTGGGAATACCCCGTGTTTTAGACTCTTGAAGTAGTTTTTCTATTTTCGGTTTTGAAAAGGTTCACTTTAATAAGCAACATTTAAACTGTCTCTTTAGTCTACGACCACACCACAGGGAAAATGCCGGTTCTCGTCCTATCACAGAGGCCAAGTCCTGTAGGGCGAGGTTAGTACTTAGTTGGGTGACAACTTGGGAATACCCCGTGTTGTAGAATTTTTACGTCGTTTTTCTATTTTCTGTTCTGAGAAGGTTCACTGTAATAAGCAACATTTAAACTGTCTCTTTCGTCTACGACCACACCACAGGGAAAATGCCGGTTCTCGTCCGATCACCGAAGCCAAGTCCTGTAGTCCGAGGTTAGTACTTAGTTGGGTGACCACTTGGGAATACCCCGTGTTGTAGACTTTTGACGTCGTTTTTCTATTTTCGGTTTTGAGAAGTTTCACTTTAATAAGCAACATTTAAACTGTCTCTTTCGTCTACGACCACACCACAGGGAAAATGCCGGTTCTCGTCCGATCACCGAAGCCAAGTCCTGTAGTTCGAGGTTAGTACTAAGTTGGGTGACCACTTGGGAATACCCCGTGTTGTAGACTTTTGACGTCGTTTTTCTATTTTCGGTTTTGAGAAGGTTCACTTTAATAAGCAACATTTCAACTGTCTCTTTCGTCTACGTCCACACCACAGGGAAAATGCCGGTTCTCCTCCGATCACCGAAGCCAAGTCCTGTAGGGAGAGCTTAGTACTTAGTTGGGTGACCACTTGGGAATACCCCGTGTTGTAGACTTTTGACGTCGTTTTTCTATTTTCGGTTTTGAGAAGGTTCATTTTAATAAGCAACATTTCAGTTGTCTGTTTAGTCTACGACCACACCTCAGGGAAAATGCCGGTTCTCGTCCGATCACCGAAGCCAAGTCCTGTAGGGTGAGGTTAGTACTTAGTTGGATGACCACTTGGGAATACCCCGTGTTTTAGACTCTTGACGTAGTTTTTCTATTTTCGGTTTTGAAAAGGTTCACTTTAATAAGCAACATTTAAACTGTCTCTTTAGTCTACGACCACACCACAGGGAAAATGCCGGTTCTCGTCCTATCACAGAGGCCAAGTCCTGTAGGGCGAGTTTAGTACTTAGTTGGGTGACAACTTGGGAATAGCCCGTGTTGTAGAATTTTTACGTCGTTTTTCTATTTTCTGTTCTGAGAAGGTTCACTTTAATAAGCAACATTTAAACTGTCTCTTTCGTCTACGACCACACCACAGGGAAAATGCCGGTTCTCGTCCGATCACCGAAGCCAAGTCCTGTAGGGCGAGGTTAGTACTTAGTTGGGTGACCACTTGGGAATACCCCGTGTTGTAGACTTTTGACGTCGTTGTTCAATTTTCGGTTTTGAGAAGGTTCACTTTAAAAAGCAACATTTCAACTCTCTGTTTCGTCTACGACCACACCACAGGGAAAATGCCGGTTCTCGTCCGATCACCGAAGCCAAGTCCTGTAGGGCGAAATTAGTACTTAGTTGGGTGACCACTTGGGAATACCCCGTGTTGTAGAATTTTTACGTCGTTTTTCTATTTTCGGTTTTGAGAAGGTTCACTTTAATAAGCAACATTTCAACTGTCTCTATCGTCTACGACCACACCACAGGGAAAATGCCGGTTCTCGTCCGATCACAGAAGCCAAGTCCTGTAGGGCGAGGTTAGTAGTTAGTTGGGTGACCACTTGGGAATACCCCGTGTTGTAGACTTTTGACGTCGTTTTTCTATTTTCGGTTTTGAGAAGGTTCACTTTAATAAGCAACATTTCAACTGTCTCTTTCGTCTACGACCACACCACAGAGAAAATGCCGGTTCTTGTCCGATGACCGAAG
Organism: Blastomussa wellsi; assembly: GCA_947652115.1. NCBI lineage: Eukaryota > Metazoa > Cnidaria > Anthozoa > Scleractinia > Plerogyridae > Blastomussa > Blastomussa wellsi. The sequence goes on along the minus strand of OX393574.1, from coordinate 8,654,169 downwards.
CCAAGTCCTGTAGGGCGAGGTTAGTACTTAGTTGGGTGACCACTTGGGAATACCCCGTGTTGTAGACTTTTGACGTCGTTTTTCTATTTTCCGTTTTGAGAAGGTTCACTTTAATAAGCAACATTTCAATTGTTTGTTTCGTCTACGACCACACCACAGGGAAAATGCCGGTTCTCCTCCGATCACCGAAGCCAAGTCCTGTAGGGCGAGGTTAGTACTTAGTTGGGTGACCACTTGGGAATACCCCGTGTTGTAGACTTTTGACGTCCTTTTTCTATTTTCGGGTTTTAGAAGGTTCACTTTAATAAGCAACATTTCAGTTGTCTGTTTAGTCTACGACCACACCTCAGGGAAAATGCCGGTTCTCGTCCGATCACCGAAGCCAAGTCCTGTAGAGTGAGGTTAGTACTTAGTTGGATGACCACTTGGGAATACCCCGTGTTGTAGAATCTTGACGTCGTTTTTCTATTTTCGGTTTTGAAAAGGTTCACTTTATTAAGCAACATTTAAACTGTCTCTTTCGTCTACGACCACACCACAGGGAAAATGCCGGTTCTCGTCCGATCACCGAAGCCAAGTCCTGTAGGCCGAGGTTAGTACTTAGTTGGGTGACCACTTGGGAATACCCCGTGTTGTAGACTTTTGACGTCGTTTTTCTATTTTCGGTTTTGAGAAGTTTCACTTTATTAAGCAACATTTAAACTGTCTCTTTCGTCTACGACCACACCACAGGGAAAATGCCGGTTCTCGTCCGATCACCGAAGCCAAGTCCTGTAGTTCGAGGTTAGTACTAAGTTGGATGACCACTTGGGAATACCCCGTGTTGTAGACTTTTGACGTCGTTTTTCTATTTTCCGTTTTCAGAAGGTTCACTTTAATAAGCAACATTTCAATTGTCTCTTTCGTCTACGACCACACCACAGGGAAAATGCCGGTTCTCGTCCGATCACCGAAGCCAAGTCCTGTAGGGCGAGGTTAGTAGTTAGTTGGGTGACCACTTGGGAATACCCCGTGTTGTAGACTTCTGACGTCGTTTTTCTATTTTCCGTTTTGAGAAGGTTCACTTTAATAAGCAACATTTCAACTCTCTCTTTCGTCTACGACCACACCACAGGGAAAATGCCGGTTCTCGTCCGATCACCGAAGCCAAGTCCTTTAGGGCGAGGTTAGTACTTAGTTGGGTGACCACTTGGGAATACCCCGTGTTGTAGACTTCTGACGTCGTTTTTCTATTTTCCGTTTTGAGAACGTTCACTTTAATAAGCAACATTTCAATTGTCTGTTTCGTCTACGACCACACCACAGGGAAAATGCCGGTTCTCGTCCGATCACCGAAGCCAAGTCCTGTAGGGCGAGGTTAGTACTTAGTTGGGTGACCACTTGGGAATACCCCGTGTTGTAGACTTTTGACGTCGTTTTTCTATTTTCGGGTTTTAGAAGGTTCACTTTAATAAGCAACAATTTAACTGTCTCTTTCGCCTACGACCACACCATAGGGAAAATGCCGGTTCTCGTCCGATCACCGAAGCCAAGTCCTGTAGAGTGAGGTTAGTACTTAGTTGGATGACCACTTGGGAATACCCCGTGTTGTAGAATCTTGACGTCGTTTTTCTATTTTCGGTTTTGAAAAGGTTCACTTTATTAAGCAACATTTAAACTGTCTCTTTCGTCTACGACCACACCACAGGGAAAATGCCGGTTCTCGTCCGATCACCGAAGCCAAGTCCTGTAGTTCGAGGTTAGTACTGAGTTGGGTGACAACTTGGGAATACCCTGTGTTGTAGACTTTTGACGTCGTTTTTCTATTTTCCGTTTTCAGAAGGTTCACTTTAATAAGCAACATTTCAATTGACTGTTTAGTCTACGACCACACCAAAGGGAAAATGCCGGTTCTCGTCCGATCACCGAAGCCAAGTCCTGTAGGGCGAGGTTAGTACTTAGTTGGGTGACCACTTGGGAATACCCCGTGTTGTAGACTTTTGACGTCGTTTTTCTATTTTCGGTTTTGAGAAGGTTCACTTTAATAAGCAACATTTAACCTGTCTCTTTTGTCTACGACCACACCACAGGGAAAACGGCGGCTTTCGTCCGATCACCGAAACCAACTTCTGTAGAGCGAGGTTAGTACTTAGTTGGATGACCACTTGGGAATACACCGTGTTGTAGACTTTTGACGTCGTTTTTCTATTTTCCGTTTTGAGAAGGTTCACTTTAAAAAGCAACATTTCAATTGTCTGTTTCGTCTACGACCACACCACAGGGAAAATGCCGGTTCTCGTCCGATCACCGAAGCCAAGTCCTGTAGGGCGAGGTTAGTACTTAGTTGGGTGACCACTTGGGAATACCCCGTGTTGTAGACTTTTGACGTCGTTTTTCAATTTTCGGTTTTGAGAAGGTTCACTTTATTAAGCAACATTTAAACTGTCTCTTTCGTCTACGACCACACCACAGGGAAAATGCCGGTTCTCGTCCGATCACCGAAGCCAAGTCCTGTAGGCCGAGGTTAGTACTTAGTTGGGTGACCACTTGGGAATACCCCGTGTTGTAGACTTTTGACGTCGTTTTTCTATTTTCGGTTTTGAGAAGGTTCACTTTAATAAGCAACATTTAACCTGTCTCTTTTCTCTACGACCACGCCACAGGGAAAATGCCGGCTTTCGTCCGATCACCGAAGCCAACTCCTGTAGAGCGAGGTTAGTACTTAGTTGGATGACCACTTGGGAATACCCCGTGTTGTAGACTTTTGACGTCGTTTTTCTATTTTCCGTTTTGAGAAGGTTCACTTTAATAAGCAACATTTCAATTGTCTCTTTCGTCTACGACCACACCACAGGGAAAATGCCGGTTCTCGTCCGATCACCGAAGCCAAGTCCTGTAGGGCGAGGTTAGTACTTAGTTGGGTGACCACTTGGGAATACCCCGTGTTGTAGACTTTTGACGTCGTTTTTCTATTTTCCGTTTTGAGAAGGTTCACTTTAATAAGCAACATTTCAATTGTCGGTTTCGTCTACGACCACACCACAGGGTAAATGCCGGTTCTCGTCCGATCACCGAAGCCAAGTCCTGTAGGGCGAGGTTAGTACTTAGTTGGGTGACCACTTGGGAATACCCCGTGTTGTAGACTTTTGACGTCGTTTTTCTATTTTCCGTTTTGAGAAGGTTCACTTTAATAAGCAACATTTCAATTGTTTGTTTCGTCTACGACCACACCACAGGGAAAATGCCGGTTCTCGTCCGATCACCGAAGCCAAGTCCTGTAGGGCGAGGTTAGTACTTAGTTGGGTGACCACTTGGGAATACCCCATGTTGTAGACTTTTGACGTCGTTTTTCTATTTTCGGTTTTGAGAAGGTTCACTTTAATAAGCAACATTTAACCTGTCTCTTTTGTCTACGACCACACCACAGGGAAAATGGCGGCTTTCGTCCGATCACCGAAGCCAACTCCTGTAGAGCGAGGTTAGTACATAGTTGGATGACCACTTGGGAATACACCGTGTTGTAGACTTTTGACGTCGTTTTTCTATTTTCCGTTTTGAGAAGGTTCACTTTAATAAGCAACATTTCAACTGTCTCTTTCGTCTACGACCACACCACAGGGAAAATGCCGGTTCTCGTCCGATCACCGAAGCCAAGTCCTGTAGGGCGAGGTTAGTACTTAGTTGGGTGACCACTTGGGAATACCCCGTGTTGTAGACTTTTGACGTCGTTTTTCTATTTTCCGTTTTGAGAAGGTTCACTTTAATAAGCAACATTTCAATTGTCTGTTTCGTCTACGACCACACCACAGGGAAAATGCCGGTTCTAGTCCAATCACCGAAGCCAAGTCCTGTAGGGCGAGGTTAGTACTTAGTTGGGTGACCACTTGGGAATACCCCGTGTTGTAGACTTTTTACGTCGTTTTTCTATTTTCGGGTTTTAGAAGGTTCACTTTAATAAGCAACATTTCAACTGTCTCTTTCGCCTACGACCACACCACAGGGAAAATGCCGGTTCTCGTCCGATCACCGAAGCCAAGTCCTGTAGTTCGAGGTTAGTACTAAGTTGGGTGACCACTTGGGAATACCCCGTGTTGTAGACTTTTGACGTCGTTTTTTTATTTTCCGTTTTCGGAAGGTTCACGTAAATAAGCAACATTTCAATTGTCTGTTTAGTCTACGACCACACCACAGGGAAAATGCCGGTTCTCGTCCGATCACCGAAGCCAAGTCCTGTAGGCCGAGGTTAGTACTTAGTTGGGTGACCACTTGGGAATACCCCGTGTTGTAGACTTTTGACGTCGTTTTTCTATTTTCGGTTTTGAGAAGGTTCACTTTAATAAGCAACCTTTAACCTGTCTCTTTTGTCTACGACCACGCCACAGGGAAAATGCCGGCTTTCGTCCGATCACCGAAGCCAACTCCTGTAGAGCGAGGTTAGTACTTAGTTGGATGACCACTTGGGAATACCCCGTGTTGTAGACTTTTGACGTCGTTTTTCTATTTTCCGTTTTCAGAAGGTTCACTTTAATAAGCAACATTTCAACTGTCTCTTTCGTCTACGACCACACCACAGGGAAAATGCCGGTTCTCGTCCGATCACCGAAGCCAAGTCCTGTAGGGCGAGGTTAGTACTTAGTTGGGTGACCACTTGGGAATACCCCGTGTTGTAGACTTTTGACGTCGTTTTTCTATTTTCCGTTTTGAGAAGGTTCACTTTAATAAGCAACATTTCAATTGTCGGTTTCGTCTACGACCACACCACAGGGTAAATGCCGGTTCTCGTCCGATCACCGAAGCCAAGTCCTGTAGGGCGAGGTTAGTACTTAGTTGGGTGACCACTTGGGAATACCCCGTGTTGTAGACTTTTGACGTCGTTTTTCTATTTTCGGGTTTTAGAAGGTTCACTTTAATAAGCAACATTTCAACTGTCTCGTTCGCCTACGACCACACCACAGGGAAAATGCCGGTTCTCGTCCGATCACCGAAGCCAAGTCCTGTAGGGCGAGGTTTGTAGTTAGTTGGGTGACCACTTGGGAATACCCCGTGTTGTAGACTTTTGACGTCGTTTTTCTATTTTCGGTTTTGAGAAGGTTCACTTTAATAAGCAACATTTCAACTGTCTCTTTCGTCTACGACGACACCACAGGGAAAATGCCGGTTCTTGTCCGATGACCGAAGCCAAGTCCTGTAGGGCGAGGTTAGTACTTAGTTGGGTGACCACTTGGGAATACCGCGTGTTGTAGACTTTTGACGTCGTTTTTCTATTTTCGGGTTTTAGAAGGTTCACTTTAATAAGCAACATTTCAACTGTCTCTTTCGCCTACGACCGCACCACAGGGAAAATGCCGGTTCTCGTCCGATCACCGAAGCCAAGTCCTGTAGGGAGAGGTTAGTACTTAGTTGGGTGACCACTTGGCAATACCCCGTGTTGTAGACTTTTGACGTCGTTTTTCTATTTTCGGGTTTTAGAAGGTTCACTTTAATAAGCAACATTTCAACTGTCTCTTTCGTCTACGACCGCACCACAGGGAAAATGCCGGTTCTCGTCCGATCACCGAAACCAAGTCGTGTAGGGAGAGGTTAGTACTTAGTTGGGTGACCACTTGGGAATACCCCGTGTTGTAGACTTTTGACGTCGTTTTTCAATTTTCGGTTTTGAGAAGGTTCACTTTATTAAGCAACATTTAAACTGTCTCTTTCGTCTACGACCACACCACAGGGAAAATGCCGGTTCTCGTCCGATCACCGAAGCCAAGTCCTGTAGGCCGAGGTTAGTACTTAGTTGGGTGACCACTTGGGAATACCCCGTGTTGTAGACTTTTGACGTCGTTTTTCTATTTTCGGTTTTGAGAAGGTTCACTTTAATAAGCAACATTTAACCTGTCTCTTTTCTCTACGACCACGCCACAGGGAAAATGCCGGCTTTCGTCCGATCACCGAAGCCTACTCCTGTAGAGCGAGGTTAGTACTTAGTTGGATGACCACTTGGGAATACCCCGTGTTGTAGACTTTTGAGGTCGTTTTTCTATTTTCCGTTTTGAGAAGGTTCACTTTAATAAGCAACATTTCAATTGTCTCTTTCGTCTACGACCACACCACAGGGAAAATGCCGGTTCTCGTCCCATTACCGAAGCCAAGTCCTGTAGGGCGAGGTTAGTACTTAGTTGGGTGACCACTTGGGAATACCCCGTGTTGTAGACTTTTGACGTCGTTTTTCTATTTTCGGGTTTTAGAAGGTTCACTTTAATAAGCAACATTTCAACTGTCTCTTTCGCCTACGACCACACCACAGGGAAAATGCCGGTTCTCGTCCGATCACCGAAGCCAAGTCCTGTAGTTCGAGGTTAGTACTAAGTTGGGTGACCACTTGGGAATACCCCGTGTTGTAGACTTTTGACGTCGTTTTTCTATTTTCCGTTTTCAGAAGGTTCACGTAAATAAGCAACATTTCAATTGTCTGTTTAGTCTACGACCACACCACAGGGAAAATGCCGGTTCTCGTCCGATCACCGAAGCCAAGTCCTGTAGGCCGAGGTTAGTACTTAGTTGGGTGACCACTTGGGAATACCCCGTGTTGTAGACTTTTGACGTCGTTTTTCTATTTTCGGTTTTGAGAAGGTTCACTTTAATAAGCAACATTTAACCTGTCTCTTTTGTCTACGACAACGCCACAGGGAAAATGCCGGCTTTCGTCCGATCACCGAAGCCAACTCCTGTAGAGCGAGGTTAGTACTTAGTTGGATGACCACTTGGGAATACCCCGTGTTGTAGACTTTTGACGTCGTTTTTCTATTTTCCGTTTTGAGAAGGTTCACTTTAATAAGCAACATTTCAATTGTCTCTTTCGTCTACGACCACACCACAGGGAAAATGCCGGTTCTCGTCCGATCACCGAAGCCAAGTCCTGTAGGGCGAGGTTAGTACTTAGTTGGGTGACCACTTGGGAATACCCCGTGTTGTAGACTTTTGACGTCGTTTTTCTATTTTCCGTTTTGACAAGGTTCACTTTAATAAGCAACATTTCAATTGTCGGTTTCGTCTACGACCACACCACAGGGTAAATGCCGGTTCTCGTCCGATCACCGAAGCCAAGTCCTGTAGGGCGAGGTTAGTACTTAGATGGGTGACCACTTGGGAATACCCCGTGTTGTAGACTTTTGACGTCGTTTTTCTATTTTCGGGTTTTAGAAGGTTCACTTTAATAAGCAACATAACAACTGTCTCGTTCGCCTACGACCACACCACAGGGAAAATGCCGGTTCTCGTCCGATCACCGAAGCCAAGTCCTGTAGGCCGAGGTTAGTACTTAGTTGGGTGACCACTTGGGAATACCTCGTGTTGTAGACTTTTGACGTCGTTTTCCTATTTTCGGTTTTGAGAAGGTTCACTTTAATAAGCAACATTTAAACTGTCTCTTTCGTCTACGACCACACCACAGGGAAAATGCCGGTTCTCGTCCGATCACCGAAGCCATGTACTGTAGGGCGAGGTTAGTACTTAGTTGGGTGACCACTTGGGAATACCCCGTGTTGTAGCCTTTTGACGTCGTTTTTCTATTTTCGGTTTTGAGAAGGTTCACTTTAATAAGCAACATTTCAACTGTCTCTTTCGTCTACGACCACACCACAGGGAAAATGCCGGTTCTCGTCCGATCACCGAAGCCAAGTCCTGTAGGCCGAGGTTAGTACTTAGTTGCGTGACCACTTGGGAATACCCCGTCTTGTAGACTTTTGACGTCGTTTTTCTATTTTCGGTTTTGAGAAGGTTCACTTTAATAAGCAACATTTAAACTGTCTCTTTCGTCTACGACCACACCACAGGGAAAATGCCGGTTCTCGTCCGATCACCGAAGCCAAGTCCTGTAGTTCTAGGTTAGTACTAAGTTGGGTGACCGCTTGGGAATACTCCGTGTTGTAGACTTTTGACGTCGTTTTTCTATTTTCGGTTTTGAGAAGGTTCACTTTAATAAGCAACATTTCAACTGTCTCTTTCGTCTACGACCACACCACAGGGAAAATGCCGGTTCTCGTCCGATCACCGAAGCCAAGTCCTGTAGGGCGAGCTTAGTACTTAGTTGGGTGACCACTTGGGAATACCCCGTGTTGTAGACTTTTGACGTCGTTTTTCTATTTTCGGTTTTGAGAAGGTTCACTTTAATAAGCAACATTTCAGTTTTCTGTTTAGTCTACGACCACACCTCAGGGAAAATGCCGGTTCTCGTCCGATCACCGAAGCCAAGTCCTGTAGGGTGAGGTTAGTACTTAGTTGGATGACCACTTGGGAATACCCCGTGTTTTAGACTCTTGACGTCGTTTTTCTATTTTCGGTTTTGAGAAGGTTCACTTTAATAAGCAACATTTCAACTGTCTCTTTCGTCTACGACCACACCACAGGGAAAATGCCGGTTCTCGTCCGATCACCGAAGCCAAGTCCTGTAGGCCGAGGTTAGTACTTAGTTGCGTGACCACTTGGGAATACCCCGTCTTGTAGACTTTTGACGTCGTTTTTCTATTTTCGGTTTTGAGAAGGTTCACTTTAATAAGCAACATTTAAACTGTCTCTTTCGTCTACGACCACACCACAGGGAAAATGCCGGTTCTCGTCCGATCACCGAAGCCAAGTCCTGTAGTTCTAGGTTAGTACTAAGTTGGGTGACCGCTTGGGAATACTCCGTGTTGTAGACTTTTGACGTCGTTTTTCTATTTTCGGTTTTGAGAAGGTTCACTTTAATAAGCAACATTTCAACTGTCTCTTTCGTCTACGACCACACCACAGGGAAAATGCCGGTTCTCGTCCGATCACCGAAGCCAAGTCCTGTAGGGCGAGCTTAGTACTTAGTTGGGTGACCACTTGGGAATACCCCGTGTTGTAGACTTTTGACGTCGTTTTTCTATTTTCGGTTTTGAGAAGGTTCACTTTAATAAGCAACCTTTAACCTGTCTCTTTTGTCTACGACCACGCCACAGGGAAAATGCCGGCTTTCGTCCGATCACCGAAGCCAACTCCTGTAGAGCGAGGTTAGTACTTAGTTGGATGACCACTTGGGAATACCCCGTGTTGTAGACTTTTGACGTCGTTTTTCTATTTTCCGTTTTCAGAAGGTTCACTTTAATAAGCAACATTTCAACTGTCTCTTTCGTCTACGACCACACCACAGGGAAAATGCCGGTTCTCGTCCGATCACCGAAGCCAAGTCCTGTAGGGCGAGGTTAGTACTTAGTTGGGTGACCACTTGGGAATACCCCGTGTTGTAGACTTTTGACGTCGTTTTTCTATTTTCCGTTTTGAGAAGGTTCACTTTAATAAGCAACATTTCAATTGTCGGTTTCGTCTACGACCACACCACAGGGTAAATGCCGGTTCTCGTCCGATCACCGAAGCCAAGTCCTGTAGGGCGAGGTTAGTACTTAGTTGGGTGACCACTTGGGAATACCCCGTGTTGTAGACTTTTGACGTCGTTTTTCTATTTTCGGGTTTTAGAAGGTTCACTTTAATAAGCAACATTTCAACTGTCTCGTTCGCCTACGACCACACCACAGGGAAAATGCCGGTTCTCGTCCGATCACCGAAGCCAAGTCCTGTAGGGCGAGGTTTGTAGTTAGTTGGGTGACCACTTGGGAATACCCCGTGTTGTAGACTTTTGACGTCGTTTTTCTATTTTCGGTTTTGAGAAGGTTCACTTTAATAAGCAACATTTCAACTGTCTCTTTCGTCTACGACGACACCACAGGGAAAATGCCGGTTCTTGTCCGATGACCGAAGCCAAGTCCTGTAGGGCGAGGTTAGTACTTAGTTGGGTGACCACTTGGGAATACCGCGTGTTGTAGACTTTTGACGTCGTTTTTCTATTTTCGGGTTTTAGAAGGTTCACTTTAATAAGCAACATTTCAACTGTCTCTTTCGCCTACGACCGCACCACAGGGAAAATGCCGGTTCTCGTCCGATCACCGAAGCCAAGTCCTGTAGGGAGAGGTTAGTACTTAGTTGGGTGACCACTTGGCAATACCCCGTGTTGTAGACTTTTGACGTCGTTTTTCTATTTTCGGGTTTTAGAAGGTTCACTTTAATAAGCAACATTTCAACTGTCTCTTTCGTCTACGACCGCACCACAGGGAAAATGCCGGTTCTCGTCCGATCACCGAAACCAAGTCGTGTAGGGAGAGGTTAGTACTTAGTTGGGTGACCACTTGGGAATACCCCGTGTTGTAGACTTTTGACGTCGTTTTTCAATTTTCGGTTTTGAGAAGGTTCACTTTATTAAGCAACATTTAAACTGTCTCTTTCGTCTACGACCACACCACAGGGAAAATGCCGGTTCTCGTCCGATCACCGAAGCCAAGTCCTGTAGGCCGAGGTTAGTACTTAGTTGGGTGACCACTTGGGAATACCCCGTGTTGTAGACTTTTGACGTCGTTTTTCTATTTTCGGTTTTGAGAAGGTTCACTTTAATAAGCAACATTTAACCTGTCTCTTTTCTCTACGACCACGCCACAGGGAAAATGCCGGCTTTCGTCCGATCACCGAAGCCTACTCCTGTAGAGCGAGGTTAGTACTTAGTTGGATGACCACTTGGGAATACCCCGTGTTGTAGACTTTTGAGGTCGTTTTTCTATTTTCCGTTTTGAGAAGGTTCACTTTAATAAGCAACATTTCAATTGTCTCTTTCGTCTACGACCACACCACAGGGAAAATGCCGGTTCTCGTCCCATTACCGAAGCCAAGTCCTGTAGGGCGAGGTTAGTACTTAGTTGGGTGACCACTTGGGAATACCCCGTGTTGTAGACTTTTGACGTCGTTTTTCTATTTTCGGGTTTTAGAAGGTTCACTTTAATAAGCAACATTTCAACTGTCTCTTTCGCCTACGACCACACCACAGGGAAAATGCCGGTTCTCGTCCGATCACCGAAGCCAAGTCCTGTAGTTCGAGGTTAGTACTAAGTTGGGTGACCACTTGGGAATACCCCGTGTTGTAGACTTTTGACGTCGTTTTTCTATTTTCCGTTTTCAGAAGGTTCACGTAAATAAGCAACATTTCAATTGTCTGTTTAGTCTACGACCACACCACAGGGAAAATGCCGGTTCTCGTCCGATCACCGAAGCCAAGTCCTGTAGGCCGAGGTTAGTACTTAGTTGGGTGACCACTTGGGAATACCCCGTGTTGTAGACTTTTGACGTCGTTTTTCTATTTTCGGTTTTGAGAAGGTTCACTTTAATAAGCAACATTTAACCTGTCTCTTTTGTCTACGACAACGCCACAGGGAAAATGCCGGCTTTCGTCCGATCACCGAAGCCAACTCCTGTAGAGCGAGGTTAGTACTTAGTTGGATGACCACTTGGGAATACCCCGTGTTGTAGACTTTTGACGTCGTTTTTCTATTTTCCGTTTTGAGAAGGTTCACTTTAATAAGCAACATTTCAATTGTCTCTTTCGTCTACGACCACACCACAGGGAAAATGCCGGTTCTCGTCCGATCACCGAAGCCAAGTCCTGTAGGGCGAGGTTAGTACTTAGTTGGGTGACCACTTGGGAATACCCCGTGTTGTAGACTTTTGACGTCGTTTTTCTATTTTCCGTTTTGACAAGGTTCACTTTAATAAGCAACATTTCAATTGTCGGTTTCGTCTACGACCACACCACAGGGTAAATGCCGGTTCTCGTCCGATCACCGAAGCCAAGTCCTGTAGGGCGAGGTTAGTACTTAGATGGGTGACCACTTGGGAATACCCCGTGTTGTAGACTTTTGACGTCGTTTTTCTATTTTCGGGTTTTAGAAGGTTCACTTTAATAAGCAACATAACAACTGTCTCGTTCGCCTACGACCACACCACAGGGAAAATGCCGGTTCTCGTCCGATCACCGAAGCCAAGTCCTGTAGGCCGAGGTTAGTACTTAGTTGGGTGACCACTTGGGAATACCTCGTGTTGTAGACTTTTGACGTCGTTTTCCTATTTTCGGTTTTGAGAAGGTTCACTTTAATAAGCAACATTTAAACTGTCTCTTTCGTCTACGACCACACCACAGGGAAAATGCCGGTTCTCGTCCGATCACCGAAGCCATGTACTGTAGGGCGAGGTTAGTACTTAGTTGGGTGACCACTTGGGAATACCCCGTGTTGTAGCCTTTTGACGTCGTTTTTCTATTTTCGGTTTTGAGAAGGTTCACTTTAATAAGCAACATTTCAACTGTCTCTTTCGTCTACGACCACACCACAGGGAAAATGCCGGTTCTCGTCCGATCACCGAAGCCAAGTCCTGTAGGCCGAGGTTAGTACTTAGTTGCGTGACCACTTGGGAATACCCCGTCTTGTAGACTTTTGACGTCGTTTTTCTATTTTCGGTTTTGAGAAGGTTCACTTTAATAAGCAACATTTAAACTGTCTCTTTCGTCTACGACCACACCACAGGGAAAATGCCGGTTCTCGTCCGATCACCGAAGCCAAGTCCTGTAGTTCTAGGTTAGTACTAAGTTGGGTGACCGCTTGGGAATACTCCGTGTTGTAGACTTTTGACGTCGTTTTTCTATTTTCGGTTTTGAGAAGGTTCACTTTAATAAGCAACATTTCAACTGTCTCTTTCGTCTACGACCACACCACAGGGAAAATGCCGGTTCTCGTCCGATCACCGAAGCCAAGTCCTGTAGGGCGAGCTTAGTACTTAGTTGGGTGACCACTTGGGAATACCCCGTGTTGTAGACTTTTGACGTCGTTTTTCTATTTTCGGTTTTGAGAAGGTTCACTTTAATAAGCAACATTTCAGTTTTCTGTTTAGTCTACGACCACACCTCAGGGAAAATGCCGGTTCTCGTCCGATCACCGAAGCCAAGTCCTGTAGGGTGAGGTTAGTACTTAGTTGGATGACCACTTGGGAATACCCCGTGTTTTAGACTCTTGACGTCGTTTTTCTATTTTCGGTTTTGAGAAGGTTCACTTTAATAAGCAACATTTCAACTGTCTCTTTCGTCTACGACCACACCACAGGGAAAATGCCGGTTCTCGTCCGATCACCGAAGCCAAGTCCTGTAGGGCGAGGTTAGTACTTAGTTGCGTGACCACTTGGGAATACCCCGTCTTGTAGACTTTTGACGTCGTTTTTCTATTTTCGGTTTTGAGAAGGTTCACTTTAATAAGCAACATTTAAACTGTCTCTTTCGTCTACGACCACACCACAGGGAAAATGCCGGTTCTCGTCCGATCACCGAAGCCAAGTCCTGTAGTTCTAGGTTAGTACTAAGTTGGGTGACCGCTTGGGAATACTCCGTGTTGTAGACTTTTGACGTCGTTTTTCTATTTTCGGTTTTGAGAAGGTTCACTTTAATAAGCAACATTTCAACTGTCTCTTTCGTCTACGACCACACCACAGGGAAAATGCCGGTTCTCGTCCGATCACCGAAGCCAAGTCCTGTAGGGCGAGCTTAGTACTTAGTTGGGTGACCACTTGGGAATACCCCGTGTTGTAGACTTTTGACGTCGTTTTTCTATTTTCGGTTTTGAGAAGGTTCACTTTAATAAGCAACATTTCAGTTTTCTGTTTAGTCTACGACCACACCTCAGGGAAAATGCCGGTTCTCGTCCGATCACCGAAGCCAAGTCCTGTAGGGTGAGGTTAGTACTTAGTTGGATGACCACTTGGGAATACCCCGTGTTTTAGACTCTTGACGTCATTTTTCTTTTTTCGGTTTTGAAAAGGTTCACTTTAATAAGCAACATTTAAACTGTCTCTTTAGTCTACGACCACACCACAGGGAAAATGCCGGTTCTCGTCCTATCACAGAGGCCAAGTCCTGTAGGGCGAGGTTAGTACTTAGTTGGGTGACAACATGGGAATACCCCGTGTTGTAGAATTTTTACGTCGTTTTTCTATTTTCGGTTTTGAGAAGGTTCACTTTAATAAGCAACATTTAAACTGTCTCTTTCGTCTACGACCACACCACAGGGAAAATGCCGGTTCTCATCCGATCACCGAAGCCAAGTCCTGTAGGGCGAGGTTAGTACTTAGTTGGATGACCACTTGGGAATACCCCGTGTTGTAGAATCTTGACGTCGTTTTTCTATTTTCGGTTTTGAAAAGGTTCACTTTAATAAGCAACATTTCAACTGTCTCTTTCGTCTACGACCAGACCAAAGAAAAATGCCGGTTCTCGTCCGATCACCGAAACCAAGTCCTGTAGGGCGAGGTTAGTAGTTAGTTGGGTGACCACTTGGGAATACCCCGTGTTGTAGACTTTTGACGTCGTTTTTCTATTTACGGTTTTAAAAAGGTTCACTTTAAAAAGCAACATTTAACCTGTCTCTTTTGTCTACGACCACACCACAGGGAAAATGCCGGCTTTCGTCCGATCACCGAAGCCAACTCCTGTAGAGCGAGGTTAGTACCTAGTTGGATGACCACTTGGGAATACCCCGTGTTTTAGACTCTTGACGTCGTTTTTCTATTTTTGGTTTTGAAAAGGTTCACTTTAATAAGCAACATTTCAACTGTCTCTTTCGTCTACGACCACACCACAAGGGAAATGGCGGTTCTCGTCCGATCACCGAAGCCAAGTCCTGTAGGGCGAGGTTAGTACTTAGTTGGGTGACCACTTGGGAATACCCCGTGTTGTAGACTTTTGACGTCGTTTTTCTATTTTCGGTTTTGAGAAGGTTCACTTTATTAAGCAACATTTAAACTGTCTCTTTCGTCTACGACCACACCACAGGGAAAATGCCGGTTCTCGTCCGATCACCGAAGCCAAGTCCTGTAGTTCGAGGTTAGTACTAAGTTGGGTGACCACTTGGGAATACCCCGTGTTGTAGACTTTTGACGTCGTTTTTCTATTTTCCGTTTACAGAAGGTTCACTTTAATAAGCAACATTTCAATTGTCTGTTTAGTCTACGACCACACCACAGGGAAAATGCCGGTTCTCGTCCGATCACCGAAGCCAAGTCCTGTAGGGCGAGGTTAGTACTTAGTTGGGTGACCACTTGGGAATACCCCGTGTTGTAGACTTTTTACGTCGTTGTTCAATTTTCGGTTTTGAGAAGGTTCACTTTAAAAAGCAACATTTCAACTCTCTGTTTCGTCTACGACCACACCACAGGGAAAATGCCGGTTCTCGTCCGATCACCAAAGCCAAGTCCTGTAGGGCGAGGTTAGTACTTAGTTTGGTGACCACTTGGGAATACCCCGTGTTGTAGAATTTTTACGTCGTTTTTCTATTTTCGGTTTTGAGAAGGTTCACTTTAATAAGCAACATTTCAACTGTCTCTATCGTCTACGACCACACCACAGGGAAAATGCCGGTTCTTGTCCGATCACCGAAGCCAAGTCCTGTAGGGCGAGGTTAGTACTTAGTTGGGTGACCACTTGGGAATACCCCGTGTTGTAGACTTTTGACGTCGTTTTTCTATTTTCGGTTTTGAGAAGGTTCACTTTAATAATCAACATTTCAGTTGTCTATTGAGTCTACGACCACACCTCAAGGAAAATGCCGGTTCTCGTCCGATCACCGAAGCCAAGTCCTGTAGGGTGAGGTTAGTACTTAGTTGGATGACCACTTGGGAATACCCCGTGTTGTAGAATTTTCACGTCGTTTTTCTATTTTCGGTTTTGAGAAGGTTCACTTTAAAAAGCAACATTTAACCTGTCTCTTTAGTCTACGACCACACCACAGGGAAAATGCCGGTTCTCGTCCGATCACGGTAGCCAAGTCCTGTAGGGCGAGGTTAGTACTTAGTTGGATGACCACTTGGGAATACCTCGTGTTTTAGACTCTTGACGTCGTTTTTCTATTTTCGGTTTTGAAAAGGTTCACTTTAATAAGCAACATTTCAACTGTCTCTTTCGTCTACGACCAGACCAAAGGGAAAATGTCGGTTCTCGTTCGATCACCGAAGCCAAGTCCTGTAGGGCGAGGTTAGTACTTAGTTGGGTGACCACTTGGGAATACCCCGTGTTGTAGACTTTTGAGGTCGTTTTTCTATTTTCGGTTTTGAGAAGGTTCACTTTAATAAGCAACATTTAAACTGTCTCTTTAGTCTACGACCACACCACAGGGAAAATGCCGGTTCTCGTCCGATCACGGTAGCCAAGTCCTGTAGGGCGAGGTTAGTACTTAGTTGGGTGACCACTTGGGAATACCCCGTGTTGTAGACTTTTGACGTCGTTTTTCTATTTTCGGTTTTGAGAAGGTTCACCTTAATAAGCAACATTTAAACTGTCTCTTTCGTCTATGACCACACCACAGGGAAAATGCCGGTTCTCGTCCGATCACCGAAGCCAAGTCCTGTAGGGCGAGGTTAGTACTTAGTTGGGTGACCACTTGGGAATACCCCGTGTTGTAGACTTTTCACGTCGCTTTTCTATTTTCGGTTTTCAGAAGGTTCACTTTAATAAGCAACATTTAAACTGTCTCTTTCGTCTATGACCACACCACAGGGAAAATGCCGGTTCTCGTCCGATCACCGAAGCCAAGTCTAGTAGGGTGAGGTTAGTACTTAGTTGGATGACCACTTGGGAATACCCCGTGTTTTAGACTCTTCACGTCGTTTTTCTATTTTCGGTTTTGAAAAGGTTCACTTTAATAAGCAACATTTAACCTGTCCCTTTTGTCTACGACCACACCACAGGGAAAATGCCGGCTTTCGTCCGATCACCGAAGCCAACTCCTGTAGAGCGAGGTTAGTACTGAGTTGGGTGACCACTTGGGAATACCCCGTGTTGTAGACTTTTGACGTCGTTTTTCCATTTTCCGTTTTGAGAAGGTTCACTTTAATAAGCAACATTTCAACTGTCTCTTTCGTCTACGACCAGACCAAAGGGAAAATGTCGGTTCTCGTTCGATCACCGAAGCCAAGTCCTGTAGGGCGAGGTTAGTACTTAGTTGGGTGACCACTTGGGAATACCCCGTGTTGTAGACTTTTGAGGTCGTTTTTCTATTTTCGGTTTTGAGAAGGTTCACTTTAATAAGCAACATTTAAACTGTCTCTTTAGTCTACGACCACACCACAGGGAAAATGCCGGTTCTCGTCCGATCACGGTAGCCAAGTCCTGTAGGGCGAGGTTAGTACTTAGTTGGGTGACCACTTGGGAATACCCCGTGTTGTAGACTTTTGACGTCGTTTTTCTATTTTCGGTTTTGAGAAGGTTCACCTTAATAAGCAACATTTAAACTGTCTCTTTCGTCTATGACCACACCACAGGGAAAATGCCGGTTCTCGTCCGATCACCGAAGCCAAGTCCTGTAGGGCGAGGTTAGTACTTAGTTGGGTGACCACTTGGGAATACCCCGTGTTGTAGACTTTTCACGTCGCTTTTCTATTTTCGGTTTTCAGAAGGTTCACTTTAATAAGCAACATTTAAACTGTCTCTTTCGTCTATGACCACACCACAGGGAAAATGCCGGTTCTCGTCCGATCACCGAAGCCAAGTCTAGTAGGGTGAGGTTAGTACTTAGTTGGATGACCACTTGGGAATACCCCGTGTTTTAGACTCTTCACGTCGTTTTTCTATTTTCGGTTTTGAAAAGGTTCACTTTAATAAGCAATATTTAACCTGTCCCTTTTGTCTACGACCACACCACAGGGAAAATGCCGGCTTTCGTCCGATCACCGAAGCCAACTCCTGTAGAGCGAGGTTAGTACTGAGTTGGGTGACCACTTGGGAATACCCCGTGTTGTAGACTTTTGACGTCGTTTTTCCATTTTCCGTTTTGAGAAGGTTCACTTTAATAAGCAACATTTCAATTGTCTGTTTCGTCTACGACCACACCACAGGGAAAATGCCGGTTCTCGTCCGATCACCGAAGCCAAGTCCTGTAGGGCGAGGTTAGTACTTAGTTGGGTGACCACTTGGGAATACCCCGTGTTGTAGACTTTTGACGTCGTTTTTCTATTTTCGGGTTTCAGAATGTTCACTTTAATAAGCAACATTTCAATTGACTGTTTCGTGTACCACCACACCACAGGGAAAATGCCGGTTCTCGTCCGATCACAGAAGCCAAGTCCTGTAAGGCGAGGTTAGTACTTAGTTGGGTGACTACTTGGGAATACCCCGTGTTGTAGAGTTTTGACTTCGTTTTTCTATTTTCGGTTTTGAGAAGGTTCACTTTAATAAGCAACATTTCAATTGTCTGTTTAGTCTACGACCACACCACAGGGAAAATGCCGGTTCTCGTCCGATCATCGAAGCCAAGACCTGTAGGGCGAGGTTAGTACTTAGTTGGGTGACCACTTGGGAATACCCCGTGTTGTAGACTTTTGACGTCGTTTTTCTATTTTCGGTTTTGAGAAGGTTCACTTTAATAAGCAACATTTCAGTTGTCTGTTTAGTCTACGACCACACCTCAGGGAAAATGCCGGTTCTCGTCCGATCACCGAAGCCAAGTCCTGTAGAGTGAGGTTAGTACTTAGTTGGATGACCACTTGGGAATACCCCGTGTTGTAGAATCTTGACGTCGTTTTTCTATTTTCGGTTTTGAAAAGGTTCACTTTAATAAGCAACATTTCAACTGTCTCTTTCGTCTACGACCAGACCAAAGAAAAATGCCGGTTCTCGTCCGATCACCGAAACCAAGTCCTGTAGGGCGAGGTTAGTAGTTAGTTGGGTGACCACTTGGGAATACCCCGTGTTGTAGACTTTTGACGTCGTTTTTCTATTTACGGTTTTAAAAAGGTTCACTTTAAAAAGCAACATTTAACCTGTCTCTTTTGTCTACGACAACACCACAGGGAAAATGCCGGCTTTCGTCCGATCACCGAAGCCAACTCCTGTAGAGCGAGGTTAGTACCTAGTTGGATGACCACTTGGGAATACCCCGTGTTTTAGACTCTTGACGTCGTTTTTCTATTTTTGGTTTTGAAAAGGTTCACTTTAATAAGCAACATTTCAACTGTCTCTTTCGTCTACGACCACACCACAAGGGAAATGGCGGTTCTCGTCCGATCACCGAAGCCAAGTCCTGTAGGGCGAGGTTAGTACTTAGTTGGGTGACCACTTGGGAATACCCCGTGTTGTAGACTTTTGACGTCGTTTTTCTATTTTCGGTTTTGAGAAGGTTCACTTTATTAAGCAACATTTAAACTGTCTCTTTCGTCTACGACCACACCACAGGGAAAATGCCGGTTCTCGTCTGATCACCGAAGCCAAGTCCTGTAGTTCGAGGTTAGTACTAAGTTGGGTGACCACTTGGGAATACCCCGTGTTGTAGACTTTTGACGTCGTTTTTCTATTTTCCGTTTTCAGAAGGTTCACTTTAATAAGCAACATTTCAATTGTCTGTTTAGTCTACGACCACACCACAGGGAAAATGCCGGTTCTCGTCCGATCACCGAAGCCAAGTCCTGTAGGGCGAGGTTAGTACTTAGTTGGGTGACCACTTGGGAACACCCCGTGTTGTAGACTTTTTACGTCGTTGTTCAATTTTCGGTTTTGAGAAGGTTCACTTTAAAAAGCAACATTTCAACTCTCTGTTTCGTCTACGACCACACCACAGGGAAAATGCCGGTTCTCGTCCGATCACCGAAGCCAAGTCCTGTAGGGCGAGGTTAGTACTTAGTTTGGTGACCACTTGGGAATACCCCGTGTTGTAGAATTTTTACGTCGTTTTTCTATTTTCCGTTTTGAGAAGGTTCACTTTAATAAGCAACATTTCAACTGTCTCTATCGTCTACGACCACACCACAGGGAAAATGCCGGTTCTCGTCCGATCACCGAAGCCAAGTCCTGTAGGGCGAGGTTAGTACTTAGTTGGGTGACCACTTGGGAATACCCCGTGTTGTAGACTTTTGACGTCGTTTTTCTATTTTCGGTTTTGAGAAGGTTCACTTTAATAAGCAACATTTCAGTTGTCTATTGAGTCTACGACCACACCTCAGGGAAAATGCAGGTTCTCGTCCGATCACCGAAGCCAAGTCCTGTAGAGTGAGGTTAGTACTTAGTTGGATGACCACTTGGGAATACCCCGTGTTGTAGAATTTTCACGTCGTTTTTCTATTTTCGGTTTTGAGAAGGTTCACTTTAAAAAGCAACATTTAACCTGTCTCTTTAGTCTACGACCACACCACAGGGAAAATGCCGGTTCTCGTCCGATCACGGTAGCCAAGTCCTGTAGGGCGAGGTTAGTACTTAGTTGGATGACCACTTGGGAATACCTCGTGTTTTAGACTTTTGACGTCGTTTTTCTATTTTCGGTTTTGAGAAGGTTCACTTTAATAAGCAACATTTAAACTGTCTCTTTAGTCTACGACCACACCACAGGGAAAATGCCGGTTCTCGTCCGATCAGGGTAGCCAAGTCCTGTAGGGCGAGGTTAGTACTTAGTTGGGTGACCACTTGGGAATACCCCGTGTTGTAGACTTTTGACGTCGTTTTTCTATTTTCGGTTTTGAGAAGGTTCACCTTAATAAGCAACATTTAAACTGTCTCTTTCGTCTATGACCACACCACAGGGAAAATGCCGGTTCTCGTCCGATCACCGAAGCCAAGTCCTGTAGGGCGAGGTTAGTACTTAGTTGGGTGACCACTTGGGAATACCCCGTGTTGTAGACTTTTCACGTCGCTTTTCTATTTTCGGTTTTCAGAAGGTTCACTTTAATAAGCAACATTTAAACTGTCTCTTTCGTCTATGACCACACCACAGGGAAAATGCCGGTTCTCGTCCGATCACCGAAGCCAAGTCTAGTAGGGTGAGGTTAGTACTTAGTTGGATGACCACTTGGGAATACCCCGTGTTTCAGACTCTTCACGTCGTTTTTCTATTTTCGGTTTTGAAAAGGTTCACTTTAATAAGCAACATTTAACCTGTCCCTTTTGTCTACGACCACACCACAGGGAAAATGCCGGCTTTCGTCCGATCACCGAAGCCAACTCCTGTAGAGCGAGGTTAGTACTGAGTTGGGTGACCGCTTGGGAATACCCCGTGTTGTACACTTTTGACGTCGTTTTTCCATTTTCCGTTTTGAGAAGGTTCACTTTAATAAGCAACATTTCAATTGTCTGTTTCGTCTACGACCACACCACAGGGAAAATGCCGGTTCTCGTCCGATCACCGAAGCCAAGTCCTGTAGGGCGAGGTTAGTACTTAGTTGGGTGACCACTTGGGAATACCCCGTGTTGTAGACTTTTGACGTCGTTTTTCTATTTTCGGGTTTCAGAATGTTCACTTTAATAAGCAACATTTCAATTGACTGTTTCGTCTACCACCACACCACAGGGAAAATGCCGGTTCTCGTCCGATCACCGAAGCCAAGGCCTGTAGGGCGAGGTTAGTACTTAGTTGGGTGACCACTTGGGAATACCCCGTGTTGTAGACTATTGACGTCGTTTTTCAATTTTCAGTTTTGAGAAGGTTCACTTTATTAAGCAACATTTAAACTGTCTCTTCCGTCTACGACCACACGACAGGGAAAATGCCGGTTCTCGTCCGATCACCGAAGCCAAGTCCTGTAGGCCGAGGTTAGTACTTAGTTGGGTGACCACTTGGGAATACCCCGTGTTGTAGACTTTTGACGTCGTTTTTTCAATTTTCGGTTTTGAGAAGGTTCACTTTAATAAGCAACATTTAAACTGTCTCTTTCGTCTACGACCACACCACAGGGAAAATGCCGGTTCTCGTCCGATCACCGAAGCCAAGTCCTGTAGTTCGAGGTTAGTACTAAGTTGGGTGACCACTTGGGAATACCCCGTGTTGTAGACTTTTGACGTCGTTTTTCTATTTTCCGTTTTCAGAAGGTTCACTTTAATAAGCAACATTTCAATTGTCTGTTTAGTCTACGACCACACCACAGGGAAAATGCCGGTTCTCGTCCGATCACCGAAGCCAAGTCCTGTAGGGCGAGGTTAGTAGTTAGTTGGGTGACCACTTGGGAATACCCCGTGTTGTAAACTTTTGACGTCGTTTTTCTATTTTCGGTTTTGAGAAGGTTCACTTTAATAAGCAACATTTCAACTGTCTCTTTCGTCTACGACCACACCACAGGGAAAATGCCGGTTCTCGTCCGATCACCGAAGCCAAGTCCTGTAGGGCGAGCTTAGTACTTAGTTGGGTGACCACTTGGGAATACCCCGTGTTGTAGACTTTTGACGTCGTTTTTCTATTTTCGGTCTTGAGAAGGTTCACTTTAATAAGCAACATTTCAGTTGTCTGTTTAGTCTACGACCACACCTCAGGGAAAATGCCGGTTCTCGTCCGATCACCGAAGCAGAGTCATGTAGGGTGAGGTTAGTACTTAGTTGGATGACCACTTGGGAATACCCCGTGTTTTAGACTCTTGACGTCGTTTTTCTATTTTCGGTTTTGAAAAGGTTCACTTTAATAAGCAACATTTCAACTGTCTCTTTCGTCTACGACCAGACCAAAGGGAAAATGTCGGTTCTCGTTCGATCACCGAAGCCAAGTCCTGTAGGGCGAGGTTAGTACTTAGTTGGGTGACCACTTGGGAATACCCCGTGTTGTAGACTTTTGAGGTCGTTTTTCTATTTTCGGTTTTGAGAAGGTTCACTTTAATAAGCAACATTTAAACTGTCTCTTTAGTCTACGACCACACCACAGGGAAAATGCCGGTTCTCGTCCGATCACGGTAGCCAAGTCCTGTAGGGCGAGGTTAGTACTTAGTTGGGTGACCACTTGGGAATACCCCGTGTTGTAGACTTTTGACGTCGTTTTTCAATTTTCAGTTTTGAGAAGGTTCACTTTAATAAGCAACATTTAAACTGTCTCTTTCGTCTACGACCACACCACAGGGAAAATGCCGGTTTTCGTCCGATCACCGAAGCCAAGTCCTGTAGTTCGAGGTTAGTACTAAGTTGGGTGACCACTTGGGAATACCCCGTGTTGGAGACTTTTTACGTCGTTTTTCTATTTTCCGTTTTCAGAAGGTTCACTTTAATAAGCAACATTTCAATTGTCTGTTTAGTCTACGACCACACCACAGGGAAAATGCCGGTTCTCGTCCGATCACCGAAGCCAAGTCCTGTAGGGCGAGGTTAGTAGTTAGTTGGGTGACCACTTGGGAATACCCCGTGTTGTAGACTTTTGACGTCGTTTTTCTATTTTCGGTTTTGAGAAGGTTCACTTTAATAAGCAACATTTCAACTGTCTCTTTCGTCTACGACCACACCACAGAGAAAATGCCGGTTCTTGTCCGATGACCGAAGCCAAGTCCTGTAGGGCGAGGTTAGTACTTAGTTGGGTGACCACTTGGGAATACCCCGTGTTGTAGACTTTTGACATTTTTTTTCTATTTTCCGTTATGAGAAGGTTCACTTTAATAAGCAACATTTCAACTGTCTCTTTCCTCTACGACCACACCACAAGGAAAATGCCGGATCTCGTCCGATCACCGAAGCCAAGTCCTGTAGGGCGAGGTTAGTACTTAGTTGGGTGACCACTTGGGAATACCCCGTGTTGTAGACTTTTGACATTTTTTTTCTATTTTCCGTTATGAGAAGGTTCACTTTAATGAGCAACATTTCAACTGTCTCTTTCCTCTACGACCACACCACAAGGAAAATGCCGGATCTCGTCCGATCACCGAAGCCAAGTCCTGTAGGGCGAGGTTAGTACTTAGTTGGGTGACCACTTGGGAATACCCCGTGTTGTAAACTTTTGACGTCGTTTTTCTATTTTCGGGTTTTAGAAGGTTCACTTTAATAAGCAACATTTCAACTGTCTCTTTCGCCTACGACCACACCACAGGGAAAATGCCGGTTCTCGTCCGATCACCGAAGCCAAGTCCTGTAGGGCGAGGTTAGTACTTAGTTGGCTGACCACTTGGGAAAACCACGTGTTGTAGACTTTTGACGTCGTTTTTCAATTTTCGGTTTTGAGAAGGTTCACTTTATTAAGCAACATTTAAACTGTCTCTTTCGTCTACGACCACACCACAGGGAAAATGCCGGTTCTCGTCCGATCACCGAAGCCAAGTCCTGTAGGCCGAGGTTAGTACTTAGTTGGGTGACCACTTGGGAATACCCCGTGTTGTAGACATTTGACGTCGTTTTCCTATTTTCGGTTTTGAGAAGGTTCACTTTAATAAGCAACATTTAACCTGTCTCTTTTGTCTACGACCACGCCACAGGGAAAATGCCGGCTTTCGTCCGATCACCGAAGCCAACTCCTGTAGAGCGAGGTTAGTTCTTAGTTGGTTGACCACTTGGGAATACCCCGTGTTGTAGACTTTTGACGTCGTTTTTCTATTTTCCGTTTTGAGAAGGTTCACTTTAATAAGCAACATTTCAACTGTCTCTTTCGTCTACGACCACACCACAGGGAAAATGCCGGTTCTCGTCCGATCACCGAAGCCAAGTCCTGTAGGGCGAGGTTAGTACTTAGTTGGGTGACCACTTGGGAATACCCCGTGTTGTAGACTTTTGACGTCGTTTTTCTATTTTCCGTTTTGAGAAGGTTCACTTTAATAAGTAACATTTCAATTGTCGGTTTCGTCTACGACCACACCACAGGGTAAATGCCGGTTCTCGTCCGATCACCGAAGCCAAGTCCTGTAGGGCAAGGTTAGTACTTAGTTGGGTGACCACTTGGGAATACCCCGTGTTGCAGACTTTTGACGTCGTTTTTCTATTTTCGGTTTTGAGAAGGTTCACTTTAATAAGCAACATTTCAACTGTCTCTTTCGTCTACGACCACACCACAGGGAAAATGCCGGTTCTCTTCCGATCACCGAAGCCGAGTCCTGTAGGCCGAGGTTAGTACTTAGTTGGGTGACCACTTGGGAATACCCCGTGTTGTAGACTTTTGACGTCGTTTTTCTATTTTCGTTTTTGAGAAGGTTCACTTTAATAAGCAACATTTAAACTGTCTCTTTCGTCTACGACCACACCACAGGGAAAATGCCGGTTCTCGTCCGATCACCGAAGCCAAGTCCTGTAGTTCAAGGTTAGTACTAAGTTGGGTGACCCCTTGGGAATACCCCGTGTTGTAGACTTTTGATGTCGTTTTTCTATTTTCGGTTTTGAGAAGGTTCACTTTAATAAGCAACATTTCAACTGTCTCTTTCGTCTACGACCACACCACAGGGAAAATGCCGGTTGTCGTCCGATCACCGAAGCCAAGTCCTGAAGGGCGAGCTTAGTACTTAGTTGGGTGACCACTTGGGAATACCCCGTGTTGTAGACTTTTGACGTCGTTTTTCTATTTTCGGGTTTTAGAAGGTTCACTTTAATAAGCAACATAACAACTGTCTCGTTCGCCTACGACCACACCACAGGGAAAATGCCGGTTCTCGTCCGATCACCGAAGCCAAGTCCTGTAGGCCGAGGTTAGTACTTAGTTGGGTGACCACTTGGGAATACCTCGTGTTGTAGACTTTTGACGTCGTTTTCCTATTTTCGGTTTTGAGAAGGTTCACTTTAATAAGCAACATTTAAACTGTCTCTTTCGTCTACGACCACACCACAGGGAAAATGCCGGTTCTCGTCCGATCACCGAAGCCATGTACTGTAGGGCGAGGTTAGTACTTAGTTGGGTGACCACTTGGGAATACCCCGTGTTGTAGCCTTTTGACGTCGTTTTTCTATTTTCGGTTTTGAGAAGGTTCACTTTAATAAGCAACATTTCAACTGTCTCTTTCGTCTACGACCACACCACAGGGAAAATGCCGGTTCTCGTCCGATCACCGAAGCCAAGTCCTGTAGGCCGAGGTTAGTACTTAGTTGCGTGACCACTTGGGAATACCCCGTCTTGTAGACTTTTGACGTCGTTTTTCTATTTTCGGTTTTGAGAAGGTTCACTTTAATAAGCAACATTTAAACTGTCTCTTTCGTCTACGACCACACCACAGGGAAAATGCCGGTTCTCGTCCGATCACCGAAGCCAAGTCCTGTAGTTCTAGGTTAGTACTAAGTTGGGTGACCGCTTGGGAATACTCCGTGTTGTAGACTTTTGACGTCGTTTTTCTATTTTCGGTTTTGAGAAGGTTCACTTTAATAAGCAACATTTCAACTGTCTCTTTCGTCTACGACCACACCACAGGGAAAATGCCGGTTCTCGTCCGATCACCGAAGCCAAGTCCTGTAGGGCGAGCTTAGTACTTAGTTGGGTGACCACTTGGGAATACCCCGTGTTGTAGACTTTTGACGTCGTTTTTCTATTTTCGGTTTTGAGAAGGTTCACTTTAATAAGCAACATTTCAGTTTTCTGTTTAGTCTACGACCACACCTCAGGGAAAATGCCGGTTCTCGTCCGATCACCGAAGCCAAGTCCTGTAGGGTGAGGTTAGTACTTAGTTGGATGACCACTTGGGAATACCCCGTGTTTTAGACTCTTGACGTCGTTTTTCTATTTTCGGTTTTGAGAAGGTTCACTTTAATAAGCAACATTTCAACTGTCTCTTTCGTCTACGACCACACCACAGGGAAAATGCCGGTTCTCGTCCGATCACCGAAGCCAAGTCCTGTAGGCCGAGGTTAGTACTTAGTTGCGTGACCACTTGGGAATACCCCGTCTTGTAGACTTTTGACGTCGTTTTTCTATTTTCGGTTTTGAGAAGGTTCACTTTAATAAGCAACATTTAAACTGTCTCTTTCGTCTACGACCACACCACAGGGAAAATGCCGGTTCTCGTCCGATCACCGAAGCCAAGTCCTGTAGTTCTAGGTTAGTACTAAGTTGGGTGACCGCTTGGGAATACTCCGTGTTGTAGACTTTTGACGTCGTTTTTCTATTTTCGGTTTTGAGAAGGTTCACTTTAATAAGCAACATTTCAACTGTCTCTTTCGTCTACGACCACACCACAGGGAAAATGCCGGTTCTCGTCCGATCACCGAAGCCAAGTCCTGTAGGGCGAGCTTAGTACTTAGTTGGGTGACCACTTGGGAATACCCCGTGTTGTAGACTTTTGACGTCGTTTTTCTATTTTCGGTTTTGAGAAGGTTCACTTTAATAAGCAACATTTCAGTTTTCTGTTTAGTCTACGACCACACCTCAGGGAAAATGCCGGTTCTCGTCCGATCACCGAAGCCAAGTCCTGTAGGGTGAGGTTAGTACTTAGTTGGATGACCACTTGGGAATACCCCGTGTTTTAGACTCTTGACGTCATTTTTCTTTTTTCGGTTTTGAAAAGGTTCACTTTAATAAGCAACATTTAAACTGTCTCTTTAGTCTACGACCACACCACAGGGAAAATGCCGGTTCTCGTCCTATCACAGAGGCCAAGTCCTGTAGGGCGAGGTTAGTACTTAGTTGGGTGACAACATGGGAATACCCCGTGTTGTAGAATTTTTACGTCGTTTTTCTATTTTCGGTTTTGAGAAGGTTCACTTTAATAAGCAACATTTAAACTGTCTCTTTCGTCTACGACCACACCACAGGGAAAATGCCGGTTCTCATCCGATCACCGAAGCCAAGTCCTGTAGGGCGAGGTTAGTACTTAGTTGGATGACCACTTGGGAATACCCCGTGTTGTAGAATCTTGACGTCGTTTTTCTATTTTCGGTTTTGAAAAGGTTCACTTTAATAAGCAACATTTCAACTGTCTCTTTCGTCTACGACCAGACCAAAGAAAAATGCCGGTTCTCGTCCGATCACCGAAACCAAGTCCTGTAGGGCGAGGTTAGTAGTTAGTTGGGTGACCACTTGGGAATACCCCGTGTTGTAGAATCTTGACGTCGTTTTTCTATTTTCGGTTTTGAAAAGGTTCACTTTAATAAGCAACATTTCAACTGTCTCTTTCGTCTACGACCAGACCAAAGAAAAATGCCGGTTCTCGTCCGATCACCGAAACCAAGTCCTGTAGGGCGAGGTTAGTAGTTAGTTGGGTGACCACTTGGGAATACCCCGTGTTGTAGACTTTTGACGTCGTTTTTCTATTTACGGTTTTAAAAAGGTTCACTTTAAAAAGCAACATTTAACCTGTCTCTTTTGTCTACGACCACACCACAGGGAAAATGCCGGCTTTCGTCCGATCACCGAAGCCAACTCCTGTAGAGCGAGGTTAGTACCTAGTTGGATGACCACTTGGGAATACCCCGTGTTGTAGACTTTTGACGTCGTTTTTCTATTTTCGGTTTTGAGAAGGTTCACTTTAATAATCAACATTTCAGTTGTCTATTGAGTCTACGACCACACCTCAAGGAAAATGCCGGTTCTCGTCCGATCACCGAAGCCAAGTCCTGTAGGGTGAGGTTAGTACTTAGTTGGATGACCACTTGGGAATACCCCGTGTTGTAGAGTTTTCACGTCGTTTTTCTATTTTCGGTTTTGAGAAGGTTCACTTTAAAAAGCAACATTTAACCTGTCTCTTTAGTCTACGACCACACCACAGGGAAAATGCCGGTTCTCGTCCGATCACGGTAGCCAAGTCCTGTAGGGCGAGGTTAGTACTTAGTTGGATGACCACTTGGGAATACCTCGTGTTTTAGACTCTTGACGTCGTTTTTCTATTTTCGGTTTTGAAAAGGTTCACTTTAATAAGCAACATTTCAACTGTCTCTTTCGTCTACGACCAGACCAAAGGGAAAATGTCGGTTCTCGTTCGATCACCGAAGCCAAGTCCTGTAGGGCGAGGTTAGTACTTAGTTGGGTGACCACTTGGGAATACCCCGTGTTGTAGACTTTTGAGGTCGTTTTTCTATTTTCGGTTTTGAGAAGGTTCACTTTAATAAGCAACATTTAAACTGTCTCTTTAGTCTACGACCACACCACAGGGAAAATGCCGGTTCTCGTCCGATCACGGTAGCCAAGTCCTGTAGGGCGAGGTTAGTACTTAGTTGGGTGACCACTTGGGAATACCCCGTGTTGTAGACTTTTGACGTCGTTTTTCTATTTTCGGTTTTGAGAAGGTTCACCTTAATAAGCAACATTTAAACTGTCTCTTTCGTCTATGACCACACCACAGGGAAAATGCCGGTTCTCGTCCGATCACCGAAGCCAAGTCCTGTAGGGCGAGGTTAGTACTTAGTTGGGTGACCACTTGGGAATACCCCGTGTTGTAGACTTTTCACGTCGCTTTTCTATTTTCGGTTTTCAGAAGGTTCACTTTAATAAGCAACATTTAAACTGTCTCTTTCGTCTATGACCACACCACAGGGAAAATGCCGGTTCTCGTCCGATCACCGAAGCCAAGTCTAGTAGGGTGAGGTTAGTACTTAGTTGGATGACCACTTGGGAATACCCCGTGTTTTAGACTCTTCACGTCGTTTTTCTATTTTCGGTTTTGAAAAGGTTCACTTTAATAAGCAACATTTAACCTGTCCCTTTTGTCTACGACCACACCACAGGGAAAATGCCGGCTTTCGTCCGATCACCGAAGCCAACTCCTGTAGAGCGAGGTTAGTACTGAGTTGGGTGACCACTTGGGAATACCCCGTGTTGTAGACTTTTGACGTCGTTTTTCCATTTTCCGTTTTGAGAAGGTTCACTTTAATAAGCAACATTTCAACTGTCTCTTTCGTCTACGACCAGACCAAAGGGAAAATGTCGGTTCTCGTTCGATCACCGAAGCCAAGTCCTGTAGGGCGAGGTTAGTACTTAGTTGGGTGACCACTTGGGAATACCCCGTGTTGTAGACTTTTGAGGTCGTTTTTCTATTTTCGGTTTTGAGAAGGTTCACTTTAATAAGCAACATTTAAACTGTCTCTTTAGTCTACGACCACACCACAGGGAAAATGCCGGTTCTCGTCCGATCACGGTAGCCAAGTCCTGTAGGGCGAGGTTAGTACTTAGTTGGGTGACCACTTGGGAATACCCCGTGTTGTAGACTTTTGACGTCGTTTTTCTATTTTCGGTTTTGAGAAGGTTCACCTTAATAAGCAACATTTAAACTGTCTCTTTCGTCTATGACCACACCACAGGGAAAATGCCGGTTCTCGTCCGATCACCGAAGCCAAGTCCTGTAGGGCGAGGTTAGTACTTAGTTGGGTGACCACTTGGGAATACCCCGTGTTGTAGACTTTTCACGTCGCTTTTCTATTTTCGGTTTTCAGAAGGTTCACTTTAATAAGCAACATTTAAACTGTCTCTTTCGTCTATGACCACACCACAGGGAAAATGCCGGTTCTCGTCCGATCACCGAAGCCAAGTCTAGTAGGGTGAGGTTAGTACTTAGTTGGATGACCACTTGTGAATACCCCGTGTTTTAGACTCTTCACGTCGTTTTTCTATTTTCGGTTTTGAAAAGGTTCACTTTAATAAGCAATATTTAACCTGTCCCTTTTGTCTACGACCACACCACAGGGAAAATGCCGGCTTTCGTCCGATCACCGAAGCCAACTCCTGTAGAGCGAGGTTAGTACTGAGTTGGGTGACCACTTGGGAATACCCCGTGTTGTAGACTTTTGACGTCGTTTTTCCATTTTCCGTTTTGAGAAGGTTCACTTTAATAAGCAACATTTCAATAGACCTCTTTAGCTTCGTATGTAAATTGCCCATTCCAGATCATGTGATGCTCTCTAGAGAATTTGTCCTTTGTTTATCTGCAAATTATTCACTCATTTTCACGTGGATTTTTTTTAATTTGAAAGCAATAATTCTCAAGGGTAACATCATGTGGTCTGAAATGGGACAACAAACAAACGAAGCTAAAGAAGTCTATTGTCTGTTTCGTCTACGACCACACCACAGGGAAAATGCCGGTTCTCGTCCGATCACCGAAGCCAAGTCCTGTAGGGCGAGGTTAGTACTTAGTTGGGTGACCACTTGGGAATACCCCGTGTTGTAGACTTTTGACGTCGTTTTTCTATTTTCGGGTTTCAGAATGTTCACTTTAATAAGCAACATTTCAATTGACTGTTTCGTGTACCACCACACCACAGGGAAAATGCCGGTTCTCGTCCGATCACAGAAGCCAAGTCCTGTAAGGCGAGGTTAGTACTTAGTTGGGTGACTACTTGGGAATACCCCGTGTTGTAGAGTTTTGACTTCGTTTTTCTATTTTCGGTTTTGAGAAGGTTCACTTTAATAAGCAACATTTCAATTGTCTGTTTAGTCTACGACCACACCACAGGGAAAATGCCGGTTCTCGTCCGATCATCGAAGCCAAGACCTGTAGGGCGAGGTTAGTACTTAGTTGGGTGACCACTTGGGAATACCCCGTGTTGTAGACTTTTGACGTCGTTTTTCTATTTTCGGTTTTGAGAAGGTTCACTTTAATAAGCAACATTTCAACTGTCTCTTTCGTCTACGACCACACCACAGGGAAAATGCCGGTTCTCGTCCGATCACCGAAGCCAAGTCCTGAAGGGCGAGCTTAGTACTTAGTTGGGTGACCACTTGGGAATACCCCGTGTTGTAGACTTTTGACGTCGTTTTTCTATTTTCGGTTTTGAGAAGGTTCACTTTAATAAGCAACATTTTAGTTGTCTGTTTAGTCTACGACCACACCTCAGGGAAAATGCCGGTTCTCGTCCGATCACCGAAGCGAAGTCCTGTAGGGTGAGGTTAGTACTTAGTTGGATGACCACTTGGGAATACCCCGTGTTTTAGACTCTTGACGTCGTTTTTCTATTTTCGGTTTTGAAAAGGTTCACTTTAATAAGCAACATTTAAACTGTCTCTTTAGTCTACGACCACACCACAGGGAAAATGCCGGTTCTCGTCCTATCACAGAGGCCAAGTCCTGTAGGGCGAGGTTAGTACTTAGTTGGGTGACAACTTGGGAATACCCCGTGTTGTAGAATTTTTACGTCGTTTTTCTATTTTCTGTTCTGAGAAGGTTCACTTTAATAAGCAACATTTAAACTGTCTCTTTCGTCTACGACCACACCACAGGGAAAATGCCGGTTCTCGTCCGATCACCGAAGCCAATTCCTTAGGGCGAGGTTAGTACTTAGTTGGGTGACCACTTGGGAATACCCCGTGTTGTAGACTTTTGACGTCGTTGTTCAATTTTCGGTTTTGAGAAGGTTCACTTTAAAAAGCAACATTTCAACTCTCTGTTTCGTCTACGACCACACCACAGGGAAAATGCCGGTTCTCGTCCGATCACCGAAGCCAAGTCCTGTAGGGCGAGGTTAGTACTTAGTTGGGTGACCACTTGGGAATACCCCGTGTTGTAGAATTTTTACGTCGTTTTTCTATTTTCGGGTTTTAGAAGGTTCATTTTAATAAGCAACATTTCAACTGTCTCTTTCGCCTACGACCACACCACAGGGAAAATGCCGGTTCTCGTCCGATCACCGAAGCCAAGTCCTGTAGGGCGAGGTTAGTACTTAGTTGGGTGACCACTTGGGAATACCCCGTGTGGTAGACTTTTGACGTCGTTGTTCAATTTTCGGTTTTGAGAACGTTCACTTTAAAAAGCAACATTTCAACTGTCTCTTTCGTCTACGACCACAACACAGGGAAAATGCCGGTTCTCGTCCGATCACCGAAGCCAAGTCCTGTAGGCCGAGGTTAGTACTTAGTTGGGTGACCACTTGGGAATACCCCGTGTTGTAGACTTTTGACGTCGTTTTTCTATTTTCGGTTTTGAGAAGGTTCACTTTAATAAGCAACATTTAACCTGTCTCTTTTGTCTACGACCACGCCACAGGGAAAATGCCGGCTTTCGTCCGATCACCGAAGCCAACTCCTGTAGAGCGAGGTTAGTACTTAGTTGGATGACCACTTGGGAATACCCCGTGTTGTAGACTTTTGACGTCGTTTTTCTTTTTTCGGTTTTGAGAAGGTTCACTTTAATAAGCAAAATTTCAACTGTCTCTTTCGTCTACGACCACACCACAGGGAAAATGCCGGTTCTCGTCCGATCACCGAAGCCAAGTCCTGTAGTTCGAGGTTAGTACTTAGTTGGGTGACCACTTGGCAATACCCCGTTTTGTAGACTTTTGACGTCGTTTTTCTATTTTCGGGTTTTAGAGGGTTCACTTTAATAAGCAACATTTCAACTGTCTCCTTCGCCTACGACCACACCACAGGGAAAATGCCGGTTCTCGTCCGATCACCGAAGCAAAGTGCTGTAGGGCGAGGTTAGTACTTAGTTGGGTGACCACTTGGGAATACCCCGTGTTGTAGACTTTTGATGTCGTTTTTCAATTTTCGGTTTTGAGAAGGTTCACTTTATTAAGCAACATTTAAACTGTCTCTTTCGTCTACGACCACACCACAGGGAAAATGCCGGTTCTCGTCCGATCACCGAAGCCAAGTCCTGTAGGCCGAGGTTAGTACTTAGTTGGGTGACCACTTGGGAATACCCCGTGTTGTAGACTTTTGACGTCGTTTTTCTATTTTCGGTTTTGAGAAGGTTCACTTTAATAAGCAACATTTAAACTGTCTCTTTCGTCTACGACCACACCACAGAGAAAATGCCGGTTCTCGTCCGATCACCGAAGCCATGTACTGTAGGGCGAGGTTAGTACTTAGTTGGGTGACCACTTGGGAATACCCCGTGTTGTAGACTTTTGACGTCGTTTTTCTATTTTCGGTTTTGAGAAGGTTCACTTTAATAAGCAACATTTCAACTGCCTCTTTCGTCTGCGACCACACCACAGGGAAAATGCCGGTTCTCGTCCGATCACCGAAGCCAAGTCCTGTAGGCCGAGGTTAGTACTTAGTTGGGTGACCACTTGGGAATACCCCGTGTTGTAGACTTTTGACGTCGTTTTTCTATTTTTGGTTTTGAGAAGGTTCACTTTAATAAGCAACATTTCAACTGTCTCTTTCGTCTACGACCACACCACAGGGAAAATGCCGGTTCTCGTCCGATCACCGAAGCCAAGTCCTGTAGGGCGAGGTTAGTACTTAGTTGGGTGACCACTTGGGAATACCCCGTGTTGTAGACTTTTGACGTCGTTTTTCTATTTTCCGTTTTGAGAAGGTTCACTTTAATAAGTAACATTTCAATTGTCGGTTTCGTCTACGACCACACCACAGGGTAAATGCCGGTTCTCGTCCGATCACCGCAGCCAAGTCCTGTAGGGCAAGGTTAGTACTTAGTTGGGTGACCACTTGGGAATACCCCGTGTTGCAGACTTTTGACGTCGTTTTTCTATTTTCGGTTTTGAGAAGGTTCACTTTAATAAGCAACATTTCAACTGTCTCTTTCGTCTACGACCACACGACAGGGAAAATGCCGGTTCTCGTCCGATCACCGAAGCCAAGTCCTGTAGGCCGAGGTTAGTACTTAGTTGGGTGACCACTTGGGAATACCCCGTGTTGTAGACTTTTGACGTCGTTTTTCAATTTTCGGTTTTGAGAAGGTTCACTTTAATAAGCAACATTTAAACTGTCTCTTTCGTCTACGACCACACCACAGGGAAAATGCCGGTTCTCGTCCGATCACCGAAGCCAAGTCCTGTAGTTCGAGGTTAGTACTAAGTTGGGTGACCACTTGGGAATACCCCGTGTTGTAGACTTTTGACGTCGTTTTTCTATTTTCCGTTTTCAGAAGGTTCACTTTAATAAGCAACATTTCAATTGTCTGTTTAGTCTACGACCACACCACAGGGAAAATGCCGGTTCTCGTCCGATCACCGAAGCCAAGTCCTGTAGGGCGAGGTTAGTAGTTAGTTGGGTGACCACTTGGGAATACCCCGTGTTGTAAACTTTTGACGTCGTTTTTCTATTTTCGGTTTTGAGAATGTTCACTTTAATAAGCAACATTTCAACTGTCTCTTTCGTCTACGACCACACCACAGGGAAAATGCCGGTTCTCGTCCGATCACCGAAGCCAAGTCCTGTAGGGCGAGCTTAGTACTTAGTTGGGTGACCACTTGGGAATACCCCGTGTTGTAGACTTTTGACGTCGTTTTTCTATTTTCGGTCTTGAGAAGGTTCACTTTAATAAGCAACATTTCAGTTGTCTGTTTAGTCTACGACCACACCTCAGGGAAAATGCCGGTTCTCGTCCGATCACCGAAGCCAAGTCATGTAGGGTGAGGTTAGTACTTAGTTGGATGACCACTTGGGAATACCCCGTGTTTTAGACTCTTGACGTCGTTTTTCTATTTTCGGTTTTGAAAAGGTTCACTTTAATAAGCAACATTTCAACTGTCTCTTTCGTCTACGACCAGACCAAAGGGAAAATGTCGGTTCTCGTTCGATCACCGAAGCCAAGTCCTGTAGGGCGAGGTTAGTACTTAGTTGGGTGACCACTTGGGAATACCCCGTGTTGTAGACTTTTGAGGTCGTTTTTCTATTTTCGGTTTTGAGAAGGTTCACTTTAATAAGCAACATTTAAACTGTCTCTTTAGTCTACGACCACACCACAGGGAAAATGCCGGTTCTCGTCCGATCACGGTAGCCAAGTCCTGTAGGGCGAGGTTAGTACTTAGTTGGGTGACCACTTGGGAATACCCCGTGTTGTAGACTTTTGACGTCGTTTTTCTATTTTCGGTTTTGAGAAGGTTCACCTTAATAAGCAACATTTAAACTGTCTCTTTCGTCTACGACCACACCACAGGGAAAATGCCGGTTCTCGTCCGATCACCGAAGCCAAGTCCTGTAGGGCGAGGTTAGTACTTAGTTGGGTGACCACTTGGGAATACCCCGTGTTGTAGACTTTTCACGTCGCTTTTCTATTTTCGGTTTTCAGAAGGTTCACTTTAATAAGCAACATTTAAACTGTCTCTTTCGTCTATGACCACACCACAGGGAAAATGCCGGTTCTCGTCCGATCACCGAAGCCAAGTCTAGTAGGGTGAGGTTAGTACTTAGTTGGATGACCACTTGGGAATACCCCGTGTTTTAGACTCTTCACGTCGTTTTTCTATTTTCGGTTTTGAAAAGGTTCACTTTAATAAGCAACATTTAACCTGTCCCTTTTGTCTACGACCACACCACAGGGAAAATGCCGGCTTTCGTCCGATCACCGAAGCCAACTCCTGTAAAGCGAGGTTAGTACTGAGTTGGGTGACCACTTGGGAATACCCCGTGTTGTAGACTTTTGACGTCGTTTTTCTATTTTCGGGTTTTAGAAGGTTCACTTTAATAAGCAACATTTCAATTGACTGTTTCGTCTACCACCACACCACAGGGAAAATGCCGGTTCTCGTCCGATCACCGAAGCCAAGTCCTGTAGGGCGAGGTTAGTACCTAGTTGGGTGACCACTTGGGAATACCCCGTGTTGTAGACTTTTGACGTCGTTTTTCAAGTTTCAGTTTTGAGAAGGTTCACTTTATTAAGCAACATTTAAACTGTCTCTTCCGTCTACGACCACACCACAGGGAAAATGCCGGTTCTCGTCTGATCACCGAAGCCAAGTCCTGTAGGCCGAGGTTAGTACTTAGTTGGGTGACCACTTGGGAATACCCCGTGTTGTAGACTTTTGACGTCGTTTTTCAATTTTCGGTTTTGAGAAGGTTCACTTTAATAAGCAACATTTAAACTGTCTCTTTCGTCTACGACCACACCACAGGGAAAATGCCGGTTTTCGTCCGATCACCGAAGCCAAGTCCTGTAGTTCGAGGTTAGTACTAAGTTGGGTGACCACTTGGGAATACCCCGTGTTGGAGACTTTTTACGTCGTTTTTCTATTTTCCGTTTTCAGAAGGTTCACTTTAATAAGCAACATTTCAATTGTCTGTTTAGTCTACGACCACACCACAGGGAAAATGCCGGTTCTCGTCCGATCACCGAAGCCAAGTCCTGTAGGGCGAGGTTAGTAGTTAGTTGGGTGACCACTTGGGAATACCCCGTGTTGTAGACTTTTGACGTCGTTTTTCTATTTTCGGTTTTGAGAAGGTTCACTTTAATAAGCAACATTTCAACTGTCTCTTTCGTCTACGACCACACCACAGGGAAAATGCCGGTTCTTGTCCGATGACCGAAGCCAAGTCCTGTAGGGCGAGGTTAGTACTTAGTTGGGTGACCACTTGGGAATACCCCGTGTTGTAGACTTTTGACATTTTTTTTCTATTTTCCGTTATGAGAAGGTTCACTTTAATAAGCAACATTTCAACTGTCTCTTTCCTCTACGACCACACCACAAGGAAAATGCCGGATCTCGTCCGATCACCGAAGCCAAGTCCTGTAGGGCGAGGTTAGTACTTAGTTGGGTGACCACTTGGGAATACCCCGTGTTGTAGACTTTTGACATTTTTTTTCTATTTTCCGTTATGAGAAGGTTCACTTTAATAAGCAACATTTCAACTGTCTCTTTCCTCTACGACCACACCACAAGGAAAATGCCGGATCTCGTCCGATCACCGAAGCCAAGTCCTGTAGGGCGAGGTTAGTACTTAGTTGGGTGACCACTTGGGAATACCCCGTGTTGTAAACTTTTGACGTCGTTTTTCTATTTTCGGGTTTTAGAAGGTTCACTTTAATAAGCAACATTTCAACTGTCTCTTTCGCCTACGACCACACCACAGGGAAAATGCCGGTTCTCGTCCGATCACCGAAGCCAAGTCCTGTAGGGCGAGGTTAGTACTTAGTTGGCTGACCACTTGGGAAAACCACGTGTTGTAGACTTTTGACGTCGTTTTTCAATTTTCGGTTTTGAGAAGGTTCACTTTATTAAGCAACATTTAAACTGTCTCTTTCGTCTACGACCACACCACAGGGAAAATGCCGGTTCTCGTCCGATCACCGAAGCCAAGTCCTGTAGGCCGAGGTTAGTACTTAGTTGGGTGACCACTTGGGAATACCCCGTGTTGTAGACATTTGACGTCGTTTTCCTATTTTCGGTTTTGAGAAGGTTCACTTTAATAAGCAACATTTAACCTGTCTCTTTTGTCTACGACCACGCCACAGGGAAAATGCCGGCTTTCGTCCGATCACCGAAGCCAACTCCTGTAGAGCGAGGTTAGTTCTTAGTTGGTTGACCACTTGGGAATACCCCGTGTTGTAGACTTTTGACGTCGTTTTTCTATTTTCCGTTTTGAGAAGGTTCACTTTAATAAGCAACATTTCAACTGTCTCTTTCGTCTACGACCACACCACAGGGAAAATGCCGGTTCTCGTCCGATCACCGAAGCCAAGTCCTGTAGGGCGAGGTTAGTACTTAGTTGGGTGACCACTTGGGAATACCCCGTGTTGTAGACTTTTGACGTCGTTTTTCTATTTTCCGTTTTGAGAAGGTTCACTTTAATAAGTAACATTTCAATTGTCGGTTTCGTCTACGACCACACCACAGGGTAAATGCCGGTTCTCGTCCGATCACCGAAGCCAAGTCCTGTAGGGCAAGGTTAGTACTTAGTTGGGT
The DNA here is from genome assembly GCA_947652115.1 of Blastomussa wellsi. Lineage (NCBI taxonomy): Eukaryota > Metazoa > Cnidaria > Anthozoa > Scleractinia > Plerogyridae > Blastomussa > Blastomussa wellsi. The sequence goes on along the minus strand of OX393574.1, from coordinate 8,616,122 downwards.
GACCACTTGGGAATACCCCGTGTTGCAGACTTTTGACGTCGTTTTTCTATTTTCGGTTTTGAGAAGGTTCACTTTAATAAGCAACATTTCAACTGTCTCTTTCGTCTACGACCACACCACAGGGAAAATGCCGGTTCTCGTCCGATCACCGAAGCCGACTCCTGTAGGCCGAGGTTAGTACTTAGTTGGGTGACCACTTGGGAATACCCCGTGTTGTAGACTTTTGACGTCGTTTTTCTATTTTCGTTTTTGAGAAGGTTCACTTTAATAAGCAACATTTAAACTGTCTCTTTCGTCTACGACCACACCACAGGGAAAATGCCGGTTCTCGTCCGATCACCGAAGCCAAGTCCTGTAGTTCGAGGTTAGTACTAAGTTGGGTGACCACTTGGGAATACCCCGTGTTGTAGACTTTTGACGTGGTTTTTCTATTTTCCGTTTTCAGAAGGTTCACTTTAATAAGCAACATTTCAATTGTCTGTTTAGTCTACGACGACACCACAGGGAAAATGCCGGTTCTCGTCCGATCACCGAAGCCAAGTCCTGTAGGGCGAGGTTAGTAGTTAGTTGGGTGACCACTTGGGAATACCCCGTGTTGTAGACTTTTGACGTCGTTTTTTATTTTCGGTTTTGAGAAGGTTCACTTTAATAAGCAACATTTCAACTGTCTCTTTCGTCTACGACCACACCACAGGGAAAATGCCGGTTCTTGTCCGATGACCGAAGCCAAGTCCTGTAGGGCGAGGTTAGTACTTAGTTGGGTGACCACTTGGGAATACCCCGTGTTGTAGGCTTTTGACGTCGTTTTTCTATTTTCCGTTTTGAGAAGGTTCACTTTAATAAGCAACATTTCAATTGTTTGTTTCGTCTACGACCACACCACAGGGAAAATGCCGGTTCTCGTCCGATCACCGAAGCCAAGTCCTGTAGGGCTAGGTTAGTACTTAGTTGGGTGACCACTTGGGAATACCCCGTGTTGTAGACTTTTGACGTCGTTTTTCTATTTTCGGGTTTTAGAAGGTTCACTTTAATAAGAAACATTTCAACTGTCTCTTTCGCCTACGACCACACCACAGGGAAAATGCCGGTTCTCGTCCGATCACCGAAGCCAAGTCCTGTAGGGCGAGGTTAGTACTTAGTTGGGTGACCACTTGGGAATACCCCGTGTTGTAGACTTTTGACGTCGTTTTTCAATTTTCGGTTTTGAGAAGGTTCACTTTATTAAGCAACATTTAAACTGTCTCTTTCGTCTACGACCACACCACAGGGAAAATGCCGGTTCTCGTCCGATCACCGAAGCCAAGTCCTGTAGGCCGAGGTTAGTACTTCGTTGGGTGACCACTTGGGAATACCCCGTGTTGTAGACTTTTGACGTCGTTTTTCTATTTTCGGTTTTGAGAAGGTTCACTTTAATAAGCAACATTTAACCTGTCTCTTTTGTCTACGACCACGCCACAGGGAAAATGCCGGCTTTCGTCCGATCACCGAAGCCAACTCCTGTAGAGCGAGGTTAGTAATTAGTTGGATGACCACTTGGGAATACCCCGTGTTGTAGACTTTTGACGTCGTTTTTCTATTTTCCGTTTTGAGAAGGTTCATTTTAATAAGCAACATTTCAACTGTCTCTTTCGTCTACGACCACACCACAGGGAAAATGCCGGTTCTCGTCCGATCACCGAAGCCAAGTCCTGTAGGGCGAGGTTAGTACTTAGTTGGGTGACCACTTGGGAATACCCCGTGTTGTAGACTTTTGACGTCGTTTTTCTATTTTCCATTTTGAGAAGGTTCACTTTAATAAGCAACATTTCAATTGTCGGTTTCGTCTACGACCACACCACAGGGTAAATTCCGGTTCTCGTCCGATCACCGAAGCCAAGTCCTGTAGGGCGAGGTTAGTACTTAGTTGGGTGACCACTTGGGAATACCCCGTATTGTAGACTTTTGACGTCGTTTTTCTATTTTCGGGTTTTAGAAGGTTCAATTTAATAAGCAACATTTCAATTGTCTCGTTCGCCTACGACCACACCACAGGGAAAATGCCGGTTCTCGTCCGATCACCGAAGCCAAGTACTGTAGGGCGAGGTTAGTACTTAGTTGGGTGACCACTTGGGAATACCCCGTGTTGTACACTTTTGATGTCGTTTTTCAATTTTCGGTTTTGAGAAGGTTCACTTTATTAAGCAACATTTAAACTGTCTCTTTCGTCTACGACCACACCACAGGGAAAATGCCGGTTCTCGTCCCATCACCGAAGCCAAGTCCTGTAGGCCGAGGTTAGTACTTAGTTGGGTGACCACTTGGGAATACCCCGTGTTGTAGACTTTTGACGTCGTTTTTCTATTTTCGGTTTTGAGAAGGTTCACTTTAATAAGCAACATTTAAACTGTCTCTTTCGTCTACGACCACACCACAGGGAAAATGCCGGTTCTCGTCCGATCACCGAAGCCAAGTCCTGTAGTTCGAGGTTAGTACTAAGTTGGGTGACCACTTGGGAATACCCCGTGTTGTAGAGTTTTGACGTCGTTTTTCTATTTTCGGTTTTGAGAAGGTTCACTTTAATAAGCAACATTTCAACTGTCTCTTTCGTCTACGACCACACCACAGGGAAAATGCCGGTTCTCGTCCGATCACCGAAGCCAAGTCCTGTAGGGCGAGGTTAGTACTTAGTTGGATGACCACTTGGGAATACCCCGTGTTTTAGACTCTTGACGTCGTTTTTCTATTTTCGGTTTTGAAAAGGTTCACTTTAATAAGCAACATTTAAACTGTCTCTTTAGTCTACGACCACACCACAGGGAAAATGCCGGTTCTCGTCCTATCACAGAGGCCAAGTCCTGTAGGGCGAGGTTAGTACTTAGTTGGGTGACAACTTGGGAATACCCCGTGTTGTAGAATTTTTACGTCGTTTTTCTATTTTCGGTTTTGAGAAGGTTCACTTTAATAAGCAACATTTAAACTGTCTCTTTCGTCTACGACCACACCACAGGGAAAATGCCGGTTCTCGTCCGATCACCGAAGCCAAGTCCTGTAGGGCGAGGTTAGTACTTAGTTGGGTGACCACTTGGGAATACCCCGTGTTGTAGACTTTTGACGTCGTTGTTCAATTTTCGGTTTTGAGAAGGTTCACTTTAAAAAGCAACATTTCAACTCTCTGTTTCGTCTACGACCACACCACAGGGAAAATGCCGGTTATCGTCCGATCACCGAAGCCAAGTCCTGTAGGGCGAGGTTAGTACTTAGTATGGTGACCACTTGGGAATACCCCGTGTTGTAGAATTTTTACGTCGTTTTTCTATTTTCGGTTTTGAGAAGGTTCACTTTAATAAGCAACATTTCAACTGTCTCTATCGTCTACGACCACACTACAGGGAAAATGCCGGTTCTCGTCCGATCACCGAAGCCAAGTCCTGTAGGGCGAGGTTAGTACTTAGTTGGGTGACCACTTGGGAATACCCCGTGTTGTAGACTTTTGACGTCGTTTTTCTATTTTCGGTTTTGAGAAGGTTCACTTTAATAAGCAACATTTCAGTTGTCTATTTAGTCTACGACCACACCTCAGGGAAAATGCCGGTTCTCGTCCGATCACCGAAGCCAAGTCCTGTAGGGTGAGGTTAGTACTTAGTTGGATGACCACTTGGGAATACCCCGTGTTGTAGAATTTTCACGTCGTTTTTCAATTTTCGGTTTTGAGAAGGTTCACTTTAAAAAGCAACATTTAACCTTTCTCTTTCGTCTACGACCACACCACAGGGAAAATGCCGGTTCTCGTCCGATCACCGAAGCCAAGTCCTGTAGGGTGAGGTTAGTACTTAGTTGGATGACCACTTGGGAATACCCCGTGTTGTAGAATTTTCACGTCGTTTTTCAATTTTCGGTTTTGAGAAGGTTCACTTTAAAAAGCAACATTTAACCTGTCTCTTTCGTCTACGACCACACCACAGGGAAAATGCCGGTTCTCGTCCGATCACCAAAGCCAAGTCCTTTAGGGCCAGGTTAGCACTTAGTTGGGTGACTACTTGGGAATACCCCGTGTTGTAGATTTTTGACGTCGTTTTTCTATTTTCGGTTTTGAGAAGGTTCACTTTAATAAGCAACATTTAAACTGTCTCTTTCGTCTACGACCACAGCACATGGAAAATGCCGGTTCTCGTCCGATCACCGAAGCCAAGTCCTGTCGGGCGAGGTTAGCGCTTAGTTGGGTGACCACTTGGGAATACCCCGTGTATTAGACTTTTCACGTCGTTTTTCTATTTTCCGTTTTGAGAAGGTTCACTTTAATAAGCAACATTTCAATTGTCTGTTTCGTCTACGACCACACCAAAGGGAAAATGCCGGTTCTCGTCCGATCACAGAAGCCAAGTCCTGTAGGGCGAGGTTAGTACTTAGTTGGGTGACTACTTGGGAATACCCTGTGTTGTAGAGTTTTGACGTCGTTTTTCTATTTTCGGTTTTGAGAAGGTTCACTTTAATAAGCAACATTTCAATTGTCTGTTTAGTCTACGACCACACCACAGGGAAAATGCCGGTTCTCGTCCGATCACCGAAGCCAAGTCCTGTAGGGCGAGGTTAGTACTTAGTTGGGTGACCACTTGGGAATACCCCGTGTTGTAGACTTTTGACGTCGTTTTTCTATTTTCGGTTTTGAGAAGGTTCACTTTAATAAGCAACATTTCAGTTGTCTGTTTAGTCTACGACCACACCTGAGGGAAAATGCCTGTTCTCGTCCGATCACCGAAGCCAAGTCCTGTAGAGTGAGGTTAGTACTTAGTTGGATGACCACTTGGGAATACCCCGTGCTGTAGAATCTTGACGTCGTTTTTCTATTTTCGGTTTTGAAAAGGTTCACTTTAATAAGCAACATTTCAACTGTCTCTTTCGTCTACGACCAGACGAAAGGGAAAATGCCGGTTCTCGTCCGATCACCGAAACCAAGTCCTGTAGGGCGAGGTTAGTACTCAGTTGGGTGACCACTTGGGAATACCCCGTGTTGTAGACTTTTGACGTCGTTTTTCTATTTTCGGTTTTGAAAAGGTTCACTTTGAAAAGCAACATTTAACCTGTCTCTTTTGTCTACGACCACACCACAGGGAAAATGCCGGCTTTCGTCCGATCACCGAAGCCAACTCCTGTAGAGCGAGGTTAGTACCTAGTTGGATGACCACTTGGGAATACCCCGTGTTGTAGACTTTTGACGTCGTTTTTGTATTTTCCGTTTTGAGAAGGTTCACTTTAATAAGCAACATTTCAACTGTCTGTTTCGTCTACGACCACACCACAAGGGAAATGCCGGTTCTCGTCCGATCACCGAAGCCAAGTCCTGTAGGGCGAGGTTAGTAGTTAGTTGGGTGACCACTTGGGAATACCCCGTGTTGTAGACTCTTGACGTCGTTTTTCTATTTTCGGTTTTGAGAAGGTTCACTTTATTAAGCAACATTTAAACTGTCTCTTTCGTCTACGACCACACCACAGGGAAAATGCCGGTTCTCGTCCGATCACCGAAGCCAAGTCCTGTAGTTCGAGGTTAGTACTAAGTTGGGTGACCACTTGGGAATACCCCGTGTTGTAGACTTTTAACGTCGTTTTTCTATTTTCCGTTTTCAGAAGGTTCACTTTAATAAGCAACATTTCAATTGTCTGTTTAGTCTACGACCACACCTCAGGGAAAATGCCGGTTCTCGTCCGATCACCGAAGCCAAGTCATGTAGGGTGAGGTTAGTACTTAGTTGGATGACAATTGGGAATACCCCGTGTTTTAGACTCTTGACGTCGTTTTCCTATTTTCGGTTTTGAAAAGGTTCACTTTAATAAGCAACATTTCAACTGTCTCTTTCGTCTACGACCAGACCAAAGGGAAAATGTCGGTTCTCGTCCGATCACCGAAGGCAAGTCCTGTAGGGCGAGGTTAGTACTTAGTTGGGTGACCACTTGGGAATACCCCGTGTTGTAGACTTTTGACGTCGTTTTTCTATTTTCGGTTTTGAGAAGGTTCACTTTAATAAGCAACATTTAAACTGTCTCTTTAGTCTACGACCACACCACAGGGAAAATGCCGGTTCTCGTCCTATCACCGAGGCCAAGTCCTATAGGGCGAGGTTAGTACTTAGTTGGGTGACCACTTGGGAATACCCCGTGTTGTAGACTTTTGACGTCCTTTTTCTATGTTCGGTTTTGAGAAGGTTCACTTTAATAAGCAACATTTAAACTGTCTCTTTTGTCTACGACCACACCACAGGGAAAATGCCGGTTTTCATCCGATCGCCGGAGCCAAGTCCTGTAAGGCGAGGTTAGTACTTAGTTGGGTGACCACTTGGGAATACCCCGTGTTGTAGACTTTTGATGTCGCTTTTCTATTTTCGGTTTTGAGAAGGTTCACTTTAATAATCAACATTTAAACTGTCTCTTTCGTCTACGATCACACCACAGGGAAAATGCCGGTTCTTCTCCGATCACCGAAGCCAAGTCCTGTAGGGCGAGGTTAGTACTTAGTTGGGTGACCACTTGGGAATACCCCGTGGTGTAGACTTTTCACGTCGTTTTTCTATTTTCCGTTTTTAGAAGGTTCACTTTAATAAGCAACATTTCAACTGTCTCTTTCGTCTACGACCACACCTCAGGGAAAATGCCGGTTCTCGTCCGATCACCGAAGCCAAGTCTTGTAGGGCGAGGTTCGTACTTAGTTGGGTGACCACTTGGGAATACCCCGTGTTGTAGACGTTTTCGGTTTTGAGAAGGTTCACTTTAATTAGCAACATTTCAACTGTCTCTTTCGTCTACGACCACACCACAGGGAAAATGCCAGTTCTCGTCCGATCACCGAAGCCAAGTCCTGTAGGGCGAGGTTAGTACTTAGTTGGGTGACCACTTGGGAATACCCCCTGTTGTAGACTTTTGACGTCGTTTTTCTATTTTCGGTTTTGAGAAGGTTCACTTTAATAAGCAACATTTCAACTGTCTCTTTCGTCTACGACCACACCTCAGGGAAAATGCCGGTTCTCGTCCGATCACCGAAGCCAAGTCCTGTAGGGCGAGCTGAGTACTTAGTTGGGTGACCACTTGGGAATACCCCGTGTTGTAGACTTTTGACGTCGTTTTTCTATTTTCGGTTTTGAGAAGGTTCATTTTAATAAGGAACATTTCAGTTTTCTGTTTAGTCTACGACCACACCTCAGGGAAAATGCCGGTTCTCGTCCGATCACCGAAGCCAAGTCCTGTAGGGTGAGGTTAGTACTTAGTTGGATGACCACTTGGGAATACCCCGTGTTTTAGACTCTTGACGTCATTTTTCTATTTTCGGTTTTGAAAAGGTTCACTTTAATAAGCAACATTTAAACTGTCTCTTTAGTCTACGACCACACAACAGGGAAAATGCCGATTCTCGTCCTATCACAGAGGCCAAGTCCTGTAGGGCGAGGTTAGTACTTAGTTGGGTGACAACTTGGGAATACCCCGTGTTGTAGAATTTTTACGTCGTTTTTCTATTTTCGGTTTTGAGAAGGTTCACTTTAATAAGCAACATTTAAACTGTCTCTTTCGTCTACGACCACACCACAGGGAAAATGCCGGTTCTCTTCCGATCACCGAAGCCAAGTCCTGTAGGGCGAGGTTAGTACTTAGTTGGGTGACCACTTGGGAATACCCCGTGTTGTAGACTTTTGACGTCGTTGTTCAATTTTCGGTTTTGAGAAGGTTCACTTTAAAAAGCAACATTTCAACTCTCTGTTTCGTCTACGACCACACCACAGGGAAAATGCCGGTTCTCGTCCGATCACCGAAGCCAAGTCCTGTAGGGCGAGGTTAGTACTTAGTTTAGTGACCACTTGGGAATACCCCGTGTTGTAGAATTTTTACGTCGTTTTTCTATTTTCGGTTTTGAGAAGGTTCACTTTTAATAAGCAACATTTCAACTGTCTCTATCGTCTACGACCACACCACAGGGAAAATGCCGGTTCTTGTCCGATCACCGAAGCCAAGTCCTGTAGGGCGAGGTTAGTACTTAGTTGGGTGACCACTTGGGAATACCCCGTGTTGTAGAATTTTCACGTCGTTTTTCTATTTTCGGTTTTGAGAAGGTTCACTTTAATAAGCAACATTTCAGTTGTCTATTTAGTCTACGACCACACCTCAGGGAAAATGCCGGTTCTCGTCCGATCACCGAAGCCAAGTCCTGTAGGGTGAGGTTAGTACTTAGTTGGATGACCACTTGGGAATACCCCGTGTTGTAGAATTTTCACGTCGTTTTTCTATTTTCGGTTTTGAGAAGGTTCACTTTAAAAAGCAACATTTAACCTGTCTCTTTCGTCTACGACCACACCAAATGGAAAATGCCGGTTCTCGTCCGATCACAGAAGCCAAGTCCTGTAGGGCGAGGTTAGTACTTAGTTGGGTGACTACTTGGGAATACCCTGTGTTGTAGAGTTTTGACGTCGTTTTTCTATTTTCGGTTTTGAGAAGGTTCACTTTAATAAGCAACATTTCAATTGTCTGTTTAGTCTACGACCACACCACAGGGAAAATGCCGGTTCTCGTCCGATCACCGAAGCCAAGTCCTGTAGGGCGAGGTTAGTACTTAGTTGGGTGACCACTTGGGAATACCCCGTGTTGTAGACTTTTGACGTCGTTTTTCTATTTTCGGTTTTGAGAAGGTTCACTTTAATAAGCAACATTTCAGTTGTCTGTTTAGTCTACGACCACACCTGAGGGAAAATGCCTGTTCTCGTCCGATCACCGAAGCCAAGTCCTGTAGAGTGAGGTTAGTACTTAGTTGGATGACCACTTGGGAATACCCCGTGCTGTAGAATCTTGACGTCGTTTTTCTATTTTCGGTTTTGAAAAGGTTCACTTTAATAAGCAACATTTCAACTGTCTCTTTCGTCTACGACCAGACGAAAGGGAAAATGCCGGTTCTCGTCCGATCACCGAAACCAAGTCCTGTAGGGCGAGGTTAGTACTCAGTTGGGTGACCACTTGGGAATACCCCGTGTTGTAGACTTTTGACGTCGTTTTTCTATTTTCGGTTTTGAAAAGGTTCACTTTGAAAAGCAACATTTAACCTGTCTCTTTTGTCTACGACCACACCACAGGGAAAATGCCGGCTTTCGTCCGATCACCGAAGCCAACTCCTGTAGAGCGAGGTTAGTACCTAGTTGGATGACCACTTGGGAATACCCCGTGTTGTAGACTTTTGACGTCGTTTTTGTATTTTCCGTTTTGAGAAGGTTCACTTTAATAAGCAACATTTCAACTGTCTGTTTCGTCTACGACCACACCACAAGGGAAATGCCGGTTCTCGTCCGATCACCGAAGCCAAGTCCTGTAGGGCGAGGTTAGTAGTTAGTTGGGTGACCACTTGGGAATACCCCGTGTTGTAGACTCTTGACGTCGTTTTTCTATTTTCGGTTTTGAGAAGGTTCACTTTATTAAGCAACATTTAAACTGTCTCTTTCGTCTACGACCACACCACAGGGAAAATGCCGGTTCTCGTCCGATCACCGAAGCCAAGTCCTGTAGTTCGAGGTTAGTACTAAGTTGGGTGACCACTTGGGAATACCCCGTGTTGTAGACTTTTAACGTCGTTTTTCTATTTTCCGTTTTCAGAAGGTTCACTTTAATAAGCAACATTTCAATTGTCTGTTTAGTCTACGACCACACCTCAGGGAAAATGCCGGTTCTCGTCCGATCACCGAAGCCAAGTCATGTAGGGTGAGGTTAGTACTTAGTTGGATGACAATTGGGAATACCCCGTGTTTTAGACTCTTGACGTCGTTTTCCTATTTTCGGTTTTGAAAAGGTTCACTTTAATAAGCAACATTTCAACTGTCTCTTTCGTCTACGACCAGACCAAAGGGAAAATGTCGGTTCTCGTCCGATCACCGAAGGCAAGTCCTGTAGGGCGAGGTTAGTACTTAGTTGGGTGACCACTTGGGAATACCCCGTGTTGTAGACTTTTGACGTCGTTTTTCTATTTTCGGTTTTGAGAAGGTTCACTTTAATAAGCAACATTTAAACTGTCTCTTTAGTCTACGACCACACCACAGGGAAAATGCCGGTTCTCGTCCTATCACCGAGGCCAAGTCCTATAGGGCGAGGTTAGTACTTAGTTGGGTGACCACTTGGGAATACCCCGTGTTGTAGACTTTTGACGTCCTTTTTCTATGTTCGGTTTTGAGAAGGTTCACTTTAATAAGCAACATTTAAACTGTCTCTTTTGTCTACGACCACACCACAGGGAAAATGCCGGTTTTCATCCGATCGCCGGAGCCAAGTCCTGTAAGGCGAGGTTAGTACTTAGTTGGGTGACCACTTGGGAATACCCCGTGTTGTAGACTTTTGATGTCGCTTTTCTATTTTCGGTTTTGAGAAGGTTCACTTTAATAATCAACATTTAAACTGTCTCTTTCGTCTACGATCACACCACAGGGAAAATGCCGGTTCTTCTCCGATCACCGAAGCCAAGTCCTGTAGGGCGAGGTTAGTACTTAGTTGGGTGACCACTTGGGAATACCCCGTGGTGTAGACTTTTCACGTCGTTTTTCTATTTTCCGTTTTTAGAAGGTTCACTTTAATAAGCAACATTTCAACTGTCTCTTTCGTCTACGACCACACCTCAGGGAAAATGCCGGTTCTCGTCCGATCACCGAAGCCAAGTCTTGTAGGGCGAGGTTCGTACTTAGTTGGGTGACCACTTGGGAATACCCCGTGTTGTAGACGTTTTCGGTTTTGAGAAGGTTCACTTTAATTAGCAACATTTCAACTGTCTCTTTCGTCTACGACCACACCACAGGGAAAATGCCAGTTCTCGTCCGATCACCGAAGCCAAGTCCTGTAGGGCGAGGTTAGTACTTAGTTGGGTGACCACTTGGGAATACCCCCTGTTGTAGACTTTTGACGTCGTTTTTCTATTTTCGGTTTTGAGAAGGTTCACTTTAATAAGCAACATTTCAACTGTCTCTTTCGTCTACGACCACACCTCAGGGAAAATGCCGGTTCTCGTCCGATCACCGAAGCCAAGTCCTGTAGGGCGAGCTGAGTACTTAGTTGGGTGACCACTTGGGAATACCCCGTGTTGTAGACTTTTGACGTCGTTTTTCTATTTTCGGTTTTGAGAAGGTTCATTTTAATAAGGAACATTTCAGTTTTCTGTTTAGTCTACGACCACACCTCAGGGAAAATGCCGGTTCTCGTCCGATCACCGAAGCCAAGTCCTGTAGGGTGAGGTTAGTACTTAGTTGGATGACCACTTGGGAATACCCCGTGTTTTAGACTCTTGACGTCATTTTTCTATTTTCGGTTTTGAAAAGGTTCACTTTAATAAGCAACATTTAAACTGTCTCTTTAGTCTACGACCACACAACAGGGAAAATGCCGATTCTCGTCCTATCACAGAGGCCAAGTCCTGTAGGGCGAGGTTAGTACTTAGTTGGGTGACAACTTGGGAATACCCCGTGTTGTAGAATTTTTACGTCGTTTTTCTATTTTCGGTTTTGAGAAGGTTCACTTTAATAAGCAACATTTAAACTGTCTCTTTCGTCTACGACCACACCACAGGGAAAATGCCGGTTCTCTTCCGATCACCGAAGCCAAGTCCTGTAGGGCGAGGTTAGTACTTAGTTGGGTGACCACTTGGGAATACCCCGTGTTGTAGACTTTTGACGTCGTTGTTCAATTTTCGGTTTTGAGAAGGTTCACTTTAAAAAGCAACATTTCAACTCTCTGTTTCGTCTACGACCACACCACAGGGAAAATGCCGGTTCTCGTCCGATCACCGAAGCCAAGTCCTGTAGGGCGAGGTTAGTACTTAGTTTAGTGACCACTTGGGAATACCCCGTGTTGTAGAATTTTTACGTCGTTTTTCTATTTTCGGTTTTGAGAAGGTTCACTTTTAATAAGCAACATTTCAACTGTCTCTATCGTCTACGACCACACCACAGGGAAAATGCCGGTTCTTGTCCGATCACCGAAGCCAAGTCCTGTAGGGCGAGGTTAGTACTTAGTTGGGTGACCACTTGGGAATACCCCGTGTTGTAGAATTTTCACGTCGTTTTTCTATTTTCGGTTTTGAGAAGGTTCACTTTAATAAGCAACATTTCAGTTGTCTATTTAGTCTACGACCACACCTCAGGGAAAATGCCGGTTCTCGTCCGATCACCGAAGCCAAGTCCTGTAGGGTGAGGTTAGTACTTAGTTGGATGACCACTTGGGAATACCCCGTGTTGTAGAATTTTCACGTCGTTTTTCTATTTTCGGTTTTGAGAAGGTTCACTTTAAAAAGCAACATTTAACCTGTCTCTTTCGTCTACGACCACACCAAATGGAAAATGCCGGTTCTCGTCCGATCACAGAAGCCAAGTCCTGTAGGGCGAGGTTAGTACTTAGTTGGGTGACTACTTGGGAATACCCCGTGTTGTAGAGTTTTGACTTCGTTTTTCTATTTTCGGTTTTGAGAAGGTTCAATTTAATAAGCAACATTTCAATTGTCTGTTTAGTCTACGACCACACCACAGGGAAAATGCCGGTTCTCGTCCGATCATCGAAGCCAAGACCTGTAGGGCGAGGTTAGTACTTAGTTGGGTGACCACTTGGGAATACCCCGTGTTGTAGACTTTTGACGTCGTTTTTCTATTTTCGGTTTTGAGAAGGTTCACTTTAATAAGCAACATTTCAGTTGTCTGTTTAGTCTACGACCACACCTCAGGGAAAATGCCGGTTCTCGTCCGATCACCGAAGCCAAGTCCTGTAGAGTGAGGTTAGTACTTAGTTGGATGACCACTTGGGAATACCCCGTGTTGTAGAATCTTGACGTCGTTTTTCTATTTTCGGTTTTGAAAAGGTTCACTTTAATAAGCAACATTTCAACTGTCTCTTTCGTCTACGACCAGACCAAAGAAAAATGCCGGTTCTCGTCCGATCACCGAAACCAAGTCCTGTAGGGCGAGGTTAGTAGTTAGTTGGGTGACCACTTGGGAATACCCCGTGTTGTAGACTTTTGACGTCGTTTTTCTATTTACGGTTTTGAAAAGGTTCACTTTAAAAAGCAACATTTAACCTGTCTCTTTTGTCTACGACCACACCACAGGGAAAATGCCGGCTTTCGTCCGATCACCGAAGCCAACTCCTGCAGAGCGAGGTTAGTACCTAGTTGGATGACCACTTGGGAATACCCCGTGTTTTAGACTCTTGACGTCGTTTTTCTATTTTTGGTTTTGAAAAGGTTCACTTTAATAAGCAACATTTCAACTGTCTCTTTCGTCTACGACCACACCACAAGGGAAATGGCGGTTCTCGTCCGATCACCGAAGCCAAGTTCTGTAGGGCGAGGTTAGTACTTAGTTGGGTGACCACTTGGGAATACCCCGTGTTGTAGACTTTTGACGTCGTTTTTCTATTTTCGGTTTTGAGAAGGTTCACTTTATTAAGCAACATTTAAACTGTCTCTTTCGTCTACGACCACACCACAGGGAAAATGCCGGTTCTCGTCCGATCACCGAAGCCAAGTCCTGTAGTTCGAGGTTAGTACTAAGTTGGGTGACCACTTGGGAATACCCCGTGTTGTAGACTTTTGACGTCGTTTTTCTATTTTCCGTTTTCAGAAGGTTCACTTTAATAAGCAACATTTCAATTGTCTGTTTAGTCTACGACCACACCACAGGGAAAATGCCGGTTCTCGTCCGATCACCGAAGCCAAGTCCTGTAGGGCGAGGATAGTACTTAGTTGGGTGACCACTTGGGAATACCCCGTGTTGTAGACTTTTGACGTCGTTGTTCAATTTTCGGTTTTGAGAAGGTTCACTTTAAAAAGCAACATTTCAACTCTCTGTTTCGTCTACGACCACACCACAGGGAAAATGCCGGTTCTCGTCCGATCACCGAAGCCAAGTCCTGTAGGGCGAGGTTAGTACTTAGTTTGGTGACCACTTGGGAATACCCCGTGTTGTAGAATTTTTACGTCGTTTTTCTATTTTCGGTTTTGAGAAGGTTCACTTTAATAAGCAACATTTCAATTGTCTGTTTCGTCTACGACCATACCACAGGGAAAATGCCGGTTCTCGTCCGATCACCGAAGCCAAGTCCTGTAGGGCGAGGTTAGTACTTAGTTTGGTGACCACTTGGGAATACCCCGTGTTGTAGAATTTTTACGTCGTTTTTCTATTTTCGGTTTTGAGAAGGTTCACTTTAATAAGCAACATTTCAATTGTCTGTTTCGTCTACGACCATACCACAGGGAAAATGCCGGTTCTCGTCCGATCACCGAAGCCAAGTCCTGTAGGGCGAGGTTAGTACTTAGTTGGGTGACCACTTGGGAATACCCCGTGTAGTAGACTTTTGACGTCGTTTTTCTATTTTCGGGTTTGAGAAGGTTCACTTTAAAAAGCAACATTTAACCTGTCTCTTTCGTCTACGACCAGACCAAAGGGAAAATGCCGGTTCTCGTCCGATCACCGAAACCAAGTCCTGTAGGGCGAGGTTAGTACTTAGTTGGGTGACCACTTGGGAATACCCCGTGTTGTAGACTTTTGACGTCGTTTTTCTATTTTCGGTTTTGAAAAGGTTCACTTTAAAAAGCAACATTTAACCTGTCTCTTTTGTCTACGACCACACCACAGGGAAAATGCCGGCTTTCGTCCGATCACCGAAGCCAACTCCTGTAGAGCGAGGTTAGTACCTAGTTGGATGACCACTTGGGAATACCCCGTGTTTTAGACTCTTGACGTCGTTTTTCTATTTTTGGTTTTCAAAAGGTTCACTTTAATAAGCAACATTTCAACTGCCTCTTTCGTCTACGACCACACCACAGGGAAAATGCCGGTTCTCGTCCGATCACCGAAGCCAAGTCCTGTAGGGCGAGATAGTACTTAGTTGGGTGACCACTTGGGAATACCCCGTGTTGTAGACTTTTGACGTCGTTTTTCTATTTTCGGGTTTCAGAATGTTCACTTTAATAAGCAACATTTCAATTGACTGTTTCGTCTACCACCACACCACAGGGAAAATGCCGGTTCTCGTCCGATCACCGAAGCCAAGGCCTGTAGGCCGAGGTTAGTACTTAGTTGGGTGACCACTTGGGAATACCCCGTGTTGTAGACTATTGACGTCGTTTTTCAATTTTCAGTTTTGAGAAGGTTCACTTTATTAAGCAACATTTAAACTGTCTCTTCCGTCTACGACCACACGACAGGGAAAATGCCGGTTCTCGTCCGATCACCGAAGCCAAGTCCTGTAGGCCGAGGTTAGTACTTAGTTGGGTGACCACTTGGGAATACCCCGTGTTGTAGACTTTTGACGTCGTTTTTCAATTTTCGGTTTTGAGAAGGTTCACTTTAATAAGCAACATTTAAACTGTCTCTTTCGTCTACGACCACACCACAGGGAAAATGCCGGTTCTCGTCCGATCACCGAAGCCAAGTCCTGTAGTTCGAGGTTAGTACTAAGTTGGGTGACCACTTGGGAATACCCCGTGTTGTAGACTTTTGACGTCGTTTTTCTATTTTCCGTTTTCAGAAGGTTCACTTTAATAAGCAACATTTCAATTGTCTGTTTAGTCTACGACCACACCACAGGGAAAATGCCGGTTCTCGTCCGATCACCGAAGCCAAGTCCTGTAGGGCGAGGTTAGTAGTTAGTTGGGTGACCACTTGGGAATACCCCGTGTTGTAAACTTTTTACGTCGTTTTTCTATTTTCGGTTTTGAGAAGGTTCACTTTAATAAGCAACATTTAAACTGTCTCTTTCGTCTACGACCACACCACAGGGAAAATGCCGGTTCTCGTCCGATCACCGAAGCCAAGTCCTGTAGGGCGAGCTTAGTACTTAGTTGGGTGACCACTTGGGAATACCCCGTGTTGTAGACTTTTGACGTCGTTTTTCTATTTTCGGTCTTGGGAAGGTTCACTTTAATAAGCAACATTTCAGTTGTCTGTTTAGTCTACGACCACACCTCAGGGAAAATGCCGGTTCTCGTCCGATCACCGAAGCCAAGTCATGTAGGGTGAGGTTAGTACTTAGTTGGATGACCACTTGGGAATACCCCGTGTTTTAGACTCTTGACGTGGTTTTTCTATTTTCGGTTTTGAAAAGGTTCACTTTAATAAGCAACATTTCAACTGTCTCTTTCGTCTACGACCAGACCAAAGGGAAAATGTCGGTTCTCGTTCGATCACCGAAGCCAAGTCCTGTAGGGCGAGGTTAGTACTTAGTTGGGTGACCACTTGGGAATACCCCGTGTTGTAGACTTTTGAGGTCGTTTTTCTATTTTCGGTTTTGAGAAGGTTCACTTTAATAAGCAACATTTAAACTGTCTCTTTAGTCTACGACCACACCACAGGGAAAATGCCGATTCTCGTCCGATCACGGTAGCCAAGTCCTGTAGGGCGAGGTTAGTACTTAGTTGGGTGACCACTTGGGAATACCCCGTGTTGTAGACTTTTGACGTCGTTTTTCTATTTTCGGTTTTGAGAAGGTTCACCTTAATAAGCAACATTTAAACTGTCTCTTTCGTCTACGACCACACCACAGGGAAAATGCCGGTTCTCGTCCGATCACCGAAGCCAAGTCTAGTAGGGTGAGGTTAGTACTTAGTTGGATGACCACTTGGGAATACCCCGTGTTTTAGACTCTTCACGTCGTTTTTCTATTTTCGGTTTTGAAAAGGTTCACTTTAATAAGCAACATTTAACCTGTCCCTTTTGTCTACGACCACACCACAGGGAAAATGCCGGCTTTCGTCCGATCACCGAAGCCAACTCCTGTAGAGCGAGGTTAGTACTGAGTTGGGTGACCACTTGGGAATACCCCGTGTTGTAGACTTTTGACGTCGTTTTTCCATTTTCCGTTTTGAGAAGGTTCACTTTAATACGAGACATTTCAATTGTCTGTTTCGTCTACGACCACACCACAGGGAAAATGCCGGTTCTCGTCCGATCACCGAAGCCAAGTCCTGTAGGGCGAGGATAGTACTTAGTTGGGTGACCACTTGGGAATACCCCGTGTTGTAGACTTTTGACGTCGTTTTTCTATTTTCGGGTTTTAGAAGGTTCACTTTAATAAGCAACATTTCAATTGACTGTTTCGTCTACCACCACACCACAGGGAAAATGCCGGTTCTCGTCCGATCACCGAAGCCAAGTCCTGTAGGGCGAGGTTAGTACTTAGTTGGGTGACCACTTGGGAATATCCCGTGTTGTAGACTTTTGACGTCGTTTTTCAATTTTCAGTTTTGAAAAGGTTCACTTTATTAAGCAACATTTAAACTGTCTCTTCCGTCTACGACCACACCAAAGAGAAAATGCCGGTTCTCGTCTGATCACCGAAGCCAAGTCCTGTAGGCCGAGGTTAGTTCTTAGTTGGGTGACCACTTGGGAATACCCCGTGTTGTAGACTTTTGACGTCGTTTTTCAATTTTCGGTTTTGAGAAGGTTCACTTTAATAAGCAACATTTAAACTGTCTCTTTCGTCTACGACCACACCACAGGGAAAATGCCGGTTTTCGTCCGATCACCGAAGCCAAGTCCTGTAGTTCTAGGTTAGTACTAAGTTGGGTGACCACTTGGGAATACCCCGTGTTGTAGACTTTTGACGTCGTTTTTCTATTTTCCGTTTTCAGAAGGTTCACTTTAATAAGCAACATTTCAATTGTCTGTTTAGTCTACGACCACACCACAGGGAAAATGCCGGTTCTCGTCCGATCACCGAAGCCAAGTCCTGTAGGGCGAGGTTAGTAGTTAGTTGGGTGACCACTTGGGAATACCCCGTGTTGTAGAGTTTTGACGTCGTTTTTCTATTTTCGGTTTTGAGAAGGTTCACTTTAATAAGCAACATTTCAACTGTCTCTTTCGTCTACGACCACACCACAGGGAAAATGCCGGTTCTTGTCCGATGACCGAAGCCAAGTCCTGTAGGGCGAGGTTAGTACTTAGTTGGGTGACCACTTGGGAATACCCCGTGTTGTAGACTTTTGACGTCGTTTTTCTATTTTCGGTTTTGAGAAGGTTCACTTTAAAAAGCAACATTTAACCTGTCTCTTTTGTCTACGACCACACCACAAGGAAAATGCCGGCTTTCGTCCGATCACCGAAGCCAACTCCTGTAGAGCGAGGTTAGTACTTAGTTGGATGACCACTTGGGAATACCCCGTGTTGTAGACTTTTGACGTCGTTTTTCTATTTTCCGTTTTGAGAAGGTTCACTTTAATAAGCAACATTTCAACTATCTCTTTCCTCTACGACCACACCACAAGGAAAATGCCGGATCTCGTCCGATCACCGAAGCCAAGTCCTGTAGGGCGAGGTTAGTACTTAGTTGGGTGACCACTTGGGAATACCCCGTGTTGTAGACTTTTGACATTGTTTTTCTATTTTCCGTTTTGAGAAGGTTCACTTTAATAAGCAACATTTCAATTGTTTGTTTTGTCTACGACCACACCACAGGGAAAATGCCGGTTGTCGTCCGATCACCGAAGCCAAGTCCTGTAGGGCGAGCTTAGTACTTAGTTGGGTGACCACTTGGGAATACCCCGTGTTGTAGACTTTTGACGTCGTTTTTCTATTTTCGGTTTTGAGAAGGTTCACTTTAATAAGCAACATTTCAGTTGTCTGTTTAGTCTACGACAACACCTCAGGGAAAATGCCGGTTCTCGTCCGATCACCGAAGCCAAGTCCTGTAGGGTGAGGTTAGTACTTAGTTGGATGACCACTTGGGAATACCCCGTGTTTTAGACTCTTGACGTCGTTTTTCTATTTTCGGTTTTAAAAAGGTTCACTTTAATAAGCAACATTTAAACTGTCTCTTTAGTCTACGACCACACCACAGGGAAAATGCCGATTCTCGTCCGATCACGGTAGCCAAGTCCTGTAGGGCGAGGTTAGTACTTAGTTGGGTGACCACTTGGGAATACCCCGTGTTGTAGACTTTTGACGTCGTTTTTCTATTTTCGGTTTTGAGAAGGTTCACCTTAATAAGCAACATTTAAACTGTCTCTTTCGTCTACGACCACACCACAGGGAAAATGCCGGTTCTCGTCCGATCACCGAAGCCAAGTCTAGTAGGGTGAGGTTAGTACTTAGTTGGATGACCACTTGGGAATACCCCGTGTTTTAGACTCTTCACGTCGTTTTTCTATTTTCGGTTTTGAAAAGGTTCACTTTAATAAGCAACATTTAACCTGTCCCTTTTGTCTACGACCACACCACAGGGAAAATGCCGGCTTTCGTCCGATCACCGAAGCCAACTCCTGTAGAGCGAGGTTAGTACTGAGTTGGGTGACCACTTGGGAATACCCCGTGTTGTAGACTTTTGACGTCGTTTTTCCATTTTCCGTTTTGAGAAGGTTCACTTTAATACGAGACATTTCAATTGTCTGTTTCGTCTACGACCACACCACAGGGAAAATGCCGGTTCTCGTCCGATCACCGAAGCCAAGTCCTGTAGGGCGAGGATAGTACTTAGTTGGGTGACCACTTGGGAATACCCCGTGTTGTAGACTTTTGACGTCGTTTTTCTATTTTCGGGTTTTAGAAGGTTCACTTTAATAAGCAACATTTCAATTGACTGTTTCGTCTACCACCACACCACAGGGAAAATGCCGGTTCTCGTCCGATCACCGAAGCCAAGTCCTGTAGGGCGAGGTTAGTACTTAGTTGGGTGACCACTTGGGAATATCCCGTGTTGTAGACTTTTGACGTCGTTTTTCAATTTTCAGTTTTGAAAAGGTTCACTTTATTAAGCAACATTTAAACTGTCTCTTCCGTCTACGACCACACCAAAGAGAAAATGCCGGTTCTCGTCTGATCACCGAAGCCAAGTCCTGTAGGCCGAGGTTAGTTCTTAGTTGGGTGACCACTTGGGAATACCCCGTGTTGTAGACTTTTGACGTCGTTTTTCAATTTTCGGTTTTGAGAAGGTTCACTTTAATAAGCAACATTTAAACTGTCTCTTTCGTCTACGACCACACCACAGGGAAAATGCCGGTTTTCGTCCGATCACCGAAGCCAAGTCCTGTAGTTCTAGGTTAGTACTAAGTTGGGTGACCACTTGGGAATACCCCGTGTTGTAGACTTTTGACGTCGTTTTTCTATTTTCCGTTTTCAGAAGGTTCACTTTAATAAGCAACATTTCAATTGTCTCTTTAGTCTACGACCACACCACAGGGAAAATGCCGGTTCTCGTCCGATCACCGAAGCCAAGTCCTGTAGGGCGAGGTTAGTAGTTAGTTGGGTGACCACTTGGGAATACCCCGTGTTGTAGAGTTTTGACGTCGTTTTTCTATTTTCGGTTTTGAGAAGGTTCACTTTAATAAGCAACATTTCAACTGTCTCTTTCGTCTACGACCACACCACAGGGAAAATGCCGGTTCTTGTCCGATGACCGAAGCCAAGTCCTGTAGGGCGAGGTTAGTACTTAGTTGGGTGACCACTTGGGAATACCCCGTGTTGTAGACTTTTGACGTCGTTTTTCTATTTTCGGTTTTGAGAAGGTTCACTTTAAAAAGCAACATTTAACCTGTCTCTTTTGTCTACGACCACACCACAAGGAAAATGCCGGCTTTCGTCCGATCACCGAAGCCAACTCCTGTAGAGCGAGGTTAGTACTTAGTTGGATGACCACTTGGGAATACCCCGTGTTGTAGACTTTTGACGTCGTTTTTCTATTTTCCGTTTTGAGAAGGTTCACTTTAATAAGCAACATTTCAACTATCTCTTTCCTCTACGACCACACCACAAGGAAAATGCCGGATCTCGTCCGATCACCGAAGCCAAGTCCTGTAGGGCGAGGTTAGTACTTAGTTGGGTGACCACTTGGGAATACCCCGTGTTGTAGACTTTTGACATTGTTTTTCTATTTTCCGTTTTGAGAAGGTTCACTTTAATAAGCAACATTTCAATTGTTTGTTTTGTCTACGACCACACCACAGGGAAAATGCCGGTTGTCGTCCGATCACCGAAGCCAAGTCCTGTAGGGCGAGCTTAGTACTTAGTTGGGTGACCACTTGGGAATACCCCGTGTTGTAGACTTTTGACGTCGTTTTTCTATTTTCGGTTTTGAGAAGGTTCACTTTAATAAGCAACATTTCAGTTGTCTGTTTAGTCTACGACAACACCTCAGGGAAAATGCCGGTTCTCGTCCGATCACCGAAGCCAAGTCCTGTAGGGTGAGGTTAGTACTTAGTTGGATGACCACTTGGGAATACCCCGTGTTTTAGACTCTTGACGTCGTTTTTCTATTTTCGGTTTTAAAAAGGTTCACTTTAATAAGCAACATTTAAACTGTCTCTTTAGTCTACGACCACACCACAGGGAAAATGCCGGTTCTCGTCCTATCACAGAGGCCAAGTCCTGTAGGGCGAGGTTAGTACTTAGTTGGGTGACAACTTGGGAATACCCCGTGTTGTAGAATTTTTACGTCGTTTTTCTATTTTCTGTTCTGAGAAGGTTCACTTTAATAAGCAACATTTAAACTGTCTCTTTCGTCTACGACCACACCACAGGGAAAATGCCGGTTCTCGTCCGATCACCGAAGCCAAGTCCTGTAGGGCGAGGTTAGTACTTAGTTGGGTGACCACTTGGGAATACCCCGTGTTGTAGACTTTTGACGTCGTTGTTCAATTTTCGGTTTTGAGAAGGTTCACTTTAAAAAGCAACATTTCAACTCTCTGTTTCGTCTACGACCACACCACAGGGAAAATGCCGGTTCTCGTCCGATCACCGAAGCCAAGTCCTGTAGGGCGAGGTTAGTACTTAGTTGGGTGACCACTTGGGAATACCCCGTGTTGTAGAATTTTTACGTCGTTTTTCTATTTTCGGGTTTTAGAAGGTTCACTTTAATAAGCAACATTTCAACTGTCTCTTTCGCCTACGACCACACCACAGGGAAAATGCCGGTTCTCGTCCGATCACCGAAGCCAAGTCCTGTAGGGCGAGGTTAGTACTTAGTTGGGTGACCACTTGGGAATACCCCGTGTTGTAGACTTTTGACGTCGTTTTTCAATTTTCGGTTTTGAGAACGTTCACTTTATTAAGCAACATTTAAACTGTCTCTTTCGTCTACGACCACACCACAGGGAAAATGCCGGTTCTCGTCCGATCACCGAAGCCAAGTCCTGTAGGCCGAGGTTAGTACTTAGTTGGGTGACCACTTGGCAATACCCCGTGTTGTAGACTTTTGACGTCGTTTTTCTATTTTCGGTTTTGAGAAGGTTCACTTTAATAAGCAACATTTAACCTGTCTCTTTTGTCTACAACCACGCCACAGGGAAAATGCCGGCTTTCGTCCGATCACGGAAGCCAACTCCTGTAGAGCGAGGTTAGTACTTAGTTGGATGACCACTTGGGAATACCCCGTGTTGTAGACTTTTGACGTCGTTTTTCTTTTTTCCGTTTTGAGAAGGTTCACTTTAATAAGCAAAATTTCAACTGTCTCTTTCGTCTACGACCACACCACAGGGAAAATGCCGGTTCTCGTCCGATCACCGAAGCCAAGTCCTGTAGGGCGAGGTTAGTACTTAGTTGGGTGACCACTTGGCAATACCCCGTTTTGTAGACTTTTGACGTCGTTTTTCTATTTTCGGGTTTTAGAGGGTTCACTTTAATAAGCAACATTTCAACTGTCTCCTTCGCCTACGACCACACCACAGGGAAAATGCCGGTTCTCGTCCGATCACCGAAGCCAAGTACTGTAGGGCGAGGTTAGTACTTAGTTGTGTGACCACTTGGGAATACCCCGTGTTGTAGACTTTTGATGTCGTTTTTCTATTTTCCGTTTTTAGAAGGTTCACTTTAATAAGCAACATTTCAACTGTCTCTTTCGTCTACGACCACACCTCAGGGAAAATGCCGGTTCTCGTCCGATCACCGAAGCCAAGTCTTGTAGGGCGAGGTTCGCACTTAGTTGGGTGACCACTTGGGAATACCCCGTGTTGTAGACGTTTTCGGTTTTGAGAAGGTTCACTTTAATTAGCAACATTTCAACTGTCTCTTTCGTCTACGACCACACCACAGGGAAAATGCCAGTTCTCGTCCGATCACCGAAGCCAAGTCCTGTAGGGCGAGGTTAGTACTTAGTTGGGTGACCACTTGGGAATACCCCGTGTTGTAGACTTTTGACGTCGTTTTTCTATTTTCGGTTTTGAGAAGGTTCACTTTAATAAGCAACATTTCAACTGTCTCTTTCGTCTACGACCACACCTCAGGGAAAATGCCGGTTCTCGTCCGATCACCGAAGCCAAGTCCTGTAGGGCGCGGTTAGTACTTAGTTGTGTGACCACTTGGGAATACCCCGTGTTGTAGACTTTTGACGTCGTTTTTCTATTTTCGGTTTTGAGAAGTTTCACTTTAATAAGCAACATTTAACCTGTCTCTTTCGTCTACGACCACACCACAGGGAAAATGCCGGTTCTCGTCTGATCACCGAAGCCAAGTCCTGTAGGGCGAGGTTAGTACTTAGTTGGGTGACCACTTGGGAATTCCTCGTGTTGTAGACTTTTGACGTCGTTTTTCTATTTTCGGTTTTGAAAAGGTGCACTTTAAAAAGCAACAATTAACCTGTCTGTTTCGTCTACGACTACACCACAGGGAAAATGCCTGTTCTCGTCCGATCACCGAAGCCAAGTCCTGTAGGGCGCGGTTACTACTTAGTTGGGTGACCACTTGGGAATACCCCGTGTTGTAGACTTTTGACGTCGTTTTTCTATTTTCGGTTTTGAGAAGGTTCACTTTAATAAGCAACATTTAAACTGTCTCTTTCGTCTACGACCACACCACAGGGAAAATGCCGGTTCTCGTCCGATCACCGAAGCCAAGTCCTGTAGGGCGCGGTTAGTACTTAGTTGGGTGACCACTTGGGAATACCCCGTGTTGTACACTTTTGACGTCGTTTTTCTATTTTCGGTTTTGAGAAGGTTCACTTTAATAAGCAACATTTCAACTGTCTCTTTCGTCTACGACCACACCACAGAGAAAATGCCGGTTCTCGTCCGATCACCGAAGCCAAGTCCTGTACTGCGCGGTTAGTACTTAGTTGGGTGACCACTTGGGAATACCCCGTGTTGTAGACGTTTGACGTCGTTTTTCTATTTTCGGTTTTAAGAAGGTTCACTTTAATAAGCAACATTTAAACTGTCTCTTTCGTCTACGACCACACCTCAGGGAAAATGCCGGTTCTCGTCCGATCACCGAAGCCAAGTCTTGTTGGGCGAGGTTAGTACTTAATTGGGTGACCACTTGGGAATACCCCGTGTTGTAGACTTTTGACGTCCTTTTTCTATTTTCGGTTTTGAGAAGGTTCACTTTAATAAGCAACATTTAAACTGTCTCTTTTGTCTACGACCACACCACAGGGAAAATGCCGGTTTTCATCCGATCGCCGGAGCCAAGTCCTGTAGGGCGAGGTTAGTACTTAGTTGGGTGACCACTTAGGAATACCCCGTGTTGTAGACTTTTGATGTTGCTTTTCTATTTTCGGTTTTGAGAAGGTTCACTTTAATAATGAACATTTAAACTGTCTCTTTCGTCTACGATCACACCACAGGGAAAATGCCGGTTCTTGTCCGATCACCGAAGCCAAGTCCTGTAGGGCGAGGTTAGTACTTAGTAGGGTGACCACTTGGGAATACCCCGTGTTGTAGACTTTTGACGTCGTTTTTTTATTTTCGGTTTTGAGAAGGTTCACTTTCAAAAGCAACAATTAACCTGTCTGTTTCGTCTACGACCACACCACAGGGAAAATGCCGGTTCTCGTCCGATCACAGAAGCCAAGTCCTGTAGGGCGAGGTTAGTACTTAGGTTTGTGACCACTTGGGAATAACCCGTGTTGTAGACTTTTTTGCGTCGTTTTTCTATTTTCGGTTTTGAGAAGGTTCACTTTAATAAGCAACATTTAACCTGTCTCTTTCGTCTACGACCACACCACAGGGAAAATGCCGGTTCTCGTCCGATCACCGGAGCCAAGTCCTGTAGGGCGAGGTTAGTACTTAGTTGGGTGACCACTTGGGAATACCCCGTGTTGTAGACTTTTGACATCGTTTTTCTATTTTCGGTTGTGAGAAGGTTCACTTTAATAAGCAACATTTCAACTGTCTCTTTCGTCTACGACCACACCACAGGGAAAATGCCGGTTCTCGTCCGATCGCCGGAGCCAAGTCCTGTAGGGCGAGGTTAGTACTTAGTTGGGTGACCACTTGAAAATACCCCGTGTTGTAGACTTTTGACTTCGTTTTTCTATTTTCGGTTTTGAGAAGGTTCACTTTAATAAGCAACATTTCAACTGTCTCTTTCGTCTACGACCACACCACAGGGAAAATGCCGGTTCTCGTCCGATCACCGAAGCCAAGTCCTGTACTGCGCGGTTAGTACTTAGTTGGGTGACCACTTGGGAATACCCCGTGTTGTAGACTTTTGACGTCGTTTTTCTATTTTCGGTTTTGAGAAGGTTCACTTTAATAAGCAACATTTCAACTGTCTCTTTCGTCTACGACCACACCACAGGGAAAATGCCGGTTCTCGTCCGATCACCGAAGCCAAGTCCTGTAGGGCGAGGTTAGTACTTAGTTGGGTGACGACTTGGGAATACCTCGTGTTGTAGACTTTTGACGTCGTTTTTCTATTTTCGGTTTTGAGAAGGTGCACTTTAAAAAGCAACAATTAACCTGTCTGTTTCGTCTACGACCACACCACAGGGAAAATGCCGGTTCTCGTCCGATCACAGAAGCCAAGTCCTGTAGGGCGAGGTTAGTACTTAGTTGGGTGACCACTTGGGAATACCCCGTGTTGTAGACTTTTGACATCGTTTTTCTATTTTCGGTTTTGAGAAGGTTCACTTTAATAAGCAACATTTAAACTGTCTCTTTCGTCTACGACCACACCACAGGGAAAATGCCGGTTCTCGTGCGATCACCAGAGCTAAGTCCTGTAGGGCGAGGTTAGTACTTAGTTGGGTGACCACTTGGGAATACCCCGTGTTGTAGACTTTTGACTTGGTTTTTCTATTTTCGGTTTTGAGAAGGTTCACTTTAATAAGCAACATTTCAACTGTCTCTTTCGTCTACGACCACACCACAGGGAAAATGCCGGTTCTCGGACCGGTTGTCTCGTGCTCTGCGTGGTATCTGGAGAATCCTTGTCTTTATTAAGCCATCGAGGGCTAAGTTTACCTCATAGTGGTTGCTAAGAAGTTTATCTGTTAGCGTGTTGAATTTTTTTGTGAAAAATTGAACGTGATCAATAGTTGTTAAAGTTTGAACGTTTTTCTTTCGGAACGCCAATATGGCGGACCGGAAGGGAAGAAGCGTGACGTTTCGTTCGCCCGAAAGAATTGGGCTTGGAGATCTCAAGGCTGCAATCGAGAAAGAAATTCAAGATACAATTGTAGTTTTTCAAAATCTTGGAGACGATGTGTATCTTTTGGAGCTGGAATCGGGAGGTGATGCCGAAGTACTGGTCAACAATGGCTTTGACATCAACGAGTTCCATATTGATTGCTCCCCGCCGCATGGAAAGTTTTTAAACGTGAGCATAATGGGTTTGCGATCTTATGTTGAAGATGACGAAGTTAAGTTAGTGCTAAGCGAATACGGAGAGCTCAAAAGTGATGTTATTCGTCTAAAGTACAAGGCAGACCACGACCTTGCGGGATTGGAAAATGGTAATCGCCTAGTTAACATGGTTCTCGATAAACCGTCTATTCCCTATTCATTACGTATTGGTGGCGAATGGTGCCGAGTGATCCACAACAATCAACAGCCAGTGTGTCTTGAATGTAGTGAGCTTGGGCACACGAAAAGAAACTGCCCGAGTATTCGTTGCCGTGTGTGTAAGCAATTGGGCCATATGTCGTACAATTGTGACCAAAGAGAAGATCAAAATGGCGAAGCGCCTGATGTACACTCAGCAAATGATGAACAGCCTGAGGCAAGCGGACAACCACAGGCCCCTGAAGGCGATAATATTGGAAATGAACACATTCAGTCTAACATTGACTCTTCTGTAAATAAAGATCCACATCCTGACTCTAAAAAAGAGGACATGGACTATGATGATCGTGCTCAAAGTTTAAAGAGACAGCATGTTACGGACTCTGACTCTGACAAGGTAGCCTCCGCTCGAAGAACGAGGTTAAAACCTGTTCCCATTCTATCGAGCAGGAGAAAAGCGGACAAAAAGATTGCTAAAGCGTCTGACAAGTTACCTTCGTAGCTGCGGCATTTGTATTTTTATTTAATTTTAACCACAATGGAGCTTCGCATTTCTCTATTTAACTTAATCATGGCAGTTCTCATATCCGTAAACTCACAGGGGCTTCGTTCCCCTGATCGTCGAAAATCTGCGTTTTCCTATTTTTTTACGACATCGACTGGACATTATCTTACTTCAAGAAACTCACTGGACTGTTGACATGGAAATGCAAATCAAAAGCGAATGGAACGGAGATGTCATCTTTAATCATGGCACGAATAACGCCAGAGGTGTTGCTATTCTCATTCATTCACGACTGGATTACAATGTGACTCAAACTAGAAGTGATAATGAAGGACGCGTTTTAAATATTGTGCTGAATATTGATGGTCACGTTCTAAATATCGTGAACATTTACGCGCCTCAAACGGACAGCGCTCGTCAAATGTTCTTCTCTAGCCTGGACCAATTTATTTCTGACGTTGATGACAATATAATCGGTGGGGATTTTAACTGCATAGCAAACGTGAAGCTGGACAAAATAGGCGGAAATCAGGATATTAGACAACTAGCCGCAGCATCTTTACAATCCATCTGTTCGCAATTCATCTTATCTGATATTTGGCGTGATCGCCACAAAGATGCACGAGCATTTACCTGGACTGGACGTCATCCTACGGATGGCTCTTTTATTTCCACACGTATTGACAAGTTTCTTGTTAGCAGGACACTGAATCCTTTTGTTTTGGACACTTCTATCAAGCCATTCCCGCATTCCGACCATGACTATGTTTGTTTAGTTTTAAATTTTGATCAAGTTGTACGTGGCCCTGGATACTGGCATTTTAATAGTGAATTGCTCTGTGACGCAGCATTCGAAGCTCAAATAAAAGACTTCTGGACTGACTGGCAAACAAAATACGACGACTTTATCGATCCACTCCTCTGGTGGGATAAAGCTAAACAGCACTTTAAGATCATCGCAATCTCCTGTGCGAAAATAATTGGAAAACAAAAGCGACACGAAAGGTTCCAACTGGAACGGAAGCTAGAACAGCTACACGAGAAGTCCTTCTCTGGTAACGCGCGTGATATCGAAGAATATCTTGTAGCAAAGGAAAAACTGAAAGAGTTAGACCTTAAGGATTTGGAAGCTGTCAAGATTCGAACGAAAGCGCAATTTTTGGAAGAAGGAGAAAGGAGCATCCGTTACTTCTACTCCCTCGAGAAAAGCAGGAGAGCGGACCAAACAATTCGCGTGTTAACGAAAGAAAATCTTGATACTGTTTCTGAACCACAAGACCTGTTAAAAGAAACATACCACTTCTACAAAGTCCTATATACTGCGCAACCCTGTGATGAAGATGCGAGGAACCAATTTCGAAATGTTGACATTCCAAAGTTATCTGACAATGCACGCAAATCTTGCGAAGGTCTTATCATGGAAGAAGAACTGCAGAAAGCTGTGAGCTCGATGGAAAATAATAAATCCCCTGGAATAGATGGCTTGACAACGAATTTTTACAAGCACTTTTGGCCTATTTTAAGCGAGAAATTGACACGTGTTTATAATCATGCTTTCCGTACAGGAGCCCTCGCGGTATCTCAGAGGCGAGGTGTAATTTCGTTACTGTTCAAGAAGGGGGACCGCACTCAGCTCAAAAACTGGAGACCAGTCACATTATTAAACACTGACTATAAGATCTTGACTAAGGCGCTCGCGAACAGGCTTCAGCAAGTTCTACCGCTTATCATACACACGGATCAGACTGCCTCTATTAAAGGAAGAACTATCAATGACAACACGCGACTTCTACATGATGTTGTTGCTTATGCAAATGAGAAAGATATCCCTCTCGCCCTTATCAGTGTAGATCAGCTTAAAGCTTTCGATAGAGTCTCGCACGAGTTTCTATTCACCTGTTTAGAACATTTTGGCTTTGGACCGAACTTTGTTCAATGGATTAAACTAATATATAATTCTGTTTCAAGTTCCGTAAAAACAAATGGCTGGCTTACTGCTTTCAATACTCTGGAACGTGGACTTAGGCAGGGTTGTGCCCTATCTATGCCCTTATATGTGTTAACTGCCGAGACGATGGCCATTAATATACGGCAAAACCCAAGAATACACGGAATACGGCCGCCTGGTTCTCAAAAAGAGTTAAAATTGTCACAGTACGCTGATGACACCACCTTGCTATTGTCAGATGATCACTCTATTGATGAAGTCTTCAACACCTTTGACCTGTACGAACGCGCTTCTGGAGCGAAGATCAACAAAGGGAAATGTAAGGGACTCTGGTGCGGAGCATTTGCACACAGAACTGAACAACTTGGTGACTATGATTGGTTTAACGACCTTATCCCTGACAAAATTCTCGGACAATTCATCGGCAACGTAGACTGTACGAGACGCAACTGGGAAGCTAAGATTCAGAAGATTAATAACATTATTGCTGCTTGGCGCCACAGAGACTTAAGTTTCAAAGGAAAAGCGTTGATAATAAACGGCCTGCTAACATCTACACTTTGGTTTAACGCAACGTCACTGCCCGTACCTTCTTGGGCAATAGTGCAAATTGAAGAGTCTATTTACAACTTCTTTTGGAGCTATAAGCGTCATTTGGTAAACAAAGACATCCTAGCCCTACCTGTCCAGCATGGTGGATTCAACATCCCCAGAATTAAAACAAAAGTTCAGTCCCTGCGACTTAACACCTTGAGAAGATTATTGTCCGCAGAAGACGCACATTGGAAACACTTTGTCACGCATTTCTTCAGCATCTCTCACATGAATCTAGGGAAATTTTCACTTGTCCTCGATTTCAGCACCAGACAAATAGGTCGCGACGTACCGACATTTCATAAAGAACTACTCCTTGTATAGCAGCAGCATAAACATCTCCGTACAAGAACTAACATTCCGGACAATGTAAAAAGTATTCTATCTGAACCGCTCTTCCAAAATGAACTGATATCTCTCAATGACCAACCGCTTCCTGTCTTTGCCGATTGGGTAACGGCCGGTGTCACTCAGGTCAAAGACATCTGTTACGAGGTAGCGCCAGGCTATCTGCCAACTAATGCTGTTCACGAGTTGTTGATCGAACAAGGTGAGCGCACTTTAGAACGAACCGAGTGTGAATTAAGGAAAATTCGTTCTTCTATACCACCCGAATGGACGAGTAAGATCCAGTCTGAACCCACGGATCAACAACCCGATCTACAGCCCTGCTTTGAGGTCAAGACCCCTGATTCAAACGATGCTTTGGATATCCTGAACTGCAAAACAAGCATTTTCTATCGTCAGCTTCTCGCAGATAGGCAGACCGTCATCCCTGCACTAGATTACTGGAAAGAAAACCTCAATCCGGAACCGACATTTAACGCCAAACAATGGAAAACACTTTATCCACCGTTAATTACTCACAAACACGGAGACCTCAACTGGAAGATTGCTCACCGAGTTCTACAGACGGCCTTATCTCTGAACAGGATGGGCGTGTATGCAACTCCAAACTGTCATCGATGCGGAGCTACGGACACCATAGAGCACGCCATGTTAGATTGTCCTACCGTGGATAACTTTTGGAACGAAATCCAGGCGTACGTGGACAAAATCACCGATAAAGCATTGTTACTCACCACACAAGTAAAGTTATTTGGCAACGTGAAAACGAAAAATGACCAACTTGGCTCGAGAACAATAGACTTGGTAAACTGGACATTGACTTTGGCCCGCTGGGCAATTCATAAATCAGCTGTTAATTATCGAGTGCGAAGCCTAACATTTCAACCGGAAACTATTTTTAGAGCTATGCTTAAATCTCATCTAAGTTTTCAATTCAAGTTGTATAAGTCTGGACACATGCAGTATTACTTTCCATTCCACTGGTGTTTAGTAGAAGCCTTTGCAAAAGTGGATAATGAATCTCTAGTATTTACATTGTAAACAGATAACTGTAGAGTCAAATATTTGTATATCCAGATAATTGTAGAGCCAAATTGTGTATAACTAGATAACTGTACAACTAGATAACTGTAGATTCAAATACTGTATAACTAGGAATAAAAAGCTCTATGAGCCTTTTTAGAGAAAAAAAAAACCGGTTCTCGTCCGATCACCGAAGCCAAGTCCTGTAGGGCGAGGTTAGTACTTAGTTGGGTGACCACTTGGGAATACCCCGTGTTGTAGACTTTTGACGTCGTTTTTCTATTTTCGGTTTTGAGAAGGTTTACTTTAATAAGCAACATTTCAAGTGTCTATTCCGTCTACGACCACACCACAGGGAAAATGCCGGTTCTCGTCCGATCACCGAAGCCAAGTCCTCTAGGGCGAGGTGAGTACTTAGTTGGGTGACCACTTGGGAATACCCCGTGTTGTAGACTTTTGACGTCGTTTTTCCTTCGTCTACGACCACACCATAGGGAAAATGCCGGTTCTCGTCCGATCACCTAAGCCAAGTCTTGTAGGGCGAGGTTAGTACTTAGTTGGGTGACTACATTTCAAGTGTCTCTCGTCTACGACCACACCACTAGGAAAATGCCAGTTCTCGTCCGATCACCTAAGCCAAGTCCTGTAGGGCGAGGTTAGTACTTAGTTGGGTGACCACTTGGGAATACCCCGTGTTGTAGACGTTTGACGTCCTTTCTGATCGTTGGTTTTGAGAAGGTTCACGTTGATAAGCTAAATTTCAAGTTTCTCTTTTGTCTACGACCTCACCAAAGGGAAAATGCCGGTTCTCTTGCTGATCATCGAGTTTAGATAGTTTTTCTGGATTGGCTTTCCTGGAAGCCAATATGGCGGACCGGAAAGCCCGAAGTGTCACCTTTCAACGCCGCATCGTTTGGATGTCGACGCCCTGAAAGTTGCAGTTGAGAAAGAAATCAAGGAAAATATTGTTGTATTTCAAGATTTAGGAAGTGGGGAGTACCTTTTGGAACTGGAATTGCGTTTGGATACTCAGCATCTAATTGAAAATGGCTTCGATGTTGAGGAGTGTCAAATCATTTGTCATCCGCCTCAAGGAAAGTTTGTTAATGTCAGCATCATGGGTCTAAGATCTTATATAGACGACGATGATGTCAAGTCCGCCTTGGAGGATTTCGGCTCGATCAAGAGCGATGTAATTAGACTGAAATAGAAGAGTGACCATGAATTGTAAGAGTTGGTAAATGGCAATCGTTTGGTGAAAATGATATTGGAGAAGACGTCGATACCTTTCTCTCTTAGAGTAGGCGGTGAGTGGTGCCGAATCATTCCCAATAACCGGCAGCCGGTGTGTTTGGAATGCAAAGAGCTAGGTCACACAAGAAAGTGTTGCCCGAAGGTGAAATGTAGGGTATGCCATTAATTAGGCCACATGTCCTATAACTGTGAACATCGGGAGCAGAGCGACCAGGAAACAGAATAGTAAGAAGAGGCTAGAGAAGAGGAAACCAGCGTCAATGAGACTACCCGCCAAACTCCACTTGCGGGAGAGAATTTTAATCAACGTGAAAATACTGCAGAAAAAATGGATTATGAGGACAAATGTCAAGGTCAGAAAAGGCATCACACAACTGACTCGGACTCTGATGGACTTCTCTTCGGCGTCCGATAATGAAGCCGGCTCCGAATATTCCGGCCCGTGAAAAAGATAAGAAAGCAGACTCTGGTGCTGATACTCCGTCCTGAAGATGAATGTATTTTTATTTTTGTTTACAAACACCCAATGGACTTTATTCCATTGCAAATGAAACACGAATGGGATGGTGAAGTCATTTTTAATCATGGAACAAATACAGCGAGAGGTGTCGCGATTCTTATTCATTCGCGCCTTGAGTGTGATATTACACAAACACGACGTAAGAATGAGGGCCGCATTTTAAATGTTTTACTTGACCTTGAAGATCACACCTTGAATATTGTTAACATTTGTGTGCCTGAAACTGATAGTGATCCACAGGCTTTCCTTTCTGGTCTGGATGTTTTTTCGTTGGTGACTATGAAACCATAATTGGTGGTGACTTTAACTCGCGGTTCGATAAGTTCGGTGGAAATCCGAATGTCAGACAACTGGCATCATCATCTTTACAATTGCTTGGTACACAATGCAATTTATTCTATGAATGGCGTGATCGCCATAAGGATGAACGATGCTATACATGGACTGGTCGTCACCCCACCAATGGCTCATTTATTCGTATTCGCATTGACAAGTTCTTAATTAGCCGCACAATGAACCAGTTCGTCACCGACACCTTAATCAAGCCTTTTGCACACTGACCATGACTACATGTTTTTAATTCTGAACTTTGATCACATAAATCGAGGACCTGGATATTGGCACTTTAACAATGAACTACTTACTGACGCGGCTTTTGAGTCTGAAATCAACGATTTTTGCACTGTTTGGCAAACAAAATATGATGAATTCCCTGACCCACTTGTTTGGTGGGACAAAGCCAACCAACAGTTTAAGGTCATTGCTATCCGCTGTACTAAACTATTTGGCAAAGCTAAGTGCCATGAGAGGTTTCAGTTGGAGCGCAAACTGGAGAGTAAATACAGGAAAAGTCTACATCTGGTAGAATTCAGGATATCGAGGAATATCTCTTAGCGAAGGATAAATTAAAACAATTAGATTTAAAACATTTGGAGGCCATAAAGATTCGGGCCAAGGCACAGTTTATAGAGGAAGGATAACGGAATTTCCGGTACTTTTATTCGCTCGAGAAAAGCAGAAGGAAGAATTAAAGTTATCACAATATGCTGATGACACTACGCTATTGTTATCCGACAATGAATCCATCGATGGAGTCTTTAACGCGTTCGATTTGTACGAACGCGCATCGGTGGCAAAAATAAACAAATGGAAATGCAAGGAGCTCTGGTGCGGAGCTTTTAAGGAGAGAACAGTTCAACTTCACGGGTTTGAGTGATAGTGACTTTATCCCTGAAAAGATTCTTGGCCTTTTCTTTGGCAACGTGGATTGTACGAGACTGAACTGGGAAACGTGGATTGTACGAGACTGAACTGGGAAATCAAAATACAGAGTGCTATCTTCTCATCAGCGCACCGTCAAGGTGTCATTAAAGCTGCAATTGATAAAGAAATTCATAACAGTGGGGTGAATTTTCAATATTTGGGTAATAAGGATTACCTTCTGGAATTAGAAACCAAAGTAGATGCAAGACTTCTCATTGAAAACGGCTTCAATGTGGAGTAAAGCCACATCAATTGCCATCCAACTCAAGGAAAGTATGTCAATGTTGGTATCAAGGATCCTAGATCAAACATAGAAGATGTATACCTCGCCCTGAGGGATTACAGAGTGATCCAAAAGTGGTCAAAGTGAGGCCTTATTGCCATGGGGTTATCCTCCGAAACATTTCTGGATGTAAAGCAACGACCAGGGAGCCAATGCCTCGCAGATTTTACCATCGGAGTCGCTTCCAAATTCTTCTGGATACAGAGCAAAGTTGGCAGAGTAAACTGCTTTTAATTTAACCATGGTGTCAGAGTGCAGACATTAAAGCAAAGTCCAAGGAGCCAATTTGGCAGAAATTTCACCTTGGGGTCACCCTCAACACATTTCTTGACGTAAAGCAAAGTTAAAATGAGTTATTTTTTCTTTTCCTATTAAATTACTTTTCATTTGTAATCGTTTTTGTAACTATTGTTTGTATCTTGTTTTTCTTTTGTGTTCTTTCCTTTGATTCTACATGTTGCAACCAAGGTAAACCATTGTTAAGTTTTTCCTATGTACCAAGCAACTCGTTTAGTTTTTGTTACTATCCTGAATAGGGGACCCTACTTAGTTAAGTTAATTTTTTATGTTGTAATCATTTATTGCAATTCTAGCAAAATAAAAAATTTCTTGAGTTCACATTTTTTCTTCAGCATAATTGATATTGCAAAGTTTGTTTTGTTAATCTTTGCCGGAGCACATGCGTACTTCTTTCAGCTCTCGCTGGCAAAAGTTTCCCTTTGTGACGTCAAGCTTTACATGTGCTCTGCGCCTTCTATTTCAGATAAAAGAATTGAAAGAAAAGTTGCGATGAGTAATCATCACTAGAATTTAAGAGAACCATTCGAGTTTGCATTTTTGTCACCGATGTGGATTTGCAATCATATGAGAACAGTGGAATCGTTGGACAGGCCGGAGTGTTACTCTTAAAAAGTCAATGTGAGTGCAATCAAGATGGCTATAAGCAGTGATATTTCGGATGTAATTGCTGTTTTTTAAGATCTTGACAACCATGATTTCTGATATAGCCAGATTCGAAGGCTGGAGAGGATACGTTGATTGAGGAAGGATTTTATGTGGATGATTCTCATGTTACTTGTCATCCTCCACACAGATGTAACACCAATGTCAGTATTTTGGGACTTTGTTCCTAGGGTGAAGACGGCAAAGTTGAGGAGAGTATGGAAAAATCAAGGGTGATGTTATCAGATTGAAATACAAAGCGGATCATGAGCTTGCTGGAATAGAAAATGGCAATCGACTAGTGAAGACGGTGCCAAGGGAGAAATCAATCCTTTAGTCTATCAGGATTGGCGGTGTGGGCAACTTGTGGGCAATGGATGTAATGAACTGGGTCATTCAAGAAAGCAAAAATATTAAAGGGACATATGTGTTTTGTTTGTGATAAGAAAGAAAAGGAATCAAACGAGGAATCGACTACGGATGCCGCTCAAGAGAACATAGGCGAGGAGCAATTGGAACTAGCAGCAAGCGAACAGTCTCGGTCTGAAACACAAGAAGCTGATCAACAGAACGAAATGATGAAAAAAAAATGGATTACAAACAAGCGCAGAGTAGAGAACGCTCACACACAACAGACTCCTCGATCAAAAATGCATCCTGCTCCGATTGTCAACAATGCACGTCAACGCAGGATAAAACTTCTGTTAAAAATAATCTGCGTTAGAAGGTGAACACAATGGACATGTATAGTACGCTTCTTTTATTTTTTCTGCTGATGACTACCCTAGCAAGTATTAACACACTGGTA
The DNA here is from genome assembly GCA_947652115.1 of Blastomussa wellsi. NCBI lineage: Eukaryota > Metazoa > Cnidaria > Anthozoa > Scleractinia > Plerogyridae > Blastomussa > Blastomussa wellsi. The sequence goes on along the minus strand of OX393574.1, from coordinate 8,579,960 downwards.
CTAAGAACTTCGGACAGATGGCGGACTGTGTTTTCGTTTTTTCAATGGAGCCGTTTTGAAATTATTTTGCTCCAAGGAACATAATGGACTGTGGAGTTAGAGATCCTGATGCCAATTAAACACGATTGGGATGGTGTGATTATAGCGGAGCTCCAGCTGCCCGAAGGGCCTCCAAGCGGAGTCCCATAATCATATGGGAAAGAAACCGAAACCCATTAGTTTATTTTCTCATGGTTATCATGGCTAGCGGTATTGCTCGTGAGCGCGTATGCACGACGACGGCGACGACGGAGTCGCGCAACATGGCGGCCATAAAGAGCCATGCCGTGTCAACACCTTGTCAGCCTTATTATCAGCTTACATCTTTGTTATATGGCGTCCATGTTATGGTCAATTGAAGACGCTGACCCGTATCACATGACCATATCGTGGGCACAGGTTGAGACTCATCGAGGTCATGTGTTTTTTGAAGTTGACCGCTGACCAGGTATGTTTATCATTAGATTGCAGGCTCAGATTGGACTGGCATATCATTGCCTCGCGGGCTCAAGTCCAGATTTTTTCTTGTGTTCACGTTCAGCTTGGATTTTAAAATAATTTCACGGTCGTTCCTCGGCAGAATTTCTGCAATTGGAACCGAGTTTTAATAGTGGAGCTCCATCACGTAAAAAGCAAACGGAAAGTAGCAAAGATCAACGAGTTTTAGTGAGAATGGACCCGAGAAAACAGCAAGGAAGCCTCGAGGTACCACTATTTGACAGTGCTCAAAGGTACTGTAAACATTACCGCCGTGTGGTGAGTGTCAAAAGATACTGGCGGCTCGGGGCTTAAGTTCATCATATGGAATAGGAAAGAATCGTCCATTCTTCCAGCTGTGAAGTTCTTCTAAACATGAGAAGGATGTTCAACGAAAAATTCCTGTTTCGATGGACAGCTGATCGACTTGTTTTTTTCTTTATTTGTACCGCTTTTGCTCACCGCTTTTCTTTTTGCACTGGTGCTTTCGAACATAAGTCGTAGCAAAGGCTGCTTGTACACAATGGAAACCTGTATACGTCGTGACAATGGCAATTTGGTGATGTTATTGGTAGTGTGGTTATGTACCTCTCAAATCGACTCACTTTATTTTAAACATAAATTCCTAGACTTTCTGAAGAGTCCTTCGTCTTGTTTATTCAGAACCAAATTCATGAAGTCGACTTGTGGCAAGTCTAATAAATTCCATACATGTAGATAAGTTCTGTGTTGAGAAAGTTTTCCAAGTTGTCTTTAAACCAGGAAAACATTATTTTTGCAAAGGAAAATAAATATTTGCTGGCAAAAATATGGTGATCATAATTTTCGTGTCCAGTAAATTTATTTGGTGAATCTTTCAGACTGCAGGCCCCCCAGTTTAGAAAATTGATGAAATGTTTTGGGCAAAATGCTCAAAGTTCAGAGAACAGAAGTTGGAAGAAAACTAGCCAATACAACCCTGATTGTCTGTGTCAAGCAAGTGTTCAGACAGATTTTTCATTTTGTGCTACTTGTGTGCCACAACGGCAACCTACAAGCACTTAGTGAAAGTTTTAATAAGCGTGTAAATTACGAAAGTCTAGTTTTAAATGTAACTTTTGGGCGTTTTCATACCAGTTTTACACTTACACATTTGTAGCACTGTGTATAATTGTTTCGGGTTTGAATATCACAGCCCACCCCCCAAGTCACCCCAGACTTCATGGATTGAAATCATTATCTGAACGTTTAGTCAGTGTACATGTAATTAACAGCTGACCACAAAAATACTGTAACTGTTTAAACTTGTGAAAAGCAAATAGATGGCTCCTTAATCAACACAAATGGAAATTATAGATTGTTTGGATTTTGTTGCCAAAGTTGGTCTGTTTGGTTAGTGTTAGATTTTTATGTTACTTTATTTTCTTTCATTAATTGATTCCATCTTGTCATGAAAGGTCTTTGGAGAAATATTTTGACCTAACGCGCTCTCAACGCCAGAACCAGAACCAGAACGCCAGAGCCAGAACGCGACGCTGCCTGAAACGTCACCGGAACTAATTTGCTCATAAAGTGCTTCACTGCGCATGCTTGGCGCTGAACTGCAACGCGTCTTCACGTTTAGAACACGAGGCTTGCACTTGCAGTGTTTCCAGAAAACGTGAGTAGTTTATGCTGAATTTGATTATTGTTTGATTATTGTAAAGTGTACCTTGGACAAAGATGTTTGAAATAGGGATTTTAGTGGGAGGCGTGGTTGCCTAATGGTTCGTTGGCTGGACTCCGGATCTGACGGCCCGGGTTCAGACTTTACCTTTACCTTTTTTACCAAAACTGAAAAGGACCATCTGTTTGACTTCCACAGGAAAACCGTTTTACGAAATGTACGGACTGCACAAAGTATAAGCAAGAGAAAGAAAAAACCATGGACAAAGCCAGACGAGCAGAGATTGATAAGATGCTTAAACTTCATCTTGAATTGGTTTGGTAAGCATGCATACAGTTTTGAAAGAGTTTTTTGGTGAATTTGCAGAGTAGTTTATGATTTCAGATGAAGCTTTTGCAACTCTGTCTGTTATCAAGTCAGGGTTTAATGTTTGAATATTATATCAGTTTTTGCAGGTAAGAAAGAAGGGTGCATTACCTTCATCGATACAAGGCACGAACCTGCGTGGCAAACATTGCAGATGGCATGGTTCAGCATACCACCAATATACCAAACCTGAGAAGAATTAGTAAGGCCATGTCTGCCCTCACAACTGTGGGAACCCATCTTGTTGGCGATATCATACATAGTGGCCAGTCACCACATGGGAAAGAAGTTTATGGGTCGTTTGATTATTACCAATTCCCACATGACTCTAACCTAACAATGACTGTTCTGCTGGATGTTCTTGTATACTGGACTCTCAATTACTTGCTGCCCCCAATTTTGTATCTCCAGTTTGACAACTGTGTTGGAGAGAACAAAAATCAGCATCACACGTTTGCTCTCCTTGCACTTCTAGTTGAAGAGAAGATATTTGAGAAGGTATGTGTATTGTTTAGCAATTCTCATTATTAATTTCGTAATGTGGCACATGGAAGCAGCTTCATTCATCAAGTTTCATCTAGAGAGTTTCAGATACACAGGATAAAATAGTGACCAATCCTGAAACAAATTGGTTAGTGCTGAGTCATTTGCATGAAAGCTTTATATTCATACCGAGTCTGTAAATTTAATTTGACTAAATAATTTCAGTGTCTGTCATATTATACATCTACAATAGGTCTTGTTATTAAGAGCAGAGAATATTTCTTAACACCAGTTTGTAATTTTTCTGTAGATAAGAGTAAATTTCCTTCCTGTTGGCCACACTCACAAAAATATTGATGCTTTCTTTGGAGTGTTTTCCAAGTTTTTAGACAAGTTAGATGTGTACGGTGAGAAGCCCAACATTAGAGATTGAATATTACCTTTGGCCTTCATATTTTTCTGGGTGATGGCACTAATGGTATTTGGCTATCGATAAACACCTATTAGAAGTGCAGTGGAAAAATCTTCTTAATGACTCCATGAGTGACTCCACGAGTGCTAAACTCTTTGTTAAGCTTGTAGCATACTTTTGTTACTTTTCTTGTTAATAAATAATTGTTTTTCTTGTGTTTATAGAATATTCATACTGTCTTTTTTCACTTGATAATGACATCTGAGAACATTGAAACGTCATGTAATTTTTAACTGTTTTTAAAAATTTATTAAATGCATTTAAGAAAATTTTCACAATTTTTCACAACATTAAATTTTGTCATAATTATTTTAATTAATATTCTGTTTTCAAGAATTGCTGAGGGCACTGTCATCATGCATGAGTTATCCAACACCAAGACCATATCAGCTGAAGATGGTGTATGACATACAATCATGGATTGAGGAGCATGCAGAGGAATTGCATGCACATAGAGTTCCAAAGTGTTTCAAGTTTGAGCGCAACGATGCTGGCAAGGCTGTGATGTTTTATAGGAACTGGAGCCATGAAGAGTGGCTTGGACCAGTTTTTATTTTGAAATCTTGAAGGTAGATTTGTATCATTTCAAAAATGATTTGCATTGGGGCACTAATTGATTCTTGAACATGATAAAATTGCTTCATTCTCTTTTTTTAATATACATGTACCTACAGGCAATGCATTCATTACTTAACTAAAACTGTAAAAGATCTTTGCATACATTCTCAAGTGAAGGAAGTTCAAGCCATCTGCTATAACCCCATGCGTACTTTGTACTATGTCGAGATTAAAAAATATGTGTTACTAAACAATTCTTTTATTTTAATCTACATTCAGTCTTTACCCACTGGAAAGCCCAATCTTGTCACTCCCTCACTAGCAAACTTGGATGTGGATGCTTTGAGACATGACATGATGCAGCAAATGCATGGGAGGCGTGGCTCAATCGACTGGATGGACTTACACATGTTCCTGACAGTTATAGGTGGC
>OX393574.1:8550488-8567988 GCA_947652115.1 Blastomussa wellsi | reverse complement strand
TCTGTGGTCTTTATTTAAAACAAACTAAAACAGATTGTTTTTGTTTTCATACAGTAATGTGATGTACTGGACAAGCGAGCATGATGTCTTGTTATACAGAGAGGTTTTTTCCGAGAATCCGTACAAAACAAGAAAGGGTTCGTCGCAAAGAAGCGAAATGTGGGATAGAATAGCCAACACTTTGTTGTGCCTGTCTTTGCTGTGGATAAAAGGTCCGTAAGGGATCATGTTGATATTTTAATTAACCGAATCAAAAAGAAATTGAGAGCTGAGGTAAGGAGCTCGGGCATCGCGCCGCCCAAACCCACAGAACTTGAAATCTTGGTGGAAGAAATTGTGGCGCTCGAAGAAACAGCTGATGCAGAAATGAAAGAGGACGACGAAAGTGAGAAAGGAAAGGCTGAAAAAGAGAAGGCTAAGGCCACAGATATGGGACTTAAAGCACTTGAGAAAGTGTCGGAGACGATGAAGAGACATTCAGGCGAAAATGATCGGGAAAAAGTAAAGCCAAAAAGAGAAGGAGAAGTGGCAGCGAGACCATGTTATTCCTGTCCAAAAAAGCGGAAAAAGACCAGGAATTTAAACTTGAGGAGCTCAAGCTGAAAAAAGAGCATAACTCTTCACTAAAATCAATGTTATTATTAAGATACAATCAAGTTGTATTTAAAAAAATATTATGAGTCTGTCCCAAGGCTGTGGTCATAAATATCAAACTAAAATGCACTGTAACAATTAAATGATCTGAAACAAGTAAGTAGCTAAACACTGTTAAATCCAAAGGCCATGAATTTGGGTCTCTCTGGATTGCATTTGTCTTCAGAAACCTAATTGAAGTAGTCCTTAATTTGGGGTGGATCTATTCCAAAAAACTTCGAAGTACTGATTAAGACAACTGTGGGCGTTTCTTAAAAGCGCACACACAATGTACATTTTGCCAACAGGACTTAAGCCGATCTTTAAGTTCTTCTTGAAATCTAGGAATGCAAAGTAGTTCACAATGTCTCCAAATAGCCATTCTACCGAAACTCTGACTTGGCTCATGGCCTTGTTGAACTGTTTTTCTGCTGGTGTTAAATAAGCGGGTTTAAAGGGCCCTTGTAAATGGACACGCAAAGGGTACGCAGGGTCGCCATAAACGCATAAGGGTGTCCCATCCGGTGCAAAAGAGTACTGAGTCAGAAGTCCTGAGTCGACTAGCATACCACTATCGTGTCTCCTGCCCTCGACTGGACCAAACAGACTTGAGATAAGCCCATTTGGCGCAACTACGGACTGAAACTTTATCCCATGTACCCTTTTATGTCCGTTATAGAGAATTCTCTGGTTTTGATCTGGCTTACATAAGGGTCTCACTGTTCCATCTATGAAACCCCAACAGTTTTCGAGTGGACCTCCTACATCATGTATAGCGGCAGCAAAATGACGGAGAGAGTTTCTAGAAAGCCATGGCTGATTTAAATGTGCAAGTAGGTGGCCATATTCATCTGCTTCTGGAGAAAAGATTAACTAAGGGAAATGTAAAGGACTGTGGTGGGGAGCTCTCGATTGGCACACAGAAAACACATTTACGGTTTTCAACAGTTCAACTATTTCATTTTTAAGAGAAATCGTTGGCCAGTACCTCGGCAATGTAGACTGTACTCATGTGAACTGGGAGGCTAAAGTTGAGAAGATAAACAACACCATGGATGCCTGGCGCCACAGAGAACTAAGCTATAAGGGGAGAGCCGTTGTGATTGGTGGTCTGTTTCCTTGTACTCTTTGGTTCAATGCCACTTCGCTATCTATGCCAGCTTGGGCGATTGCGCAAATTCAGCAGGTAATCTACCGTTTTTTTTTTTCTGTTTGGACAAGCATCCACTCGTGAACAGGGATATTCTGTATCTTCCTCTGAAGAGAGGTGGTTTTAGCATTGCATGGCTTGAATCAAAGGTTTACTCCCTTGGACTGAACACTTTGCATTGATTGCTAACTGGAGAAACTGTGAATTGGAAATATTTTTCGGCCCATTTCTTGAGAGTGTCGGGTATGCAGCTTGACAGGAGAAGCTGGAGTAAAGAGTGGACATGCGTAACGAGCCACTCTCTTGTCTGATCGCGATTGACAAGCCATGCCATGCTGGGTATGTAAGATTAAGCTAGGTTTGAATGAAAGATTACTTCCTTGTATCCATTTTACTGAGTCCAAAAGGAAGGGTACACTTCTGGCCATTAATCGCATAAAATCAGATTGCTGAAGAATTGGTTTTTATTTTGGAGCTCCAGTTGTTTAGAACTTTAATACTTGACAGGTCAACTAGTACATTAGTCAAACTTGAGTCTTTTAAAACAGCACTTAAATTAAAGAAACTTTTTCTAAGGGAACAATAATAATAATAACAACAAGGAAATAGTTGAATTATATATTTCATTTTTATCATTAGTATTATAACTACTTATTGGAAATATCCACAAGGAACCTTTTTTAATGTATTTATAAATTGTTTTGTTTTAAGTTTTTATCTTACAGTGTTGTGTGCAATTTTTATTCTTTGTAATTAGATGTACAGTGTTTAGTTTTCTAGTAGGTCCACATCTGCCTTTTTTTGTTGCCACTTCCGACCTACTTTATCAAATTAAGTATGTATGTAGTCCTGGTTTCCTACCTACGAGCCAGGGGTAAACACGAGAACCTGACCAAGTATTAAGAAAACCGCGCCTGTACCTTCCAAACCATGCACGAGTTTGCTGAAGTCGTTCAAGCCATCCCGGATGAGTGGAAATTGTGTGTCACACAAGTATTAGAATCGTGTTCAAAGGTAATCACAAGCAGTGTTAATTGAACTCGCAGTTAAACAACATTTCAACTAAAATTGTTGAAAGCACTGATAATCCTGCCAAAGTTTACAACTTAGTGACAGAAGGACAACAAAATAATTATCAAGAAAAGCGAGAAGCTGATTAAAATTGCAAAGACAGTTGGCTCATTGTCCAGAGTACGAGTCTGACGATCTCGCTTCAGGCTCTGAAGACGAGAAGTAGCTTTTTACGTCCAAGGCCGCCGCTGAGAGAAAACGGAAAGTTGTCAAGGGCAGTAGTGATAATACTGTCAGCTCTTTCATGGTAAGATCTCCATTTATTATTGCATAAGAACTCAGTAAAAATGACCTAGCTCTCCACGAGTTCTCGTAGCTCAGTGGATCGAGCGCCCGCCCGGTGTTCGGGCGGTCAAGGGTTCGATTCCTGTCGGGGACTCAGAATTTCTCTTTGTCCTACGCTCGTGTCATGTTGATTAATTACTCTTTCACATTAAATTTACCGAGCTGAAAATTTGCCATCACTCTTATTTCCAACTCCGTTTATTTTTTACTTTGTGGTGTCTCTATCACATTGGTTGGATCACCTGAGCATCCAACCAGCAAGCTGTTGTGTTTATGTATTTGCAGTTAGTGTATTGAACATGAGTGGTATTGAAGGAGAAAATAATGTATGTTCATTTGAGCGTAGTGGATTAACAGTTTATAGGCCATTCAGAATTTGGTGCAAATATCAGCCGTTGCTTTTGTCGCAACCGCCCAGGACACTGGGCCAGGGACTGCATGGTCTTGTCTTTCACCTCCAATAAAAGTTGCATCTATTAATTATTCAAGCAGCATAGCACCTACCAAACACAGAACATGAATTCCATCTGATGGCGGTGAGAATACTTTGCTAACGCAATTCTGTGAGGTAATAGACTTATGAGTTTGAGAATTCAAACCGCCTGGTTAGCTGAGTTGGTTGAGCGCCGGTCTGCTGTGCAGAAGGGTTCAAGACTGGACCAACACTCAGGGTCGTATAATGACTGAGCAGAATGTGCTGCCTTTGTAATTATTTCTGCAAATGGTTAGACATTCAAGTCTTCAAGGATGAGTACTATAAATCATAGGCCCCGTCTCCTGCATCTTCAGTGTTACATGGTTAGTGGGGGACGTTAAAGAACCCACACACTTCTCGAAAGGAGTAGGGCACTTAGTTCCTGGTGTTGTGGGCCGGGTGGGTAATAAAGGAGTTGATATCAATTGAGACCTGCTTCATCACCTGGCATGGTGTTGATTCACTGTGGCGAAGTCAAATAAATAAAATAAATCAATTCAACTGTTCCAGTTTTGCCAGGAGTCAGAAGTAGTGTGATGAGGAGACGTCAAGTTTTGGCATATGATAGGTGCCCCTAAATATATATTATCTGTTATAAATGAGGGTTACCATCAGTGTTCTCCCTAGTTTTCAGCACAGCAGGTAAAATAATTTTTCAAACTGGTAAAAATATATGGGTGGAACACAGCCCGTTCAAAGGAGATATATTGGCTGTAGCTTACATGACGTACTATTTAAAAATTCGCCGGTCGTTTTGTCTTTGCCACAAACTCCTGCAATTCCTTTCCTCTCATGCTTGAACTTCAACAACAGTGTTGATGAAGGGTTGCACTCTCGAAACTTCCTTTAACCTGTCCTCTGGGTTTTGTTTAAAACATAATGAGAACTCTACAACAAAAGCTTTCTTTGCCTTTTCACCACAAGTCAGCGACATTCATTAAGCAATCTATTATTTTTTGCATGTTTCTTAAATCTGAAATATAAGCAATACTTCTCACTTCTACTTTATAAAATTAGTTTTTCTTTGTGACTTTTTTCATTCTCAGTGGACAGAGGTGATAAAATGAAAAGCAGCAGCAATTATTTCCCCTTAATTGTGGAAACTTGGCAACAAAAGGTGAACGCTTGCAGAAACAGCTCACCAAAACCTGCCCACTGACTTGGTTTATAAAAATAACATTAATTTAGTGCAATTTTGTTTATGAATATGATAGTACTATTTGATCGTGTACCCATCAGGCTGTTGTGTTTATGTATATACGGTATTTAAGGGGAAAATAATTTACGTTTGTTTGAGAGTAGCGAATTAGAACGTAACAGGTTTTTCCAAGTACAGTGAGCTGGAATGTTTGTTTCAAGGTTGTTACGAAATTAAAGCCAAGAATCCCGGTGAAAGTTTGTGCATATTTAATAAAAACCCGGCTGGCATCTGGCCGTGAATAAGATCAAATACTTTGTTTACAGAGACTGAAAGAGATGTCACTCTGTTTGCCATCCAATATTCGTATAATAAACGGCGGAAATAAAAAACCTTGTTCAAAAAGTTTTACCAAGCGCAGTACACCTGGAATGTTTTTTCCCTGGATGTTACGAAATTCAAACCGAAAATCCCGAGGTAAATAATTGCCCGAAGAGGGGTTTGGGATAGCTCAGCTCAGCTCGTTTATGGAACGTTAAAATCGCGGGCGCTTTTTCGGTGAAATAAGTATAGCTTCTGTTGTACATTAATGATATCTTAAGAATATTTTTTTAATATTTTTATATATACTTTATTTAATCTTATATTATATCCATTATATTAATTTATAGTGCCCACAATTAGCTCTTAGCTAAATACCCTGACACTCAAATAAAGTTTATGTATGTATGTATGTATGTATGAAACCTTCTGTTAAAACGAGACTCGGGCTTTGTTGCGTCATATTGAAGCGCAACATCCCATATACGATACTCGGCATGAATCATAAGGTCAGTGTGATTCGATATACGATACTAGGACTTGAATCATAACGTCAAGTGTTTTGTTCAAGTCTCGTTCAGGCATACAAGGAATGCCTCCTCTGTTGTTATTATTAGAAACAACAGTAATAAGTTTTGTTCTCGAAACCTTTCCAAATCATTAAATATAAATCCTTTCTTTCAGTAATACTTTTTGTTTGCCCAGAGTGTGTTTGCTTTCAGCTTTGGTACTTCTGCTGTATGCAGTTTCCCGTTTCTTGAATTCATCCCAAAAACGATATACGATACCCTGGTCGCCGACAAAATGTGCAGAGCAAGGCTCGCGCGCGCTATGCGCCCGTGATTAATAAAGTAGCCGTAGAGCCGCTTTCAATCTCGTACAATGAAAATGATTTCAACATTTCATAGAACAAGCAAAAATCGGATTCGGTCTTCGAGTGCCGGTTCACAAGAGCCGATACAAAAGATCAAACAATACACAACAGCTGACTCCTAAAGAAAGAACAACGGTTATTTTCTTGCGTACCGGTACGCCAGGACAGAACCAAAAACCGTCTTCTCTGTCGCAGACAAAAATGTAGATAAACTATACATACATAAAAACACCGTCATCCCTGTGGCTGACAGAACATTAGGGATATTCATATCGTTCAGACTAAAATACTACCATATCTGTGAATGACAAATACGTACCTTATTATAGGAATATAACGAACCATGTTAACAACGCGAACAAAATTTACGCGTTATAAAATTAATGCGAATTGTTTAGATACATTTAATTAACCCGAATTTCTGTGTTGTACATTTGCATAATTAGTATATGTAACAGGACTACATGCTGTCCAATTTAAAAATAATTCGATGAGAAAAAATTCCGAGGACTGCGAAATTGGACGAGGCCGTAGACCGAGTCCATCTTGGCAGCTGGAGGGATTTTTTTTAATCCAATTATTTCCAAATTTGACAGCATGTAGTCCTGTTACCTATTAATTATATAGCATCAAAAATATATGAACATGGCAAATGTTTCGCCCTCCAAACTAGTTTTCCTTGGCAATTGATTCGTTTATGGAAGGTATCCAGATTTTTCTTAAATTGGACAGTTTGAGCAAAAAACTGTCTAATTTATTTTAAATTTGGACAGTTGGCAAAAATTAATAAAAAAATGCATCTGTTGACAGTAATGGATTTTGATGTAGCTATATAATTAAGACACGAATTTGATATTTTTTGCACTTCAAGATTTCTTTAGAAAACAACAACGTCCAACAACAAAATTTGCTCTTTATCTCAGCAGTGTAGCGGCCATACAAACTAGGGCATGTAATGGGATGACAAAAATGCGATAGATATTTTGCGCAAGAAAGTTGAAGAAGTGACATCCCCTCGGAGAAGACGATCGGTGTACTGACGAATATAAGGACATTTTGAAGGCAATATTAAATGAAGATGCGTCAACGGACTCTGACGTAAACGCAGATGAATTGTAACTTTGCTGATAAAAAGGTGTCTTAAAATAACGATGCTTTCAATCAACGTCATTTTAATTAACAATGAGGTAAATTAAGATACATAAAATTAACGCGAATTTTTGAAATTCGCGTTAATTACATGCATTGTTAATTTCCTATAATAAGGTAGTTAACAAGACAACAAAGAACCTCGAAACAATAGCAAAAAACAATAGCTTAAAAACAAAAAAAGTCACGGGTATTTACACCGAGCACCAACATCTCTGTGGCCGACAAAAATGCAGGTAAATCACACTTCAGAAAACATCGTCATCTTTGTGACTGACAAAAATGCAGGTTTACCTCGGTGTAAAATCCTGTGACTTTTTTTCTTTTTTTACGAGCTATTGTTTATCTGCTGTATATTGTTTCGAGGTTCTTTGTTGTCTTGTTCGTTCTTTGTTTTACGTCACGATTTAGATTCATTTACATTCACATTTATCCCCTGGGATGGGCCCAAAAATTGCATGTGCAGCAAAACACGATCATCTCTGGTTGTTTACCATTAACACATTAACACGGGGAAACCGGTTGGTCGACGGTTTGTGCAAATGGAAAAAAAAGTCCCCAATGGTAATTTCCGTTTGGGAATGGCGTGTGCCATTTACAAAACAAAGAAAAGAAAGCAGAAGAAAGTCAAGGGCGAGTTTGACATATCGGCGTAGGGCCTGGAACTTGTGGCGAATGGCAGATGTAAGCACATTTTCCGTTCGGAATTTCCGTTTGGGAATTTTGGACTTCCTTCAAGAAATCCCGTTTTCTCGAGAAAATTTCCGTTCGGGGAGACAAAATTAGTCTTTCCATTTACATTCCATCCGGAATTTCCGGATTATTTTGGTAAATGGTAAACAACCTCTGTGACTGACAAAAATTCAGATAAATTAGACGCAGAAAAACGCTGTCATCTCTTACTTTGAAAATAATACAGACAAAAAGGCAATCATCTCTGTGATTGACAATATAAACGAAGTTGAAACAAGTAAAAGAAGCGAAATAAAAAGGGTAAATCACCTTGTGTTCGGCGATGACTTGGTTAAGCAGTATTCGAAACGGCGCACGGCGACAGGAGGAAAGTCGTTCAAAGGACCAAGAATTAATTGAAGTTTGAGGCATCTTCAACAGCATACGGATTCGTTGGCTTCAAAACTTCAGAATAGGCCATTTTACAGTTCTGTGCTTAGTTACCAAGCCTTTGAGTGGAATTGAGGCTGAAGGTGACCTTGCATAGATACAAACCCTCTTGCTTCTGATATGTAAATTGTTTTGTTGTCATGCTAAACAGTTTCTGGTCTCTATCATGACAAGGTCACCCTGAGCCTCGCTTTCATACAGAGGCCTGGTTACATTTCACAGAACTGTAAAATGGACTATTGAGGTGTGGCGATAGGCTGTGGTTCTTCCTTGTCTGTTGGCGGAAAACACATGCGAGCCAAACGAATCTTCGAGTGAAGTGAAGTGACTCACGATAACGCGCATGCGGAGCCTTTATTCGCACAGAAAGTGTATTAACCAATAGAAATTTGGCAAGGCTGCGCACTGCACGCTGCTACGAACTTCCGTGGCCTTCTGCGATTGTTTTGGAGTTTTCACATGCGCACGAACACCCCTTTGTCTTGCCTCATCCCTTTGTTTTAGCTCTCGTCCCGAACCGCCATTTGTGTATCACCCTTCGAGAACATCATATTTCCTGTGACGTTGAAAAGAAAATACAAGCAATGTTTTCCGTTTAAAACTTCCACAAATAATCCTTTACCTCAATTTTTATAGCTTTTGCGAGCAAGCCTCGCGAGGTCGATGGAAAAGGATTTTAATCGCATAAATTAAGCGCAGAAAAGCGACAATGCAAAATGCAAAATTAGCTAGTCTGAAGTGTCAGACGTCTTACCGCCCTAATCCCCTGAGGCCCGGGCGCCCGCGCCTCAGGGGATTAGGGCGAGAGAACGTCTGACACTTCAGACTAATCATTAGTATAATATTCTGCCCTGGGTATTGTTATTCATGAAATGTAAATAAGGTACGGAGAATGGCTATGGCTTTCCCCAGGAAACACACAGAAGTCTGGAAAGAAAAATGTTCCGAGGAATGGCCGACGTGAGATACTACTCACTTCATAAAGCGCCCACGTTGCCAGCGTGGTTGCTCCGGTGGTGTAGTGGTCCTTTAGCGTATATGATGACAGACACCGCTGAAAATACTTCTTTGACCTCCGCTTTCGCACGATGATAGAAGTTACCCTTTGTGACGTCAACTTTCACATCTGCTCTGCGTCTTCCATTGAAAATAAGAGAGAAAGGTTGCTTGTGACAAGCAACCGTCGCCAGAAGTTAAGCGAACACAAACAGTTGGTATTTAATTTTTTTGTCGTTAAATGGATTCGAAACCATAGCATGAGAACAGTGAAATTGAAACGAGAACAGTGAAATTGGTTTCAATTAAGAAAATTCTCGTTAGTAAGCTTCATTTCAACCGCTTTTGTCATCTACGACCACAGCACAGGGAAAATGCCTGATCTCGTCCGACCACCAAAGCCAAGTCCTGTAGGGCGAGGTTAGTACTTAGTTGGGTGACCACTTGGGAATACCCCGTGTTTGGCTGAGGTCATAGTTCTTTCTTTAGCGCAATTTAGCGCTTTTTTTCTTAATCTTTACTGGAGCATGTGCATGCTTCAGTTCGCGCTGACGAATATTTTTTTTGACGTCAGTCAGCTTTACATCTACTCTGCACTGCTGCGCTGCTGCGTCTTCCGTTGCGGTTACGCAAGAGAGGTCGGTGTAACCTACGAGAACCCAAACATTTGGCATTTTTCTCCGATAAGGATTCATAACAATATTATAAGAACAGTGGAATCGTTGATTTTGAGAAGGGCACGTTAACAAGCTACATTTTAACTGTTGCTGTCGTCTACGACCACACCACATGGAAAATGCCGGTTCTCGTCCGATCACCGAAGCCAATTCTAGAAGGGGCGGGGTGAGTACTTAGCTGGGTGACCGCCTGGGAAAGTCCGTTGACAAAATCTGGATCGGACCGGATTGACAAAACCAGGATCGGATTGGATTGGACGGAATCCGATTGACAAAAGCCGGATCGGATCGCCATAAATTCCCACCGAAATAGTGTGTAAAATCATCCACGATTGTGTACAGTGTCTATATTTACTCATTTTGGAATGCGCTTGCTCAATGTAATGTTTACACCATGTAACCAGGCCGATGTACATTCGAACGTACGTACACACGTTTAGCCCTGGGAACTAGTTAGCAAGAACAGGTAAAGAAATAGCGAAGAACACCAAGAAGGGAGAAAGAAAGGTGCCGATGAAACAGGCAAATAAATAACGAAGAAAAGGAGGAAGGAGAGCAAAATAAGAGCTGATGTCGACCAAGAGATGCTGTGGTAGGGAGCGTGGCCAATTTTATTTTCTATTTTCAACATAGCGCTCAAAAAGAAAAATTCACAAGCCTTTATAATAAAAATCTCCCAATCAAGAAAATAAAAGTTAACAAAGGAAGCAAGAGCACAAACCCTGGATTACAAAAGGCTTAATGGATGCAGCAAAAAATAAAAAAATAAACCGTACAAAAAATACTTAAAAACGCCTACAGTTGCCAATGAACAAAAGTATAAAAAGTATTGAAATAAATTGAATTGTTCAGAATTTTTCTTTGTTCCATGCTCGTGTCATGTTGAGTAGTTAATCTTTCACATTAAATTTACCGAGCAGAAAATTTGCCATCACTCTCATTTCCACAACTCATGATGATAGTGACATTGCTGATCCTAGCAGTATGCCGAACGCGTGTCACACAAGAACTCAATTAATCTTTTCACATAAAACGAATAGCCAAAGGTTGGTTTGAGATGGCACACGTTAATAAGCTACATTTCAAGTGTCTCTTTCGTCTACGACCACACCACAGGGAAAATGCCGGTTCTCGTCCGATCACCAAAGCCGTCTGCAGGGCGGGCTGAGTACTTAGCTAGTTGACCGCTTGGGATTACCCCTGTGATGGGTAAAGGTGAAGGAACAGCTCAGGTAAGTCAGTTTTATATTATAAAGAGCAATCTAGAACCTAACAGCTGAAATGTTTCGGTTCGTCTGTACAGCTGGCTTTGAAAGGGTGTGACCTGTGCTTCAACCAAGTGCATCCAAACGAACAACGACACAGTACAGACTAACTGCATTTAATTTTCCTAACCCTAACCCTACTTAACATAACAACAATTTTAAAATGTTTTTGTGAGATCAGTGATCCGAGATCATGGTACATCAAAGGAACCACACACATAGACACTACTGGTTTAGCAATTTGTTTACTTTTCGCTGAAAGCCGTTTTTAAACTAAACTCGGCTCCTTTTTGTCGCCGAATTTAGTTTGAAAACGGCTTTCAGCGAAAAGAAAACAAATTGCAAACTTGCTTTGCCAGAACCAGTAGTGTCTATGTGTGTAAGCAAATAATTATGCAAACACAAGTAAACAAAAGAGCGTGACCCAAGCCAAGCGGCGGATGTGACATAGAAAATATTCCCTGTTGAAGAAATGCATGCAGACTTCACGGTCCAGTGAAGCCGTAATCAATATGCAAGCGTAGCATCTTCACACAAAGCGCCTTTTGTTGTCGGACAGTCCTTCAAAGCCTGACTAACCTCAAAGGCGATTTCACGTATTTCAATGATACACCTTGGTGTAGAAAGTTCGATTATAGCAAACATAAGAGCATGAAAAATTACGATCATTGTGGGTGTCTTTCAGTGTAATTAAAGAAAGTTTTCGTGTTTACATAATTTTACTAAACGTCTAAATATAACGCTGAAAACGCGAGTGAATTGAAACAAAGCTTGTTCTGCACGTGTTAATCTGTTGTTCTTTTATAAATAACACGAGTCTGCTGAATATTTATATAAAAGAACAATAGATTAACACGTGCAGAACAATAGGTTGCATACCTTTTCGCCATAGCAAGAACGCATACCTTTTCGCCATAGAAAAAGATTTTTCACAATCAAAAATTATTTTTAAGGCTTGATTTTGTAGGGGCGCAAAGGTATGCGTTTTTGCTATGGCAAAAAGGTATTTAATTGACGTCATTATGACGTAAAGGAATTTCATCACGCGCTTTTAAAAACAAAGAGGGAGATTTTTCTTTTTTTCGACTCAAAGTTTAGTTCAAATTTGTGGTGGACGCCACGAGTTTTTTTTTGAAGCTCTTGTCGAAGCTCTTGTCGAACCTGTTTTTTTATCATTTCAATATCCGGAGAATCGGACGGCTTCGCGAAGTTCTCCCGCAGTCTCTCTTTGAGTTCATGATATTTCTGCAATTCACGAGAGATCTGTTTGAATTCAGCGTCGGAAAGATTGGCGTCATTGAGAGCTTGAGAGACGGAGCCTTTTATCGAGTCATGCTTTGCCAGGGCCAGAGCTTGAATTTTCGTGTGCTTTTTGACTTTCCTTTCAAGCTTCTTGTTAACAACAGACAGGCCTGTGGAAGCAAACCCAAGGAGGGCGGCAATTCCTGCAACAGGCGCTCCAAGCACAATTCCGACGCCAGTAAGTGAAGATGCAACGGCCCCGGAAGACAGGAAGGCACTTGCAAAGCCAAGAGACACCACGGAATAGTGAATCACTTTGCGAGCTTTCTTGTATTTTTTCAATACAAGCCTGTAATGTTCAGCCTCATCGGCTATTTCTTTTTCACTTTTGCTGATCTCAGTAAGCCGGAAATTTTCGGTTCTTTCCAGGGGAAGCTCAGGATAAATAGGCGGAGCACTTGGCAACACATTTGCCGAAGACATGGTATATTAACACTTCAATTTATTTCTAAAAGGAAATAAATTGGGAACCCGTGAAAGTCAAACAGTTCGCCATTTTCATTTTTTACCGAGATGTTTAAACTTGACACTTCTTTGCCTGTATTTGCGGCCCTCAGAACATGTTGCTCCCCGCTCTGATAAGAAACGTTTTCATAAGGCTTTCTTTTATGTCAAAGCTCGCAAGAATAAAATAAAAGTTAAAAAAAAATAAAAGTTCTCAGTTTTTACACCATCGACAACAATTTGCGAGCAAATTTTCAATTGAAAAATAACGGGGAATATATAAAGATGAACATCTGGAAAACCGCACGCAAGCAAGATTCTGTTGCGTTTGACTATCTCGAAAAAAGAGCGCAGTCTGCCAGCATCTCCACGGCGAATGCGAAGCTTGCACAAGAGAAGGCGTGGGCGGCTTTTTCTGTACGGTTTCCAAGGGCCGACAAAAGCAAATTTGAAGCACAGACAATTTTAGCGCCGGACCACACCGCAACAGCTGAAATATTTTAAAAAGAGGGTCCTGGCAGTCTGCAAAGCGTCTTCGGTTCAGACCGGAAATATTTGAGTACAGGCATGAAAAGCGCGCTGGGTTTGGTTGACGTTGGCGGCTTCCCAAGTCAGTTATCGCCCAGCACAGAAAAAGGTTTGCTGCCGGTTCCAGCAGTTCCATTGGAAGACGCGGCGCCAAGTTTGAAGAAAATATTCAACAAAGCAATCAACATTTATGTCGCCCCTGACCAGTATTTTACAACAAAGCTCAGAGAGGTATTCCAAAAGGAACAACAGAAGTTCGAAACGTCGAAGACCGCAAAAAAATTGCTGGCGGGGCCAAATCTATCTTTCTGGGAACAACAGCTGAATTTTGTAGTGTGGTGTGCGACGACAGGTTGCGGAATATCTCGAGAAGTATTTGACAAAGACAACACAACGCTGAATCTGCCACCGCAGGTGCGGGCGTTCTACATCTTCCACGTGTACTTCACGGTTCGGCGAATCCTCTTCCAGCTCGGAGGCATCCAAAGCGTGAGCACGTTGCCGGGCGACCCAACATTCAGTCAAACCAACAACAACCATGACGTGGCGTCATACAAAAGAGTGTGCGCAGAGTTCGGCGTACCCCGTCAACCGATTTCCGCTACACGCGAGGTCTGAACCACGGGCTGGGGAGCGTTTACATTTATTGCCGCGACCCTTTCATACTGAACGTGCCCTATGCATCGGCAAAAGCAAAATTCGACGACGAGGACCCAAGGGCGTCAGAAAAGGGGATTTCAATTTGTTTCATAAGAAACGACGCCGCGGAAGAGCAATTCAACTGGTTCGCGCCCAAAACCTCGGCAGGTTTGACCCAAAGGGTTTGTCGCGAATAAACCACTCGATAGAGGCGTTTGTGTATTGCATTTTGGGCGCGCAAGTCAACGTCTGCAGCAGCATCCTGGGCGAAGCGGGGCGCGCAAAGGAGGCGCAGAGCGAGTTCCTCGTCTTAGTGGAAGACGCGATAAGGCAGCCTGACCTGGCATAAAGCGTGCAGCGTTATCAGCTGGCGGTGGATGAGGTAAAGGTGAGGCTCAACCTTGTATGCCCGGGCGCCTGGCTGATGCCCGTGCGAATGGTAATTAACACAGAAAGCACGGTTGGTTACAACAACCGACTCAAACAGGCGATACCGGGTATGAAGCTGGGGATCAACGACGGGGCAAACAAAAGCACAAAAAAAGCGGCGCTTCAGCTCATGGCTGGCGGGAAATCAAAAATTAACCCGCCGAACAGCCATCCTTCGAATCCGATACACAAAACAGCAATGGCAAAAAAAAGAGCCAGCGCCTGTGATTCAAAAAGCTGCAGAGGAGCAAACGGAATCTGAACCAACGCCACCGGCTGGCTCCGGCAGCCAGACACATCTCGACAACAAAATAGCTGTCGCTGTTGGCGCGGTTGCAGTTGCGGGGTTGGCATTCTTGACATTGCGTTAACGCTGCTGCTCAACCAGAAACGCCACAACAGCCAAAATCAGAAGCCAGGTGTGCTCTGCCAGAAAAGAGACTACCTCCCCGGCAGCTTTGAAAAGGAAAGAAACAATCGAGCCAATTAACCCGGGAAGGATTCCAGCAAGTTTTTTGCTAATCTCTTTCAAGCCATTTCCCAACCCTTTGGCGGTGGCTTTCAGCGACGAGTTGATGGCGTTTACGACAGCACCAATCGTGACACCAGCAGCAAGAAGGACTGCCGTGATGGTCACGCCGTATGTTTTGAAGATCTCTTTAACCCTCTCACGAAGTGGAAGCGCACTTTCTCTTTCCTCAATCTGCGTTTGCAGACGCGCAAGCTCCTCGGTTCTTTCCGCAACTTTTTCTTCAGCGGCTTCTTTGTCAGAGGGTGAGGCGTTCTCATCGTTGATAATTTTCTGATCTTCAGCATTTTGTCGTTGAAGGTCGGTTTCTTGCTCACGCAGTTCATCAAGCGTTCTCGTGTCGTTAAGATTTTGTTGAAGAGTGTTTCTTTCTTTTTCTGTCTCAAGAATGCCTGCTCTGATTTTATCAACCTTTTCTTGTGCTTTTCGTTTATTTTTTACAAGTTTTTCGAGTGAAGCAAACTCTTTCTTTTCGTTTTCGAGATCAGTTTGAAGATTTTTTTCAGTAGCTTTAGTCTGCGCAGTTCTGCCTCATTTTCAACATTTGAACCATGTTCACCCTGAATTGCATCAATACTTGCTTGAGTTCGCTTAAGTCTGTTTCTCAGATTTTGAATCTCTTGTGTAGTTTTTTCTTTTTCTGCAACAATTTTTTCACTCTCTCTTAATTGTTGTTCGGCCTCTCTCAATCCCTGTCGTTGTTCTCGTAGGCTCTCATCTTTTTCAACAATCAGAGGTTGAGCTTCTAGCCCAAGGGCATTTTTGAACTTGTCTGTGAATCTTTTTAGAAGACCACGACCATCTTTTCTGAAAATTTCAGTCTCACCACCTTGTGGACCAAATGATACAACTGTTGTCTCATTGCCACTCTTTTTGCTAAAACCAATTGGACCTAATTTTGCCAAAGTCCACATTTGGGTATCTCTTTTTGATAAAGCCTAGAGCTCTTTCAAGAATTGTTGGTTTGTCCAAAATATCACTCAACATAGGATTCGTCAGGCAGCCCGCTATGTTCGTGCGGAATTGTCTGCATTTCAATTTCTTCGCCACCACCATGATAGGGTATCGATGCGGTGCCCGGCACAAAAGGACCAGTTGTGTTTTGACGGTCTTGTTCATTGGCATCGCCATCGTTGTCAAGTTCATGATCAAGTGCAGGGTTGTCGTGTCCAAACTCTCCACCTTTCGCCATTGTGTATTGAACAAAAAAAAATTTCTGTTTAATACAAAATGGCGGTGCAGGCAAACCTTCGGCCAACGCACAACGAAAAAAATTTAGGCGCGATGAAAGCCGAGCGCGCGGTCAAGCGCATCACCTTTGATCGTAGCGAAGCCAGCCCCAGCGAGACATTGTATCTAACAGTTCCCAAGCTTAATGAGCACGAGGTCCTCGTGCCCGGCTCGCTCGCACTGCTTTTCAATATCGACTTGGATGGAGGGGACCCCAACAACTTCCTCGTTCAAAACGTCACACGTGCTCTGGTCGACAAGCTGGTTGTGAAGTACGCTGGAACCACACTTCAGAACACGTTGAATTGTGACCTCTACAAGATCTGGGAGGACCTTTTCCTCTCGCAGGAGGAGCGGGACAACATGCTGCTCGAGGGCATCCAGACTGAGGTCCTCTGCAAGATCCGCTCAGGCGCGGGAGATGAAAAACCTCGGGTGTCGACGCGGAAAACGCGCTTAACAAGGTTTTCGAAACAAAATACCGGATCCGACTGGACCATCAGATCCTGAAAGACCACGGAGTCTTTTATCCCCAAGCTCTCTTTCACGACCTCGTGTTTGAGCTGACCCTTGCGCCGGCCTCGCAGGTTGTCAAAGGCTCTGATCCGGATAAACTGAAATACAAGCTGACAAACATCCAGCTCGGGTACAAAATGCTGAGAAGCAAGACCTTGGCGGACGAGACGCGCAGTGTTTACTCCGCGGGAAAGGAGTTCTTATACGACCATGTGATGAGGGATCAGGTGGCAACCTTCTCAAAAACCACTGACTTAAGGATAAACCTCAAAGTAAACCCCCAGAGAAGGTCCCTGAAAGGCATTCTTCTTCTCTTCATTGAGCCCTACACAGCCGGTACCAGGGATTCAGAAAAGTACATTAACCCAGACCTGACGAAAGTCGCTGTTACGGTGAATAGCTCACCCAACATGCTCTGCAACAACGGCATCGAAGGCAAAGATATTTGGGGCGAAGTTGACCGCTTCTTTGGCAAGACAAAAAACAAAACACAGCACATGAATCTGAAAAAGTTCTACACCGATGACAAGTTCGGGCTTCTGGTCGATTTGCGCTCAATGGCGGATCACGCAATGCACGGCAGCGGCGCGCGCCTCGTAAACACACAACCGGGGTTCAGCTCGAGCTCGAGCGAAACCTCAGTGTCACAAAAATTCCTATTATGTATTTTTTTCGTTACTGTTTTGGTTTCTTTGCATGTAGTTATTTAATCGTTTCTTTTCATTAT
>OX393574.1:8467988-8542988 GCA_947652115.1 Blastomussa wellsi | reverse complement strand
TGCAGCCTGATATTCCTGCTCTTCGTGAGCAGTTGGCCGTGCTGGTGTCGACAGGAAAATCCAAAGAAGCGATCGGTGTGCAGTTAACACACGAGCAGGTCAAGCGCCTCTCAGACAAAGATGTCGAGAAATTCACCAAACGGTACGAGGCATGCGTGGGCTCAAAGACAACTGACAGCTTGATCGACAGCTTCATGTTTCTTGTGACCAAAGCCGTCGGAATGGCCGTCGACGTCAAAGACATCGATGCTTATCAAAAAGAACTCAGAAACGACTACATCATCAACAAAGAGCTCTTCAACCTGGCCGGCACCATTGCTTTAAAGTGCGGACGTTTTCTCGCTCTGGCCAACGCGGCGCTGAGCACAACAAAACACATTGATTTAGAGCCCTTTGCAAAAACGGTTACCAAGCTATCCTCACCAACTGCTGAATATTTTCTCAGAAATAGGCAGCGATTCCTCACAAAAAAAAAATTAATTAAATATATTTGTTTCCAAGTAACAATGGTTGAAGAACAGCAGCAGCAACCGACCGCTCAAGCAAGCACTGAACCACTGGAAAGCCAAGTAACTTCACAAACTCCGGCTACAAAAGCCGCCAAAAATCGCAAGCGAGTGGCTGCTGGTAAAATAGTTGCTGAAAGAACTCGGTTGGCCCGCGAAGCACAGAAAAAGCTTATCTCGAGAAAATCGCAAACGAGAATGAAAAAAAATCTGCGCCTGATCCTGCGCCAGAGCCTGTTGCAGCTGATTCCAAAGTCTCAAATGGTCTCAGCACAACCCAATGGATCTCTATCATTGGAATTGGCGCAACGCTTGTTACAACTTTTGTCAAGCGTAAAGACATCCGAGCCTTTTTAAGAAAGGAACGGGCTACTGCACCGGCACCTGCACCTGCACCCGCAGCTGCACCTGCACCTGCAACGCCACCCAAAAAGGCATTCGCCCGATGGACTAGGGGAAGGGGGGGGGGGGGAATTCATTTGAATATATTTTTGGTGAATATAAAATGCAGCAAATCCCAAACTTCAACCAGTTAGCGATAAGCATCGCAGCAGTTTCAGGCATTGGCTTAGGTTGGGGGGAATTCACGTACAATTGCCTTAAAACTATCTTTTGGATAGCCAAAAATCCTGATCTATTCGAGACTGAGGAGAAAGATGAGGAAGAGGGGGAAGGTATGCAAGAGCTTTCAAATAAGCTAAGTTATCAAAATTATCTTGATGACCAAAAAATAAAAGTGGAAGGCTGGAAATTATTTTCAATTAAATAATTGTCTATTTTCTATAACCAACATGTCAGACAACAAGCTCGTCAAAACCGTCATGGATGCCGCCACCCTCGTCGGCCTCGCTGCTGGCATAGGCTGGGTGGCCAAAAAAACGTTCAAGAAAAGTTTTACAGGTGACCCTTCTAATTCTATCGAAAACTACGCAATGTTCACAGCTGTCATGGCGGGGAGCAATGCGCTCAAAAAGTACCTGGAGGACCAGAAAATCCTTCCCACCAACATTTGAAAATATAAATATAAGAAAAAAAATGGCAAGTGTCGCGATTATGGTTGGCGGGGCTGTGTTGAACGCAGCGGCTTTCATCGGCGGTAATTATCTCGCGAGGGCTTTTGGTGGCGGTGACAAAGCAGCACTTGAAGAAAAAGTTCGCCATGATAAAGCTCTCGAGGCGTACCAAGCTGCGTACGCAATATACATGCGTGACCGCACCAAACTTCTCGACTGGATTGCAACAAACGCGCAGATAAAGGCAGAGGCCAAGCAGAACTTCACCAACACTGACTACGCCTTCAAACTCTACAATCAGGCGCACCCTGAAGAACGGATGAAACCTCCCAAAGAGCCCAAGTTCTCTGATTTCTATCATCCAAGCGAGCAGCAAAAAAATGGTGAACTTGTTTTCGTTGGCGCCCGGGGCTCTCGCTCTGGGCTACGCAGCCTTCCGGTTCCTTTAAACTTTTTTTTGCTCTTTTAGTGATGGATGCCAAACTCTCAAAGATATACTACGGCCCGGGGGGCTATTGGAAAGGCCTTGCCGCTGTTAAAAAATTATCCGAGGCCGCCAAGGTACCGGAAGACACCGAAAAAAGGGGCTGGTCAAGCAAGCCCTCTGGCAGATATACCTGCCCGCTCCGAGGCGCATTCCTTGGCCAAAATTCGACGTGTCCACACCCAACGCAGTCCACCAGGCGGACCTTCTTTTTCTGCCACATGACAAGCTGCCCAACGGGCGCAAAGTTTTCAAATACGCGCTGACCGTCGTCGACGTGGCCAGCTGCTTCAAAGACGCCGAACCCTTGACTTCGAAAAATTCCGATGAGGTCGCCGACGCCTTTCAGAAGATTTACAAGCGCGGGCCTTTGAAATGGCCTCAACTGCTGCAGGTTGATCCCGGGCCCGAATTCATGGGCGCTGTGTCGAAAGACATGGAAAAGCACAAAACCTTTATCCGGCGCGGGCGCGTTGACATTCACCGCGACCAGGCCATTGTTGAACGTTTCAACCGCACCGTTGCCGAACGCTTGTTCGGGCACCAGTACGCCGTGGAAATGCGTCTCCCAGAGGGCGAGCGGTCCACTGCGTGGGTGAAAAGACTTCCTGAAGTTGTTGCCGCTCTGAACAACGAGAAGACAAGCCTAATCGGCAAGAAACCCGCAGAAGCTACCAAAGAAAAATCTCTTTATTCCAAACCATCAATACCTTATAGAAGACCTGTTGGAAAGAGCGAAAAAATCATCCCCTCTCTTGTCCAAGTTCGTTATCTATACTATCCGGGAGAGTTGGAAGGTGGGGGAAAGAAGAGAGCCACAGATCCAATCTGGTCGTTGAAAGTTTTTAACATTGAAAGATCTTTTTCCAAACCGAATCAACCCGTTCTCTACTATTTGCACGACGGGCCCAAGTACGGCTTTGTGCGTGAAGAGCTCCTGGTTGTCCCTCCAAACACCGTTCTCCCGCCGGCTAACTTAAACTGAACAGTGGACCTCGTTTTACAGAAATAAATGTCAGTTGAAAATGGGGAGTGGACGCAACGGTGTTTTAATTTCCAAGTCAAATATATGCAAAAAATTTGTTCCTGCCAACATAAAAAATAACAATCAAAATTGTGTTGACAGAAAAACGCTTGTACGGAAAAAAGACTTTTTGTCGACCATTTCTTTATTGACTCTTTGCGCAGTTTGGACCCACGCGATGTTGTCCAAATCCTAACAAGGGGTTAAATCAATCCCAAATGCTGTCAAATCAACATCTTCCAATTAAGCTGCCATCTCTTCAAGTTCAGCTTCTGTTGGTATGTTGATGTACCCGCAAGCATTTGTATGGATCCCGTCGTCCGCTATCCAACGTTTTGAATCAAACGCGAACAGCGAAATCTTGTTGACGTGCATGCCATAGATTTGGTGCCCCTCACTTCGAAGAATGTTCATTCCGTGCAATAACTGTTTGGCACCTAAAAGCCTTTCCTTGTACTGTTCATGCTTGATTTGTTTCTTGACAACGCACTTTTTTACGCCCTTTGCTTTTTTGATGATTTTTCGCCCGCCATCAGAATCGAGTACACTTTCGACCTGAGACACACGCACTCTGCTATCGGCTTTCCGGCACATTCATCTTTCATCTTGCCCAAGACCTTTTTGTTGGCGTTTGAGTGAAGCGGATGCTCCTTCGGGTAATCGCTCGTATCATAAAGGTATTTGTTTTTTGCGATGTCTTTGTAGACGTCGTCCGTTTCTATCTCAAGCAGAATGCTGTCGGTGTCTGTGTACGAAAGCTCACACTTTGGGCCGTATTGCTTTTTAGCTTGTTGTTTGTTGTAAAGTCAGGATCTTGCTGTTGTCGAGGGTCGTCATGCCCGTGTTAACAGGTTTGTTCAGCAGCAGGCGGCTTTTATGCATGTGGATCCCCGCCATGTCGTTTGTAAATTCGGCAAACCTTGAGTACCAAGGACTGGCGATCAGCTTGCTTGTTTTGTTTTCCTCGTTGCCTCGCACGATTTTTATGTCAACACGTTTGCGCAGGTTTTCCATGGTTTTGCCGAAAATCGAGTTGTTCATGAGCTTGTAAAAGTTCTTTTCAAAGTCGCTCCTTGCGTTTTTCCTGAACTCAGTGTTCATCCTGATGTATGGCTCGATCCAGCATTCTTGTTCGAACTCCAGCACCCTGTGCACGCGTTTAAGTTTCATGCCCTGGGAGAGATAAAACTGAAGGTTTCTGTAATGCACGACATAGTTGTTTTTGTCTTCGAGTGTCAGCAGCAGCTTCTTGTTGTCCGGGGGGGTTAAATCCAGGTCTTTCATCATCTTCTTTTGGTAGTCCGACATCTTTTCCTTTTTTACTTCCTTTTTTTCCGGTGCCAGTGGATAGCTGTTGTGCTCCTCGTGCAGTTCTGCGGGATATTCAAGATCAACCTCGAGAATCCAGCCATTTCTTGCGCCCTCTTTTTTCTTGAGGATCTCGTCCTCTGTGGGCATAACGCGTTTCCATTTGAAATCTCTTTTCGGGAGGGGCTTGCTCATTGCCCATCCGTAAAGGTTGTTTGCGTCGAGATACATGATATATTTTTTCGGTTTGCTTGGTTCGTAGTCTGTCAACAACGGGTTGTTTGCCTTGGCGTACCTCTTGCTTACCATCGAGATTCCGCCACGCATTACTCTTTCCACGAAGAGATGCTTTTCAAGGTCTGTGAATAACTCCAGCTCGACTCCCGTCTTTTTCAAGAGCGCGTCCCACGAGAGGCCTGGTGATGTGTAATAATGTGCCGGATCCAACCCGTACTGCTTTGCGCACAGGTTTCGGAAGTTCTCGAAAACATCTGCCAGCAGGGCGACGTCCGTTTTCACGTAGAGATCATGATTGTCGCCCAGTGTTTTGCATCCGAAAGCCTCCCAGACCCTCTGCGCATGCGCGTACTGTGAGTCTGCTGTAAAACTTGTCTTTGTCCGGCAGCCTTGTCTCGCTGAATCTGTCACATCCATTCATGTACTCGTAACGGTAGATCCCCTTTTTGTAAAGCAGTTCGCTTCCATTCGATAGTTGATGTTATTTTCAACGACTCCTTGGGAGTTGCGGAGACGAGTGCATCAAGGGTTCCTTGCAGAAAGTTGAAACTGTCTATGAAATGCAGACTCCCGATTGAAAATGTGATGTACTTTTCCATGTTGTTGGCGATGCATTTCACTTCTTTCTGCTGCTGCGACATCGCTTGCATAAGGTGATGCGCGTCGTAGCCCCTCAGGTTGTGAAATACAACAGGTATTGGGACCGTTTTGGGTTTTATTCGCAGTTTAAAATTGCACGCGTTGTGCGCGGCTCCGCGGAACCTGCCTGAGATGTAGCAGTGGTCTTTTACCGCGTCTCTGAACTTTTTTACAAGCAGTGCTTCTACCCAGAACAAACACGTTTCCTGATTTTTTGCTATCCATTGGTCGTTTTTGTCTTTTATGTCTTTTAATCTTTTTAGTCTTAAATCTATTTTTTTCTGCGCTTTGTAAAAGCATTTTTTGTGGCTTTGGCCGCTATACTTGCCTGTTTCATTGTACCAAACTGGCAATGAGTCAAGGAATTGGTCTCTTATCAAACTTTTGTTACAAATATGGCAATCTGTTGCGTTTTTGAATTTTTCCCAGTCTTGTGCTGTCATCACAACTGGCTTTGGTGTGGCCAAACTCTCTCTTATTGTCTCCTCCTCCTGCAGAATGTCACTTAGAAACTTTCCCACCGCATTTTCGCCCCTGTAAACTTTTTGCCCTGTAATTTCGCCGTCGCTTCTCACAACCATATATGAATACCCGCTTGCTTGGTGCCATTCTGTCTTTTCCGTGAAACTTTTTTGCTTGCTCTCTGGCCCGCTCTTACAGCCTGGAATCTTTCTTACCAAAGCCTCAAGTCCGCGTATATCACGTAGTGCGCCTTTACCTGTTTGTGTTGATTTTTGAAAGAAAGGGTGTTTTTCCCCTCTTCCAGCATCTCGATCCTTGTCAGCCTGCCATTCACGCCGTTGCAATATTTTTTGTGGTTCTCGAGCACCTCCGCTCGTGTGAAACGTGATAAGCACATCATGCAGTAGAAAGTTCCATTATTTATTGCCTTGTCAAACAGCAAAGCCGAGACCCGTTTTACATAACAAGAGTGCTGTTTTTCCCCTCTCTCTATTAGCATTAGGTTTATCCTTTGTAAATTTCTCTCTTAGCTTTCTCACTTATCCTGTGAACAATTACTCTTTCATCTTCCCAGCCAAAGACGTTTATTGCCAAGTGTGGGTTCTGCTTCTCAAGCTTGTCAATCTGTTTTACCGGTGTTGGGAAATCGATGCCTGCATAGTTAATACCGTCGTTGAACGGATATTTGCTTGGTCTTTGTGGGTCTTTTGATGCAGGGAATAAAGCAGCTCTGAGTGCCCAGAGCTCATTCATTGTCCCTATTTTTTACGTTTACTGTGGCTTTCTTGTTTGCCAGATTGGCCGGAAGAGGCAAATACGTTCCTGCTCTTATTGGCTCAAAGCGTGCGACATTCACGTTCGCAGTATCTATATCATCAACGTCCCAATCTGATCCAATCTCAGACCAGTTTTCTATTTCTCCATTGATTTTTTCAATGAAATTATTGAATTCAGTTTCAATCTTTTCTTCTTCGTGCCTTTATATAACATGGGGTTCTGTTTCTTTAAAATAATGTGACATATATTGCATTTCACCGTTTTTTCTCTTGAAAAGTTTACTTTTAACCCAAAACTTACTGTTATGTTTTTTTAACTTATGGAGTTCTTGTTCAACCAAATCAGTGAACTTTGCTGGAAGCATCCACCAAACACGAAGCCATTCCCGGTAATTTGTTGGTGATATCATAAACCTGTCATATATTTCATCATTTTCTGGGTGTTGATCTTGTTCCAGAAATTTTCCAGAAATTCGTTTGGTACAGCCATGTTGGCGTATATACTTATGCAGATATTTCTTCAAATGGAAAATAATTCTTGCGCAAATTCGTATACACCAGTGCATGCATTTCTTCAACATTTGCTTATGTAGCGGTGGGATCCGAAGGAACCAGAGCACACGGTTTAAACGATTCACTTCTCTTTTAATTCAGCCAAAATAATAATAATAATAATTAAAGATTTATAACGCGCCCTTTCCATGCAAATATGATCAAAAGCGCGTAAAAACTGATACTTAAATATTTAAAGTAATTAAAAAATGAAAAGAGCATTATAATTAAGGCTAAAACTAGATAACGCTAAAAACTAAATAAAACATT
Source organism: Blastomussa wellsi (assembly GCA_947652115.1). NCBI lineage: Eukaryota > Metazoa > Cnidaria > Anthozoa > Scleractinia > Plerogyridae > Blastomussa > Blastomussa wellsi. The sequence goes on along the minus strand of OX393574.1, from coordinate 8,535,717 downwards.
ACAAATCAAAAGCTAGTCTAAAAAGATGCGTTTTAAGTAAAGATTTAAAACGTTTAAAATTCTCCTCAAGGCGGATATGAAGGGGCAGATTGTTCCATAAATTAGGGGCCGCAGATGAAAAAGCACAATCCCCTAAAGTCTTTTTCAGTTTTAAACTGGGATACTTTAAGAAAAGACCGCTAGCTGAACGGAGATGATAGCGCGGCTGATCTTTAATAGCTATCAGATCGGTCAAGTAACCAGGTGCATGACCATAGATAGCTTTAAAAGTAAGAAGAAGTATTTTAAAATCAATACGAAATTTGATAGGAAGCCAGTGTAACGAACACAGTACTGGTGTTATGCGGCTGTACCGAGGAACATTAAATATAAGCCGAGCAGCTGCATTCTGCAAGCGTTGCAATTTAAGTAGATGAACAGAGGGTAAACCAAATAGAAGGCTGTTGCAGTAGTCAATACGACCTATAATAAGAGCATGGACCAAAGTGCGTGCAGATTCCTGTGAAAGATACTTTCGGATACGCCGAATATTATATAAATGGAAAAACCCAGATTTGCAAATTTTGTGGATCTGTTCCTGGAGGTTCAGATTAGAATCGAACCATGTCCCTAAATTTCTTGCCACGGTGACAGGAGCAACGTCAATGCTTCCTACGGTGAGGCTATTAATATTTACTTTAGAAAGTTGCTGTTTGGTACCAATCAGACTGATGCGGTCGTTGCCATGGAGCGCTGTATATTGGACATTCGGACGTGGATGCTTGCGGATAAGCTTAAACTTAAATGATGATAAAACTGAGTTTATGCTGATTGGTACCAAACAGCAACTTTCTAAAGTAAATATTAATAGCCTCACCGTAGGAAGCATTGACGTTGCTCCTGTCACCGTGGCAAGAAATTAGAGTGCGAAAGAGTGCGAAAAGGCTCCGCAACTCCACTCACACGGTTCTTACAAAATCCTCCAAAACACACACGCCGCCGCTCGGCCACGAGTTACAATATCCCTATAGGGTTCAATTCTAGGGCAATACAGCGATACCCTAATTGCGTGACCTAATTCGAGTAACGCACGACAACTCTACTACACTTACACACATAGACACTACTGGTTCTGGCAAAGCAAGTTTGCAATTTCTTTTCTTTTCGCTGAAAGCCGTTTTTAAACTAAACTCGGCGACAAAAAGGAGCCGAGTTTAGTTTAAAAACGGCTTTCAGCGAAAAGTAAACAAATTGCTAACTTTCTGCGCCAGAACCAGTAGTGTCTATGTGTGTGAACCGGCGAATCCTTGCTCAGAGTGGATTCGCCGGCGCCTTTGATGCACCGTGATCCCATTAAGAGATCTCGGATCACTGATCGTGATCTAAATCATCCCAAAGGAACGCACTTTAAGTTGAAATCCCGTCACTGACATATGACCGAAAGTTGACAACGAGATTTTCAAATTCCAAAAGTTCTCGTACACGTCTGATCTTCAGCCTCGATTTCATTTAGAAGATTGTCGTTGTCTGTGAATATTAATTCAGCTTCTTGTTCCATGTTAAATTTTAATTGCAATTCCATACGATTCCTTACCCTAAATTGCTCTCGAATGGAAAGCACCCAAAATTCGGGAAATGAAATCTACTTCCGGTGTACTGAATGTAGCTACAATTCCAAGAAAATCAGCATGTCAATTCATGTAGATGACCGCTGCGATTGTTTTGCTGACAGTCGCGAGATAGTCTGCACGCAGTTCATTGGGCAACAAGATCAGATAACGCTTCGCTTACACCTTTCACTTTCGTTTGCCATCCCACTGAAGAGAAAGCGGTGGACATAAGAATTGGCTCGATCTGGGACTTTTACCCAGCTGGATTTTATTATATCTGCGAAGCAATCACCCTTCACTATTCTGAATTCGTTAAATTAAACGATGCCAAAACGGAAATCTTGTACCTCAGGTGATAGGGTGTGACGTTTCATAAGTGTGTTGATGTTTTTAGAACCAATCAGAATACAGGACCCCCGGGTAGATGTCTCTTTGTCGGAATAAAAGACACAGCGTCTCTTGCTTATTGCACTTTCGATTTGGCTTTGAGGGTATGCATCCCTGTCTGACCAGCAACGTCTCTTATTTCAGTTCCTGTTTCTATGAGTAGCATACAGAGGGAAGTGCGAAATTTGGGCCGCTAACAATATCTCGACCGCTGTTAAAGGGAAGTTAGAGTAAGTACGTCTAGGATTTATTTTATTTTACAACGTGTTTGTTCCCATTAACGTTTTCCCAGTACATAATGATAGCCAATTCGTATGAATTAAAATGCCTTAGGGCTTATGTTAGCTCCAATGAGAGAGAAATGCGAAATTTGGGCCGCTAACAATATATCCACCGCTGTTACAGTGAAGTTCAAGTACCAATACTTAATCGGTAGCCAATTCGTGTGAATTAATATGACTTAGGGCTTATGTTAGCTCTGATGCTGGCCAGAACTCTACCCTTCACTTGGTCGACTGTACAATTCAGCGAAACCCAAGTTTGTGTTTCATTTCATGAGGTGGGGAAGATGATCCTAGTCCTGCTGATAGCGGCGATTGGTATGGGGAGTCGAAATGCTATGGCCGGTGATTCGGGTTTTTTTTCTTATATAAGAGCTAAAGAAAACCTAACAGCTGTAATTTTTTATTCTTCTGTAAAGCTCGTTTTGAAAGGGGGTGGCCTGGCTTCAACCAAGTGGTTCCAAACGAACAACAACACAGTACAGACTAACTGCATTTAATTTTGCGGATTGACAAAGAAAGACAGGCTAACAACATTTGCTATGTTCTTTTTCTGCTGAAATCAAACTTTTTCGATTTAATTCAGAGGTTAACCTATTGATTATTATACAGATAATGATAAATAACTCATTAATATGCCTAAACTCATCAGTTCCTTGTTTTTCCGTGCTACTTAATCAAGCTTTTCTTAGGCTCTGAACTTCATTTCTTGAGTTTCATATCGAAAGCGAAGTATGTAAAGGAAAGGTTGTTGAATATGAAAATAAAATGCGTACACTAAAATATCTTTGTTGTTTGGATTTCCTTTGGATGGAAGCATCCACCAAACACGAAGCCATTCCCGGTAATTTGTTTGTGATATCATAAACCTGTCATATATTTCATCATTTTCTGGGTGTTGATCTTGTTCCAGAAATTCTTCCAGAAATTCGTTTGGTACAGCCATGTTGGCGTATATACTTGTGCAGATATTTCTTCAAATGGAAAATAATTCTTGCGCAAATTCGTATACACCAGTGCATGCATTTCTTCAACATTTGCTTATGTAGCGGTGGGATCCGAAGGAACCACAGCACACGGTTTAAACGATTCACTTGTCTTTTAATTCAGCCAAAAGAGTGCGAAAAGGCTCCGCAACTCCACTCACACGGTTCTTACAAAATCCTCCAAAACACACACGCCGCCGCTCGGCCACGAGTTACAATATCCCTAATTCTAGGGCAATACAGCGATACCCTAATTGCGTGACCTAATTCGAGTAACGCACGACAACTCTACTACACTTACACACATAGACACTACTGGTTCTGGCAAAGCAAGTTTGCAATTTCTTTTCTTTTCGCTGAAATCCCGTAACTGACATATGACCGAAAGTTGACAACGAGATTTTCAAATTCCAAAAGTTCTCGTAGAAGATTGTCGTTGTCTGTGAATATTAATTCAGCTTCTTGTTCCATGTTAAATTTTAATTGCAATTCCATACGATTCCTTACCCTAAATTGTTTTCGAATGGAAAGCACCCAGAATTCGGGAAATGAAATCTACTTTAGGTGTACTGAATGTAGCTACAATTCCAAGAAAATCAGCATGTCAATTCATGTAGATGACCGCCGCGATTGTTTTGGTGACAGTCGCGAGTTAGTCTGCACGCAGTTCATTGGGCAACAAGATCAGATAACGCTTCGCTTGCACCTTTCACTTTCGTTTGCCATCCCACTGAAGAGAAAGCGGTGGACATAAGAATTGGCTCGATCTGGGACTTTTACCCAGCTGGATTTTATTACATCTGCGAAGCAATCACCATTCACTATTCTGAATTCGTTAAATTAAACGATGCCAAAACGGAAATATTGCACCTCAGGTTATAGGGTGTGTCGTTTCATAAGTGTGTTGATGTTTCTAGAACCAATCAGAATACAGGACCCCCGGGTAGATGTCTCTCTGTCGGAATAAAAGACACAGCGTCTCTTGCTTATTGCACTTTCGATTTGGCTTTGAGGGTTTGCATCCCTGTCTGACCAGCAACGTCTCTTATTTCAGTTCCTGTTTCTATGAGTAGCATACAGAGGGAAGTGCGAAATTTGGGCCGCTAACAATATATCGACCGCTGTTCAAGGGAAGTTAGAGTAAGTACCTCTAGGATTTTTTTTATTTTGCAACGTGTTTGTTCCCATTAACGTTTTCCCAGTACATAATGATAAATAACTCATTAATATGCCTAAACTCATCAGTTACTTGTTTTTCCGTGCTACTTTAACAAGCTTTTCTCAGGCTCTGAACTTCATTTCTTGAGTTTAATATCGACAGCGAAGTATGTAAAGGAAAGGTTGTTGAATATCAAAATAAAATGCGAGATGTCTTCTTTCGAACAGCTTCTTAATCCGCGACGCCATTTTCTGAACAGGAGCCTGGTGGCAGGCCTTCACATGCCAATGGATTCGCAGCACTTTTAACTATTTTGTCTACAGCGTGCTGATATATTTTGTGCGTGCAGTCTGCAAATGTTTCTGTTTTCTCTGCGTGGATGTATTTTGTTTGCAGTATGCTTGTGTGTTATTTTGCAACGGATTTCATTTAGCGAGACGAGAATTTTTTGTAAAAGGTGTCTCTTGTGGGCTTCCGGCTGTACTCAGAAAATTTGAACATGCTCAAATTTTCCATGAAAGTTACCGAGCGGTTTATCGCGTTTAACCCAACTCTCGACCACTCTCATCGACTCTCATGCGCCCTCAAAGAGTCTCAACTCTCATCGACCCTCACTCTCGTGTTGCCGTGCACGCTGATGACCTAAGTAATTTCACATTAAAGCTGACGCAAACGTTTTGAAATGCTCTCTATGGTTTCCAGGAATAGTCTCTCGTGCTTCATTCTCGATGCAGCTAAAACTAAGCTTCGACTTAAAGTATTCTTGAATAAGGAAATATCCACAAATTGGTGAGCTGGAATTACTCAAGCACTCTCGAAAGGATGACTTGAGAGGCGTTCTAGCGGATTATGTTGAAAATAATTGTCAACTAAACGAAAGTTGGTATTGCCGAGTTATTATTTTGGGTATTTTAGCTTAGTATATACACAGTCAATGATCTTGGTGTTTTAAGCAATCTGATTGGTTCGCTATCTCTGGCTAATGAGCATTATTCACCCCCTACCGAGTGAATAATGCGTACGCCAAACAAAAACAAAATGGCGGGTGTAAACTCGCTTTTCGCCAGTGTTTCGGAGGTCAATGAAATCGATTTTTCAATGGTTTCCTTCTGAAAATGTTGTTGAGATCACTGCCTGTGTATATACTAAAACAATTATTCTTCTCAATCTCGGTGAATAGTGTTCTCTCGCCAGTCACTTTACCGGACATGAATAACAGGCCAACGAAAAATTTGACTATAAAGTGAAAACGAATAAGGCCAAATAAGGGGACTAGCTTATTTTTAAAATAATATAATTTGGTTTTATCAACTGGGTAGATAATGTCAATTGGCCACCGTAAAGAGATTCAATAGCTGACGTTTCGAGCGTTAGCCCTTCGTCGGAGCGAATCAAGGAATTGTGCGTCGTGTGTTTTTATATACAGAAAGATGGAGCTTCGCTATTGGCTGGTGCCTGGTAACGTGAAAACTTCGGAATAAATTAGTTAAATGAAAAGCGTTCGTTGATACCGTGAGGATTAAGAGTGCCGATTTGAAAAATAAATTTTTGTTTTAGAGTTTTACGGCTTTCCGTGTTTCCTTGGTGAAGGGAAAGGCCGCAGCCTGCCATATGTTGCTTAGAATGATTTGGGAGATTGAAGTGTCTCGCGACCGGTTTCGATGCATTTTTGTCGTCTTTCTCTACGTCACGAAGGTGTTCTCGGAATCGGTCGCCAAGTCGTCTCCCTGTTTCGCCGATGTATAACTTTTTGCAAAGAGTGCAAGTTATACTGTAGATGGCATTGGCTGAGGTACAGGTGAAATGATCAGTGATTTTGATAGATCGCTTGGGTCCCGATATTTTGTCAACGTTGTGAATGAAAGGGCATGTTTTAAGCGCGAGCGCATTTAAAAGTTACGGGTTGATCACTAGTTTGGAATGCACTTCTGACTAAAAAGTTACCTATGTTTTTGTCGCGTTTAAATGAAATTAATGGAGATTGCGAAAAGATTCTACCAGTGACGGGATCATTTTGAAGTAATTTAAAGTTTTTGAGAATGATGGATTTAACTGCGTGGTTATGAGGGTGAATGGAATTCTATCGTTGTTTTCTCTATGTGACGTTTGTAGTGCTGACTGTCGATCAATTTGCTGGGCGCGATGATGGCCCGCTTGAACAACAGAAGCAGGATAGCCGCGTTTGTCGAAGAAATTGCACATTTCCTCTGATTTTAAGGAAAAATCAGAGTCGTCACTACAAAGGCGGCGAAGTCTAAGAAACTGAGAATAAGGAATGGAATTCTTGACGTGTGATGGATGTGAAGATGAATACAACAAATAGCTATGAGAATCTGTGGGTTTGTAGTGCACACTGGTGCATAAACTGTTGCCTTCGATAGAAACTTTGATATCCAGGAATGCTAAGGAAGTATCGGAAATTTCCCAGGTATATTTAAGGGCAGGATGAAACGAATTATCAGCGGTTTTAAATTGATTAAGATCCTCTCTGGTAGAAGAGGTAGCGCCGATACAGTCGTCAAGGTATCGACGATAGAGTTCAGGTTTTGGGCCGTTGTATTGATTGAAAAATTGGTGTTTGTAGTATCTCACGGATTTAACCTTCGGATTTAACCAACGTACAAGAAACACTCTAAACAAACTCCATTGCAAGAGAGCACATTTTACTAACACGTCAACATCTAATGCGCATGCTCCAATATACATCTAATACGCATGCTCCGATATAAATGTAAAACACTACATTCCTCCCTTCTTTAAATAACTTGTCCGGTAGAATGAAAAAAACAAAAACAAAATTAACCTAATCAATTCCTATGCATGCAAATGTCTCTGAATGTCCTATGAAAGTCTTAACAAACTTAACACTTCAAACTGGTATCAAAAGAAGTATAACACAATAAACAGTTCAAGTTCAGTTCACATTTGTGTGTAAGAGTTCTACTCCGGGACCAGCTGAACACAGCCTACATCATAGTCTTGAAATCTTATCGGTGGTCGTCTGACTCTTGACGGACGTAAGGGTAAGATAGATGTAGAACCACTTTGCACTCCAGTAGGAGCTTTGACAGATTCTCTAAGCTCTTGGCTTGGTGAAGGTAGTGTCACTCCTTGAGCCTCTGTGGTATCTGATGATTCGCTGGTGGCTTGGGGTACATTATCTTGCTCGAGATACTTTTTCACATGGGTCACATTTCGACGGTACTGTACACCATCGGCCTCAACAAGAACACTATTACCATTCTTCTGAACAACTGTAAATGGAGAATGTTTGTATGTCGTGGACAGTTTGTTCTCTTTCTCCTGTCTCAACAACACTTTATCACCTTCTTGAATATGGCTTTCTTGTGCATTTCTTCTACTGTCTCCATACACCTTCCCTTTCTCTTTCCGTTCACTATCACGGTCTCTGACTTCATCTTCAACAGTGAGCTCTTGCAGTTGAGGTAGTTTGGTTCTGATACGTCTTCCAAACAACAATTCTGCAGGGCTAACTCCAGTTGTACAATGAGGTGTACTACGGTACATCATTAAGAAATCGTCCATCTCTGATCTCCAGTTACGACCTTCGGCTTGGGCAATACGCAGACGTTTCAGGATACTGCGGTTCTGTCTTTCAATCTCACCATTTGCCTGTGGCCATAAGGGCGTTGTTCGACGGTGCTCAATTCCATTCTCTTCCAAGTACTTCTCAAAGTAGTCACTGACAAACTGTGCCCCATTGTCGGTTCTGAGGGACAAAGGAAGACCATGAGTGACGAAAATCTTGGACAGCATTGATACAATCTTCTCAGATGTAGTAGATTTGGTGAATTCCATTTCAAAGAATCGACTGTAGTAGTCCACCAATACAAAGACATAATCACCGGAAGGCAGTGGGCCTAATAAGTCAGCCGCTAGATGTTGCCATGGTGCAGAAGGCAACTCTGTACGTACCATCGGCTCTGGTCTAGGTGGTTGTGAAACTAACTGACAACCATGACAGGTCTTACAGACCCCTTCCGCCTCTTTATCGATGCCTGGCCACCACACCTTGGTGCGCAAACGTTGCTTCATGGCCACAATTCCAGGATGGCCTTCATGCGCCAACTTCAGTGCTTGACTGCGAAGTTGCTTTGGTAATACAATTCGAGTTCCACGAAGAACAAGCTTTCCAATTGCGCTTAATTCACCTCGCACAGGCAGGTACTCCTTGAATTCCATAGCATGCCATCTCCCATTCAAGAGACATTCTCGTACACTTTTCAGCTCTAGATCGTGTTCGGATGCTCTCTCAATTTCGCGAGTTGTCAAGGCAACAGGCGTTGATTCCTGAGCCACCCACTTCACATATTCTTCTGTTTCGTTCTCGTCTCTTGACTGTGGCACTGGACTCAGGAGACGTGACAATGAATCTGCAATATTCTTGGGCCCTGGAATGTACTTCACTGTAAATCTATAGGGTTGCATTCTGAGAAGCCATCTCTCGATCCTAGCACAGGTCTTCGATGTGGGTGAGAAAATACATTCCAGCGGTTTGTGGTCAGTCATTAATTCAAAGTCAGCACCATACAAATACATGTGGAATCTTTCGCAGGACCACACTATCGCTAAAGCCTCTTTCTCAGTCTGAGAATATCGGCGTTCTGTATCTGACAAACTTCGGCTTGCATAGCTAATAACGCGTAGCTCTTCTCCCTGCTGTTGCACCAATACAGCTCCTAAGCCTACAGGGCTTGCATCTGCGATCACCTTTGTTGGGGCATTCTTGTCAAAATATCCAAGTGTCTCTGCACTGGACAGTCTCTTCTTCAACTCGTCAAATGATTTCTGTTGCTCCGGCCCCCACACAAAAGGTTCGCCATTCTTTGTAAGCTGGCGGAGAGGTGCTGATACGGTTGCCAGGTCAGGAATGAAACGTGCAGTAAAATTAACCAACCCAAGGAAGCTTCTCACTTCAGCAGCACTCGTCGGTTCACGAGCATCAACAACAGCTTTCACCTTAACATCTGCTGGACCAATCCCACGTGCAGACAACACATGACCCATAAACACCAAGTGCGACATCTTGAATTCACATTTGTCACGGTTTAAGGTCAACCCCCTGCTACTCAATACTCTGACCACATTCTCAAATCTCTTGTCATGTTCCTCTTCAGTGGGTGCATGGACTATCACATCATCAAGGATGTTGTGGACTCCTTCACACTCTTGCAGGACTTGGCCAAGTACCTTCTGGTACATCTCCGGTGCGCAACTTATACCGAACATCAGTCGTTTGTATCGGTACAGTCCCTGGTGGGTACCAAATGTAGTAATATCTCTGGATTCAGGTGATAACTCTATTTGATGATAGGCAGAGTTAAGATCCAACTTACTGAAGAACTTGCTCTGGTTCAAATCTTGTAAAACTTCATCGATGGTGGGAATCGGGTGACGCTCTCGTTTCACTGCCATGTTGGCCTGCCGCATGTCTACACACAAACGAATGTCACCTGAGGGCTTCGGCACCACTACCACTGGTGATACCCATGAACTTGGTCCACTCACTTTCTCAATAATGTCAAGTTCAACAAGTTCGTCTAGTTTGTCACTCAACTTATCACGCAGGTGGTAAGGAACTCGCCTAATGGTTTGTGCTATGGGTTGTACCTCTGGATCAACTGGAATCTTTAGTTGAAAATCTTCAAGCTTGCCAATACCTTCACAACATCCGGGAAATTTGTCTAAAACACTGGATGCCCCTTTAGCTCCATCAGTTGATGCTTCTAGTGAGTTAACTTGGACTGGAGTTCCAAGCTTAAGAACTCCTAAGGCAATGGCTGTGACTCGCCCTAGAAGGGCCTGTCCCTTATTTTCAATAACAACAAATTCAACCCCCCTTAGCACTACCTCCCCAACAGAAACTTCTGCAGTAAATGTGCCAGCAACTTGTAGTGGCTGATTACTACCATATGAATACAACTTCTTGGAAGCTTTGCTCGACACACATTTAACCTTATTGGCTTTCAAATCTTCCCACACATTGCGACCAATGACATTGCAACTAGCACCAGAATCAATAATCATTGTTACAGGCAAACCTCCTATTTTCACAGAAATTTTGCCATCACTTGGAACATTTGAATCATCTGATATGCCAAATGCATACTCACAAACATCACTCTGCTGAACCTCGTCTTCCACTTGCCTCACATCATGGCGTCCACCACTCCTTCTTCTATTGCCTGCCCCACTCATTCCTCCAGCTCCTCGGCCTCGGCCACTATTTTGCTTCTTCTTCGTTTTACAAACAGCCTCAAAATGTCCTGTCCCATTACATTTCCTGCACTGTTTCCCTCTAGCTGGGCATCGGTGATCGTTAGCTTTGTGTCCTAGCCTTCCACAACAATAACATTTAATATGGCTTGTGCTCGAATCTTCTTTGTGATCCACCTTTCCACCCACACTATTAACCTCGTTACTCGCATCGCTTGCTCCTTCGATCGAACGGGCCTGTTTCTCAGATTCTTCCATAGAACGGGCGATTTCTCTCAATTTTGGCAGAGTCAAGGCTTGACCCTTCTGAAGTAACTTTCGACGAAGCTCGTGTGACAAACACTTACTAATCACTTGATCACGAATTTGCTCCTCCACAGCGTCCGCATCTCCGAATTCACATGTTTTAGCTTTCTGTCTCAATCTGGTCACAAACTGTTCGACGGTTTCGTTGGCCAGTTGACTTGTTTCACGAAAACAAAGCCTTTCGTATGGAACATTTGCTTGCGGTTTGAAATATTTATTCAAGGTCGCCGTCGCTTTCCGATAGCTATCCGACCCTCCTTCTTCTTCTAACGTAAAATAGATATCTTGAACATCTGTTCCAGCGGTATGCAACAGTAGCGCCTTCTTCTGGTCGGCATTTTTGACTCCTTTGCCCGTTGCATACAACTCGAAAGCTCATAGCCATCTTTCCCAGCGTGCGGAGATACCAGCAGTTTCTGAGCAGTCAAATGACTTCAATCCTTGTCCTGTATCGCTTAAATATACAGCTGACATCTCAAACAAATCTAGTAACGACCTTCCTCGTCGCCAAAATGTAGTATCTCACGGATTTAACCTTCGGATTTAACCAACGTACAAGAAACACTCTAAACAAACTCCATTGCAAGAGAGCACATTTTACTAACACGTCAACATCTAATGCGCATGCTCCAATATACATCTAATACGCATGCTCCGATATAAATGTAAAACACTACAGTGTTCAATGTAGCCTACGAAAAGATTGGCGTAGCTGGGTCCCATTTTGGTACCCATGGCCACGCCATTGATTTGTTTGTAATAATTGTTCGCGAATGAAAAACAGTTGCGTGTTAACACTAACTCAGCCAGGCGGAGTAATGTTTCCGAGCTTGGTTCCTTAACAGTGCGTAAATCAAAAAAAGACCTTCGCCATTTGGGATGACGGTGTAAAGAGATGTAATATCCATAGTGAAAATAAATTTGTCTTCGCCCAGGAAATTGAAATCGCGAAAAATTTGAAGTACGTGTTGACTGTCTTTAACGTATGACGGTAAAGATCTGACAATAGGTGCCATAATTTTGTCTAAATAGCTGGAAATGAGTTCGGTAGGGCAACTACAGGCAGCACGATGTTGAAAAATTCCTTCGCCGCGTTCAACTGAAAGCCTAGTTGCCCTACTGAACTCATTTCCAGCAATTTATACAAAATTATAGCACCTATTATCAGATCTTTACCGTCATACGTTAAAGACAGTCAACACGCACTTCAAATTTTTCGCGATTTCAATTTCCTGGGCGAAGACAAACTTATTTTCACTATCGATATGACATCTCTTTACATCGTCATCCCAAATGGCGAAGGTCTTCTAGCCCTCAAACATTTTTTGATTTACGCACTGTTAAGGAACCAAGCTCGGAAACATTACTCCGCCTGGCTGAGTTAGTGTTAACACTCAACTGTTTTTCATTCGCGAACAATTATTACAAACAAATCAATGGCGTGGCCATGGGTACTAAAATGGGACCCAGCTACGCCAATCTTTTCGTAGGCTACATTGAACACCAATTTGTCAATCAATACAACGGCCCAAAACCTGAACTCTATCGTCGCTACATTGACGACTGTATCGGCGCTACCTCTTCTACCAGAGAGGATCTTAATCAATTTAAAACCGCTGATAATTCGTTTCATCCTGCCCTTAAATATACCTGGGAAATTTCCGATACTTCCTTAGCATTCCTGGATATCAAAGTTTCTATCGAAGGCAACAGTTCACCAGTGTGCACTTCAAACCCACAGATTCTCATAGCTATTTGTTGTATTCATCTTCACATCCATCACATGTCAAGAATTCCATTCCTTATTCTCAGTTTCTTAGACGTCGCCGTCTTTGTAGTGACGACTCTGATTTTTCCTTAAAATCAGAGGAAATGTGCAATTTCTTCGACAAACGCGGCTATCCTGCTTCTGTTGTTCAAGCGGGCCATCATCGCGCCCAGCAAATTGATCGACATTCAACACTACAAACGTCACATAGAGAAAACAACGATAGAATTCCATTCACCCTCACAACCACGCAGTTAAATCCATCATTCTCAAAAACTTTAAATTACTTCAAAATGATCCCGTCACTGGTAGAATCTTTTCGCAACCTCCATTAATTTCATTTAAACGCGACAAAAACATAGGTAACTTTTTAGTCAGAAGTGCATTCCAAACTAGTGATCAACCCGTAACTTTTAAATGCGCTCGCGCACGATGCAAAACATGCCCTTTCATTCACAACGTTGACAAAATATCGGGACCCAAGCGATCTATCAAAATCACTGATCATTTCACCTGTACCTCAGCCAATGCCATCTACTGTATAACTTGCACTCTTTGCAAAAAGTTATACATCGGCGAAACAGGGAGACGACTTGGCGACCGATTCCGAGAACACCTTCGTGACGTAGAGAAAGACGACAAAAATGCATCGAAACCCGTCGCGAGACACTTCAATCTCCCAAATCATACTAAGCAACATATGGCAGTCTGCGGCCTTTCCCTTCACCAAGGAAACACGGAAAGCCGTAAAACTCTAGAACAAAAATTTATTTTTCAAATCGGCACTCTTAATCCTCACGGTATCAACGAACGCTTTTCATTCAACTAATTTATTCCGAAGTTTTCACGCTACCAGGCACCAGCCAATAGCGAAGCTCAATCTTTCTGTATATAAAAACGCACGACGCACAATTCCTTGATTTGCTCCGACGAAGGGTTAACGCTCGAAACGTCAGCTCTTGAATCTCTTTACGGTGGCCAATTGACATTATCAACCCAATTGATAAAACCAAATTATATTGTTATACTTCCCACCGACGCAGCACCACAGTTTCTTTAGAAACTTGCCCCCTCTATTTTTAAAATAGCCTACGAGCAGTCCCTTTTTTCTTAGTCCGTCGAGCAGTAAAAAAATGGCCGTGCGAAAGGTTTCTCCAGGCCATTTTTTCGCTTCGCACTCGGCGGACTAAGAAAATAGGGACTGCTCGTAGGCTATTTTAAAAGTGTAAATTAGTTGCAGTCAGGTACTATTTAATTTTCAAAGAGCCTGTGTAAAATCTAAATTATCAGCTTCAGGCCAGCTATGCTGTCGTGACAACGTAAACTTCATCGTGTCTCAAAGGCGGCAAGTTTAGTCTGTAAGAAATGTAAGTTTATTTCATTAAAGTTCTTAATTTTCTCAATTTTCAGGGCAGTTGATCGTCATGGCAAAATTATTTCGTTCAGTAGCGACTTTAATGACTAAGATTAGGAACTTTCTAAGTCCGCGCTACATAGTTCTTCTGGGTGACGTTGGCACTGGCAAGTCTACTATACTGGAGAAACTGACAGGAGAGAAGGGCAAAAGTTCCGATGCTAACGAGAGTTTCACGAGGATCTCCGAAGTTTTCTGGGTCCCTGACGGCAGCCTTATCGTAGCCGATACACCAGGCAGCAATGCATTGAAAGATAAACTGGAACACAATATTTGGATAGCTGGGGCTCTCAACTTCAGACCTGTCTCAAGAATATTTATTGTTGTCAAAGCTGAGACTCGCATTGATAATGTTGTCGACAATGCTCGCAAGTACGCAGATTGTTTTCTGGACCTCCCAATGGACTTGGTGGGGGTTCTTGTCACGCATATGGATTTGGTGGACTGGACCGAGGAGGAAATCATACCGCGAATGCTAGATGAGCTCGGTATCGATACGGTTGTCTTTTCCTGGATCAGCACGAAGGGCGAGACACTATTGCAAAACATACTCAAGTTTTGCACTGCAAAATATGATCTGACACTGAATGGTACAAACTTTTTTAACCTCTTCAAAATCCACAAAAGCCATAGGAAGATTCTTAAGTCTACCAGCGATGAAGTTAAGAACTTTTCAGATAAAAAGAGGGCTTTCGATGAGGCAAGAAAAGCTTTCAGTGGCAAGGATCTGGTTGACCTCGTCTTTGAGTTCCAAGCATATATGACCGATGAAATTGTTGAAGCTCAGAAGAGGATGTCCGAGAACAACAATTTTACCTTTGAAGGTGATGGTGCAGCCAATGAAGCTGGTCACGTTGCCAACATGGTGAATCAACTCCGCGTGGTACTCTACGATATCAGAACAGAATGCCTTGGATACCAGAGTGAGCATGGTGTATCTGAATTGCGCAAATGTCCACACTGCGGTGAAATTTGGACCAAAGTAGAAGGCTGTGATGGTGACACAACCTGCGGAGAGCTACCCTCAACTGTCAACGACTTCAGGGACCCAGCATACGCAGTTCTGTGCACCTTCTCGTTTAGATGGCTTGGTAATGGCAAACTTAACATCACCAAGGTCCGTGATAAGGATGTGAGACGCGAAAAGAGGTCTTCATTAAAATTTGGATGCGGAAAGTCAATCAACTGGAAAGCAATGGCAACAGTTTCAGTCCCATCGGAATTTAGTGAAACGGTAAAGGTCGGAACAAGTGATATCAAGGTTCTACCACCAACTGCATCGAAGTTCCAAGAAATGCTGTCTGACAAGATCAATGCGGCTGAGAGAGGGCTGAAACTACCGAAAAGACCATCTCAGTCTCAACAGGGAAATCAGAATATCTAGCATGACCGTGCCTATTGATCTTCTTCCTTGAGTTTTTGAAATGCTAATGAACACATTTCGAGACGATCTATTCTAATAAGTAATGTCTAATTCAGTGTTGAACAATGCAATTTAAATCAGTAACTGTCTTGTATCATGTATAAAGTAGTTTGATTTTGCATAGCCTGCTGATAAAAATCTTCCTCCTGCGGCAGAAAAAACACTGCGAGTTTGGTTTTGATCCATCACAACGCCGCAAAAAGTAGTCACAAACCTTTGGGGTAAGAAAGGAAAGTCGAACTGTCCGTGTTTCAATTTAAAGAAAGACAGTATGTCTATATTATTCGCTTTCTTGCTTGCTATTGTAAGTGATGGTTATAAGTACGTAACGTAGTGTGTTAAAGGTAGTTAAGGTATTGTATCGTTAGTAGTGTTCAGAACTGTCCTGTAAGTAAGAAATGTTGGGTACAGGGACGGCGGAGCTGGGGAGGCTTGGGGGGGGGGGATTTGAACTCCCCCCCCCCCACTTTTTACGACGATGACATTTCTTGTTTTAGTATAAGGTTCATATGAACAAATAATGAAAAAAGGAAAACGTAAATAACAAAAAAAAAAGGAAAACTTAAACGGAAAAATTGGCAAACAAACTACTTCCGTTGACGGTAATTCAATTCATGCTCAGTAGTTATTTGAGAAAAGACGTAAAATACATAGAGCACTAACAAGATGAGACAAGTTTTCTGGGGAGCCCCCGCCACTTTCAAGTACGCTTCGCCGTCCCTCAGGTAGGATTACGCGGTTTTGTTTTGTAAAAAGAAAGGAGTACTGACCCCTGACTTTGACTGACATGATTAAACCGACCAACACTTCACAAATTTATATCACTGCACAATTCGCTAAATGCTATTTTACAGGTTTGGCTTTGTATAGTTGGTGTGGGGAAGAGAGCTCGAGTTCTTCTTTCCGAGATCGCGGTATCGCAATAATAGCTAGCCTGTATCATGATTGGAGAAAGTTACAAGATTTCAGATGGAATGTCTGTTTAAAAGAATCAAGCGAAAGAAAACATTTGTTTGTTTATCAGCAAGACTACATATACTCCGAATGAAAACCGACGTCCCTTTTTTCGTTTGTTTATTTTTAGGCTCGGTGGGTTATTCCAAATAATTGATTTTCTACTCCCTGTTTCGTATAAGGTACGGTGTTGCCTAACACTTGCTAGTACGTCGTGGTGCCTTTGTAAAAGCTTGGTATCATTCTGTCTAAATTTGGTGACATCGTAATTAGAGTTAATTATCAGTTTGCCATCTACGCTTGCTGGCAAATAATTTGGACTATTATACATTGTAGTCATCATCTGTCTTCTCATTGGCTAAAAGCCTACAGTTAATTCAGGGAAACAGCGCAAACTACAGATTATTCACTAATCTGCAAGCGGATTAATGAATAATCTGTAGGTTGCGTGCGCAATGCATGATTTCCAAGAGAAATGTATTATTCACGGACAGCGAAGTAAGAACATGGCTTGTTGATTCGCTTCATCGACCCAGCAAGAAATTGAGAAATTGCTTGAAGATAAAAATGTCTAATAAAACAATTATTAGATCCGGTTTTTGTGATATCCGGAATAATCAAGGTCGAGGAATGTGTATTCAGCCGAACCCGAAGACTGAGGCTACTAACACTAACCGAGACCTTATTCCGGATCTCACAAAAACCTCATCCAATAATTGTTTAATAGCTTTCAATGGAGCGTCATCCGTTCGGTAGAACATAAGCGCTTTACCCAACATAACATTAAAGTTTTATCAAATACTCTGAGTCAGTCATGTTTTAGGTCTCCCTCTTAGTTGCATTTTATGATCGTAGTCTTCTTAATTTTAGGCTGCTTATATTTCCAAAACATTATTAATAATAATTTGATCTGTTCTGTAAAGCAATCAGGAGTATCAAAAACACTACAGTTTCTACAGCGCAAGTGTGAACTATATTAATTTTGCCATAAATGGAAATGTACCTCGATGACCAGATTTTAAGTATCTTCCTTAACGACCCAAGTTTGCCATTTAATTTTTTCGTTACAAGCGTGTCATTATAGGATAAATATATTACAAGGATAACCATTGGTTTTACCGCAACTTTGTGGTTTTAAGATTTTATCTTTGCGTCAGGGGTGATGATCCAAGCCACAAGGGGGCATCCTGGTTAGCACGAAGTGTTCACTTGCAAAACCGTTGTTGAGTAGGCAGCTTGAAATGTCATTGTAATATACTTTTGTCCATTGCCGAAGATGAGGACCAGATTTAAATAGAAAAAGGAGATTCCATTGAATAGCATCGAAGGCGGCTTATTCAAAGTCTAGAAACTCTGATGATGCACCATTCATATTTTTCTGTTTAGTGAAAGACTATATATTTGAGATAATTAGTCTATAGTATTGTCCGATATATCTACCTTTTATATAATTAGCGCAATTTAAACTGTAGTTAATGAGCTTTACGGCCTGCAAATAGCTGTCATTTAAGCTTTCCACCGTGGGGTTATCCTGTCCCTATTAGCCATAGTGCAACAGTCGTAGGTCAAAGTCTAATACAAAGCGATCGTTTTACCGTCTTGGGAATCATATGACAAAGCTTCCAGTAATTTTCCAGGATGCTCCCATGTGATTTCCGCATTTAGATTCACATAGTTTTAAAATAGTATAGTACTACGTATTTAATTAGTTATAACCTGATGTATTTTTACAGTGTATAAATAAATAAATAAATTTAAATGTTCTACCCCTCCCTAAATCTGTGCCAATCCCCAGTTAGTAACTCCAATTGATTTCTGACCCTTCATCAGTTGTTAGCTACCCTTTAAGCTAGTCTGTTCGCTGTTTTCACCTCTCTACTCGACGGTTAGTACTTAGGTGGGTGACCACTTGGGAATACCCCGTGTTGTAGACTTTTGACGTCCTTTTTAATCGTCGGTTTTGAGAAGGTTCACGTTACTAAGCAACATTTGAAGTGTCTCTTTCGTCTACGACCACACCACAGGGAAATTGCCGGTTCTCGTCTGATCACCGAAGCCAAGTCCTGTAGGGCGAGGTTAGTACTTAGTTTTATTTCTTTTACTTTGCCACACAAAATAAAAAAAAAGGTACAATACAATAGATAATAAAAAAAAAACAACTCAATACACCCGATAAAAATCAAAATGCAAAAACACAATGTATTAAAGGTAGAAAGCAAAATGGCGAGGGAACCTAATAAAAAACCACGGGGAGTGTAAGCATAAGTTCCCTCACAATAAACACCAGATGACGTATTCATGTGATTGATAAGCAGCCTTTTTGTAATATAGTTAATAGTTGGGTGACCACTTGGGAATACCCCGTGTTGTAAAGTTTTGACGTCCTCTTCTATCGTCGGTTTTGAGAAGGTTCACGTTAATAAGCAACATTTCAAGTGTCTCCTCCGTCTACGACCACACCACAGGGAAAATGCCGGTTCTCGTACTATCACCAAAGCCAAGTCCTGTTGGGAGAGGTTAGTACTTAGTTGGGTGACCACTTCGGAATACCCCGTGTTGTAGACTTTTGACGTCCTATTTGATCGTCGGTTTTGAGAAGGTTCACGTTAATAAGCAACATTTAAATTGTCTCTTCCGTCTACGACCACACCACAAGGAAAATGCCAGTTCTCGTACGATCACCGAAGCCAAGTCCTGTCGGGCGAGGTTAGTACTCAGTTGGGTGACAACTTGGGAATAACCCGTGTTGTAGACTTTTGACGTCGTTTTTCTATTTTCGGTTTTGGGAATGTTCACTTTAAAAAGCAACATTTAACCTGTGTCTTTCGTCTACGACCACACCACAGGGAAAATGCGGGTTCTCGTCCGATCACAGAAGCCAAGTCCTGTAGGGCGAGGTTAGTACTTAGTTGGGTGACCACTTGGGAATACCCCGTGTTGTAGACTCTTGACGTCGTTTTTCTATTTTCGGTTTTGAGAAGGTTCACTTTAATGAGCAACATTTCAACTGTCTCTTTCCTCTACGACCAGACCACAGGGAAAATGCCGGTTCTCGTACGATCACCGAAGCCAAGTCCTCTAGAGCGAGGTTAGTACTTAGTTGGGTGAACACTTGTAAATACCCCGTGTTGTAGACTTTTGACGTCTTTTTTTTTGCTTTCCGTTTTGAGAAGGTTCACTTTAATAAGCAACATTTCAACTGTCTCTTTCGTCCAACGACCACACCACAGGGAAAATGCCGGTTCTCGTCCGATCACCGAAGCCAAGTCCTGTACGGCGAGGTTAGTACTTAGTTGGGTGACAACTTGGGAATAACCCGTGTTGTAGACTTTTGACGTCGTTTTTCTATTTTCGGTTTTGGGAATGTTCACTTTAAAAAGCAACATTTAACCTGTGTCTTTCGTCTACGACCACACCACAGGGAAAATGCCGGTTCTCGTCCGATCACAGAAGCCAAGTCCTGTAGGGCGAGGTTAGTACTTAGTTGGGTGACCACTTGGGAATACCCCGTGTTGTAGACTCTTGACGTCGTTTTTCTATTTTCGGTTTTGAGAAGGTTCACTTTAATGAGCAACATTTCAACTGTCTATTTCGTCTACGACCACACCACAGGGAAAATGCCGGTTCTCGTACGATCACCGAAGCCAAGTCCTCTAGAGCGAGGATAGTACTTAGTTGGGTGAACACTTGTAAATACCCGGTGTTGTAGACTTTTGACGTCTTTTTTTTTGCTTTCCGTTTTGAGAAGGTTCACTTTAATAAGCAACATTTCAACTGTCTATTTCGTCTACGACCACACCACAGGGAAAATGCCGGTTCTCGTCCGATCACCGAAGCCAAGTCCTGTAGGGCGCGGTTAGTACTTAGTTGGGTGACAACTTGGGAATACCCAGTGTTGTAGACTTTCGACGTCGTTTTTCTATTTTCGATTTTGAGAAGGTTCACTTTAATAAGGAACATTTCAACTGTCTCTTTCGTCTACGACCACACCACAGGGAAAATGCCGGTTCTCGTCCGATCACCGAAGCCAAGTCCTGTAGGGCGCGGTTAGTACTTAGTTGGGTGACAACTTGGGAATACCCAGTGTTGAAGACTTTTGACGTCGTTTTTCTATTTTCGATTTTGAGAAGGTTCACTTTAATAAGCAACATTTCAACTGTCTCTTTCGTCTACGACCACACCACAGGGAAAATGCCGGTTCTCGTCCGATCACCGAAGCCAAGTCCTGTAGGGCGAGGTTAGTACCTAGTTGGGTGACCACTTGGGAATACCCCGTGTTGTAGACTTTTGACGTCGTTTTCCAATTTTCGGGTTTGAGAAGGTCATTTTAATAAGCAACATTTCAGGTGTCTCTTCCGTCCACGACCACACCACAGGGAAAATGCCTGTTCTCGTCCGATCACCGAAGCCAAGTCCTGACGCTCGAGGTTAGTACTTAGTTGGGTGACCACTTGGGAATACTCCGTGTTGTAGACTTTTGACGTCGTTTTTCTATTTTCGGTTTTGAGAAAATTCACTTTAATAAGCAACATTTCAACTGTCTCTTTCGTCTACGACCACACCACAGGGAAAATGTAGACTTTTGACGTCGTTTTTCTATTTTCGGTTTTGAGAAGGTTCACTTTAATAAGGAACATTTCAATTGGTCTTCCGTCTACGACCTCACCACAGGGAAAATGCCGGTTCTCGTCCGATCTCCGAAGCCAAGTCCTATAGGGCGAGGTTAGTACTTAGTTGGTTGACCACTTGGGAATACCCCGTGTTGTAGACTTCTGACGTCGTTTTTCTATTTTCGGTTTTGAGAAGGTTCACTTTAATAAGCAACATTTCAACTGTCTCTTTCGTCTACGACCACACCACAGGGAAAATGCCGGTTCTCGTCCGATCACCGAAGCCAAGTCCTGTAGGGCGAGGTTAGTACTTAGTTGGGTGACCACTTGGGAATACCCCGTGTTGTAGACTTTTGACGTCGTTTTTCTATTTTCGGATTTTAAAGGTTCACTTTAATCAGTTCAATTTCAAGTGTCTTTTCCGTCTCCGACCACACCACAGGGAAATTGCCGGTTCACGTCCGATCACCGAAGCCAAGTCCTGTAGGGCGAGGTTAGTACTTGGTTGGGTGACCACTTGGGAATTCCCCGTGTTGTAGACTTTTGACGTCGTTTTTCTAATTTCGGTTTTGAGAAGGTTCACTTTAATAAGCAACATTTCAAGTGTCTATTACGTCTACGACCACACCACAGAGAAAATGCCGGTTCTCGTCCGATCACCGAAGCCAAGTCCTGTAGGGCGAGGTTAGTACTTAGTTGGGTGACCACTTGGGAATACCCCGTGTTGTAGACTTTTGATGTCGTTTTTCTATTTTCGGTTTTGAGAAAATTCACTTTAATAAGCAACATTTCAACTGTCTCTTTCGTCTACGACCACATCACAGGGAAAATGTAGACTTTTGACGTCGTTTTTCTATTTTCGGTTTTGAGAAGGTTCACTTTAATAAGGAACATTTCAATTGCCTCTTCCGTCTACGACCACACCACAGGGAAAATGCCGGTTCTCGTCCGATCACCGAAGCCAAGTCCTGTAGCTCGAGATTAGTACTTAGTTGGGTGACCACTTGGGAATACCCCGTGTTGTAGACTTTTGACGTCGTTTTTCAATTTTCGGTTTTGAGAAGGTTCACTTTAATAAGCAACATTTCAACTGTCTCTTTCGTCTACGACCACACCACAGGGAAAATGCCGGTTCTCGTCCGATCACCTAAGCCAAGTCCTGTAGGGCGAGGTTAGTACTTAGTTGGGTGACCACTTGGGAATACCCCGTGTTGTAGACTTTTGACGTCGTTTTTCTATTTTCGGATTTGAGAAGGTTCACTTTAATCAGTTCAATTTCAAATGTCTATTCCGTCTACGACCACACCACAGGGAAAATGCCGGTTCTTTTCCGATCAGCGAAGCCAAGTACTTTAGAGCGAAGTTAGTACTTAGTTGGTTGACTACTTGGGAATACCCCGTGTTGAAGACTTTTGACGTCGTTTTTCTGTTTTTGGTTTTTAGAAGGTTCACTTTAATAAATAACATTTCAATTGGTCTTCCGTCTACGACCACACCACAGGGAAAATGTCGGTTCTCGTGCGGTCTCCGAAGCCAAGTCCTGTAGGGCGAGGTTAGTACTTAGTTGGGTGACCACTTGGGAATACCCCGTGTTGTAGACTTTTGACGTCGTTTTTCTATTTTCGGTTTTGAGAAGGTTCACGTTAATAAGCGACATTTCAACTGTCTCTTTCGTCTACGACCACACCACAGGGAAAATGCTGGTTCTCGTCCGATCACCGAAGCCAAGTCCTGCAGGGCGAGGTTAGTACTTAGTTGGGTGACCACTTGGGAATACCCCGTGTTGTAGACTTTTTACGTCATTTTTCTATTTTCGGTTTTGAGAAGGTTCACTTTAATAAGCAACATTTCAACTGTCTCTTTCGTCTACGACCACACCACAGAAAAAATGTAGACTTTTGACGTCGTTTTTCTGTTTTCGGTTTTGAGAAGGTTCACTTTAATAAGCAACATTTCAACTGTCTCTTTCGTCTACGACCACACCACAGGGAAAATGCCGGTTCTCGTCCGATCACCGAAGCCAAGTCCTGTAGGGCGAGGTTAGTACTTAGTTGGGTGACCACTTGGGAATACCCGGTGTTGTAGACTTTTGACGTCATTTTTCTATTTTAGGTTTTGAGAAGGTTCACTTTAATAAGCAACATTTCAAGTGTCTATTCCGTCTACGACAACACCACAGGGAAAATGACGGTTCTCGTCCGATCACCGAAGCCAAGTCCTCTCGGGCGAGGTTACTACTTAGTTGGGTGACAACTTGGGAATACCCCGTGGTGTAGACTTTTGACGTCGTTTTCCCATTTTCGGGTTTGAGAAGGTTCATTTTAATAAGCAACATTTGAGGTGTCTCTTCCGTCCACGACCACACCACAGGGAAAATGCCGGTTCTCGCCCGATCACCGAAGCCAAGTCCTGTAGCTCGAAGTTAGTACTTAGTTGGGTGACCACTTGGGAATACCCCGTGTTGTAGAATTTTGACGTCGTTTTTCCATTTTCGGATTTGAGAAAATTCACTTTAATAAGCAACATTTCAACTGTCTCTTTCGTCTACGACCACACCACAGCGAAAATGTAGACTATTGACGTCGTTTTTCTATTTTCGGTTTTGAGAAGGTTCACTTTAATAAGCAACATTTCAAGTGTCTATTCCGTCTACGATCACACCACAGGGAAAATGCCGGTTCTCGTCCGATCACCAAAGCCAAGTCCTGTAGGGCGAGGTTAGTACTTAATTGGGTGACCACTTGGGAATACCCCGTGTTGTAGACTTTTGACGTCGTTTTCCCATTTTCGGGTTTGAGAAGGTTCATTTTAATAAGCAACATTTGAGGTGTCTCTTCCGTCCACGACCACACCACAGGGAAAATGCCTGTTCTCGTCCGATCACCGAAGCCAAGTCCTGTAGCTCGAGGTTAGTACTTAGTTGGGTGACCACTTGGGAATACCCCGTGTTGTAGACTTTTGACGTCGTTTTTCTATTTTCGGTTTTGAGAAGGTTCACTTTAATAAGCAACATTTCAACTGTCTCCTTCGTCTACGACCACACCACAGGGAAAATGCCGGTTCTCGTCCGATCACCGAAGCCAAGTCCTGTAGCGCGAGGTTAGTACTTAGTTGGGTGACCACTTGGGAATACCCCGTGTTGTAGACTTTTGACGTCGTTTTTCTATTTTTGGTTTTGAGAAAATTCACCTTAATAAGCAACATTTCAACTGTTACTTTCGTCTACGACCACGCGACAAAGAAAATGCCGGTTCTCGTCCGATCCCCGAAGCCAAGTCCTGTAGAGCGAGGTTAGTACTTAGTGGGGTGACCACTTGGGAATACCCCGTGTTGTAGACTTTTGACGTCGTTTTTCTATTTTCGGTTTTGAGAAGGTTCACTTTAATCAGCAACATTTTAAGTGTCTATTCCTTCTACAACCACACCACAGGGAAAATGCCGGTTCTCGTCCGATCACCGAAGCCAACTCCCTAGGGCAAGGTTAGTACTTAGTTGGGTGACCACTTGGGAATACCCCGTGTTGAAGACTTTTGACGTCGGTTTTCTATTTTCGGTTTTTAGAAGTTTCACTTTAATAAGGAACATTTCAATTGGTCTTCCGTCTACGACCACATCACAGGGAAAATGCCGGTTCTCGTCGGATCTCCTAAGCCAAGTCCTATAGGGCGAGGTTAGTACTTAGTTGGGTGACCACTTGGGAATACCCCGTGTTGTAGACTTCTGACGTCGTTTTTCTATTTTCGGTTTTGAGAAGGTTCTCTTTGATAAGCAACATTTAAACTGTCTCTTTCGTCTACGACCAAACCACAGGGAAAATGCCGGTTCTCGTCCGATCACCGAAGCCAAGTCCTGTAGCTCGAGATTAGTACTTAGTTGGGTGACCACTTGGGAATACCCCGTGTTGTAGACTTTTGACGTCGTTTTTCAATTTTCGGTTTTGAGAAGGTTCACTTTAATAAGCAACATTTCAACTGTCTCTTTCGTCTACGACCACACCACAGGGAAAATGCCGGTTCTCGTCCGATCACCGAAGCCAAGTCCTGTAGGGCGAGGTTAGTACTTAGTTGGGTGACCACTTGGGAATACCCCGTGTTGTAGACTTTTGACGTCGTTTTCCCATTTTCGGGTTTGAGAAGGTTCATTTTAATAAGCAACATTTGAGGTGTCTCTTCCGTCCAAGACCACACCACAGGGAAAATGCCTGTTCTCGTCCGATCACCGACGCCAAGTCCTATAGCTCGAGGTTAGTACTTAGTTGGGTGACCACTTGGGAATACCCCGTGTTGTAGACTTTTGACGTCGTTTTTCTATTTTCGGTTTTGAGAAGGTTCACGTTAATAAGCAACATTTCAACTGTCTCTTTCGTCTACGACCAAACCACAGGGAAAATGCCGGTTCTCGTCCGATCACCGAAGCCAAGTCCTGTAGCTCGAGATTAGTACTTAGTTGGGTGACCACTTGGGAATACCCCGTGTTGTAGACTTTTGACGTCGTTTTTCTATTTTCGGATTTGAGAAGGTTCACTTTAATCAGTTCAATTTCAAATGTCTATTCCGTCTACGACCACACCACAGGGAAAATGCCGGTTCTCGTCCGATCACCGAAGCCAAGTCCTGTCGGGCGAGGTTAGTACTTAGTTGGGTGACCACTTAGGAATACCCCGTGTTGTAGACTTTTGACGTCGTTTTTCTATTTTCGGTTTGAGAAGGTTCATTTTAATAAGCAACATTTGAGGTGTCTCTTCCGTCCAAGACCACACCAAAGGGAAAAAGCCTGTTCTCGTCCGATCACCGACGCCAAGTCCTGTAGCCACTTGAGAATACCCCGTGTTGTAGACTATTGACGTCGTTTTTCTATTTTCGGTTTTGAGAAAGTTCACTTTAATAAGTAACATTTCAACTGTCTCCTTCGTCTACGACCACACCACAGGGAAAATGCCGGTTGTCGTCCGATCACCGAAGCCAAGTCCTGTAGGGCGAGGTTAGTACTTAGTTGGGTGACCACTTGGGAATACCCCATGTTGTAGACTTTTGACGTCGTTTATCTATTTTCGGTTTTGAGAAGGTTCACTTTAATAAGCAACATTTCAAGTGTCTATTCCGTCTACGACCACACCACAGGGAAAATGCCGGTTCTCGTCCGATCACCGAAGCCAAGTCCTGTAGGGCGAGGTTAGTACTTAGTTGGGTGACCACTTGGGAATACCCCGTGTTGTAGACTTTTGACGTCGTTTTCCCATTTTCGGGTTTGAGAAGGTTCATTTTAATAAGCAACATTTGAGGTGTCTCTTCCGTCCACGACCACACCACAGAGAAAATGCCTGTTCTCGTCCGATCAGCGACGCCAAGTCCTGTAGCTCGAGGTTAGTACTTAGTTGGGTGACCACTTGGGAATATCCCGTGTTGTAGACTTTTGACGTCGTTTTTCTATTTTCGGCTTTGAGAAGGTTCACTTTAATAAGCAGCATTTCAACTGTCTCATTCGTCTACGACCACACCACAGGGAAAATGCCGGTTCTCGTCCGATCACCGAAGCCAAGTCCTGTAGCGCGAGGTTAGTACTTAGTTGGGTAACCACTTGGGAATACCCCGTGTTGAAAAGTTTTGACGTCGTTTTTCTATTTTCGGTTTTGAGAAGGTTCACTTTAATAAGCAACATTTCAACTGTCTCTTTCGTCTACGACCACACCACAGGGAAAATGACGGTTCTCGTCCGATCACCGAAGCCAAGTCATGTAGGGCGAGGTTACTACTTAGTTGGCTGACCACTTGGGAATACCCCGTGTTGTAGACTTTTGACGTCGTTTTTCTATTTTCGGTTTTGAGAAGGTTCACTTTAATCAGTTCAATTTCAAGTGTCTATTCCGTCTACGACCACACCACAGGGAAAATGCCGGTTCTCGTCCGATCACAGAAGCCAAGTTCTGTAGGGCGAGGTTAGTACTTAGTTGGGTAACCACTTGGGAATACCCCGTGTTGTAGACTTTTGACGCCGTTTTTCTATTTTCGATTTTGAGAAGGTTCACTTTAATAAGCAACATTTCAAGTGTCTATTCCGTCTACGACCACACCACAGAGAAAATGCCGGTTCTCGTCCGATCACCGAAGCCAAGTCCTGTAGGGCGAGGTTAGTACTTAGTTGGGTGACCACTTGGGAATACCCCGTGTTGTAGACTTTTGATGTCGTTTTTCTATTTTCGGTTTTGAGAAAATTCACTTTAATAAGCAACATTTCAACTGTCTCTTGCGTCTACGACCACACCGCAGGGAAAATGTAGACTTTTGACGTCGTTTTTCTATTTTCGGTTTCGAGAAGGTTCACTTTAATAAGCAACATTTCAACTGTCTCTTTCGTCTACGACCACACCACAGGGAAAATGCCGGTTCTCGTCCGATCACCGAAGCCAAGTCCTGCAGGGTGAGGTTAGTACTTAGTTGGGTGATCACTTGGGAATACCCCGTGTTGTAGACTTTTGACGACGTTTTTCTATTTTCGGTTTTGAGAAGGTTCACTTTAATAAGCAACATTTCAAGTGTCTATTCCGTCTACGACCACACCACAGGGAAAATGCCGGTTCACGTCCGATCCCCGAAGCCAAGTCCTGTAGGGCGAGGTTAGTACTTAGTTGGGTGACCACTTGGGAATACCCCGTGTTGTAGACTTTTGACGTCGTTTTCCCATTTTCGGGTTTGAGAAGGTTCATTTTAATAAGCAAAATTTGAAGTGTCTCTTCCGTCCACGACCACACCACAGAGAAAATGCCTGTTCTCGTCCGATCACCGACGCCAAGTCCTGTAGCTCGAGGTTAGTACTTAGTTGGGTGACCACTTGGGAATATCCCGTGTTGTAGACTTTTGACGTCGTTTTTCTATTTTCGGCTTTGAGAAGGTTCACTTTAATAAGCAGCGTTTCAACTGTCTCCTTCGTCTACGACCACACCACAGGGAAAATGCCGGTTCTCGTCCGATCACCGAAGCCAAGTCCTGTAGCGCGAGGTTAGTACTTAGTTGGGTAACCACTTGGGAATACCCCGTGTTGTAGAGTTTTGACGTCGTTTTTCTATTTTCGGTTTTGAGAAGGTTCACTTTAATAAGCAACATTTCAACTGTCTCTTTCGTCTACGACCACACCACAGGGAAAATGACGGTTCTCGTCCGATCACCGAAGCCAAGTCATGTAGGGCGAGGTTACTACTTAGTTGGCTGACAACTTGGGAATACCCCGTGTTGTAGACTTTTGACGTCGTTTTTCTATTTTCGGTTTTGAGAAGGTTCACTTTAATCAGTTCAATTTCAAGTGTCTATTCCGTCTACGACCACACCACAGGGAAAATGCCGGTTCTCGTCCGATCACAGAAGCCAAGTTCTGTAGGGCGAGGTTAGTACTTAGTTGGGTGACCACTTGGGAATACCCCGTGTTGTAGACTTTTGACGCCGTTTTTCTATTTTCGATTTTGAGAAGGTTCACTTTAAGAAGCAACATTTCAAGTGTCTATTCCGTCTACGAGCACACCACAGAGAAAATGCCGGTTCTCGTCCGATCACCGAAGCCAAGTCCTGTAGGGCGAGGTTAGTACTTAGTTGGGTGACCACTTGGGAATACCCCGTGTTGTAGACTTTTGATGTCGTTTTTCTATTTTCGGTTTTGAGAAAATTCACTTTAATAAGCAACATTTCAACTGTCTCTTTCGTCTACGACCACACCGCAGGGAAAATGTAGACTTTTGACGTCGTTTTTCTATTTTCGGTTTCGAGAAGGTTCACTTTAATAAGCAACATTTCAACTGTCTCTTTCGTCTACGACCACACCACAGGGAAAATGCCGGTTCTCGTCCGATCACCGAAGCCAAGTCCTGCAGGGTGAGGTTAGTACTTAGTTGGGTGATCACTTGGGAATACCCCGTGTTGTAGACTTTTGACGTCGTTTTTCTATTTTCGGTTTTGAGAAGGTTCACTTTAATAAGCAACATTTCAAGTGTCTATTCCGTCTACGACCACACCACAGGGAAAATGACGGTTCTCGTCCGATCCCCGAAGCCAAGTCCTGTAGGGCGAGGTTAGTACTTAGTTGGGTGACCACTTGGGAATACCCCGTGTTGTAGACTTTTGACGTCGTTTTCCCATTTTCGGGTTTGAGAAGGTTCATTTTATTAAGCAAAATTTGAGGTGTCTCTTCCGTCCACGACAAAACCACAGGGAAAATGCCGGTTCTCGTCCGATCACCGAAGCCAAGTCCTGTAGGGCGAGGTTAGTACTTAGTTGGGTGACTACTTGGGAATACCCCGTGTTGTAGACTTTTGACGTCGTTTTTTTATTTTCGGTTTTGAGAAGGTTCACTTTAATAAGCAACATTTCAACTGTCTCCTTCGTCTACGACCACACCACAGGGAAAATGCCGGTTCTCGTCCGATCACCGAAGCCAACTCTCTAGGGCGAGGTTAGTACTTAGTTGGGTGACTACTTGGGAATACCCCGTGTTGAAGACTTTTGACGTCGGTTTTCTATTTTCGGTTTTTAGAAGGTTCACTTTAATAAGGAACATTTAAATTGGTCTTCCGTCTACGACCACACCACAGGGAAAATGCCGGTTCTCGTCCGATCTCCTAAGCCAAGTCTTATAGGGCGAGGTTAGTACTTAGTTGGGTGACCACTTGGGAATACCCCGTGTTGTAGACTTCTGACGTCGCTTTTCTATTTTCGGTTTTGAGAAGGTTCACTTTGATAAGCAACATTTAAACTGTCTCTTTCGTCTACGACCGAACCACAGGGAAAATGCTGGTTCTCGTCCGATATCCGAAGCCAAGTCCTATAGGGCGAGGTTAGTACTTAGTTGGGTAACCACTTGGGAATATTCCGTGTTGTAGACTTTTGACGTCGTTTTTCTATTTTCGGATTTGAGAAGGTTCACTTTAATCAGTTCAATTTCAAATGTCTATTCCGTCTACGACCACACCACAGGGAAAATGCCGGTTCTCGTCCGATCACCGAAGCCAAGTCCTGTAGGGCGAGGTTAGTACTTAGTTGGGTGACTACTTGGGAATACCCCGTGTTGTAGACTTTTGACGTCGTTTTTCTATTTTCGGTTTTGAGAAGGTTCACTTTAATAAGCAACATTTCAACTGTCTCTTTCGTCTACGACCACACCACAGGGAAAATGCCGGTTCTCGTCCGATCACCGAAGCCAAGTCCTGTAGGGCGAGGTTAGTACTTAGTTGGGTGACCACTTGGGAATACCCCGTGTTGTAGACTTTTGACGTCGTTTTTCTATTTTAGGTTTTGAGAAGGTTCACTTTAATCAGTTCAATTTCAAATGTCTATTCCGTCTACGACCACACCACAGGGAAAATGCCGGTTCTTTTCCGATCAGCGAAGCCAAGTACTTTAGAGCGAAGTTAGTACTTAGTTGGGTGACTACTTGGGAATACCCCGTGTTGAAGACTTTTGACGTCGTTTTTCTGTTTTTGGTTTTGAGAAGGTTCACTTTAATAACCAACATTTCAACTGTCTCTTTGGTCTACGACCACACCATAGGGAAAATGCCGGTTCTCGTCCGATCACCGAAGCCAAGTCCTGTAGGGCGAGGTTAGTACTTAGTTGGGTGACCACTTGGGAATACCCCGTGTTGTAGACTTTTGACGTCGTTTTTCTATTTTCGGTTTTGAGAAGGTTAACTTTAAAAAGCAACATTTTTACTGTCTCGTTCTTCTACGACCACACCACAGGGAAAATGCCGGTTCTCGTCCGATCACCGAAGCCAAGTCCTGTAGGGCGAGGTTAGTACTTAGTTGGGTGACCACTTGGGAATACCCCGTGTTGTAGACTTTTGACGTCGTTTTTCTATTTTCGGTTTTGAGAAGGTTCACTTCAATAACCAACATTTCAACTGTCTCTTTGGTCTACGACCACACCATAGGGAAAATTCCGGTTCTCGTCCGATCACCGAAGCCAAGTCCTGTAGAGCGAGGTTAGTACTTAGTTGGGTGACCACTTGGGAATACCCCGTGTTGCAGACTTTTGACGTCGTTTTTCTATTTTCGGTTTTGAGAAGGTTCACTTTAAAAAGCAACATTTTTACTGTCTCTTTCGTCTACGACCACACCACAGGGAAAATGCCGGTTCTCGTCCGATCAACGAAGCCAA
Source organism: Blastomussa wellsi (assembly GCA_947652115.1). Lineage (NCBI taxonomy): Eukaryota > Metazoa > Cnidaria > Anthozoa > Scleractinia > Plerogyridae > Blastomussa > Blastomussa wellsi. Next base: position 8,504,464 of record OX393574.1, on the reverse strand, counting down.
GTCCTGTAGGGCGATGTTAGTACTCAGTTGGGTGACCACTTGGGAATACCCCGCGTTGTAGACTTTTGACGTCGTTTTTCTATTTTCGGTTTTGAGAAGGTTCACGTTAATAAGCAACATTTCAACTGTCTCTTTCGTCTACGACCACACCACAGGGAAAATGCCGGTTCTCGTCCGATCACCGAAGCCAAGTCCTGTAGCTCGAGATTAGTACTTAGTTGGGTGACCATTTGGGAATACCCCGTGTTGTAGACTTTTGACGTCGTTTTTCAATTTTCGGTTTTGAGAAGGTTCACTTTAATAAGCAACATTTCAAGTGTCTCTTTCGTCTACGACCACACCGCAGGGAAAATGCCGGTTCTCGTCCGATCACCTAAGCCAAGTCCTGTAGGGCGAGGTTAGTACTTAGTTGGGTGACCACTTGGGAATACCCCGTGTTGTAGACTTTTGACGTCGTTTTTCTATTTTCGGATTTGAGAAGGTTCACTTTAATCAGTTCAATTTCAAATGTCTATTCCGTCTACGACCACACCACAGGGAAAATGCCGGTTCTTTTCCGGTCAGCGAAGCCAAGTACTTTAGAGCGAAGTTAGTACTTAGTTGGGTGACTACTTGGGAATACCCCGTGTTGAAGACTTTTGACGTCGTTTTTCTGTTTTTGGTTTTGAGAAGGTTCACTTCAATGACCAACATTTCAACTGTCTCTTTGGTCTACGACCACACCATAGGGAAAATGCCGGTTCTCGTCCGATCACCGAAGCCAAGTCCTGTAAGGCGAGGTTAGTGCTTAGTAGGGTGACCACTTGGGAATACCCCGTGTTGTAGACTTTTGACGTCGTTTTTCTATTTTCGGTTTTGAGAAGGTTCACTTTAAAAAGCAACATTTTTACTGTCTCGTTCTTCTACGACCACACCACAGGTAAAATGCCGGTTCTCGTCCGATCACCGAAGCCAAGTCCTGTAGGGCGAGGTTAGTACTTAGTTGGGTGACCACTTGGGAATACCCCGTGTTGTAGACTTTTGACGTCGTTTTTCTATTTTCGGTTTTGAGAAGGTTCACTTCAATAACCAACATTTCAACTGTCTCTTTGGTCTACGACCATCCCATAGGGAAAATTCCGGTTCTCGTCCGATCACCGAAGCCAAGTCCTGTAGAGCGAGGTTAGTACTTAGTTGGGTGACCACTTGGGAATACCCCGTGTTGTAGACTTTTGACGTCGTTTTTCTATTTTTGGTTTTGAGAAGGTTCACTTTAAAAAGCAACATTTTTACTGTCTCTTTCGTCTACGACCACACCACAGGGAAAATGCCGGTTCTCGTCCGATCAACGAAGCCAAGTCCTGTAGGGCGATGTTAGTACTCAGTTGGGTGACCACTTGGGAATACCCCGCGTTGTAGACTTTTGACGTCGTTTTTCTATTTTCGGTTTTGAGAAGGTTCACGTTAATAAGCAACATTTCAACTGTCTCTTTCGTCTACGACCACACCACAGGGAAAATGCCGGTTCTCGTCCGATCACCGAAGCCAAGTCCTCTCGGGCGAGGTTACTACTTAGTTGGCTGACAACTTGGGAATACCCCGTGTTGTAGACTTTTGACGTCGTTTTCCCATTTTCGGGTTTGAGAAGGTTCATTTTAATAAGCAACATTTGAGGTGTCTCTTCCGTCCACGACCACACCACAGGGAAAATTCCTGTTCTCGCCCGATCACCGAAGCCAAGTCCTGTAGCTCGAGGTTAGTACTTAGTTGGGTGACCACTTGGGAATACCCCGTGTTGTAGACTTTTGACGTCGTTTTTCCATTTTCGGATTTGAGAAAATTCACTTGAATAAGCAACATTTCAACTGTCTCTTTCGTCTACGACCACACCACAGCGAAAATGTAGACTATTGACGTCGTTTTTCTATTTTCGGTTTTGAGAAGGTTCACTTTAATAAGCAACATTTCAACTGTCTCTTTCGTCTACGACCACACCACAGAAAAAATGTAGACTTTTGACGTCGTTTTTCTATTTTCGGTTTTGAGAAGGTTCACTTTAATAAGCAACATTTCAAGTGTCTCTTTCGTCTACGACCACACCACAGGGAAAATACCGGTACTCGTCCGATCACCGAAGCCAAGTCCTGTAGGGCGAGGTTAGTACCTAGTTGGGTGACCAATTGGGAATACCCCGTGTTGTAGACTTTTGACGTCGTTTTTCTATTTTCGGTTTTGAGAAGATTCACTTTAATGAGCAACATTTTGACTGTCTCTTTCGTCTACGACCAGACCACAGGGAAAATGCCGGTTCTCGTACGATCACCGAAGCCAAGTCCTGTAGGGCGAGGTTAGTACTTAGTTGGGTGACCACTTGGGAATACCCCGTGTTGTAGACTTTTGACGTCGTTTTTCTATTTTCGGTTTTGAGAAGGTTCACTTTAATAAGCAACATTTCAAGTGTCTATTCCGTCTACGACCACACCACAGGGAAAATGCCTGTTCTCGTCCGATCACCGAAGCCAAGTCCTGTAGCTCGAGGTTAGTACTTAGTTGGGTGACCACTTGGGAATACCCCGTGTTGTAGACTTTTGACGTCGTTTTTTTATTTTCCGTTTTGAGAAGGTTCACTTTAATAAGCAACATTTCAACTCTCTCTTTCGTCTACGACCACACCACAGGGAAAATACCGGTTCTCGTCCGATCACCGAAGCCAAGTCCTGAAGGGCGAGGTTACTACTTAGTTGGGTGACGACTTGGGAATACCCCGTGTTGTAGACATTTGACGTCGTTTTCCCATTTTCGGGTTCGAGAAGGTTCATTTTAATAAGCAACATTTGAGATGTCTCTTCCGTCCACGACACACCACAGGGAAAACACCTGTTCTCGTCCAATCACCAAAGCCAAGTCCTGTAGCTCGAGGATAGTACTTAGTTGGGTGACCACTTGGGAATACCCCGTGTTGTAGACTTTAGACGTCGTTTTTCTATTTTCGGTTTTGAGAAAATTCACTTTAATAAGCAACATTTCAACTGTCTCTTTCGTCTACGACCACACCACAGCGAAAAGGCCGGTTCTCCACCGATCACCGAAGCCAAGTCCTGTAGGGCGCGGTTAGTACTTAGTTGGGTGACCGCTTGGGAATACTCCGTGTTTTAGGCTTTTGACGTGGTTTTTTTATTTTCCGTTTTTAGAAGGTTCACTTTAATAAGCAACATTTCAACTGTCTGTTTCGTCTACGACCACACCACAGAGAAAATGCCGGTTCTCGTCCGATCACCGAAGCCAAGTCCTATAGGGCGCGGTTAGTACTTAGTTGGGTGACCACTTGGGAATACCCGGTGTTGTAGACTTTTGACGTCGTTTTTCTTTTTTCGGTTTTAGGAAGATTCACTTTAATAAGCAACATTTCAACTGTCTCTTTCGTCTACCACCACACAACAGGGAAAATGCCGGTTCTCGTCCGATCACCGAAGCCAAGTCCTGTAGGGCGAGGTTAGTACTTAGTTGGGTGACCACTTGGGAATACCCCGTGTTGTAGACTTTTGACGTCGTTTTTCTATTTTCGGTTTTGGGAAGGTTCACTTTAATAAGCAACATTTCAACTGTCTTATTCGTCTACGACCACACCACAGGGAAAATGCCGGTTCTCGTCCGATCACCGAAGCCAAGTCCTGTAGGGCGAGGTTAGTACTTAGTTGGGTGACCACTTGGGAATACCCCGTGTTGTAGACTTCTTAAGTCGTTTTTCTATTTTCGGTTTTGAGAAGGTTCACTTTAATAAGCAACATTTAAACTGTCTCTTTCGTCTAGGACCACACCACAGGGAAAATGCCGGTTCTCCTCCGATCACCGAAGCGAAGTCCTGTAGAGCGAGGTTAGCACTTACTGTGGTGACCACTTGGGAATACCCCGTGTTGTAGACTTTTGACGTCGTTTTTCTATTTTCTGTTTTGAGAAGGTTCAGTTTAATAAGCAACATTTAAACTGTCATTTTCGTCTACTACCATACCACAGGGAAAATGCCGGTTCTCGTCCGATCACCGAAGCCAAGTCCTGGAGGGCGAGGTTAGTACTTAGTTCGGTGACAAATTCGAAATACCCCGTGTTGTAGACTTCTGACGTCGTTTTTCTATTTTCGGTTTTGAGAAGGTTCACTTTAATAAGCAACATTTCAACTGTCATTTTCGTCTACGACCATACCACAGGGAAAATGCCGGTTCTCGTCCGATCACCGAAGCCAAGTCCTGTAGAGCGAGGTTAGTACTTAGTTGGGTGACCACTTGGGAATACCCCGTGTTGTAGACTTTTGACGTCGTTTTTCTATTTTCGGTTTTGAGAAGGTTCACTTTAATAAGCAACATTTCAACTGTCTCCTTCGTCTACGACCACACCACAGGGAAAATGCCGGTTCTCGTCCGATCACCGAAGCCAAGTCCTGTAGGGCGAGGTTAGTACTTAGTTGGGTGACCACTTGGGAATACCCCGTGTTGTAGACTTTTGACGTCGTTTTCCCTTTTTAGGGTTTAAGAAGCTTCATTTTCATAAGCAACATTTGAGGTGTCTCTTCTGTCCACGACCACACCACATGGAAAATGCCTGTTCTCGTCCTATGACCGAAGCCAAGTCCTGTTGCTCGAGGTTAGTACTTAGTTGGGTGACCACTTGGGAATACCCCGTGTTGTAGACTTTTGACGTCGTTTTTCTATTTTCGGTTTTCAAAAGGTTCACTTTAATAAGCAACATTTCAACTGTCTCTTTCGTCTACGACCACACCACAGGGAAAATGCCGCTTCTCGTCCGATCACCGAAGCCAAGTCTTGTAGGGCGAGGTTAGCAGTTAGTTGGGTGACCACTTGGGAATACCCCGTGTTGTAGACTTTTGACGTCGTTTTTCTATTTTCGAATTTGAAAAGGTTCACTTTAATAAGCAACATTTCAAGTGTCTATTCCGTCTACGACCACACCACAGGGAAAATGCCGCTTCTCGTCCGATCACCGAAGCCAAGTCTTGTAGGGCGAGGTTAGCACTTAGTTTGCTGACTACTTGGGAATACCCCGTGTTGTAGACTTTTGACGTCGTTTCTCTATTTTCGGTTTTTAGAAGGTTCACTTTAATCAGCAACATTTCAAGTGTCTATTCCGTCTACGATCAAACCACAGGGAAAATGCCGGTTCTCGTCCGATCACCGAAGCCAAGTGCTGTAGAGCGAGGTTAGTACTTAGTTGGGTGACCACTTGGGAATACCCCGTGTTGTAGATTTTTGACGTCGTTTTTCTATTTTCGGTTTTGAGAAGGTTCACTTTAATAAGCAACATTTCAACTGTCTCTTTCGTCTGCGACCACACCATAGGGAAAATGCCGGTTCTCGTCCGATCACCGAAGCCAAGTCCTGTAGGGCGAGGTTAGTACTTAGTTGGGTGACCACTTGGGAATACCCCGTGTTGTAGACTTTTGACGTCGTTTTTCTATTTTCGGTTTTGAGAAGGTTCACTTTAATAAGCAACATTTCAAGTTTCTATTCCGTCTACGACCACACCAGAGGGAAAATGCCGGTTCTCGTCCGGTCACCGAAGCCAAGTCCTGTAGGGCGAGGTTAGTACTTAGTTGGGTGACCACTTGGGAATACCCCGTGTTGCAGACTTTTGACGTCGTTTTCCCATTTTCGGGTTTGAGAAGGTTCATTTTAATAAGCAACATTTGAGGTGTCTCTTCCGTCCACGACCACACCACAGGGAAAATGCCTGTTCTCGTCCGATCACCGACGCCAAGTCCTGTAGCTCGAGGTTAGTACTTAGTTGGGTGACCACTTGGGAATACCCCGTGTTGTAGACTTTTGACGTCTTTTTTCTATTTCCGGTTTTGAGAAGGTTCACTTTAATAAGCAACATTTCAACTGTCTCCTTCGTCTACGACCACACCACAGGTAAAATGCCGGTTCTCGTCCGATCACCGAAGCCAAGTCCTGTAGGGCGAGGTTAGTACTTAGTTGGGTGACCACTTGGGAATACCCCGTGTTGTAGACTTTTGACGTCGTTTTCCTATTTTCGGTTTTGAGAAGGTTCATTTTAATAATCAACATTTCAAGTGTCTATTCCGTCTACGACGACACCACAGGGAAAATGCCGGTTCTCGTCCGATCACCGAAGCCAAGTCTTGTAGGGCGAGGTTAGTACTTAGTTGGGTGACCACTTGGGAATACCCCGTGTTGTAGACTTTTGACGTCGTTTCTCTATTTTCGGTTTTTAGAAGGTTCACTTTAATCAGCAACATTTTAAGTGTCCATTCCTTCTACGACCCAACCACAGGGAAAATGCCTGTTCTCGTCCGATCACCGACGCCAAGTCCTGTAGCTCGAGGTTAGTACTTAGTTGGGTGACCACTTGGGAATACCCCGTGTTGTAGACTTTTGACGTCGTTTCTCTATTTTCGGTTTTTAGAAGGTTCACTTTAATCAGCAACATTTCAAGTGTCTATTCCTTCTACGACCCAACCACAGGGAACATGCCGGTTCTCGTCCGATCACCGACGCCAAGTCCTGTAGCTCGAGGTTAGTACTTAGTTGGGTGACCACTTGGGAATACCCCGTGTTGTAGACTTTTGACGTCGTTTCTCTTTTTTCGGTTTTTAGAAGGTTCACTTTAATCAGCAACATTTCAATTGTCTATTCCTTCTACGACCCAACAACAGGGAAAATGCCGGTTCTCGTCCGATCACCGAAGCCAAGTCCTGTAGGGCGAGGTTAGTACTTAGTTGGGTGACCACTTGGGAATACCCCGTGTTGTAAACTTTTGAATTCGTTTTTCTATTTTCGGTTTTGAGAAAATTCACTTTAATAAGCAACATTTCAACTGTTACTTTCGTCTACGACCACACCACAGGGAAAATGCCGGTTCACGTCGGATCTCCGAAGCCATGTCCTGTAGGGCGAGGTTAGTACTTAGTTGGGTGACCACTTGGGAATACCCCGTGTTGTAGACTTTTGACGTCGTTTTCCCATTTTCGGGTTTGAGAAGCTTCATTTTCATAAGCAACATTTGAGGTGTCTCTTCCGTCCACGACCACACCACAGGGAAAATGCCCGTTCTCGTCCGATGAGCGAAGCCAAGTCCTGTTGCTCGAGGTTAGTACTTATTTGGGTGACCACTTGGGAATACCCCGTGTTGTAGACTTTTGACGTCGTTTTTCTATTTTCGGTTTTAAGAAAGTTCACTTTAATAAGCTACATTTTAACTGTCTCCTTCGTCTACGACCACACCACGGGGAAAATGCCGGTTCTCGTCCGATCACCGAAGCCAAGTCCTGTAGGGCGAGGTTAGTACTTAGTTGGGTGACCACTTTGGAATACCCGGTGTTGTAGACTTTTGACGTCGTTTTTCTATTTTCGGTTTTGAGAAAATTCACTTTAATAAGCAACATTTCAACTGGCTCTTTCGTCTACGACCACACAACAGGGAAAATGTAGATTTTTGACGTCGTTTTTCTATTTTCGGTTTTGAGAAGGTTCACTTTAATAAGCAACATTTCAACTGCCTCTTTCGTCTACGACCACACCAAAGGGAAAATGCCGGTTCTCGTCCGATCACCGAAGCCAAGTCCTGTAGGGCGAGGTTAGCACTTAGTTTGCTGACTACTTGGGAATACCCCGTGTTGTAGACTTTTGACGTCGTTTCTCTTTTTTCGGTTTTTAGAAGGTTCACTTTAATCAGCAACATTTCAAGTGTCTATTCCGGCTACGATCAAACCACAGGGAAAATGCCGGTTCTCGTCCGATCACCGAAGCCAAGTGCTGTAGAGCGAGGTTAGTACTGAGTTGGGTGACCACTTGGGAATACCCCGTGTTGTAGACTTTTGACGTCGTTTTTCTATTTTCGGTTTTGAGAAGGTTCACTTTAATAAGCAACATTTCAACTGTCTCTTTCGTCTGCGACCACACCATAGGGAAAATGCCGGTTCTCGTCCGATCACCGAAGCCAAGTCCTGTAGGGCGAGGTTAGTTCTTAGTTGGGTGACCACTTGGGAATACCCCGTGTTGTAGACTTTTGACGTCGTTTTTCTATTTTCGGTTTTGAGAAGGTTCACTTTAATAAGCAACATTTCAAGTTTCTATTCCGTCTACGACCACACCAGAGGGAAAATGCCGGATCTCGTCCGATCACCGAAGCCAAGTCCTGTAGGGCGAGGTTAGTGCTTAGTTGGGTGACCACTTGGGAATACCCCGTGTTGCAGACTTTGGACGTCGTTTTCCCATTTTCGGGTTTGAGAAGGTTCATTTTAATAAGCAACATTTGAGGTGTCTCTTCCGTCCACGACCACACCACAGGGAAAATGCCTGTTCTCGTCCGATCACCGACGCCAAGTCCTGTAGCTCGAGGTTAGTACTTAGTTGGGTGACCACTTGGGAATACCCCGTGTTGTAGACTTTTGACGTCGTTTTTCTTTTTCCGGTTTTGAGAAGGTTCACTTTAATAAGCAACATTTCAACTGTCTCCTTCGTCTACGACCACACCACAGGTAAAATGCCGGTTCTCGTCCGATCACCGAAGCCAAGTCCTGTAGGGCGAGGTTAGTACTTAGTTGGGTGACCACTTGGGAATACTCCGTGTTGTAGACTTTTGACGTCGTTTTCCTATTTTCGGTTTTGAGAAGGTTCATTTTAATAATCAACATTTCAAGTGTCTATTCCGTCTACGACGACACAACCGGGAAAATGCCGGTTCTCGTCCGATCACCGAAGCCAAGTCTTGTAGGGCGAGGTTAGTACTTAGTTGGGTGACCACTTGGGAATACCCCGTGTTGTAGACTTTTGACGTCGTTTCTCTATTTTCGGTTTTTAGAAGGTTCACTTTAATCAGCAACATTTCAAGTGTCCATTCCTTCTACGACCCAACCACAGGGAAAATGCCTGTTCTCGTCCGATCACCGACGCCAAGTCCTGTAGCTCGAGGTTAGTACTTAGTTGGGTGACCACTTGGGAATACCCCGTGTTGTAGACTTTTGACGTCGTTTCTCTATTTTCGGTTTTTAGAAGGTTCACTTTAATCAGCAACATTTCAAGTGTCTATTCCTTCTACGACCCAACCACAGGGAAAATGCCGGTTCTCGTCCGATCACCGACGCCAAGTCCTGTAGCTCGAGGTTAGTACTTAGTTGGGTGACCACTTGGGAATACCCCGTGTTGTAGACTTTTGACGTCGTTTCTCTATTTTCGGTTTTTAGAAGGTTCACTTTAATCAGCAACATTTCAAGTGTCTATTCCTTCTACGACCCAACAACAGGGAAAATGCCGGTTCTCGTCCGATCACCGAAGCCAAGTCCTGTAGGGCGAGGTTAGTACTTAGTTGGGTGACCACTTGGGAATACCCCGTGTTGTAAACTTTTGAATTCGTTTTTCTATTTTCGGTTTTGAGAAAATTCACTTTAATAAGCAACATTTCAACAGTTACTTTCGTCTACGACCACACCACAGGGAAAATGCCGGTTCACGTTGGATCACCGAAGCCAAGTCCTGTAAGGCGAGGTTAGTACTTAGTTGGGTGACCACTTGGGAATACCCCGTGTTGTAGACTTTTGACGTCGTTTTCCCATTTTCGGGTTTGAGAAGCTTCATTTTCATAAGCAACATTTGAGGTGTCTCTTCCGTCCACGACCACACCAGAGGGAAAATGCCCGTTCTCGTTCGATGACCGAAGCCAAGTCCTGTTGCTCGAGGTTAGTACTTATTTGGGTGACCACTTGGGAATACCCCGTGTTGTAGACTTTTGACGTCGTTTTTCTATTTTCGGTTTTAAGAAAGTTCACTTTAATAAGCTACATTTTAACTGTCTCCTTCGTCTACGACCACACCACAGGGAAAATGCCGGTTCTCGTCCGATCACCGAAGCCAAGTCCTGTAGGGCGAGGTTAGTACTTAGTTGGGTGACCACTTTGGAATACCCGGTGTTGTAGACTTTTGACGTCGTTTTCCCTTTTTCGGGTTTGAGAAGGTTCATTTTAATAAGCAACATTTGAGGTGTCTCTTCCGTCCACGACCACACCACAGGGAAAATGCCTGTTCTCGTCCGATCACCGACGCCAAGTCCTGTAGCTCGAGGTTGGTACTTAGTTGGGTGACCACTTGGGAATACCCCGTGTTGTAGACTTTTGACGTCGTTTTTCTATTTTCGGTTTTGAGAAAATTCACTTTAAAAATCAACATTTCAACTGTCTCTTTCGTCTACGACCACACCACAGGGAAAATGTAGACTTTTGACGTCGTTTTTCTATTTTCGGTTTTGAAAAAGTTCACTTTAATGAGCAACATTTCAAGTTTCTATTCCGTCTACGACCACACCAGAGGGAAAATGCCGGTTCTCGTCCGATCACCGAAGCCAAGTCCTGTAGGGCGAGGTTAGTACTTAGTTGGGTGACCACTTGGGAATACCCCGTGTTGCAGACTTTTGACGTCGTTTTCCCATTTTCGGGTTTGAGAAGGTTCATTTTAATAAGCAACATTTGAGGTGTCTCTTCCGTCCACGACCACACCACAGGGAAAATGCCTGTTCTCGTCCGATCAGCGACGCCAAGTCCTGTAGCTCGAGGTTAGTACTTAGTTGGGTGACCACTTGGGAATACCCCGTGTTGTAGACTTTTGACGTCGTTTTTCTATTTCCGGTTTTGAGTAGGTTCACTTTAATAAGCAACATTTCAACTCTCTCCTTCGTCTACGACCACACCACAGGTAAAATGCCGGTTCTCGTCCGATCACCGAAGCCAAGTCCTGTAGGGCGAGGTTAGTACTTAGTTGGGTGACCACTTGGGAATACCCCGTGTTGTAGACTTTTGACGTCGTTTTCCTATTTTCGGTTTTGAGAAGGTTTATTTTAATAATCAACATTTCAAGTGTCTATTCCGTCTACGACGACACAACCGGGAAAATGCCGGTTCTCGTCCGATCACCGAAGCCAAGTCTTGTAGGGCGAGGTTAGTACTTAGTTGGGTGACCACTTGGGAATACCCCGTGTTGTAGACTTTTGACGTCGTTTCTCTATTTTCGGTTTTTAGAAGATTTACTTTAATCAGCAACATTTCAAGTGTCCATTCCTTCTAAGACCCAACAACAGGGAAAATGCCTGTTCTCGTCCGATCACCGACGCCAAGTCCTGTAGCTCGAGGTTAGTACTTAGTTGGGTGACCACTTGGAAATACCCCGTGTTGTAGACTTTTGACGTCGTTTCTCTATTTTCGGTTTTTAGAAGGTTCACTTTAATCAGCAACATTTCAAGTGTCTATTCCTTCTACGACCCAACCACAGGGAAAATGCCGGTTCTCGTCCGATCACCGACGCCAAGTCCTGTAGCTCGAGGTTAGTACTTAGTTGGGTGACCACTTGGGAATACCCCGTGTTGTAGACTTTTGACGTCGTTTCTCTATTTTCGGTTTTTAGAAGGTTCACTTTAATCAGCAACATTTCAAGTGTCTATTCCTTCTACGACCCAACAACAGGGAAAATGCCGGTTCTCGTCCGATCACCGAAGCCAAGTCCTGTAGGGCGAGGTTAGTACTTAGTTGGGTGACCACTTGGGAATACCCCGTGTTGTAAACTTTTGAATTCGTTTTTCTATTTTCGGTTTTGAGAAAATTCACTTTAATAAGCAACATTTCAACTGTTACTTTCGTCTACGACCACACCACAGGGAAAATGCCGGTTCACGTCGGATCACCGAAGCCAAGTCCTGTAGGGCGAGGTTAGTACTTAGTTGGGTGACCACTTGGGAATACCCCGTGTTGTAGACTTTTGACGTCGTTTTCCCATTTTCGGGTTTGAGAAGCTTCATTTTCATAAGCAACATTTGAGGTGTCTCTTCCGTCCACGACCACACCAGAGGGAAAATGCCCGTTCTCGTCCGATGACCGAAGCCAAGTCCTGTTGCTCGAGGTTAGTACTTATTTGGGTGACCACTTGGGAATACCCCGTGTTGTAGACTTTTGACGTCGTTTTTCTATTTTCGGTTTTAAGAAAGTTCACTTTAATAAGCTACATTTTAACTGTCTCCTTCGTCTACGACCACACCACTGGGAAAATGCCGGTTCTCGTCCGATCACCGAAGCCAAGTCCTGTAGGGCGAGGTTAGTACTTAGTTGGGTGACCACTTTGGAATACCCGGTGTTGTAGACTTTTGACGTCGTTTTTCTATTTTCGGTTTTGAGAAGGTTCACTTTAATAAGCAACATTTCAACTGGCTCTTTCGTCTACGACCACACAACAGGGAAAATGTAGATTTTTGACGTCGTTTTTCTATTTTCGGTTTTGAGAAGGTTCACTTTAATAAGCAACATTTCAACTGCCTCTTTCGTCTACGACCACACCAAAGGGAAAATGCCGGTTCTCGTCCGATCACCGAAGACAAGTCCTGTAGGGCGAGGTTAGTACTTAGTTGGGTGACAACTTGGGAATACCCCGTGTTGTAGACTTTTGACGTCGTTTTTCTATTTTCGGTTTTGAGAAGGTTCACTTTAATAAGCAACATTTCAAGTGTCTATTCCGTCTACGACCACACCACAGGGAAAATGCCGGTTCTCGTCCGATCACCGAAGCCAAGTCCTGTAGGGCGAGGTTAGTACTTAGTTGGATGACCACTTGGGAATACCCCGTGTTGTAGACTTTTGACTTCCTTTTCCCATTTTCGGGTTTGAGAAGGTTCATTTTAATAAGCAACATTTGAGGTGTCTCTTCCGTCCAGGACCACACCACAGGGAAAATGCCTGTTCTCGTCCGATCACCGACGCCAAGTCCTGTAGCTCGAGGTTAGTACTTAGTTGGGTGACCACTTGGGAATACCCCGTGTTGTAGACTTTTGACGTCGTTTTTCTATTTTCGGTTTTGAGAAGGTTCACTTTAATAAGCAACATTTCAACTGTCTCCTTCGTCTACGACCACACCACAGGGAAAATGCCGGTTCTCGTCCGATCACCGACGCCAAGTCCTGTAGCTCGAGGTTAGTACTTAGTTGGGTGACCACTTGGGAATACCCCGTGTTGTAGACTTTTGACGTCGTTTTTCTATTTTCGGTTTTGAGAAGCTTCACTTTAATAAGCAACATTTCAACTGTCTCTTTCGTCTACGACCACACCACAGGGAAAATGCCGGTTCTCGTCCGATCACCGAAGCCAAGTCTTGTAGGGCGAGGTTAGCACTTAGTTTGCTGACTACTTGGGAATACCCCGTGTTGTAGACTTTTGACGTCGTTTCTCTATTTTCGGTTTTTAGAAGGTTCACTTTAATCAGCAACATTTCAAGTGTCTATTCCGTCTACGACCAAACCGCAGGGAAAATGCCGGTTCTCGTCCGATTACCGAAGCCAAGTGCTGTAGAGCGAGGTTAGTACTTAGTTGGGTGACAACTTGGGAATACCCCGTGTTGTAGACTTTTGACGTCGTTTTTCTATTTTCGGTTTTGAGAAGGTTCACTTTAAAAAGCAACGTTTTAACTGTCTCTTTCGTCTACGACCACACCACAGGGAAAATGCCGGTTCTCGTCCGATCAACGAAGCCAAGTACTGTAGGGCGATGTTAGTACTCAGTTGGGTGACCACCTGGGAATACCCCGTGTTGTAGACTTTTGACGTCGTTTTTCCATTTTCGGGTTTGAGATAGTTCATTTTAATAAGCAACATTTGAGGGTTCTCTTCCGTCCACGACCACACCACAGGGAAAATTCCGGTTCTCGTCCGATCACCAAAGCCAAGTCCTGTGGGGCGAGGTTAGTACTCAGTTGGGTGACCACTTGGGAATACCCCGTGATGTAGACTTTTGACGTCGTTTTTCTATTTTCGGTTTTGAGAAGTTTCACTTTAATAAGCAACATTTAAACTGTCTCTTTCGTCTACGACTACACCACAGGGAAAATGCCTGTTCTCGTCCGATCACCAAAGCCAAGTCCTGTAGCTCGAGGTTAGTACTTAGTTGGGTCACCACTTGGGAATACCCCGTGTTGTAGACTTTTGACGTCGTTTTTCTATTTTCGGTTTTGAGAAGGTTCACTTTAATCAGCAACATTTCAAGCGTCTATTCTGCCTACGACCACACCACAGGGAAAATGCCGTTTCTCGTCCGATCTCCGAAGCGAAGTCCTCTAGGGCGAGGTTAGTACTTAGTTGGGTGACCAGTTGGGAATACCCCGTGTTGTAGACTTTTGACGTCGTTTTTCTATTTTCGGTTTTAAGAAAGTTCACTTTAATAAGCCACATTTCAACTGTCTCCTTCGTCTACGACCACACCACAGGGAAAATTCCGGTTCTCGTCCGATCACCGAAGCCAAGTCCTGTAGGGCGAGGTTAGTACTTAGTTGGGTGACCACTTGGGAATACCCCGTGATGTAGACTTTTGACGTCGTTTTTCTATTTTCGGTTTTGAGAAGTTTCACTTTAATAAGCAACATTTAAACTGTCTCTTTCGTCTACGACTACACCACAGGGAAAATGCCTGTTCTCGTCCGATCATCAAAGCCAAGTCCTGTAGCTCGAGGTTAGTACTTAGTTGGGTCACCACTTGGGAATACCCCGTGTTGTAGACTTTTGACGTCGTTTTTCTATTTTCGGTTTTGAGAAGGTTCACTTTAATCAGCAACATTTCAAGCGTCTATTCTGCCTACGACCACACCACAGGGAAAATGCCGTTTCTCGTCCGATCTCCGAAGCGAAGTCCTCTAGGGCGAGGTTAGTACTTAGTTGGGTGACCAGTTGGGAATACCCCGTGTTGTAGACTTTTGACGTCGTTTTTCTATTTTCGGTTTTAAGAAAGTTCACTTTAATAAGCCACATTTCAACTGTCTCCTTCGTCTACGACCACACCACAGGGAAAATGCCGGTTCTCGTCCGATCACCGTGCCAAGTCCTGTAGGGCGAGGTTAGTACTTAGTTGGGTGACCACTTGGGAATACCCCGTGTTGTAGACTTTTGACGTCGTTTTTCTATTTTCGGTTTTGAGAAGGTTCACTTTAATAAGCAACATTTCAACTGTCTCTTTCGTCTACGACCACACCATAGGGAAAATGCCTGTTCTCGTCCGATCACCTAAGCCAAGTCCTGTTGAGCGAGGTTAGTACTTAGTTGGGTGACCACTTGTTAATACCCTGTGTTGTAGACTTTTGACGTCGTTTTTCTATTTTCGGTTTTGAGAAGGTTCACTTTAATAAGCAACATTTCAAGTGTCTATTCCGTCTACGACGAAACCACAGGGAAAATGCCGGTTCTCGTCCAATCACCGAAGCCAAGTGCTGTAGAGCGAGGTTAGTACTTAGTTGGATGACCACTTGGGAATACCCCGTGTTGTAGACTTTCGACGTCGTTTTTCTATTTTCGGTTTTGAGAAGGTTCTCTTTAATAAGCAACATTTCAACTGTCTCCTTCGTCTATGACCACACCACAGGGAAAATGCCGGTTCTCGGACCGGTTGTCTCGTGCTCTGCGTGGTATCTGGAGAATCCTTGTCTTTATTAAGCCATCGAGGGCTAAGTTTACCTCATAGTGGTTGCTAAGAAGTTTATCTGTTAGCGTGTTGAAATATTTTGTGAAAAATTGAACGTGATCAATAGTTGTTAAAGTTTGAACGTTTTTCTTTCGGAACGCCAATATGGCGGACCGGAAGGGAAGAAGCGTGACGTTTCGTTCGCCCGAAAGAATTGGGCTTGGAGATCTCAAGGCTGCAATCGAGAAAGAAATTCAAGATACAATTGTAGTTTTTCAAAATCTTGGATACGATGTGTATCTTTTGGAGCTGGAATCGAGAGGTGATGCCGAAGTACTGGTCAACAATGGCTTTGACATCAACGAGTTCCATATTGATTGCTCCCCGCCGCATGGAAAGTTTTTAAACGTGAGCATAATGGGTTTGCGATCTTATGTGGAAGATGACGAAGTTGAGTCAGTGCTAAGCGAATACGGAGAGCTCAAAAGTGATGTTATTCGTCTAAAGTACAAGGCAGACCACGACCTTGCGGGATTGGAAAATGGTAATCGGCTAGTTAAGATGGTTCTCGATAAACCGTCCATTCCCTATTCATTACGTATTGGTGGCGAATGGTGCCGATTGATCCACAACAATCAACAGCCAGTGTGTCTTGAATGTAGTGAGCTTGGGCACACGAAAAGAAACTGCCCGAGTATTCGTTGCCGTGTGTGTAAGCAATTGGGCCATATGTCGTACAATTGTGACCAAAGAGAAGATCAAAGTGGCGAAGCGCCTCATGTACACTCAGCAAATGATGAACAGCCTGAGGCAAGCGGTGGACAACCACAGGCCCCTGAAGGCGATAATATTGGAAATGAACACATTCAGTCTAACATTGACTCTTCTGTAAATAAAGATCCACATCCTGACTCTAAAAAAGAGGACATAGACTATGATGATCGTGCTCAAAGTTTAAAGAGACAGCATGTTACGGACTCTGACTCTGACAAGGTAGCCTCCGCTCGAAGAACGAGGTTAAAACCTGTTCCCATTCTATCGAGCAGGAGAAAAGCGGACAAAAAGATTGCTAAAGCGTCTGACAAGTTACCTTCGTAGCTGCGGCATTTGTATTTTTATTTAATTTTAACCACAATGGAGCTTCGCATTTCTCTATTTCACTTAATCATGGCAGTTCTCATATCCGTAAACTCACAGGGGCTTCGTTCCCCTGATCGTCGAAAATCTGCGTTTTCCTATTTTTTACGACATCGACTGGACATTATCTTACTTCAAGAAACTCACTGGACTGTTGACATGGAAATGCAAATCAAAAGCGAATGGAACGGAGATGTCATCTTTAATCATGGCACGAATAACGCCAGAGGTGTTGCTATTCTCATTCATTCACGACTGGATTGCAATGTGACTCAAACTAGAAGTGATAATGAAGGACGCGTTTTAAATATTGTGCTGAATATTGATGGTCACGTTCTAAATATCGTAAACATTTACGCGCCTCAAACGGACAGCGCTCGTCAAATGTTCTTCTCTAGCCTGGACCAATTTATTTCTGACGTTGATGACAATATAATCGGTGGGGATTTTAACTGCATAGCAAACGTGAAGCTGGACAAAATAGGCGGAAATCAGGATATTAGACAACTAGCCGCAGCATCTTTAAAATTCATCTGTTCGCAATTCATCTTATCTGATATTTGGCGTGATCGCCACAAAGATGCACGAGCATTTACCTGGACCGGACGTCATCCTACGGATGGCTCTTTTATTTCCACACGTATTGACAAGTTTCTTGTTAGCAGGACACTGAATCCTTTTGTTTTGGACACTTCTGTCAAGCCATTCCCGCATTCCGACCATGACTATGTTTGTTTAGTTTTAAATTTTGATCAAGTTGTACGTGGCCCTGGATACTGGCATTTTAATAGTGAATTGCTCTGTGACGCAGCATTCGAAGCTCAAATAAAAGACTTCTGGACTGACTGGCAAACAAAATACGACGAATTTATAGATCCACTCCTCTGGTGGGATAAAGCTAAACAGCACTTTAAGATCATCGCAATATCCTGTGCGAAAATAATTGGAAAACAAAAGCGACACGAAAGGTTCCAACTGGAACGGAAGCTAGAACAGCTACACGAGAAGTCCTTCTCTGGTAACGCGCGTGATATCGAAGAATATCTTGTAGCAAAGAAAAAACTGAAAGAGTTAGACCTTAAGGGTTTGGAGGCTGTCAAGATTCGAACGAAAGCGCAATTTTTGGAAGAAGGAGAAAGGAGCACCCGTTACTTCTACTCCCTCGAGAAAAGCAGGAGAGCGGACCAAACAATTCGCGTGTTAACGAAAGAAAATCTTGATACTGTTTCTGAACCACAAGACCTGTTAAAAGAAACATACCACTTCTACAAAGTCCTATATACTGCGCAACCCTGTGATGAAGATGCGAGGAACCAATTTCTAAATGTTGACATTCCAAAGTTATCTGACAATGCACGCAAATCTTGCGAAGGTCTTACCATGGAAGAAGAACTGCAGAAAGCTGTGAGTTCGATGGAAAATAATAAATCCCCTGGACTAGATGGCTTGACAACGAATTTTTACAAGCACTTTTGGCCTATCTTAAGCGAGAAATTGGCACGTGTTTATAATCATGCTTTCCGTACAGGAGCCCTCGCGGTATCTCAGAGGCGAGGTGTAATTTCGTTACTGTTCAAGAAGGGGGACCGCACTCAGCTCAAAAACTGGAGACCAGTCACATTATTAAACACTGACTATAAGATCTTGACTAAGGCGCTCGCTAACAGGCTTCAGCAAGTTCTACCGCTTATCATACACACGGATCAGACTGCCTCTATTAAAGGAAGAACTATCAATGACAACACGCGACTTCTACATGATGTTGTTGCTTATGCAAATGAGAAAGATGTCCCTCTCGCCTTTATCAGTGTAGATCAGCTTAAAGCTTTCGATAGAGTCTCGGACGAGTTTCTATTCACCTGTTTAGAACATTTTGGCTTTGGACCGAACTTTGTTCAATGGATTAAACTAATATATAATTCTGTTTCAAGTTCCGTAAAAACAAATGGCTGGCTTACTGCTTTCATTACTCTGGAACGTGGACTTAGGCAGGGTTGTGCCCTATCTATGCCCTTATATGTGTTAACTGCCGAGACGATGGCCATTAATATACGGCAAAACCCAAGAATACACGGAATACGGCCGCCTGGTTCTCAAGAAGAGTTAAAATTGTCACAGTACGCTGATGACACCACCTTGCTATTGTCAGATGATCACTCTATTGATGAAGTCTTCAACACCCTTGACCTGTACGAACGCGCCTCTGGAGCGAAGATCAACAAAGGGAAATGTAAGGGACTCTGGTGCGGAGCATTTGCACACAGAACTGAACAACTTGGTGACTATGATTGGTTTAACGACCTTATCCCTGACAAAATTCTCGGACAATTCATCGGCAACGTAGACTGTACGAGACGCAACTGGGAAGCTAAGATTCAGAAGATTAATAACATTATTGCTGCTTGGCGCCACAGAGACGTAAGTTTCAAAGGAAAAGCGTTGATAATAAACGGCCTGCTAACATCTACACTTTGGTTTAACGCAACGTCACTGCCCGTACCTTCTTGGGCAAAAGTGCAAATTGAAGAGTCTATTTACAACTTCTTTTGGAGCTATAAGCGTCATTTGGTAAACAAAGACATCCTAGCCCTACCTGTCCAGCATGGTGGATTCAACATCCCCAGAATTAAAACAAAAGTTCAGTCCCTGCGACTTAACACCTTGAGAAGATTATTGTCCGCAGAAGACGCACATTGGAAACACTTTGTCACGCATTTCTTCAGCATCTCTCACATGAATCTAGGGAAATTTTCACTTGTCCTCGATTTCAGCACCAGACAAATAGGTCGCGACGTACCGACATTTCATAAAGAACTACTCCTTGTATGGCAGCAGCATAAACATCTCCGTACAAGAACTAACATTCCGGACAATGTAAAAAGTATTCTATCTGAACCGCTCTTCCAAAATGAACTGATATCTCTCAATGACCAACCGCTTCCTGTCTTTGCCGATTGGGTAACGGCCGGTGTCACTCAGGTCAAAGACATCTGTTACGAGGTAGCGCCAGGCTATCTGCCAACTGATGCTGTTCACGAGTTGTTGATCGAACAAGGTGAGCGCACTTTAGAACGAACCGAGTGTGAATTAAGGAAAATTCGTTCTTCTATACCACCCGAATGGACGAGTAAGATCCAGTCTGAACCCACGGATCAACAACCCGATCTACAGCCCTGCTTTGAGGTCAGGACCCCTGATTCAAACGATGCTTTGGATATCCTGAACTGCAAAACAAGTATTTTCTATCGTCAGCTTCTCGCAGATAGGCAGACCGTCATCCCTGCACTAGATTACTGGAAAGAAAACCTCAATCCGGAACCGACATTTAACGCCAAACAATGGAAAACAATTTATCCACCGTTAATTACTCACAAACACGGAGACCTTAACTGGAATATTGCTCACCGAGTTCTACCGACGGCCTTATCTCTAAACAGGATGGGCGTGTATGCAACTCCAAACTGTCATCGATGCGGAGCTACGGACACCATAGAGCACGCCATGCTAGATTGTCCTACCGTGGATAACTTTTGGAACGAAATCCAGGCGTACGTGGACAAAATCACCGATAAAGCATTGTTACTCACCACACAAGTAAAGTTATTTGGCAAAGTGAAAACGAAAAATGACCAACTTGGCTCGAGAACAATAGACTTGGTAAACTGGACATTGACATTGGCCCGCTGGGCAATTCATAAATCAGCTGTTAATTATCGAGTGCGAAGCCTAACATTTCAACCGGAAACTATTTTTAGAGCTATGCTTAAATCTCATCTAAGTTTTCAATTCAAGTTGTATAAGTCTGGACACATGCAGTATTACTTTCCATTCCACTGGTGTTTAGGAGAAGCCTTTGCAAAAGTGGACAATGAATCTCTAGTATTTACATTGTAAACAGATAACTGTAGAGTATATCTAGATAACTGTAGAGCCAAATTGTGTATAACTAGATAACTGTAAAACTAGATAACTGTAGATTCAAATACTGTATAAGTAGGAATAAAAAGCTCTATGAGCCTTTTTAGAGAGAAAAAAAACAAAGCCGGTTCTCGTCCGATCACCGAAGCCAAGTCCTGTAGTGCGAGGTTAGTACTTAGTTGGGTGACCACTTGGGAATACCCCGTGTTGTAGACTTTTGACGTCTTTTTCTATTTTCGGTTTTGAGAAGGTTCACTTTAATAAGCAACATTTCAAGTGTCTATTCCGTCTACGACCACACCACAGGGAAAATGCCGGTTCTCGTCCGATCACCGAAGCCAAGTCCTGTAGGGCGAGGTTAGTACTTAGTTGGGTGACCACTTGGGAATACCCCGTGTTGTAGACTTTTGACGTCGTTTTCCCTTTTTCGGGTTTGAGAAGGTTCATTTTAATAAGCAACATTTAAGGTGTCTCTTCCGTCCACGACCACACCACAGAGAAAATGCCTGTTCTCGTCCGATCACCGACGCCAAGTCCTGTAGCTCGAGGTTGGTACTTAGTTGGGTGACCACTTGGGAATACCCCGTGTTGTAGACTTTTGACGTCGTTTTTCTATTTTCGGTTTTGAGAAAATTCACTTTAAAAAGCAACATTTCAACTGTCTCTTTCGTCTACGACCACACCACAGGGAAAATGTAGACTTTTGACGTCGTTTTTCTATTTTCGGTTTTGAAAAAGTTCACTTTAATGAGCAACATTTCAACTGTCTCTTTCGTCTACGACCACACCACAGGGAAAATGCCGGTTCTAGTCCGATCACCGAAGCCAAGTCCTGTAGGGCGAGGTTAGTACTAAGTTGGGTGACCACTTGGGAATAACCCGTTTTGTAGACTTTTGACGTCGTTTTTCTATTTTCGGTTTTGAGAACGTTCACTTTAATAAGCAACATTTCAAGTTTCTATTCCGTCTACGACCACACCTCAGGGAAAATGCCGGTTCTCGTCCGATCACAGAAGCCAAGTCCTGTAGGGCGAGGTTAGTACTTATTTGGGTGACCACTTGGGAATACCCCGTGTTGTAGACTCTTGACGTCGTTTTTCTATTTTCGGTTTTGAGAAGGTTCACTTTAATGAGCAACATTTTGACTGTCTCTTTCGTCTACGACCAGACCACAGGGAAAATACCGGTACTCGTCCGATCACCGAAGCCAAGTCCTGTAGGGCGAGGTTAGTACCTAGTTGGGTGACCAATTGGGAATACCCCGTGTTGTAGACTTTTGACGTCGTTTTTCTATTTTCGGTTTTGAGAAAATTCACTTTAATGAGCAACAATTTGACTGTCTCTTTCGTCTACGACCAGACCACAGGGAAAATGCCGGTTCTCGTACGATCACCGAAGCCAAGTCCTGTAGGGCGAGGTTAGTACTTAGTTGGGTGACCACTTGGGAATACCCCGTGTTGTAGACTTTTGACGTCGTTTTTCTATTTTCGGTTTTGAGAAGGTTCACTTTAATAAGCAACATTTCAAGTGTCTATTCAGTCTACGACCACACCACAGGGAAAATGACTGTTCTCGTCCGATCACCGAAGCCAAGTCCTGTAGCTCGAGGTTAGTACTTAGTTGGGTGACCACTTGGGAATACCCCGTGTTGTAGACTTTTGACGTCGTTTTTTTATTTTCCGTTTTGAGAAGGTTCACTTTAATAAGCAACATTTCAACTGTCTCTTTCGTCTATGACCACACCACAGGGAAAATACCGGTTCTCGTCCGATCACCGAAGCCAAGTCCTGTAGGGCGAGGTTAGTACTTAGTTGGGTGACGACTTGGGAATACCCCGTGTTGTAGACATTTGACGTCGTTTTCCCATTTTCGGGTTCGAGAAGGTTCATTTTAATAAGCAACATTTGAGGTGTCTCTTCCGTCCACGACACACCACAGGGAAAACACCTGTTCTCGTCCAATCACCAAAGCCAAGTCCTGTAGCTCGAGGATAGTACTTAGTTGGGTGACCACTTGGAAATACCCCGTGTTGTAGACTTTTGACGTCGTTTTTCTATTTTCGGTTTTGAGAAAATTCACTTTAATAAGCAACATTTCAACTGTCTCTTTCGTCTACGACCACACCACAGGGAAAATGTAGACTTTTGACGTCGTTTTTCTGATTTCGGTTTTGAGAAGGTTCACTTTAATAAGCAACATTTCAACTGTCTCTTTCGTCTACGACCACACCACAGGAAAAATGCCGGTTCTCGTCCGATCACCGAAGCCAAGTCCTGTAGTGCGAGGTTAGTACTTAGTTGGGTGACCACTTGGGAATACCCCGTGTTGTAGACTTTTGACGTCTTTTTCTATTTTCGGTTTTGAGAAGGTTCACTTTAATAAGAAACATTTCAAGTGTCTATTCCGTCTACGACCACACCACAGGGAAAATGCCGGTTCTCGTCCGATCACCGAAGCCAAGTCCTGTAGGGCGAGGTTAGTACTTAGTTGGGTGACCACTTGGGAATACCCCGTGTTGCAGACTTTTGACGTCGTTTTCCCTTTTTCGGGTTTGAGAAGGTTCATTTTAATAAGCAACATTTGAGGTGTCTCTTCCGTCCACGACCACACCAGAGGGAAAATGCCTGTTCTCGTCCGATCACCGACGCCAAGTCCTGTAGCTCGAGGTTAGTACTTAGTTGGGTGACCACTTGGGAATACCCCGTGTTGTAGACTTTTGACGTCGTTTTTTTATTTCCGGTTTTGAGAAAATTCACTTTAATAAGCAACATTTCAACTGTTACTTTCGTCTACGACCACACCACAGGGAAAATGCCGGTTCTCGTCCGATCACCGAAGCCAAGTCCTGTAGAGCGAGGTTAGTACTTAGTTGGGTGACCACTTGGGAATACCCTGTGTTGTAGACTTTTGACGTCGTTTTTCTATTTTCGATTTTAAGAAGGTTCACTTTAATCAGCAACATTTTAAGTGTCTATTCCTTCTACGACCACACAACAGGCAAAATGCCGGTTCTCGTCCGATCACCGAAGCCAACTCCCTAGGGCGAGGTTAGTACTTAGTTGGGTGACTACTTGGGAATACCCCGTGTTGAAGACTTTTGACGTCGTTTTTCTATTTTCGGTTTTTAGAAGGTTCACTTTAATAAGGAACATTTCAATTGGTCTTCCGTCTTCGACCACACCACAGGGAAAATGCCGGTTCTCGTCCGAAATCCGAAGCCAAGTCCTGTAGGGCGAGGTTAGTACTTAGTTGCGTGACCACTTGGGAATACCCCGTGTTGTAGACTTTTGACGTCGTTTTTCTATTTTCGGTTTTGAGAAGGTTCACTTTAATAAAAAACATTTCAATTGCCTCTTCCGTCTACGACCAAACCACAGGGAAAATGCCGGTTCTCGTTCGATCACCGAAGCCAAGTCCTGTCGCTCGAGATTAGTACTTAGTTGGGTGACCACTTGGGAATACTCCGTGTTGTAGACTTCTGACGTCGTTTTTCTATTTTCGGTTTTGAGAAGGTTCACTTTAATAAGCAACATTTAAACTGTCTCTTTCGTCTACGACCACACCACAGGGAAAATGCCGGTTCTCGTCCGATCACCGAAGCCAAGTCCTGTAGGGCGAGGTTAGTACTTAGTTGGGTGACCACTTGGGAATACCCCGCGTTGTAGACTTTTGACGTCGTTTTTCTATTTTCGGTTTTGAGAAGGTTCACTTTAATAAAGAACCTTTCAATTGCTTCTTCCGTCTACGACCAAACCACAGGGAAAATGAAGGTTCTCGTTCGATCACCGAAGCCAAGTCCTGTCGCTCGAGATTAGTACTTAGTTGGGTGACCAATTGGGAATACTCCGTGTTGTAGACTTCTGACGTCGTTTTTCTATTTTCGGTTTTGAGAAGGTTCACTTTAATAAGAAACATTTAAACTGTCTCTTTCGTTTACGACCACACCACAGGGAAAATGCCGGTTCTCGTCCGAAATCCGAAGCCAAGTAGTTTAGCGCGAAGTTAGTACTTAGTTGGGTGACTACTTGGGAATACCCCGTGTTGAAGACTTTTGACGTCGTTTTTCTATTTTTGGTTTTTAGAAGGTTCACTTTAATAAGGAACATTTCAATTGGTCTTTCGTCTACGACCACACCACAGGGAAAATGCCGGTTCTCCTGCGGTCTCCAAAGCCAAGTCCTGTAGGGCGAGGTTAGTACTTAGTTGGGTGACCACTTGGGAATACCCCGTGTTGTAGACTTTCGACGTCGTTTTCCTATTTTTGGTTTTGAGAAGGTTAACTTGAATAAGGAACATTTCAAGTGTCTATTCCGTCTACGACCACACCGCAGGGAAAATGCCGGTTGTTGTCCGATCGCCGAAGCCAAGTCCTATAGGGCGAGGTTAGTACTTAGTTGGGTGACCACTTGGTAATACCCCGTGTTGTAGACTTTTGACGTCGTTTTCCCATTTTCGAGTTTGAGAAGGTTCATTTTAATAAGAACATTTGAGGTGTCTCTTCCGTTCACGACCACACCACATGGAAAATTCCTGTTCTCGTCCGATCACCGAAGCCAAGTCCTGTAGCTCGAGGTTAGTACTTAGTTGGGTGACAACTTGGGAATACCCCGTGTTGTAGACTATTGACGTTGTTTTTCTATTTTCGGTTTTGAGAAGGTTCACTTTAATAAGCAACATTTCAAGTGTCTATTCCGTCTACGACCACACGACAAGGAAAATGCCGGTTTTCGTCCGATCACCGAAGCCAAGTCCTGTAGCTACAGGTTAGTACTTAGTTGGGTGACCACTTGGGAATACCCCGTGTTTTAGACTTTTGACGTCGTTTTTCTATTTTCGGTTTTGAGAAGGTTCACTTTAATAAGCAACAATTCAACTGTCTCTTTCGTCTACGACCACACCACTGGGAAAATCCCGGTTCTCGTCCGATCACCGAAGCCAGGTCCTGTAGGGCGAGGTTAGTACTTAGTTGGGTGACCACTTGGGAATACCCCGTGTTGTAGACTTTTGAGGTCGTTTTTCTATTTTCGGTTTTGAGAAAATTCACTTTAATAAGCAACATTTCAACTGTCTCCTTCGTCTACGACCACATCACATTGAAAATGCCGGTTCTCGTCCGATCTCCGAAGCCAAGTCCTGTAGGGCGCGGTTAGTACTTAGTTGGGTGACCACTTGCGAATGCCCCGCGTTGTAGACTTTTGACGTCCTTTTTCTATTTTCGGTTTTGAGAAAATTCACCTTAATAAGCAACATTTCAACTGTTACTTTCGTCTACGACCACACCACATGGAAAATGCCCGTTCTCGTCCGATCACCGAAGCCAAGTCCAGTAGGGCGAGGTTAGAACTTAGTTGGGTGACCACTTGGGAATACCCCGTGTTGTAGACTTTTGACGTCGTTTTTCTATTTTCGGTTTTGAGAAGGTTCACTTTAATAAGGAACATTTCAACTGTCTCTTTCGTCTACGACCACACCACAGGGAAAATGCCGGTTCTCGTCCGATCACCGAAGACATGTCCTGTAGGGCGAGGTTAGTACTTAGTTGGGTGACCACTAGGGAATACCTCGTGTTGTAGACTTTTGACGTCGTTTTCCCATTTTCGGGTTTGAGAAGGTTCACTTTAATAAGCAACATTTCAAGTGTCTATTCTGTCCACGACCACACCACAGGGAAAATGCCGGTTCTCGTCCGATCGGCGAAGCCAAGTCCTTTAGGGCGAAGTTAGTACTTACTTGGGTGACTACTTAGGAATACCCCGTGTTGAAGACTTTTGACGTCGTTTTTCTATTTTTTGTTTTTAGAAGGTTCACTTTAATAAGGAACATTTCAATTGGTCTTCCGTCTACGACCACATCACATTGAAAATGCCGGTTCTCGTCCGATCTCCGAAGCCAAGTCCTGTAGGGCGAGGTTAGTACTTAGTTGGGTGACCACTTGCGAATGCCCCGCGTTGTAGACTTTTGACGTCGTTTTTCTATTTTCGGTTTTGAGAAAATTCACCTTAATAAGCAACATTTCAACTGTTACTTTCGTCTACGACCACACCACATGGAAAATGCCCGTTCTCGTCCGATCACCGAAGCCAAGTCCTGTAGGGCGAGGTTAGTACTTAGTTGGGTGACCACTTGGGAATACCCCGTGTTGTAGACTTTTGACGTCGTTTTTCTATTTTCGGATTTTAAAGGTTCACTTTAATCAGTTCAATTTCAAGTGTCTATTCCGTCTACGACCACACCACAGGGAAAATGCCGGTTTTCGTCCGATCACCGAAGCCAAGTCCTGTAGGGCGAGGTTAGTACTTGGTTGGGTGACCACTTGGGAATACCCCGTGTTGTAGACTTTTGACGTCGATTTTCTATTTTCGGTTTTGAGAAGGTTCACTTCAATAAGCAACATTTCAAGTGTCCATTCCGTCTACGACCACACCACAGAGAAAATGCCTGTTCTCGTCCGATCACCGAAGCCAAGTCCTGTAGGGCGAGGTTAGTACTTAGTTGGGTGACCACTTGGGAATACCCCGTGTTGTAGACTTTTGATGTCGTTTTTCTATTTTCGGTTTTGAGAAAATTCACTTTAATAAGCAACATTTCAACTTTCTCTTTCGTCTACGACCACATCACAGGGAAAATGTAGACTTTTGACGTCGTTTTTCTATTTTCGGTCTTGAGAAGGTTCACTTTAATAAGGAACATTTCACTTGCCTCTTCCGTCTACGACCACATTACAGGGAAAATGCCGGTTCTCGTCCGATCACCGAAGCCAAGTCCTGTAGGGCGAGGTTAGTACTTAGTTGGGTGACCACTTGGGAATACCCCGTGTTGTAGACTTTTGACGTCGTTTTCCCATTTTCGGGTTTGAGAAGGTTCATTTTAATAAGCAACATTTGAGGTGTCTCTTCCGTCCAAGACCACACCACAGGGAAAATGCTTCTTCTCGTCCGATCACCGACGCCAAGTCCTGTAGCTCGAGGTTAGTACTTAGTTGGGTGACCACTTGGGAATACCCCGTGTTGTAGACTTTTGACGTCGTTTTTCTATTTTCGGTTTTGAGAAGGTTCACTTCAATAAGCAACATTTCAAGTGTCTATTCCGTCTACGACCACACCACAGGGAAAATGCCGGTTCTCGTCCGATCACCGAAGCCAAGTCCTGTAGCGCGAGGTTAGTACTTAGTTGGGTGACCACTTGGGAATACCCCGTGTTGTAGACTTTTGACGTCGTTTTTCTATTTTCGGTTTTGAGAAGGTTCACTTTAATAAGCAACATTTCAAGTGTCTATTCCGTCTACGACCACACCACATGGAAAATGCCGGTTCTCGTCCGATCTCCGAAGCCAAGTCCTGTAGGGCGAGGTTACTACTCAGTTGGGTGACCACTTGGGAATACCCCGTGTTGTAGACTTTTGACGTCGTTTTCCCATTTTCGAGTTTGAGAAGATTCATTCTAATAAGAACATTTGAGGTGTCTCTTCCGTTCACGACCACACCACAGGGAAAATTCCTGTTCTCGTCCGATCACCGAAGCCACGTCCTGTAGCTCGAGGTTAGTACTTAGTTGGGTGACAACTTGGGAATACCCCGTGTTGTAGACTATTGACGTTGTTTTTCTATTTTCGGTTTTGAGAAGGTTCACTTTAATAAGCAACATTTCAAGTGTCTATTCCGTCTACGACCACACGACAGGGAAAATGCCGGTTTTCGTCCGATCACCGAAGCCAAGTCCTGTAGCTACAGTTTTTTACTTAGTTGTGTGACCACTTGGGAATACCCCGTGTTTTAGACTTTTGACGTCGTTTTTCTATTTTCGGTTTTGAGAAGGTTCACTTTAATAAGCAACAATTCAACTGTCTCTTTCGTCTACGACCACACCACTGGGAAAATGCCGGTTCTCGTCCGATCACCGAAGCCAGGTCCTGTAGGGCGAGGTTAGTACTTAGTTGGGTGACCACTTGGGAATACCCCGTTTTTCTATTTTCGGTTTTGAGAAAATTCACTTTAATAAGCAACATTTCAACTGTCTCCTTCGTCTACGACCACATCACATTGAAAATGCCGGTTCTCGTCCGATCTCCGAAGCCAAGTCCTGTAGGGCGAGGTTAGTACTTAGTTGGGTGACCACTTGCGAATGCCCCGCGTTGTAGACTTTTGACGTCGTTTTTCTATTTTCGGTTTTGAGAAAATTCACCTTAATAAGCAACAATTCAACTGTTACTTTCGTCTACGACCACACCACATGGAAAATGCCCGTTCTCGTCCGATCACCGAAGCCAAGTCCAGTAGGGCGAGGTTAGAACTTAGTTGGGTGACTACTTGGGAATACCCCGTGTTGAAGACTTTTGACGTCGGTTTTCTATTTTCGGTTTTTAGAAGGTTCACTTTGATAAGAAACATTTAAATTGGTCTTCCGTCTACGACCACACCACAGGGAAAATGCCGGTTCTCGTCTGATCTCCTAAGCCAAGTCTTATAGGGCGAGGTTAGTACTTAGTTGGGTGACCGCTAGGGAATACCCCGTGTTGTAGACTTCTGACGTCGCTTTTCTATTTTCGGTTTTGAGAAGGTTCACTTTGATAAGCAACATTTCAACTGTCTCTTTCGTCTACGACCACATCACAGGGAAAATGTAGACTTTTGACGTCGTTTTTCTATTTTCGGTCTTGAGAAGGTTCACTTTAATAAGGAACATTTCAATTGCCTCTTCCGTCTACGACCACACCACAGGGAAAATGCCGGTTCTCGTCCGATCACCGAAGCCAAGTCCTGTAGGGCGAGGTTAGTACTTAGTTGGGTGACCACTTGGGAATACCCCGTGTTGTAGACTTTTGACGTCGTTTTCCCATTTTCGGGTTTGAGAAGGTTCATTTTAATAAGCAACATTTGAGGTGTCTCTTCCGTCCAAGACCACACCACAGGGAAAATGCTTGTTCTCGTCCGATCACCGACGCCAAGTCCTGTAGCTCGAGGTTAGTACTTAGTTGGGTGACAACTTGGGAATACCCCGTGTTGTAGACTTTTGACGTCGTTTTTCTATTTTCGGTTTTGAGAAGGTTCACTTTAATAAGCAACATTTCAAGTGTCTATTCCGTCTACGACCACACCACATGGAAAATGCCGGTTCTCGTCCGATCACCGAAGCCAAGTCCTGTAGGGCGAGGTTACTACTCAGTTGGGTGACCACTTGGGAATACCCCGTGTTGTAGACTTTTGACGTCGTTTTCCCATTTTCGAGTTTGAGAAGATTCATTCTAATAAGAACATTTGAGGTGTCTCTTCCGTTCACGACCACACCACAGGGAAAATTCCTGTTCTCGTCCGATCACCGAAGCCACGTCCTGTAGCTCGAGGTTAGTACTTAGTTGGGTGACAACTTGGGAATACCCCGTGTTGTAGACTATTGACGTTGTTTTTCTATTTTCGGTTTTGAGAAGGTTCACTTTAATAAGCAACATTTCAAGTGTCTATTCCGTCTACGACCACACGACAGGGAAAATGCCGGTTTTCGTCCGATCACCGAAGCCAAGTCCTGTAGCTACAGGTTTTTACTTAGTTGTGTGACCACTTGGGAATACCCCGTGTTTTAGACTTTTGACGTCGTTTTTCTATTTTCGGTTTTGAGAAGGTTCACTTTAATAAGCAACAATTCAACTGTCTCTTTCGTCTACGACCACACCACTGGGAAAATGCCGGTTCTCGTCCGATCACCGAAGCCAGGTCCTGTAGGGCGAGGTTAGTACTTAGTTGGGTGACCACTTGGGAATACCCCGTTTTTCTATTTTCGGTTTTGAGAAAATTCACTTTAATAAGCAACATTTCAACTGTCTCCTTCGTCTACGACCACATCACATTGAAAATGCCGGTTCTCGTCCGATCTCCGAAGCCAAGTCCTGTAGGGCGAGGTTAGTACTTAGTTGGGTGACCACTTGCGAATGCCCCGCGTTGTAGACTTTTGACGTCGTTTTTCTATTTTCGGTTTTGAGAAAATTCACCTTAATAAGCAACATTTCAACTGTTACTTTCGTCTACGACCACACCACATGGAAAATGCCCGTTCTCGTCCGATCACCGAAGCCAAGTCCTGTAGGGCGAGGTTAGTACTTAGTTTGGTGACCACTTGGGAATACCCCGTGTTGTAGACTTTTGACGTCGTTTTTCTATTTTCGGATTTTAAAGGTTCACTTTAATCAGTTCAATTTCAAGTGTCTATTCCGTCTACGACCACACCACAGGGAAAATGCCGGTTTTCGTCCGATCACCGAAGCCAAGTCCTGTAGGGCGAGGTTAGTACTTGGTTGGGTGACCACTTGGGAATACCCCGTGTTGTAGACTTTTGACGTCGTTTCTCTATTTTCGGTTTTGAGAAGGTTCACTTCAATAAGCAACATTTCAAGTGTCCATTCCGTCTACGACCACACCACAGAGAAAATGCCTGTTCTCGTCCGATCACCGAAGCCAAGTCCTGTAGGGCGAGGTTAGTACTTAGTTGGGTGACCACTTGGGAATACCCCGTGTTGTAGACTTTTGATGTCGTTTTTCTATTTTCGGTTTTGAGAAAATTCACTTTAATAAGCAACATTTCAACTGTCTCTTTCGTCTACGACCACATCACAGGGAAAATGTAGACTTTTGACGTCGTTTTTCTATTTTCGGTCTTGAGAAGGTTCACTTTAAT
Organism: Blastomussa wellsi; assembly: GCA_947652115.1. Taxonomy (NCBI): domain Eukaryota; kingdom Metazoa; phylum Cnidaria; class Anthozoa; order Scleractinia; family Plerogyridae; genus Blastomussa; species Blastomussa wellsi. The sequence goes on along the minus strand of OX393574.1, from coordinate 8,473,320 downwards.
AAGGAACCTTTCAATTGCCTCTTCCGTCTACGACCAAACCACAGGGAAAATGCCGGTTCTCAACCGATCTCTGTGTGATTCGTAGTATTGGCCGTTTATTTTTGGCGTTCGGAATTGAACGGTTGTTCAATCTTGTACCTAAGTACTTGGTTTGTTGATTTTTGATATTGTCTGGTGGAAAATTTTGCTGATCATCGAGTGTTGTTGCTGATCAACGAGTTGGATTGGCTTTCCGGGGAGCCAATATGGCCGACCGGAAAGATCGAAGTGTCACCTTTTCAACGCCGCATCGTTTTGGTCTCGGGCCACTGAAAATTGCAGTTGAGAAAGAAATCAAGGAAAGTATAGTTGTGTTTCAAGATTTAGGCGGTGGGGAGTATCTTTTGGAACTGGAGTTGCGTTTGGATGCTCAGCATCTAATTGAAAATGGCTTTGATGTTGAGGAGTGTCATATCGTTTGTCATCCGCCTCAAGGAAAATGTGTCAATGTCAGCATCATGGGTCTAAGATCCTATATTGACGACGATGATGTCAAGTCCGCCTTGGAGGATTTCGGCTCGATCAGGAGCGATGTAATTAGACTTAAATACAAGAGTGATCATGAATTGTCAGGGTTGGAAAATGGCAATCGTTTGGTGAAAATGATATTGGAGAAGCCGTCGATACCTTACTCTCTTAGAGTAGGCGGCGAGTGGTGCCGAATCATTCACAATAACCAGCAGCCGGTGTGTTTGGAATGTAAAGAGCTTGGTCACACAAGAAAGCGTTGCCCGAAAGTGAAATGTAGGGTATGTCATGAATTAGGCCACATGTCCTACAACTGTGAACATCGGGAGCATAACGACCAGGGTACAGAACAGCAACAAGAGGCTAGAGAAGAGAAAACAAGCGCCAATGAGACTACCCGCCAAACTCCACTTGCGGAAGGGAATTTTAATCAAAGTGAAAATAATACAGAAAAAATGGATTACGAGGACAAATGTCAAGGTCAGAAAAGGCATCACTCAACCGACTCGGACTCTGATGGATCTTCTCTTCGGCGTCCGAGAATGAAGCCCGCTCCGAATATTCCAGCCCGTAAAAAAGATACGAAAACAGACTCTGGTGCTGTTGCTCCGTCCTGAAGATGAATATATTTTTATTTTTATTTACAAACACCCAATGGACTTTATTCCATTCTATTTCTTACTGCTCATGACGATCCTTGTAAGTGTTAACACACAGGGGCTTCATTCCCCTGATCGACGGAAAAATGCGTTTTCGTTTTTCAAACGAAATCGTCTCGACATCATTTTACTCCAGGAAACTCATTGGACTGTAGATATGGAGATTCAAATAAAACGCGAATGGGACGGTGAAGTCATTTTTAATCATGGGACAAATACAGCGAGAGGTGTTGCGATTCTTATTCGTTCGCGCCTTGAGTGTGACATTACACAAACACGACGTGATAATGAGGGCCGCATTTTAAATGTTTTACTCGACTTTGAAGATCACACATTGAATATTGTTAACATTTATGCGCCTCAAACTGACAGTGATCGACAGGCTTTTTTTTCTGGTCTGGATGGTTTTTTAGCTGGTGACCATGATACCATAATTGGCGGTGATTTTAACTGCGTTGCCGATACGAGGCTTGACAAGTTCGGTGGAAATCCGAATGCCAGACAACGGGCAGCATCATGTTTACAAATGCTCGGTGCGCAGTACAATTTATTCGATGTATGGCGTGATCGCCATAAGGATGAACGATGCTTTACGTGGACCGGTCGTCACCCCACCAATGGCTCATTTATTCGTACACGCATCGACAAGTTCCTAATTAGCCGCACAATAAACCAGTTCATCACCGACACCTCAATCAAGCCTTTTGCACACTCTGACCATGACTACATATCTTTAACGCTGAATTTTGATCACATAAATCGAGGACCTGGATATTGGCACTTTAACAATGAGTTACTTACTGACGCGGTTTTTGAGTCTGAAATCAACGATTTTTGGACTGTTTGGCAAACTAAATATGATGAATTCCCTGATCCACTTGTTTGGTGGGACAAAGCCAAACAACAGTTTAAGGTCATTGCTATCCGTTGTTCTAAACTACGAGGCAAAACAAAGCGCCAAGAGAGGTTTCAGTTGGAGCGCAAACTTGAAAGCTTACAGGAAAAATCTACATCCGGTAGAATTCAGGACATCGAAGAATACCTCTTAGCGAAGGAGAAATTAAAGCAATTAGATTTAAAGGATTTGGAGGCCATCAAGATTCGGGCCAAGGCACAGTTTATGGAGGAAGGAGAAAGGAGCTCCCGGTACTTTTATTCGCTCGAGAAAAGCAGAAGAGCGGATCAAACGATCCGTGTTTTGACAAGGGAAAATTTGGACACTGTGTCTGAACCACAAGATCTTTTGAAAGAAACCTATAACTTCTACAAAACGCTTTACTCGGCGGAAGCATGTGATGAGCAGGCAAGAAATCAGTTCTTAGGTGCTACCATCCCGAAGCTGTCTGACGATGCCCGCGAGTCATGCGAAGGCCTAATAACAGAGCGTGAGTTACTCAAGGCCGTGAGCGCAATGGAAAATAACAAATCACCTGGCTTTGATGGCCTGACGACGAATTTTTACAAACACTTTTGGAACATTCTAAGTGTGAAGCTGACACGTGTTTTCAATTATGCTTTTGAAACGGGTCGACTTGCGGTTTCTCAGAGGCGAGGTATCATTACGCTCCTATTCAAGAAAGGCGATCGCACTCATCTTAAGAACTGGCGTCCGGTCTCATTACTTAACACTGACTACAAAATTTTAACAAAGGCCCTTGCCAACAGGCTTCAGCAAGTCTTACCACTTATCGTACATACCGACCAAACTGCTTCAGTTAAAGGTAGAACAATTAATGACAACACGCGTCTCTTACACGATGTCATCACGTATGCGAACGAGAAGGACTTACCACTTGCGCTCATCAGCGTCGATCAGCTGAAGGCATTTGACCGGGTTTCACACGACTTCTTGTTTGAAACGTTAGAAAGATTTGGCTTTGGTCCAGTCTTCGTTAAATGGATAAAACTGATCTACAACTCTGTCTCGAGCTCGGTAAAAACAAACGGCTGGCTCACCGCCTTCATAACTTTGGAGCGGGGACTGAGGCAGGGCTGTGCGCTGTCTATGCCTTTGTACGTTCTAACTGCGGAGACGATGGCTATTAACATAAGGGAAAATCCAAGAATACACGGAATATGTCCACCTGGTTCCAAAGAGGAATTAAAGGTATCACAGTACGCGGATGATACTACCATGTTGCTTTCAGATGACCAGTCTATCGATGAAGCTTTTAGTACGTTTGACCTCTATGAGCGCGCTTCTGGTGCGAAGATCAATAAAGGGAAATGTAAAGGCCTCTGGTGTGGAGCATTTGCCCAGCGGATGGATCAGCTTCACAACTTTGATTGGTTCAATGATTTTATTCCCGATAAAATCCTCGGTCAATTTATTGGTAACGTTGACTGTACCCAGCGCAACTGGAGTTCTAAGATCGAGAGGATAAATAACATCATTGCGGCTTGGCGCCATAGAGAACTGAGCTACAAGGGCAAAGCTCTTGTGATAAACGGCTTGCTAACATCCACTCTTTGGTACAATGCCACGTCACTTTCTGTACCCTCCTGGGCGATCACGCAAATTGAGCAAGCAGTATATAATTTCTTCTGGAGTAACAAACGTCACCTTGTTAACAAGGAAATCCTAGCACTTCCACTTCAGAATGGCGGCTTCAACATTCCTAGGCTCCAAACAAAAATCAAGGCTCTGCGATTAAACACGCTACGAAGACTGCTCTCGGATGAAGACGCGCATTGGAAACACTTTGCCGCGCATTTCTTACGCATTTCTCACATGCGCCTAGGAAAATTAGCTCTCGTACTTGATTATCAACCAAGACAAATCGATGGTGACGTACCTGCTTTCCACAGGGAGCTTCTTATCGCATGGCATGAACACAAGGAACTGCGTATGAGGTCTCAGATTCCAGCAAAGCTACCTGATATACTCAATGAACCTCTGTTTCACAATGATCTAATCTCAGTTAATAATGAGCCGCTTGTATGTCCCGGCTGGGTGGCCGCAGGGGTTTTCCGAGTGAAGGACATCTGTTATGAAGCCGTGCCAGGTTTTCTGCCAGTGAGAGCAGTGCACGAATTGCTGACGGAAGGTCACGATAACGACCGCACTCTGTTGCGTACCGCTCGCGAGCTCCATGAAATCCAATCTGCTTTACCACAACAATGGACGCGTAAAATTAATTCACGGCAAACTCAAGAACAACCGGACCTTCAACCATGTTTCGTAGTCACTGATTCTGAGCCGAACAATGCCTCCGCTGACATCATGTCCTTTAAAACCCGTCACTTCTACTGGCAGCTTATCAAAGCTCAACAGACCACCATACCGAACTTAGAATACTGGAAAAGGAACTTTCAGCCCGAACCGACTTTTAATTCCAAGCAATGGCAAACTGTGTACCCACCACTGATCAGTAATAAGCATGGAGACGTAAACTGGAAGATTGTCCATCGAGTTTTACCTACCGCGTTGTCCCTTAACAGGATTGGGGTGTACGGAACACCAAACTGCCATCGCTGTGGCACTATGGATACACTAGAACATGCTTTGATTGAATGCCCTTCCGTGGATAGGTTTTGGAGTGAAATACAAACATATGTGGATAAAATATCTAATCACAGTCTGACTTTGTCTACACGGTTAAAGCTGCTCGGCAAGATCAAGAGGAAAAGCGACCCCATCGAATCTAGGGCACTGGATCTAGTAAACTGGACACTAACATTGGCCCGTTGGGCAATTCATAAATCAGCTGTAAGTTATAGAGTGCGACAACTGTCAATTCCACCTGAGGCCCTCTTTAGAGCCATGGTGAAATCGCACCTGCGGTTTCAATATAAGATTTACTTATCTAGAAACACTCAGTATTATTTTCCATTTCACTGGTGTATTGGAGAGGCTTTCGCCAAAGTAGAAAATGAAACCCTTGTCTATACGTTATGAAAGATCTTGTAACTAGCAAGTTATATAGTTGGATATGATGCCCTATTTGTAACATATCAGAACCCTTATACGGAAGTTTAAAATGTAGAAAATCTGGCATTAAAAAAGCTCTTTGAGCCTTTTTAGAGAAAAAAAAAAAAAAGCCGGTTCTCGTCCGATCACCGAAGCCAAGTCCTGTAGGGCGAGGTTAGTACTTAGTTGGGACCACTTGGTAGAACCCCGAGTTGTAGACTTTTGACGTCGTTTTCCCATTTTTGGGTTTGAGAAG
>OX393574.1:8334125-8467788 GCA_947652115.1 Blastomussa wellsi | reverse complement strand
ACTCCGCCTGGCTGAGTTAGTGTTAACACTCAACTGTTTTTCATTCGCGAACAATTATTACAAACAAATCAATGGCGTGGCCATGGGTACTAAAATGGGACCCAGCTACGCCAATCTTTTCGTAGGCTACATTGAACACCAATTTGTCAATCAATACAACGGCCCAAAACCTGAACTCTATCGTCGCTACATTGACGACTGTATCGGCGCTACCTCTTCTACCAGAGAGGATCTTAATCAATTTAAAACCGCTGATAATTCGTTTCATCCTGCCCTTAAATATACCTGGGAAATTTCCGATACTTCCTTAGCATTCCTGGATATCAAAGTTTCTATCGAAGGCAACAGTTCACCAGTGTGCACTTCAAACCCACAGATTCTCATAGCTATTTGTTCTATTCATCTTCACATCCATCACATGTCAAGAATTCCATTCCTTATTCTCAGTTTCTTAGACGTCGCCGTCTTTGTAGTGACGACTCTGATTTTTCCTTAAAATCAGAGGAAATGTGCAATTTCTTCGACAAACGCGGCTATCCTGCTTCTGTTGTTCAAGCGGGCCATCATCGCGCCCAGCAAATTGATCGACATTCAACACTACAAACGTCACATAGAGAAAACGATAGAATTCCATTCACCCTCACAACCACGCAGTTAAATCCATCATTCTCAAAAACTTTAAATTACTTCAAAATGATCCCGTCACTGGTAGAATCTTTTCGCAACCTCCATTAATTTCATTTAAACGCGACAAAAACATAGGTAACTTTTTAGTCAGAAGTGCATTCCAAACTAGTGATCAACCCGGAACTTTTAAATGCGCTCGCGCACGATGCAAAACATGCCCTTTCATTCACAACGTTGACAAAATATCAGGACGCAAGCGATCTATCAAAATCACTGATCATTTCACCTGTACCTCAGCCAATGCCATCTACTGTATAACTTGCACTCTTTGCAAAAAGTTATACATCGGCGACACAGGGAGACGACTTGGCGACCGATTCCGAGAACACCTTTGTGACGTAGAGAAAGACGACAAAAATGCATCGAAACCCGTCGCGAGACACTTCAATCTCCCAAATCATGCTAAGCAACATATGGCAGTCTGCGGCCTTTCCCTTCACCAAGGAAACACGGAAAGCCGTAAAACTCTAGAACAAAAATTTATTTTTCAAATCGGCACTCTTAATCCTCACGGTATCAACGAACGCTTTTCATTCAACTAATTTATTCCGAAGTTTTCACGCTACCAGGCACCAGCCAATAGCGAAGCTCAATCTTTCTGTATATAAAAACGCACGACGCACAATTCCTTGATTTGCTCCGACGAAGGGTTAACGCTCGAAACGTCAGCTCTTGAATCTCTTTACGGTGGCCAATTGACATTATCAACCCAGTTGATAAAACCAAATTATATTGTTATACTTCCCACCGACGCAGCACCACAGTTTCTTTAGAAACTTACCCCCTCTATTTTTAAAATAGCCTACGAGCAGTCCCTTTTTTCTTAGTCCGTCGAGCAGTAAAAAAAATGGCCGTGCGAAAGGTTTCGCCAGGCCATTTTTTCGCTTCGCACCCGGCGGACTAAGAAAATAGGGACTGCTCGTAGGCTATTTTAAAAGTGTAAATTAGTTGCAGTCAGGTACTATTTAATTTTCAAAGAGCCTGTGTAAAACTAAATTATCAGCTTCAGGCCAGCTATGCTGTCGTGACAACGTAAACTTCGTCGTGTCTCAAAGGCGGCAAGTTTAGTCTGTAAGAAATGTAAGTTTATTTCATTAAAGTTCTCAATTTTCTCAATTTTCAGGGCAGTTGATCGTCATGGCAAAATTCTTTCGTTCAGTAGCGACTTTCATGGCTAAGATTAGGAACATTCTAAGTCCGCGCTACATAGTTCTTCTGGGTGACGTTGGCACTGGCAAGTCTACTATACTGGAGAAACTGACAGGAGAGAAGGGCAAAAGTTCCGATGCTAACGAGAGTTTCACGAGGATCTCCGAAGTTTTCTGGGTCCCTGACGGCAGCCTTATCGTAGCCGATACACCAGGCAGCAATGCATTGAAAGATAAACTGGAACACAATATTTCGATAGCTGGGGCTCTCAACTTCAGACCTGTCTCAAGAGTATTTATTGTTGTCAAAGCTGAGACTCGCATTGATAATGTTGTCGACAATGCTCGCAAGTACGCAGATTGTTTTCTGGACCTCCCAATGGACTTGGTGGGGGTTCTTGTCACGCATATGGATTTGGTGGACTGGACCGAGGAGGAAATCATACCGCGAATACTAGATGAGCTCAGTATCGATACGGTTGTCTTTTCCTGGATCAGCACGAAGGGCGAGACACTATTGCAAAACATACTCAAGTTTTGCACTGAAGAATATGACCTGACACTGAATGGTACAAACTTTTTTAACCTCTTCAAAATCCACAAAAGCCATCGGAAGATTCTTAAGTCTACCAGCGATGAAGTTAAGAACTTTTCAGATAAAAAGAGGGCTTTCGATGAGGCAAGAAAAGCTTTCAGTGGCAAGGATCTGGTTGACCTCGTCTTTGAGTTCCAAGCATATATGACCGATGAAATTGTTGAAGCTCAGAAGAGGATGTCCGAGAACAACAATTTTACCTTTGAAGGTGATGGTGCAGCCAATGAAGCTGGTCACGTTGCCAACATGGTGAATCAACTCCGCATGGTACTCTACGATATCAGAACAGAATGCCTTGGATACCAGAGTGAGCATGGTGTATCTGAATTGCGCAAATGTCCACACTGCGGTGCAATTTGGACCAAAGTAGAAGGCTGTGATGGTGACACAACCTGCGGACAGCTACCCTCAACTGTCAACGACTTCAGGGACCCAGCATACGCAGTTCTGTGCACCTTCTCGTTTAGATGGCTTGGTAATGGCAAACTTAACATCACCAAGGTCCGTGATAAGGATGTGAGACGCGGAAAGAGGTCTTCATTAAAATTTGGATGCGGAAAGTCAATCAACTGGAAAGCAATGGCAACAGTTTCAGTCCCATCGGAATTTAGTGAAACAGCAAAGGTCGTAACAAGTGATATCAAGGTCCTACCACCAACTGCATTGAAGTTCCAAGAAATGCTGTCTGACAAGATCAATGCGGCTGAGAGAGGGCTGAAACTACCGGAAAGACCATCTCAGTCTCAGCAGGGAAATCAGAATATCTAGCATGACCGTGCCTATTGATTCTTCTTCCTTGAGTTTTTGAAATGCTAATGAACACATTTCGAGACGATCTATTCTAAAAAGTAATGTCTAATTCAGTGTTGAACAATGCAATTTAAATCAGTAACTGTCTTGTATCATGTATAAAGTAGTTTGATTTTGCATAGCCTGCTGATAAAAATCTTCCTCCTGCGGCAGAAAAAACACTGCGAGTTTGGTTTTGATCCACCACAACGCCGCAAAAAGTAGTCACAAACCTTTGGGGTAAGAAAGGAAAGTCGAACTGTCCGTGTTTCAATTTAAAGAAAGACAGTATGTCTATATTATTCGCTTTCTTGCTTGCTATTGTAAGTGATAATTATAAGTAAGTAACGTAGTGTGTTAAAGGTAGTTAAGGTATTGTATCGTTAGTAGTGTTCAGTACTGTCCTGTAAGTAAGAAATGTTGGGTACAGGGACGGCGGAGCCGGGGGGGCTTGGGGGGGTTAAGCCCCCCCCCCCCCCACTTTTTACGACGATGACATTTCTTGTTCTAGTATAAGGTTCATATGAACAAATAATGAAAAAAGGAAAACGTAAATAACAAAAAAAAAGGAAAACTTAAACGGAAAAATTGGCAAACAAACTACTTCCGTTAACGGTAATTCAATTCATGCTCAGTAGTTATTTGAGAAAAGACGTAAAATACATACGGCACTAGCAAGATGAGACAAGTTTTCTGGGGAGCCCCCGCCACTTTCAAGTACGCTTCGTCGTCCCTCAGGTAGGATTACGCGGTTTTGTTTTGTAAAAAGAAAGGAGTACTGACCCCTGACTTTGACTGACATGATTAAACCGACCAACACTTCACAAATTTATGTCACTGCACAATTCGCTAAATGCTATTTTACAGGTTTGGCTTTGTATAGTTGGTGTGGGGAAGAGAGCTCGAGTTCTTCTTTCCGAGATCGCGGTATCGCAATAATAGCTAGCCTGTATCATGATTGGAGAAAGTTACAAGATTTCAGATGGAATGTCTGTTTAAAAGAATCAAGCGAAAGAAAACATTTGTTTGTTTATCAGCAAGACTACATATACTTCGAATGAAAACCGGCGTCCCTTTTTTCGTTTGTTTATTTTTAGGCTCGGTGGGTTATTCCAAATAATTGATTGTCTACTGTCTGTTTCGTATAAGGTACGGCTCTTGCTAGTACGTCGTGGTGCCTTTGTAAAAGCTTGGTATCATTCTGTCTAAATTTACTCAGGTGACATCGTAATTAGAGTTAATTATCAGTTTGCCATCTACGCTTGCTGGCAAATAATTTGGACTATTATACATTGTAGTCATCATCTATTTTCTCATTGGCTAAAAGCCTACAGTTAATTCAGGGAAACAGCGCAACCTACAGATTATTCACTAATCTGCTAGCGGATTAATGAATAATCTGTAGGTTGCGTGCGCAATGCATGATTTCCAAGAGAAATGTATTATTCACGGACAGCGAAGTAAGAACATGGCTTGTTGATTCGCTTCATCGACCCAGCAAGAAATTGAGAAATTGCTTGAAGATAAAAATGTCTAATAAAACAATTATTAGATTCGGTTTTTGTGATATCCGGAATAATCAAGGTCGAGGAAAGTGTCATCAACCGAACCCGAAGACTGAGGCTACTAACACTAACCGAGACCTTATTCCGGATATCACAAAAACCTCATCCAATAATTGTTTAATAGCTTTCAATGGAGCGTCATCCGTTCGGTAGAACATAAGCGCTTTACCCAGCATAACATTAAAGTTTTATCAAATACTGTGAGTCAGTCATGTTTTAGGTCTACCTCTTAGTTGCATTTTATGATCGTAGTCTTCTTAATTTTAGGCTGCTTATATTTCTAAAACATAATTAATAATAATTTGATCTGTTATGTAAAGGAATCAGGAGTATCAAAAACGCTACAGTTTCTACAGCGCAAGTCTGAACTATATTAATTTTGCCATAAACGGAAATGTATCTCGATGACCAGATTTTAAGTATCTTCTTTAACGACCCAAGTTTGCCATTTAATTTTTTCGTTACAAGCGTTTCATTATAGGATAAATATATTACAAGGATAACCATTGGTTTTACCGCAACTTTGTGGTTTTAAGATTTTATCTTTGCGTCAGGGGTGATGATCCAAGCCACAAGGGGGCATCCTGGTTAGCACGAAGTGTTCACTTGCAAAACCGTTGTTGAGTAGGCAGCTTGAAATGTTATTGTAATATACTTTTGTCCATTGCCGAAGTTGAGGACCAGATTTAAATAGAAAAAGAGCATTCCATTGAATAGCATCGAAGGCGGCTTATTCAAAGTCTAGAAACTCTGATGATGCACCATTCATATTTTTCTATTTAGTGAAAGACTATATATCTGAGATAATTAGTCTATAGTATTGTCCGATATATCTACCTTTTATATAATTAGCGCAATTTAAACTGTAGTTAATGAGCTCTACGGCCTGCAAATAGCTGTCATTTAAGGTTTCCACCGTGGGGTTATCCTGCCCCTATTAGCCATAGTGCAACAGTCGTAGGTCAAAGTCTAATACAAAGCGATCGTTTTACCGTCTTGAGAATCATATGACAAAGCTTCCAGTTACTTTCCAGGATGCTCCCATGTGATTTCCGCATTTAGATTCACATAGTTTAAAAATAGCATAGTACTACGTATTTAATTAGTTATAACCTGATGTATTTTTACAGTGTATAAATAAATAAATAAATTTAAATGCTCTACCCCTACCTAAATCTGTGCTAATCCCCAGTTAGTAACTCCAATTGATTTCTGACCCTTCATCAGTTGTAAGCTACCCTTTAAGCTAGGCTGTTCTCTGTTTTCACCTCTCTACCTACCCTGTCTTCTCGATGGTTAGTACTTAGTTGGGTGACCACTTGGGCATACCCCGTGTTGTAGAGTTTTGACGTCCTTTTTGATCGTCGGTTTTGAGAAGGTTCACGTTACTAAGCAGCATTTGAAGTGTCTATTTCGTCTACGACCACACCACAGGGAAATTGCCGGTTCTCGTCTGATCAACGAAGGGGCGAGGTTAGTACTTACTTGAGTGACCACTTGGGAATACGCCGTGTTGTAGACTTCTGACGTCCTTTTTGATCGTCGGTTTTGAGAAGGTTCACGTTAATAAGCAGCATTTAAACTGTCTCTTCCGTCTACGACCACACTGCAGGTAAAATGCCGGTTGTCGTCCTATCACCGAAGCCAAGGGCGAGGCTAGTACTTAGTTTTATTTCTTTTATTTTGCCACACAAAATAAAAAAATAGAGGTACAATACAATAGATAATAAACAAAAGCAACTCAATACACACGATAAAAATGAAAATGCAAAATCACAATGTATTAAAGGTAGAAAGCAAAATGGTGAGGGAACCTGATAAAAATCCACGGGGTGTGTAGGCCTAAGTTCCCTCACAATAAAGACTTTTGACGTCGTTTTTCTATTTTCAGTTTTGAGAAGGTTCACCTTGCTAAGCAACAGTTCAAATGTCTCTTCCGTCTACGACCACACCACAGGGAAAATGCCGGTTCTCCTCCGATCACCGAAGCCAAGTACTGTAGGGCGAGGTTAGTACTTAGTTGGGTGACCACTTGGGAATACCAGGTGTTCTAGAGTTTCGACGTCCTTTTTGATCGTCGTTTTTTAGAAGGTTGACGTCAATAAGCAACATTTCAAGTGTTTGTTCCGTCTACGACCACACCACATGGAAAATGCCAGTTCTCGTCCGACCACCGAAGCCGAGTCTTGTAGGGCGAGGTTAGTACTTAGTTGGGTGACCACTTGGGAATACCCCGTTTAAGACTTTTTACGTCGTTTTTCTACTTTCGGTTTTGAGAAGGTTCACTTTAATAAGCAACATTTCAAGTGTCTTTTCAGTCTACAACCACACCACATGGAAGATGTCAGTTCTCGTCCGACCACCGAAGCCAAGTCTTGTAGGGCGGGGTTAGTACTTAGTTGGGTGACCACTTGGGAATACCCCGTTTTAGACTTTTGACGTCCTTTTTGATCGTCGGTTTTTAGAAGGTTGATGTTAATAAGCAACATTTCAAGTGTCTCTTCCGTCTACGACCACACCACAAAAAAAAATGCCGGTTCTCGTCCGATCACCGAAGCCAGGTCCTTTAGGGCGAGGTTTGTAGTTAGTTGGGTGACCACTTGGGAATACGCCGTGTTGTAGACTTTTGACGTCCTTTTTGATCGTCGGTTTTGATTAGGTTCACGTTAATAAGCAACATTTCAAGTGTCTCTTCCGTCTACGGCTACACCACAGGGAAAATGCCGGTTCTCGTCTGATCAACGAAGCCAAGTCCTGTAGGGCGAGGTTAGTACTTATTTGAGTGACCACCTGGGAATACCCGGTGTTGTAGACTTTTGACGTCCTTTTTGATTGTCGGTTTTGAGAAGGTTCACGTTAATAAGCAACATTTAAACTGTCTCTTCCGTCTACGACCACACTACAGGGAAAATGCCGGTTGCCGTCCGATCACCGAAGCCAAGGGCGAGGCTAGTACTTAGTTTTATTTCTTTTCGTTTGCAACACAAAATAAAAAATAGAGGTACAATACAATAGATAATAAACAAAAGAAACTCAATGAATAAAAGGTAGAAAGCAAAATGGCGAGGGAACCTCATAAAAAACCACGGGGTGTGTAGGCATAAGTTCCCTCACAATAAACACCAGATGACGTATTCATGTGATTGATGAGCAGCCTTTTTGTAATATAGTTAATAGTTGGGTGACCACTTGGGATACCCCGTGTTGTAAAGTTTTGACGTCCTCTTCTATCGTCGGTTTTGAGAAGGTTCACGTTAATAAGCAACATTTCAAGTCTCTCCTCCGTCTACGACCACACCACAGGGAAACGGCCGGTTCTCGTCCGATCATCAAAGCCAAGTCCTGTTGGGAGAAGTTAGTACTTAGTTAGGTGACCACTTGGGAATACCCCGTGTTGTAGACTTTTGACGTCCTTTTTGATCGTCGGTTTTGAGAAGGTTGACGTCAATAAGCAACATTTGAAGTGTTTGTTCCGTCTCCGACCACACAACAGGGAAAATGCCGGTTCTCGTCCGATCACCGAAGCCAAGTCCTGTAGGGCGACGTTAGTACTTCGTTGGGTGACCACTTGGGAATACCCCGTGTTGTGGACTTTTGACGACTTTTTTGATCGTCGGTTTCGAGAACGTTCACATTAAGAAGCAACATTTCAAGTGTTCCTTCCGTCTACGACCACACTACAGGGAAGATGCCGGTTCTCGTCCGATCACCGAAGCCAAGTCCTGTAGGGCGAGGTTAGTACTTAGTTGGGTGACCACTTGGGAATACCCGGTGTTGTAGACTTTTGACGTCCTTTTTGATCGTCGGTTTTGAGAAGGTTGACGTCAATAAGCAACATTTGAAGTGTTTGTTCCGTCTCCGACCACACAACAGGGAAAATGCCGGTTCTCGTCCGATCACCGAAGCCAAGTCCTGTAGGGCGACGTTAGTACTTCGTTGGGTGACCACTTGGGAATACCCCGTGTTGTGGACTTTTGACAACTTTTTTGATCGTCGGTTTCGAGAAGGTTCACATTAATAAGCAACATTTCAAGTGTTCCTTCCGTCTACGACAACACCACAGGGAAAATGCCGGTTCTGCTCCGATCGCCGAAGCCAAGTACTGTAGGGCGAGGTTAGTACTTAGTTGGGTGACCACTTGGGAATAGCAGGTGTTCTAGAGTTTCGACGTCCTTTTTGATCGTCGTTTTTTAGAAGGTTTACGTCAATAAGCAACATTTCAAGTGTTTGTTCCGTCTACGACCACACCACATGGAAAATGCCAGTTCTCGTCCGACCACCGAAGCCAAGTCCTGTAGGGCGAGGTTAGTACTTAGTTGGGTAACCACTTGGGAATACCCCGTTTTAGACTTTTGACGTCCGTTTTGATCGTCGGTTTTGAGAAGGTTGATGTTAATAAGCAACATTTCAAGTGTCTCTTCCGTCTACGACCACACCACAGAAAAAATGCCGGTTCTCGTCTGATCACCGAAGCCAGGTCCTTTGGGGCGAGGTTTGTAGTTAGTTGGGTGACCACTGGGTGAGGCTAAATCGCGTGGGTGGGTGGGTCGTGGGTAGATGGATCGTGGGTCGTGGGTCGTGAGTCGTGGGTCGTGGGTCGTGTTTGTTTGAAGATAGAGCTCGGCCCAAATTTGCAATTGTACCCTCACGAATTAATTTCGCCGAATACCTTTTATGAAACGTGGAACAAAGGAAGACTGTCTCTCATTAACTATAAACATTTTCCTCCTGGTCTGGCAAACAACTTCGGTAAACGTCTACGAAAGTGTTCGAAAGTATATACTTAACGTTAGCGTGCGCATTTGCGAGAACGAATGCATAAATTAAAAAAAAAACTTTGTTGTACTGGCTTGGTTGTTCTGTAATTCACGTTATTAACCAAAAAGCTGTCTCATGGCTGCAACCGAACTTTTGGGTCTAGCAAATATCTCATGGGATTTTTGTCATGTTTGGTCATGTTTTATTGATTTCATGAAAGCTAAGGATCAGCCGTCATGCATCCGCCTTGAAACGACCGCGCGGTTGTTTGTTTGGTAGCGTGGGAATGCTCGAGTATGATTGGTTAAAAATAGCTGAAATGCACGTGTTTGCCGAAAGCCTTGTAGTAGCAGCCTTCGCCATGGCAGATACGCCGGTGAGTTGGACATTCTTAAATCATAATTGTCGTTAAAAGTTGATTTACAAGGAAAACCAGTTAATTCTAATCGAATTCCATCGTCGTCTGTTTGCAGGAAGGAAATCCACTGCTGGTGCTGTGTGAAGCGGCAATGGATATTGAAAGGAGAGGATGGCCACGAGGTAATCGTATTGTTTATTTTTACATGTCAACTGCAGTGGTATTCCATTATCCCGACAGTATTAGTATCTTTACTTCAACTCGTCTTCCAGTATTAAAAAGACCCTTCCTTGCGATGAATCGCTAAAATAAGCTTCGATGGGAGGCTTGTGAATTTCAGCCACAGTACTCCTTTTAAAATATTCCGCTCAGATAACTGAGATAATGTCACATCTTGATGATTCAAATTGCAATCGGATAGTCGGTGACATGCGAATTAAAACCAAAAACTCAGAGCGGTGACTATTTATTGAAATAAAATGCCAATGTTACAAATGATTTGGACTTATTCTTTGAAGCGAATAGACTTTCCACGGTTTCTAATGCAATCTTGGTTGAGTGGCAAACACGATAATGCCCAATTATGTCAATTATCTGAGGAAGATTAACATTCTGAAATTTTTTTAATTACAAGGTTGGGATACCTAGCATAAGATTTTATCGGTCAAATTTGAAGGATACAGCTGTGGGGGTAAGCGAGGAATTGCATTTTTAGTTGTTCATTCAAATGTCTGTCAATTTTCCCGCGAAGTTTCAGGCACACAAATCAATTACCGATTTCCTTAATTGCTGCTTTCCTAACGAGGCTAAGTTCCTAAAATTTCTATCAGTAAATTATTTAATGAAGTATCGTGAGTTTCTGATTCATAAATATTTTGGATTTCAAATTTTCCGTAAAATATTTTATCAGATTCCCCACGTTTCCCATGAATTTACTGTAATTTTCTCCATGCTTGTCCCCAGCGAAGATGGCGTCAGAAACCGCGAAAAGGTCTATTCTCAGGAACGGACCATTTTAATTTCCTTTAATTTTTGCTGGAATTTTTGTCCACCTTAAGATACTTTTTCCTTTGTTTGGTTTTTGTTTACACGTGACGGAATCTTTTTTGGAATCTATCCCCCCTTCTCTCTCTCTCTCCAAAAAAAAGGCCTGCCCTCCCCTGCATGTGTGATTTTAACTCGCGTGTTTTCAGTTGAGACTAACACGTAAACCGTGTTACTGTGCCATTACATCTAAGTTGAAAAGTCGTCCTTGACATCGCCTATTCAATAGTTTTTGTGGTTTTGTGACATTGTGTGCCCCCCCCCCCCATCCCAACCCATCCATTCGCAAAGGACCAAATAGCCTGGTCCAGGAGCCCATGACTCCTGGCTAGAGTTTATACTGTATTACTTTTTCTAGAGCTGCCAACAAGTGCCGAAAGCTCCCCAACGAAAGATAATAAGCGGCCGAAGAAAACATGTCGTCAACAAAGGTAAGGCAGCCATTGTAAGTTAAATAACGTTTTTAGGCCTAACGCTCCACCCCACCCAGTATCCTACGTTATCCCTGACCTTTGAAAAAAAAACAAACAAACAAGGAACAAACAAACAAACAACAACAAAGAAAACAATAAAAAAAAACGATTTTTCCTAATTCATTATTACCACCGGAACATATGTCATATATGCCCTTAAAGGGTCTTTCTTTGTACTTTCAGTTCAACTGCAAAAAAGAAGATAACTTTCTGTAAGGTGGACTCTGATTCTGATGTGCTGATTGAGGAAGACAATTTTGTTCAACACTTCAAACAGTTGACTTCACTTCCAAGACCTAAACAAGTTAGCGTGATTTTTATTTTACTAAAATAATGATTTGTATACAAAAGGTTCCAGACTGCTTCTGGACGAATTTATCCGAAGTCCAACGCACTCATTATTCTCTGACACATACAATTCATAAAATTCATAACCAATAAGTATATTGACAAAATTGATAAAACGTTATGTAGAAAATTGTAAATTTATAGGATCATTCTGACCTTATCGTAACATTTTTTGTTTTCCTCAGGAGAAATTTCTTTGTGACAAGCAAGTAGAGTCTGATACGGAATCTGACTCATACAGGTAAATTTCAAATTCCGTGTCATGTTTCTTGTGTTTACTTTCCTGGGTTTAGTTTTTGCCTATGTTTGTTCTTTAAGAGGTTGCCTTCAGTTTTCGTAGTCACGACCATGTTTGGTACGTCACGTGACCAGAATACAAAAAAGGAAAAACTCTGGAGGCTTACATCTTTCTTGGTTGAAACCAAGTGTCCGGCAATCCATACATTTGTTAGTAAATTTTTAAGTTTTTGAATGGCTGTATCTTGTTGAATATTGGCCCAATTGACACGAAACTTGAGGATTTTGTAAAGCTCCTCAAGTGAATTAAGGCTTGACCATCGAACAGAAAAATGCAAATGCTCTCCCGCCCCCCTCCCCCTCGAGGTTCATGGGAACGGTTCAGTGTGAATGATTCATAAAACAAAATGGCGGTCTCGCAGCGTGGAAAATTCATCCTCTCTAACCATACTGTTGGTACGTGACAATCACATTTGCCAGCTTACAAGAGGTAAATTATATTGGAGCATCATTTTCCAATCGCAGGTAAGCTAATTTTGTTGTATTTGTTTTTCTCGAGGCGAAGATTTTCAATTAACTTTGCTAGCCGAGCGAATTTCACAAGAGATCGCGACTGATCCTTAGCAATTTATTTTTTAACTTCAGTTCGTCGTTTAACTACTTAGCACCTGTTCAAATGATGTATTAAGTGCTTATTGCTCTCTAAAACGATTTCTTGTTCCCTTGAAAACGATTTTTGTAGCGATTGTTACTTGTTTATGTGTAGGATGAAATCTTAGATTCTCCTTAAATGTTTATAGGGTTAATTCAGTCTTTTTGAAAGGAAGATAAGCTCTGATCTCGCCAACTGTTTTGTTTCGCTGTGTTTTGCTGTTCTTCGACGCTTTTCTATAAATTATTAATCTATATTTTTGTTTCTGAACAATCCTTGTTATGTTATGAACTCAAGCCTTGAAGATCTCTTCTTGATGTTGAAAATTCTCCTTTTAATTCGTGTTTTTAAATGTGTTTTTTCTGAACAGCTACATGTATGGCAAATATTCCAAAGCTCGCAAGGTAATTGCAAGTAAATTTATTTTCAAGTGATGTTCTAAGATCCTGGGTGCTTTTTTTGTAATGCCATGTATATACAATACTTTGTTTACGTGTATAAATTTCTGTCATATGGCTGTTTATTTCAGCTTTTCCCACTTCTGGAATATTCAGTTTAACTGAAGCCTTTACCCATCATTAACAGTATTTTGTTTTTGTCATCTTATTGTAGAAACACTTAACTTTTCCACTTGACTAGATGGATTTGGTATAATTCCATTTTCAAGCAGTTTATGCGTATAGGTATCCTTTCTAATTTTTCAGACTGAGTGTGTTTTCTTTCACAAAATTGAAATTACCGAAAATTGTTACATTTGTTATCTTCAATTGCTTTTAACATGGTTTGACATGTCACTTCCAAGAGACCATCATTTGTTGCAATTTTATGTCTTTTGTTTGAGCCGGGTTGAATTTCTTGTTAGAAGCTAGAAATGGCACAAATGTGAGCACTGTTTGCAATGCAAGTGTTAAAACCAAGTAGAAGGTACTGTTACACCAAGTGTACTGTAATTTTCCACAATTTGAGCAGCTCTGAAGCAGTCCTCAGTTGTTTTCTCTGTGGTGCAATCTGGATACTTTCCTTTAGGTCAGCTTCTGTAGCATCTCTATGCTGAGATAATCTGAAATTATCTTTCCAGCTCTGAATGTCATTGAAAACCTTCTTGTAGGCTTTTAGTGTAAGGATTTGTATCTTTGCAAGATGTATTTCATAGTGCTCTGTATGATACCTAGATTTAGGGTTCTTAGTGACATTCTGTTTGAGTTTGTCATATTTGAGAACTTCTTCACAGGTACCTAGAACTTGTTGCAAGGCTCTGGCTGTTTTTGTTACCAGCGTAGCACCTAATTTTTGTTTTTTTGGCTGCGGTTCTTGAGGAGGGGTTTCTTGTTCTGATCTTATCCTTTTTCTGCTTTGCGTTTGGTTTAATGGATTTTCAGTGTCTGTCTGATTTTCTGTTTGAGGTTGTTCATCACTCATAATTGGGTCCACCTCCATTGTAATGCTGATGTCTCCTTCTGTTTCTGTTTGGATTTGTTCACTGCTGGTAATTAGATCTATGCGTATGTCCTTGTTGTTTAGACCATCATCTTCAGAAATTCTGTCACTGTCTTCTGCAGGTTCGTCATCACTTGATTCTAAAAGATCTTCAACTTCTTGTTCAATTCTTTGTGTCTGAGGTTCACTGCTGTAATCTTGATCAACAACACTATCTTCCACTGCCTCTACTGCACAGCATGTATTGTTAGGGGTCGTTCCCATCTGCCACTTTCATTTCGCAATTTTGTTGCTGGAATCTTAACCTTATATTCCAAACATTCCCTCCAACAGGCATCCAGAGACTCTTGTTCTTTGGTTATAGAAGTGGTTCGGAAGTGATGAAGTTGTGGTCCCTCTGGTCGAAAGCTAGGTTCATCTGAGCCGTCAAAGAATTCTATGTAGTCTTCAGTCTCCCTCCACCATACACCTTCTCCTGGCTTCAGGTAATCTGCAATCAGCTTCAGGTGAGCATTCCAGGCACCAGCATACTTCTCAAGGTCAGACTTTGATAGCATGGTGTTATCCAGTTTGGGAAGGGATTTTGCCATCTTGCTGATTTCTCTCCTCTCTCAGAACATGTTGTTTTGTAGGATTGAATTTCTCTGCTTGTAAATGTAAGATTGCATTTGTGGAGAGGTCTTCAATTCCCTTGCTCCACGTTTTTGTTGTGATGTCTGAGAGCTTCTCAAAGAGTCGTTCAAACATTTCTGCATTTGTAGACCTGTGAGAAGCTACTCGAAGCAGCTGGGCTGAGTGGGCCATGCAACTATGGAAGTAGAGGCCAAACAGTTTTCTGTATGTGAGGCTCTGTGGTGGAGTCAGCACCCTTTGACATAAAATTCCATGCCTCCAGCAGAGATTGTGCAGCCGAAGGATCATTTTTGGGGATCGTGCTTCATCTTGTGCGTAGTAGATTTCTATCATCTCACAGAGGGTGACCAGAAGCAATCTTACATCACGACAAGCGATTGGGTAGAGGGCAATGGTAACAAAAATGAGGGTTTTGCGGTAGTCTACCCCCCTTATCTTGTCTTTGCTATACTGAATTGCAAGAATTTCTTTTAGTTTTATAAGTGTGTCAATGTCAGTTATGTGGTGTGGTAGTTCTTGTAACAGATTCTTGATATGGTTCATGGAACAGTGCAAGGCCTCAAAATATAGCACTTCATATTTTTCAATGTTCAGTTCCTCAACAGAAACATCACAGTTGTCACTTTTATGGAGAAGTGCTGGTAATCTTGTCGTTCCTCCAAGCATGCTGGATAATTCTCTCTGTAGATCTTCCTTTTTTCCCTCGCCGGATCTTCCCCTTGCTTGGAGCTCTCTCTTCAGGTCATTAATTTTCATATCTTTAAATGGGTGTAAGGTCCCTTTTCTTCCGGCTGGACCAGCTTGAATCAGTTCTTTTTTCTTTTCTAGTGTTTTATATTTTCTTTGAAGTGTGTACTCCATGTCATGGCTGGAACAGATGTTGCCATCGCAGCCTGGGCAGCCGTAATTTCCTCCATGCTGGGTGCCATCTTCCATCTCGCATGCTGGATTATCACCATTCAAAAAACGCATTACATCCCACACTTCAATACCAGACTCAGCTACAGTGGGGTTCTTCAATTCTCTGAGATCTTCTTGACGTGTTGGGATGAATCTCATCTGGTCTTCAACTGTTGATCTGCTCTGGCCTAAAATGTAAAGCTGAGGTTCCTCCACTGTAGCTTGAACATCAATGTCTTTCCCTGTCTTGTCCAGCATTTCTTGTCTGGTCACATGTATGGCAGGGTCGTAAAGTTCTCGCAAGCAAAACAGCATATGACCATAGTTTGCAAGAGTTGAGTGGTCATGCCAGAGGAGCCAGTGCCTTTGCCGCTGGTATTTCTTCAGTTGGTTTCTCATTTCTTCAATGTTGTCACTGATTTCTTCATGAATTTTTTGAAGCTCAACAGTTAGTTCTTCTTTACTCAACTGGTTGTAGTAGCTGTCACTCTTGATTTTTAGTAAATCTCTGTTTCTTGTAAGAGCATCTTTCCTGATATTTTGGAAAGGGATTTTTCTTGCCTGGACATCAATTTTCTTTTGTATCACTTGACCTTCATTGCTGACTGCTAACTTTGATATTTCGTTCTCTACCACAGGAACACCGACATTGTAGGTACCATTTCCAATCAGGGTCTTGATGCTTGCTCTGATGTTTGCATTAGTCCGAGACACTGGAACGGATACTGCTCCTCCTTGCTGTTTTTTTAAGGCTCGTCTGACCCGGAACTCTGTAAGTTCAAAATTAATAAAAATATTGTTTATCTATTAACCATGCATTTTCTCAGTTGTTATTACATATTTACAACCTTGCATACTAAAGGTAAAATACCTTTGACTTTGTCCTGTGGGTTGTGCTGGTTTGCTGAAGTAGTTTGCTCAAAACGGGATAAGTCTACTTCTTTCCTTTGGAGAATATATTTGATTATTTGGCCTCCATTGGGGGGTGTCGAGTCTTGACCTTTGGTTCTTATGTTGTATATCCTGGCTTTCTCAGACCAGTTTATGGCACCATTAGGCCAGGATTTTACATCTATCAGCAGCTGGTCTAAGTCCCCTACAATGTTGTCAGTTGATGGGCCATGGGATCTCTCTCTGACCTTTGGGGAAGTTGTTCTTGCCCTTTCAGTTGCTTCTGTCATGGTTTCAAAAGACTGTGCTAGTCTGTGCTGCTGCCTAGCCCTGTAAGATTGCCTTGAACTTAAGTGCTCTTCAGTGTCATGTTCATTCACATTGTTCTCAATGTCGGTTTTCATTTGTCTTTGCTGATCTCGTTTCAATTTTCTTTTCTCCACAGGAGAAAGTTTTCTTTCAAGACCTGCTTCAGGAACAAGGATCAGGATTTCACTCAGTGACTTTCCAAAGTTTTCTTTACATTTCTCATCATAGCTGGAATAAATGGCTTGGCCAACCATTTTGAGTTGTTTGTTATTTACCTTGAAACCTTTTTTGGTTTCACTCAGAGTGGTGTGCTTCTTAGCATCTCCTTGAATTTCACTCAGGGGGCCCTTCTCAGCGGTACTATTCTTCTTGTTACCTGGAAAGGTAGCTTGTAGATTCGAGTTTAACACTGTGCAAGCCTTACAATTCGATAATGAATGCGCCTTTTTCATTTCCTTGGTTATATTCTTCCCTTCGCTCCAGTTGGCTACTGAAAATGTTGATAAATATGTCTCCTTGTCCCTTTTGTGCCGCCAGTTCCTAACCTTTTCATCGATCGCCTTGCTGACACGATTAAATTCGTATTGGCTAAGGGAAAACCGTGGGTACTCTTTAAAATGTTCAGAGTACAGTTTATGCCTTTCTGTTAATATTCTGGCTCCAAATTTAGCCGAGCCTTCATCGGGAGACTTCTTCATATTGGAGCACATTTGCTTTGTGTGTCGAATACAAACTCTTGCCCAAGCACATTCAGCCTTTGCGGCCATGGCTGTTGGATGCTTTTCAGTTTCTAAAGAAACTGTTTTTAACTTCAAACTTTGAATAAAACGTTCGGGAAATCTACGGCAGCACAAATTCGGCTGGTTGCAATATGTATCGTCCGCCACAGCGAAAACTTGAGAATGAATGGTAACTCTAAACCAGGTCCGTTAATGCAGTGCATATTTCGCGCCATTTCTCTAACGAAGAAGCTATTGCGAGGCGAGAAGATCGAGCAATTGAGGAAAGACATTGTTGGTTATGTGTGAACCTTATTGCGCGATAATGTGGTAAAAGGCCCTAAAATAAATTAATTCTTTCTGTCTTGTCGTAAGTTATAGAAAAACGGATCTATAAATACCAGCAAATTCGCCCTAAAACTGCTTTGCCGACTTTAATTTCTCAAAAATTTTCACTTTAGATACATCTCAAAACAGTGATTTTTATCCGCCATCTTGAAATTGGTGACAATTTCTCCTCAGTGGAGACAACTGGAGGACAAAAAACGGCCTTTTCTATTTCTGTAGAGTAGGGTAGAGTAGATTTTTGCCTAGCAGTACCAGTTCTCTCTCAGCCATCGAAACAAAATGGCGACCTATTGTGAGAGGCACTCGAGTCAAATCAATTTTGCTAAACGGGGCGATGTTATGCACCACTAATTGTCAATTACCATACATTATTTTAAACGTTACGTATTATTCTTTCCAAAACCGCCTTTTAACCTGAGACGGCAAGCAAATAACTTTCAGAATAAACCAAAAACAAATACGAAATCGGCGATGGAGTGAATACTCTTGACTTTCTCGTTTAAATGATGTAATTGTTGCCAATGTGCTCATCATTAAAAACCGGATTTTTGCATGTTGTGTATGTGTCCTTAATATTTTGGTAGATTTGGAAGATAAAAAAACATTTTAGTGTACCCCGTTTTCAAAAATAGACCACATACATTTCAATGGTATATTATGTTACATATATCTGGAGCAATAGTTACTATGGCAACGACATCAAGCCACAAAATAGGTTTCACTGCCTTTTACAATCTAGGAAGTTTTATTCGATTATCTAAGATGTACATGCCAAAAGAAGGGGTAAGGGTAATTAGCCTCGTTTTCATGTCCTGGTCAAGCCTTAATACACTTGAGTCGGCAGCTTCTCGATATATCAACAACGAACTGAAATACAACAATACCTCGTTCTCTTTATCCATTGTTTGGAGAATATTTTCTTTTGTGTTCAGTCGTCTTATAGAATATTCATAGAGTGCTGAACAATGGTTGTTGATATATCGAGAAAGAGCCCTTGAGTCGGTGTGCTCTTTCAGAATATATGGGTCTTGTGTTGTTAATCCCATAATACACGGACTCCTACCCAGGCCCTCACGGTATGAAATCTGGCAATGAATTTAAACAAATCCATGCTACAGATTTTGCCTCTAAATGCACTATACTCGTTGACTTGTGTTTCATTGGAGAAAGATATGACTTCATACGGTCTGATCACGTGACCTATCAAATATGGTAATGACTACTGTAAGTGACGGCAATCTCTAATAGAAGAAACATGGCCAAAAACTAAACCCAGGATACTAATGGACTTCAAGATATGATGGTTAGAAGTCATCCATAGCAACCACTTTGTAGTTAAGGGTCTCCCCCCTTAAAGGTGACAAAAAACCTAACACTACTCGTATTTAACTGTAGTGCCTACGAGGATGAGGGTGAATATACCAGTGAATCAGAATGTCTTAAAGAAGATGTAGAGTTGAGTTGTGGCGGCTACGTGGATGATGGTGAGCAAACCAGTGAATCAGAATGTCTTGAAGGAGGTCAAGAGTTGTACTCCGTTCAGCGCCAGAGGAAGATAATGCCTAGTACTTGGGAAGGGGTTGAAATCGAGGAAGTAAATCGTATTCCTGAAGGTGGGATAGACGGTCTTAAGATCTACGAGTTAAACACCACCGCACCAACTTCCAATAATAAGCAGGAGCTGTTAAAGGACGGCAGGAAATGGAAGAAAGATAGCAGATCATTCTGGAAAGGACATGGGGATGTGCGTTACTCAGATTGTCAAGGATCCCACAGATGTGAAAATTTAAACTGTGAATATCGAACTGAATATGGTGTCATTAATACTACACAGTTCGAGAAGGGAAAAGATGGAAGATTGAAATGCTGCATATGTGAAATGCATGCACACTACGTTCCCTGTCCGGCTAGAAAATATGTTGTTCCGAGAAAGAAGAGTGTCAGAGTTTACCATTTTGGAACTCACACATGTCCCGCAGTGCCACCGTCACAATGACAGAAAGAGAAGGTGGAGAGAATCTTTCGAGAAAATCCAGACATGAAGCCTTCGCAGGTGCAAAGCACAGCTATTCTCCACGACATTAGGCAGAGAAAACCGTGGGAGGAAGTGAAGAAGACAGCTAAGTCGTTTGTAGATGTGGATCTCCAACCAGAAACAGAAGATCAAAGACGAGATGCAGCCGTATGGACACAACTTCGAAGCAGTTGCAACCTACAAAGAATATTGTGACAAGAGGGATCCTTACTACATAAACAAGATGAATGACAAGCGTGGAAATCCGGATAGACCCTCATTCGTCTTCAAAAGTAGCAAAATAGGAGCAAAATTTGCCTTAAACATGGCTGAGGATGAAGATCGTATTCTGAGTAAAGAATTCTGCTGCTTTGATGGTAAAGTGAATCGTTGTAAAGGCCTAGTTACACTTACAGCTAGTGTGTACCACCCTATTCTCCGCAAGCAGGTGATTCTGGCAAGTATGGAATGTGAAAGCGAGAGCACTGAAACTGTTGCACTGTTTTGGTCACTGTTCAACGAAATGCTGTCAAAAGTAAGCGGGGTGCAAGGATTCATGTTCAATCCAAGGGGATGGTGCTCGGACATGGCAGGGTCTAATCTACAAGGGATCAAACAGGTTTTCGGCGAAGACGCTCTCCAGAAAGTGAAAGGATGCGAGTTCCATTTCAAGCAGTGCAGAAACCGGCATGCCCGGACATTGAGCAGTGAAGAAACAAGACAGAAGTTTAAGAAGCTTTGTGACGCCCTTCTTTCCACTGCAACGCCTCCTGCTTATTATTCAGCTAAGGAAGATTTAACCAAATTTATTGACGAGGCACCTGAAGAATGGGAACATTTAATGACCTGGATAAAGTGGTGGGATGATCGCCGAGCATTCATCTTTCCAGCATTTGCGCCGTGGGATGGTGCACCTAAGATGAACCAGGCAGAGGTTGTCCACGCCAGTTGGGCACATAAGGACCAAGAAAACATGACCCTCCTGGATGCTGTAGAATGTCACGTCCGCGATTGTGTTCTACTTGAAACAGAATATGAAGGTACTACGCAAGGAAGCTCTCGGCTTGGAACTGGACCCAGTCTTATGCAGAGACGAGCACGGGAAACGGCAATTCAGCAAAGAAGGGCTGCCACATTGGGTGAAGAGCTTTTGCGAGATATCACTATTGCTGAACCAGAGCCTCAACGTCTGGGAAGAAAAGTTGATCCAGCTTCTAGTCATCGAGCAGACAAACCAAGAAAACGAAATCCCTCTGGTACCAGTAGATTCCGTTCCGCTAGGTCTGCACACTTTCTATCGAGGCTTCAGAACGCAAAACAAGATAAGGATTCCATCAAAGTCAGAAAAGTGCTTTCTCAGTCTCATGTATCAACTCTTTTTGAAGTCCAGGGCTCAGACGTTCAGAGGACGTATGAAGTCGTAGTATGCGAAGCTCCAAGTTGTACGTGTGAGGATTACAAGAAGTTCAATGGGAAGGAACTTTGCAAACACGTCATATGGGTTTACCTTTACGTCTTAAAAGTTGATGAGGAAAGTCCCTTGATAAACCAGATAACTCTGTCTGGAGATTCTGTCAAACAAATCCTGACGGAGCCTTTGCCAATTGTAAGCAGTAGCGTCGACAACAGCTCACCCTCAGCCTCTAACGATTTCAGAACCGCATGGAACGAGTCAAGTCTATCCTATCAAGGGACAAAAGAAACGATCATCAACTTATCTGGTATTTGTTACACAAGGAAAGAAAACCAGGGAAAAATCCTCACTGCAAGGCCTTACGGTGCAAAAAAGAAGTTTTACCTGGGAATATGTGTGCCTTTGTAAAAGGACTAGAAGTCCCGTATCAACAGGCGTTTGCTGTACAGTCAAATTTCTACTTCTGTCCACGATTGGAGTGTGTACAGCAGATTCCACCGTGGTCAAATCTGGCAATTCCTGACAAAGTTTCAATCAAGGGAGATATTTCAGATGCCGAAATTGCAAGTGCCTTGCGAGATGGCCTTCCTCTGTCATTTGATGATTGAACTGAATAAATCAGGCCTGCATTTCCATAAGCAAAGGAACTTTGTTATTAACATTGAAATTTGTGAGACATGAAAAACGACACAGATTGATGATGACAGTGTCGGAAAAGGAACTTTCCATGTTGTTGTTGTTATTAACTAATTCAGTTATTGTAGACTCTAAGACAGGCCTTTGACCAGTGCAGCGTTTTGTTTCAATACGCCGAATTGAAGTTGTTTCGTTTTGATAAACATGTCACTGTTCAGTTTTGACGTTCAATTATGAACAAACATAATGTGCATCTGTTGGTTATTGTTATTGTTGCAAATCAAGGTATTTTGTTGCAGCCTATCATTCCCATAACAAATTAGACCTACTGCAGTATTCATGGCAATACACAGAAGGTAGACTGTTGTGAGTCAAAAAATTAATCATTAACAACAAAAACTTACAAAGCTTATCACAGTGTCTTCTTAATTTAAATAAGATGTTTGCTTGTGTTTATGTAGGTATTGTCCAATTAGTTAACATTCGTTAAACAGTGGAGTACCAAGCAAAAATTTACCATAAGTGACATAAAAGCATGGTTAACACATATCCTGTGAACCATTCACCTTTTTTTAAATCATTCCCCTAAGAAACCCCACGTCACTGAAATTATGTTATGCTAGTTACAACGTTCATCCTTAGTCTCAAACTCACAAAGGTACCAGTTCAAATACGTATAAAGAAACAGGTAACAGGTAATTTATTTACCTATTACTTGTTATGCTTCAAGAACCGAACGAGTAGAAAACAGAACAACAAAGATGAAAAGTACTTACTTCGAATCCTTAAATGAAATAACCAATACGAAAGACTTAAGTTCGGCTTGTGGCGAATGTGTGGTACAGACTACAGTATTGCATCCTTGTTCATATTTGCGAACATAAGCTAGTAGACTAGCTTTCAAGATGGCGATCTAACTGGTCACGTGTCTTTTTTCACATTGGTTGGTTCCAGTCTATACTGAGTGTTCGCGGCGCAAAGCATATATTTTTCGACCACACTCCACATACGAACTTGCTCCGGATTAAGTCCTCCGATTTCCTACAACAGCCAGTTATAGAGAAGTAACTGATCCTTATAAACCAAAGAAAGGATGTCCTTGTCGGTAAAATCGTTTTGTGAGATCCTTTCTGTTTCGAGAATTTCCAGTCCTTGATAAAAAAATTAAAATAAATAACGTAACATCTTTGGCACAATCCCTTAAGAGTCAGTGTACATGCTACAAAGAGATCGTGGACAAAACCGCTGTTGAGAGAGGGCATGTGAAACAGCATAGAAGTATGTATACATGGTATCTCGGACCCACGACCCACTACCCACTACCCACGACCCACAACCCACGACTCACGACCCACGACCCACGACCCACTACTCACGACCCACGACCCACGACCCACCCACCCACGCCGATTAGACAATCTCGAGAAGGGCACGTTAGCAAGCTACATTTTAACTGTTGCTTTCGTCTACGACCACACCACATGGAAAATGCTGGTTCTCGTCCGATCACCGAAGCCAATTCTAGAAGGGGCGGGGTGAGTACTTAGCTGGGTGACCGCCTGGGAAAGTCCGTTGACAAAATCTGGATCGGACTGGATTGACAAAACCAGGATCGGATTGGATCGGACGGAATCCGATTGACAAAAGCCGGATCAGATCGCCATAAATTCCCACCGAAATAGTGTGTAACATCATCCACGATTGTGTACGGTGTCTATATTCACTCATTCAGTGTAATGTTTACACCATGTAACCAGGCCGATGTACATTCGAACGTACCTACGCACGTTTAGCCCTGGGAACTAGTTAGCAAGAACAGGTAAAGAAATAGCGAAGAACACCAAGAAGGTGCCGATGAAACAGGCAAATAAATAGCGAAGAAAAGGAGGAAGGAGAGCAAGATAAGAGCTGATGTCGACCAAGAGATGCTGTGGTAGGGAGCGTGGCCAACTTCATTTTCTATTTTCAACATAGCGCTCAAAAAGAAAAATTCACAAACCTTTATAATAAAAATCTCCCAATCAAGAAAATAAAAGTTAACAAAGGAAGCAAGAGCACAAACCCTGGATTACAAAAGGCTTAATGGATGCAGCAAAAAATAAAAAAATAAACCGTCCAAAAAATACTTAAAAACGCCTACAGTTGCCAATGAACAAAAGTATAAAAAGTATTGAAATAAATTGAATTTTTCAGAATTTTTCTTTGTCCCATGCTCGTGTCATGTTGGTTAATTAATCTTTCACATTAAATTTACCGAGCAGAAAATTTGCCATCACTCTCATTTCCACAACTCATGATGATAGCGACATTGCTGATCCTAGCAGTATGCGAGACGCGTGTCGCAGAAGAACTCAGTAAAAATGACCTAGCTCTCCATGAGTTCTCGTAACTCAGCGGATAGAGCGCCCGCCCGGTGTTCGGGAGGGCATGGGTTCGATTCCTGTCGGGGACTCAATTAATCTTTTCACATAAAACGAATAGCCAAAGGTTGGTTTGAGATGGCTCACGTTAATATGCTACATTTCAAGCTTCTCTTTCGTCTACGACCACACCACAGGGAAAATGTCGGTTCTCGTCCGATCACCAAAGCCAAGTCTGCAGGGCGGGCTGAGTACTTAGCTAGTTGACCGCTTTTGATTACCCCTGTGATGGGTAAAGGTGAAGGAACAGCTAAGGTAAGTCAGTTTTATATTATAAAGAGCAGACTAGAACCTAACAGCTGAAATGTTTCGGTTTGTCTGTAAAGCTGGCTTTGAAAGGGTGTGGCCTGTGCTTCAACCAAGTGCATCCAAACGAACAACGACACAGTACAGACTAAATTGCTCTCGAATGGAAAGCACCCAGAATTCGGGAAATGAAATCTACTTCCGGTGTACTGAATGTAGCTACAATTCCAAGAAAATCAGCATGTCAATTCATGTAGATGACCGCTGCGATTGTTTTGGTGACAGTCGCGAGTTAGTCTGCACGCAGTTTATTGGGCAACAAGATCAGATAACGCTTCGCTTGCACCTTTCACTTTCGTTTGCCATCCCACTGAAGAGAAAGCGGTGGACATAAGAATTGGCTAGATCTAGGACTTTTACCCAGCTGGATTTTGTTACATATCTGCGAAGCAATCACCCTTCACTATTCTGAATTCGTTAAATAAAACGATTCCAAAACGGAAATCTTGCACCTCAGGTGATAGGGTGTGACGTTTCATAAGTGTGTTGATGTTTCTAGAACCAATCCGCTAACAATATATCGACCGCTGTTACAGTGAAGTTAAAGTACCAATACTTAATCGGTAGCCAATTCGTGTGAAATAATATGACTTAGGGCTTATGTTAGCTCTGATGCTGGCCAGAACTCTTCCCTTCACTTGGTCGACTGTACAATTCAGCGAAACCCAAGTTTGTGTTTCATTTCATGAGGGACTTTTACCCAGCTGGATTTTGTTACATATCTGCGAAGCAATCACCCTTCACTATTCTGAATTCGTTAAATTAAACGATGCCAAAACGAAAATCTTGCACCTCAGGTGATAGAGTGTGACGTTTCATAAGTGTGTTGATGTTTCTAGAACCAATCAGAATACAGGACCCCCGGGTAGATGTCTCTTTGTCAGAATAAAAGACACAGCGTGTCTTGCTTATTGCACTTTCGATTTGGCTTTGAGGGTATGCATCCCTGTCTGACCAGCAACGTCTCTTATTTCAGTTCCTGTTTCTATGAGTAGCATACAGAGGGAAGTGCGAAATTTGGGCCGCTAACAATATATCGACCGCTGTTACAGTGAAGTTAAAGTACCAATACTTAATCGGTAGCCAATTCGTGTGAATTAATATGACTTAGGGCTTATGTTAGCTCTGATGCTGGCCAGAACTCTACCCTTAACTTGGTCGACTGTACAATTCAGCGAAACCCAAGTTTGTGTTTCATTTCATGAGGTGGGGAAGATGATCCTAGTCCTGCTGATAGCGGCGATTGGTATGGGGAGTCGAAATGCTATGGCCGGTGATTCGGTTTTTTTTTTCTTATATAAGAGCTAAAGAAAACCTAACAGCTGTAATTTTTTATTCTTCTGTAAAGCTCGTTTTGAAAGGGGGTGGCCTGGCTTCAACCAAGTGGTTCCAAACGAACAACAACACAGTACAGACTAACTGCATTTAATTTTGCGGATTGACAAAGAAAGACAGGCTACAACATTTGCTGTGTTCTTTTTCTGCTGAAATCAAACTTTTTCGATTTAATTCAGAGGTTAACCTATTGATTATTATACAGATAATGATAAATAACTCATTAATATGCCTAAACTCATCAGTTCCTTGTTTTTCCGTGCTACTTTATCAAGCTTTTCTTAGGCTCTGAACTTCATTTCTTGAGTTTAATATCGAAAGCGAAGTATGTAAAGGAAAGGTTGTTGAATATCAAAATAAAATGCGTACACTAAAATATCTTTGTTGTTTGGATTTCCTTTGGATGGAAGCATCCACCAAACACGAAGCCATTCCCGGTAATTTGTTTGTGATATCATAAACCTGTCATATATTTCATCATTTTCTGGGTGTTGATCTTGTTCCAGAAATTCTTCCAGAAATTCGTTTGGTACAGCCATGTTGGCGTATATACTTGTGCAAATATTTCTTCAAATGGAAAATAATTTTTGCGCAAATTCCAGGGCCGTACCTAGGATTTTTCATCTGGGGGGGCAAGCTCCACACAATCATCTCCCGTATACAAACGGGGTCTAAAGTTGGAGTTTTTGCCCCCCCCCCCCCCCCCCCCCGACAAACACACAGAGGGTTGCCTCTGAGACCTTTAAAGAAAAAACACACACTGATGCTTTTTGTTTTAAATTGTAATGATTTATTATGGCATCAACACCTTGTTTAGTTTCAAAAAAAGCATTCGTCGGTTTAAATACTCTTTCTCAGTACTGGTCGATAATTAAAAAGTTTGCTTTTCAGATAAATAAAATTAAGATAAAAAATTTACCTTCGATCCTGGGCGCTACAGCCTGATCGTTGCTGACTTTTGCTGCCTTGCTAGGAGGAGCACAGCTTCTTTCTGTGTTTATAATTTAAATGACAGTTCACATAGTGAAGGTCTAATAAATAAGTATTGTCTCTGTCTCCGTCCAATGACAATTTTTTCTGCTTACCTTCATTACTACCTCCATTATGATCACTCGCAGAAGGAGATTCTTCAGGCCTTGATTGGGCTGAATCTGCGAAATGTTTTAAATTATATACGAAAGTTTATTAAAGACACGAGTTTCTTGCCAGCCAGTTTTCAACATGGCGGCGGGATGGAAAAACGATTTGTATTAATTGCACGGTATTTCGATGCTATCGGCAGTTGAAATTAGTTATTATTGCTATAAAATTAACTTAAACAACATTTTTTACAAAAGAACCACAAACTTACCTGATTTCTTGGTATAAAAGTCTGTTATTTTCTTCATCTTCGACCCGGCGTTAGTTCATCAACATTCGCTCGGTCCCAATCCCACTCGTTTACTCTTGAACGCATTTCACCTGTTCATATCACGGCCCAAGCTATTGTCATAAAAAAACTCTTTCTGGCTTTTGCTGCGAAAGATTTTCTAAAATAACTATGTGGAATTTACATTGAAGGAATATTTGTCAGTCAATTAGCCGGTTTTTTTGAGATTTTGGACCAATATGGCTACAAGAAATATCCCATCAAAAACAAACACTTCGTTAAAAAAATCAACATTTAATTTTCCTAGGGGGGGCAACTGCCCCCCCTGCCCCCCAGCTAGGTACGGCCCTGTATACACCAGTGCATGCATTTCTTCAACATTTGCTTATGTAGCGGTGGGATCCGAAGGAACCACAGCACACGGTTTAAACGATTCACTTGTCTTTTAATTCAGCCAAAAGAGTGCGAAAAGGCTCCGCAACTCCACTCACACTGTTCTTACAAAATCCTCCAAAACACACACGCCGCCGCTCGGCCACGAGTTACAATATCCCTATAGGGTTCAATTCTAGGGCAATACAGCGATACCCTAATTGCGTGACCTAATTCGAGTAACGCACGACAACTCTACTACACTTACACACATAGAAACTACTGGTTCTGGCAAAGCAAGTTTGCAATTTGTTTTCTTTTCGCTGAAAGCCGTTTTTAAACTAAACTCGGCGACAAAAAGGAGCCGAGTTTAGTTTAAAAACGGCTTTCAACGAAAAGTAAACAAATTGCTAACTTTCTGCGCCAGAACCAGTAGTGTCTATGTGTGTGCGCCGGCGCCTTTGATGCACCGTGATCCGATTAAGAGATCTCGGATCACTGATCGTGATCTAAATCATCCCAAAGGAATGCACTTTAAGTTGAAATCCCGTCACTGACATATGACCGAAAGTTGACAACGAGATATTCAAATTCCAAAAGTTCTCGTAGAAGATTGTCGTTGTCTGTGAATATTAATTCAGCTTCTTGTTCCATGTTAAATTTTAATTGCAATTCCATGCGATTCCTTACCCTAAATTGTTTTCGAATGGAAAGCACCCAGGATTCGGGAAATGAAATCTACTTCCGGTGTACTGAATGTAGCTACAATTCCAAGAAAATCAGCATGTCAATTCATGTAGATGACCGCTGCGATTGTTTTGGTGACAGTCGCGAGTTAGTCTGCACGCAGTTCATTGGGCAACAAGATCAGATAACGCTTCGCTTGCACCTTTCACTTTCGTTTGCCATCCCACCGAAGAGAAACCGGTGGACATAAGAATTGGCTCGATCTGGGACTTTTACCCAGCTGGATTTTATTATATCTGCGAAGCAATCACCCTTCACTATTCTGAATTCGTTAAATTAAACGATGCCAAAACGGAAATCTTGCACCTCAGGTGATAGGGTGTGACGTTTCATAAGTGTGTTGATGTTTCTAGAACCAATCAGAATACAGGACCCCCGGGTAGATGTCTCTTTGTCGGTGATTTGGTGATAGTTCCGAGTTGATCTACGAATAAAGACACAGCGTGTCTTGCTTATTGCACTTTCGATTTGGCTTTGAGGGTATGCATCCCTGTTTGACCAGCAACGTCTCTTATTTCAGTTCCTGTTTCTATGAGTAGCATACAGAGGGAAGTGCGAAATTTGGGGCGCTAACAATATATCGACCGCTGTTCAAGGGAAGTTAGAGTAAGTACGTCTAGGATTTATTTTATTTTACAACGTGTTTGTTCCCATTAACGTTTTCCCAGTACATAATGATGGCCAATTCGTATGAATTAAAATGCCTTAGGGCTTATGTTAGCTCCAATGAGAGAGAAATGCGAAATTTGGGCCGCTAACAATATATCGACCGCTGTTACAGTGAAGTTAAAGTACCAATACTTAATCGGTAGCCAATTCGTGTGAATTAATATGACTTAGGGCTTATGTTAGCTCTGATGCTGGCCAGAACTCTACCCTTCACTTAGTCGACTGTACAATTCAGCGAAACCCAAGTTTGTGTTTCATTTC
Source organism: Blastomussa wellsi (assembly GCA_947652115.1). Taxonomy (NCBI): domain Eukaryota; kingdom Metazoa; phylum Cnidaria; class Anthozoa; order Scleractinia; family Plerogyridae; genus Blastomussa; species Blastomussa wellsi. Next base: position 8,438,354 of record OX393574.1, on the reverse strand, counting down.
ATGAGTTGGGGAAGATGATCCTAGTCCTGCTGATAGCGGCGATTGGTATGGGGAGTCGATATGCTATGGCCGGTGATTCGGGTTTTTTTCTTATATAAGAGCTAAAGAAAACCTAACAGCTGTAATTTTTTATTCTTCTGTAAAGCTCGTTTTGAAAGGGGGTGGCCTGGCTTCAACCAAGTGGTTCCAAACGAACAACAACACAGTACAGACTAACTGCATATAATTTTGCGGATTGACAAAGAAAGACAGGCTACAACATTTGCTGTGTTCTTTTTCTGCTGAAATCAAACTTTTTCGATTTAATTCAGAGGTTAACCTATTGATTATTATACAGATAATGATAAATAACTCATTAATATGCCTAAACTCATCAGTTCCTTGTTTTTCCGTGCTACTTAATCAAGCTTTTCTCAGGCTCTGAACTTCATTTCTTGAGTTTAATATCGACAGCGAAGTATGTAAAGGAAAGGTTGTTGAATATCAAAATAAAATGCGAGATGTCTTCTTTCGAACAGCTTCTTAATCTGCGACGCCATTTTCTGAACAGGAGCCTGGTGGCAGGCCTTCACATGTCAATGGATCGCAGCACTTTTAACTATTTTGTCTACAGCGTGCTGATATATTTTGTGCAGTCTGCAAATGTTTCTGTTTTCTCTGCGTGGATGTATTTTGTTTGCAGCATGCTGGTGTGTTTTTTTGCAACGGATTTCATTTAGCGAGATGATAATTTTTTGTAAAAGGTGTCTCTTGTGGGCTTCCGGCTGTACTTATCAAATTTGAACATGCTCAAATTTTCCATGAAAGTTGCCGAGCGGTTTATCGCGTTTAACCCAACTCTCGACCACTCTCATCGACTCTCATGCGCCCTCAAAGAGTCTCAACTCTCATCGACCCTCACTCTCGTGTTGCGGTGCACGCTGATGACGTAAGTTTTGAAATGCTCTCTATGGTTTCCAGGAATAGTCTCTCGTGCTTCATTCTCGATGCAGCTAAAACTAGTAATAGTTCTCACTAAAGCTGCCCCCGCTATTTCAAGTTTTATTTTCCTAATTAACTGTAGTCAAGTGAGACACGTGAATTTTTTTTTAAATTTACTTTTAATGGGAACGTTTTTGATTTTACTTATATTATTTGTTGTAACCGTAACGCTATGAAAATAATTTTTTAGTGTTTCTCTGTATCTGTTGTGAGAAATAATTTTTAAATATTTTATTCTTTGAAGAATGTATATCAAATGTGAAGCCTTATGATCAACTTCACAAATGATAAACGTGGTGAACAAATTTCGCGACCGTGTAAGTGACAGTCTGAATAAACCGCACGGCAAAACCACTGAATCTCTAGATATCTGAAAATCCAATATCACAGACAGGCTTTGAGTCAATATAAACCAGTTTTTTTCCTTCTCTCAATCACTGAATATGCTTTTAGATTGTGGTGCGAGTCATTCGCGCCCTGTTTGATTTGTGTCTGACAAATCGGAGTGTGACCGTGTCTTACAGTCAAATAGTAGATGAACAAATATAGAAAATTCGTGCCAGTCAATTCTTCAAAAACCTCGCTAAGCGAAGCTTGTTTCCACAAGTTTGATTTCAAAGCAAATAAACTTCGATGCGATTGCCCACTTAGCTATAAATCGATCTATAAAGCTACAACCTTACCTTCAGCACTGGCAAAACCTCGTAGCGAACACTCCGTTCCCAGCATCCTTCGCTCTTTTATATGAATCCTTTCGACCCCCAGCGTAGTTTTTTTAGTCCTTTGCGCGCTTTTGGGCAATCCTTTGCGAACTTTTTCCTCAAAAATCGAGATTTTTTCTGCATCACACCGAAATCCGATACTCTATACGCGGGGACTTCAATAGTGGCCTCCTCGGGTTTTGGCCGTCTGGGCCAAAACCCTGCGGGGGCAACTAAGCTTCGACTTAAAGTATTCTTGAATAAGGAAATATCCACAAATTGGTGAGCTGGAATTACTCAAGCACTCTCGAAAGGATGACTTGAGAGGCGTTCTAGCGGATTATGTTGAAAATAATTGTCAACTAAACGAAAGTTGGTATTGCCGAGTTATTATTTTGGGTATTTTAGCTTATGATCCTGTGAGTTTGCGAATATTGGTTTTGTGACGATCTGGTCTTGCGTTAACATATTAGCATTTTATTCCACTCATTCACGTTTGAAAATATTTTTTCCTCGTCGACGTCAGTTTTTTATGCGTCTGTCCTTCGATTGATTAAGTTAAAGTGAAAATCATTATTATAGTGGCCTATTTTTTTAGGCCGTATTTTCTCGATATTGTAACTTGTCTTTGCGTACAGATATCATTTATATCTCAGGCAAAACTGTCTAAAGGGTAATGCAACGCTTGACATTGCCTTTAGTGAGCGATCACTTCCCTGAACCACCGAGACCACTTTTCGCTTCTCTCGCCAGTCACTTTACCGGACATGAATAACAGGCCAACGAAAAATTTGACTATTAAGTGAAAACGAATAAGGCCAAATAAGGGAACTAGCTTATTTTTAAAATAATATAATTTGGTTTTATCAACTGGGTTGATAATGTCAATTGGCCACCGTAAAGAGATTCAAGAGCTGACGTTTCGAGCGTTAGCCCTTTGTCGGAGCGAATCAAGGAATTGTGCGTCGTGTGTTTTTATATACAGAAAGATGGAGCTTCGCTATTGGCTGGTGCCTGTTCACTTGAACGCGGCGAAGGAATTTTTCAACATCGTGCTGCCTGTAGTTGCCCTACCGAACTCATTTCCAGCTATTTAGACAAAATTATGGCACCTATTGTCAGATCTTTACCGTCATACGTTAAAGACAGTCAACACGCACTTCAAATTTTTCGCGATTTCAATTTCCTGGGCGAAGACAAACTTATTTTCACTATGGATATTACATCTCTTTACACCGTCATCCCAAATGGCGAAGGTCTTCTAGCCCGCAACATTTTTTTGATTTACGCACTGTTAAGGAACCAAGCTCGGAAACATTACTCCGCCTGGCTGAGTTAGTGTTAACACTCAACTGTTTTTCATTCGCGAACAATTATTACAAACAAATCAATGGCGTGGCCATGGGTACCAAAATGGGACCCAGCTACGCCAATCGTTTCGTAGGCTACATTGAACACCAATTTTTCAATCAATACAACGGCCCAAAACCTGAACTCTATCGTCGCTACATTGACGACTGTATCGGCGCTACCTCTTCTACCAGAGAGGATCTTAATCAATTTATAACCGCTGTTAATTCGTTTCATCCTGCCCTTAAATATACCTGGGAAATTTCCGATACTTCCTTAGCATTCCTGGATATCAAAGTTTCTATCGAAGGCAACAGTTTATGCACCAGTGTGCACTACAAACCCACAGATTCTCATAGCTATTTGTTGTATTCATCTTCACATTCATCACATGTCAAGAATTCCATTCCTTATTCTCAGTTTCTTAGACTTCACCGTCTTTGGAGTGACGACTCTGATTTTTTCTTAAAATCAGAGGAAATGTGCAATTTCTTCGACAAACGCGGCTATCCTGCTTTTGTTGTTCAAGCGGGCCATCATCGCGCCCAGCAAATTGATCGACAGTCAGCACTACAAACGTCACATAGAGAAAACAACGATAGAATTCCATTCACCCTCAAAACCACGCAGTTAAATCCATCATTCTCAAAAACTTTAAATTACTTCAAAATGATCCCGTCACTGGTAGAATCTTTTCGCAACCTCCATTAATTTCATTTAAACGCGACAAAAACATAGGTAACTTTTTAGTCAGAAGTGCATTCCAAACTAGTGATCAACCCGGAACTTTTAAATGCGCTCGCGCACGATGCAAAACATGCCCTTTCATTCACAACGTTGACAAAATATCGGGACCCAAGCGATCTATCAAAATCACTGATCATTTCACCTGTACCTCAGCCAATGCCATCTACTGTATAACTTGCACTCTTTGCAAAAACTTATACATCGGCGAAACAGGGAGACGACTTGGCGACCGATTCCGAGAACACCTTCGTGACGTAGAGAAAGACGACAAAAATGCATCGAAACCGGTCGCGAGACACTTCAATCTCCCAAATCATTCTAAGCAACATATGGCAGTCTGCGGCCTTTCCCTTCACCAAGGAAACACGGAAAGCCGTAAAACTCTAGAACAAAAATTTATTTTTCAAATCGGCACTCTTAATCCTCACGGTATCAACGAACGCTTTTCATTCAACTAATTTATTCCGAAGTTTTCACGTTACCAGGCACCAGCCAATAGCGAAGCTCCATCTTTCTGTATATAAAAACACACGACGCACAATTCCTTGATTCGCTCCGACGAAGGGCTAACGCTCGAAACGTCAGCTCTTGAATCTCTTTACGGTGGCCAATTGACATTATCAACCCAGTTGATAAAACCAAATTATATTGTTATACTTCCCACCGACGCAGCACCACAGTTTCTTTAGAAACCTACCCCCTCTATTTTTAAAATAGCCTACGAGCAGTCCCTTTTTTCTTAGTCCGTCGAGCAGTAAAAAAATGGCCGTGCGAAAGGTTTCGCCAGGCCATTTTTTCGCTTCGCACTCGGCGGACTAAGAAAATAGGGACTGCTCGTAGGCTATTTTAAAAGTGTAAATTAGTTGCAGTCAGGTACTATTTAATTTTCAAAGAGCGTGTGTAAAACTAAATTATCAGCTTCAGGCCAGCTTTGCTGTCGTGACAACGTAAACTTCATCGTGTCTCAAAGGCGGCAAGTTTAGTCTGTAAGAAATGTAAGTTTATTTCATTAAAGTTCTCAATTTTCTCAATTTTCAGGGCAGTTGATCGTCATGGCAACATTATTTCGTTCAGTAGCGACTTTTATGGCTAAGATATGGAACTTTCTAAGTCCGCGCTACATAGTTCTTCTGGGTGACGTTGGCACTGGCAAGTCTACTATACTGGAGAAACTGACAGGAGAGAAGGGCAAAAGTTCCGATGCTAACGAGAGTTTCACGAGGATCTCCGACGTTTTCTGGGTCCCTGACGGCAGCCTTATCGTAGCCGATACACCAGGCAGCAATGCATTGAAAGATAAACTGGAACACAATATTTGGATAGCTGGGGCTCTCAACTTCAGACCTGTCTCAAGAATATTTATTGTTGTCAAAGCTGAGACTCGCATTGATAATGTTGTCGACAATGCTCGCAAGTACGCAGATTGTTTTCTGGACCTCCCAATGGACTTGGTGGGGGTTCTTGTCACGCATATGGATTTGGTGGACTGGACCGAGAAGGAAATCATACCGCGAATGCTAGATGAGCTCGGTATCGATACGGTTGTCTTTTCCTGGATCAGCACGAAGGGCGAGACACTATTGCAAAACATACTCAAGTTTTGCACTGAAAAATATGACCTGACACTGAATGGTACAAACTTTTTTAACCTCTTCAAAATCCACAAAAGTCATAGGAAGATTCTTAAGTCTACCAGCGATGAAGTTAAGAACTTTTCAGATAAAAAGAGGGCTTTCGATGAGGCAAGAAAAGCTTTCAGTGGCAAGGATCTGGTTGACCTCGTCTTTGAGTTCCAAGCATATATGACCGATGAAATTGTTGAAGCTCAGAAGAGGATTTCCGAGAACAACAATTTTACCTTTGAAGGTGATGGTGCAGCCAATGAAGCTGGTCACGTTGCCAACATGGTGAATCAACTCCGCATGGTACTCTACGATATCAGAACAGAATGCCTTGAATACCAGAGTGAGCATGGTGTATCTGAATTGCGCAAATGTCCACACTGCGGTGCAATTTGGACCAAAGTAGAAGGCTGTGATGGTGACACAACCTGCGGAGAGCTACCCTCAACTGTCAACGACTTCAGGGACCCAGCATACGCAGTTCTGTGCACCTTCTCGTTTAGATGGCTTGGTAATGGCAAACTTAACATCACCAAGGTCCGTGATAAGGATATGAGACGCGAAAGGAGGTCTTCATTAAAATTTGGATGCGGAAAGTCAATCAACTGGAAAGCAATGGCAACAGTTTCAGTCCCATCGGAATTTAGTGAAACGGTAAAGGTCGGAACAAGTGATATCAAGGTTCTACCACCAACTGCATCGAAGTTCCAAGAAATGCTGTCTGACAAGATCAATGCGGCTGAGAGAGGGCTGAAACTACCGGAAAGACCATCTCAGTCTCAGCAGGGAAATCAGAATATCTAGCATGACCGTGCCTATTGATTCTTCTTCTTTGAGTTTTTGAAATGCTAATGAACACATTTCGAGACGATCTATTCTAATAAGTAATGTCTAATTCAGTGTTGAACAATGCAATTTAAATCAGTAACTGTCTTGTATCATGTATAAAGTAGTTTGATTTTGCATAGCCTGCTGATAAAAATCTTCCTCCTGCGGCAGAAAAAACACTGCGAGTTTGGTTTTGATCCATCACAACTCCGCAAAAAGTAGTCACAAACCTTTGGGGTAAGAAAGGAAAGTCGAACTGTCCGTGTTTCAATTTAAAGAAAGACACTATGTCTATATTATTCGCTTTCTTGCTTGCTATTGTAAGTGATGGTTATAAGTAAGTAACGTAGTGTGTTAAAGGTAGTTAAGGTATTGTATCGTTAGTAGTGTTCAGTACTGTCCTGTAAGTAAGAAATGTTGGGTACAGGGACGGCGGAGCCGGGGGGGCTTGGGGGAATTCAGCCCCCCCCCCCCCCCCCCCACCACTTTTTACGACTATGACATTTCTTGTTTTAGTATAAGGTTCATATGAACAAATAATGAAAAAAGGAAAACGTAAATAACAAAAAAAAAAGGAAAACTTAAACGGAAAAATTGGCAAACAAACTACTTCCGTTAACGGTAATTCAATTCATGCTCAGTAGTTACTTGAGAAAAGACGTAAAATACATAGAGCACTAACAAGATGAAACAAGTTTTATGGGGAGCCCCCGCCACTTTCAAGTACGCTTCGCCGTCCCTCAAGTAGGATTACGCGGTTTTGTTTTGTAAAAAGAAAGGAGTACTGACCCCTGACTTTGACTGACATGATTAAACCGACCAACACTTCACAAATTTATATCACTGCACAATTCGCTAAATGCTATTTTACAGGTTTGGCTTTGTATAGTTGGTGTGGGGAAGAGAGCTCGAGTTCTTCTTTCCGAGATCTCGGTATCGCAATAATAGCTAGCCTGTATCATGATTGGAGAAAGTTACAAGATTTCAGATGGAATGTCTGTTTAAAAGAATCAAGCGAAAGAAAACATTTGTTTGTTTATCAGCAAAGACTACATATACTCCGAATGAAAACCGACGTCCCTTTTTTCGTTTGTTTATATTTAGGCTCGGTGGGTTATTCCAAATAATTGATTTTCTACTGTCTGTTTCGTATAAGGTACGGCTCTTGCTAGTACGTCGTGGTGCCTTTGTAAAAGCTTGGTATCATTCTGTCTAAATTTACTCAGGTGACATCGTAATTAGAGTTAATTATCAGTTTGCCATCTACACTTGCTGGCAAATAATTTGGACTATTATACATTGTAGTCATCATCTGTCTTCTCATTGGCTGAAAGCCTACAGTTAATTCAGGGAAACAGCGCAACCTACAGATTATTCACTAATCTGCTAGCGGATTAATGAATAATCTGTAGGTTGCGTGCGCAATGCATGATTTCCAAGAGAAATGTATTATTCACGGACAGCGAAGTAAGAACATGGCTTGTTGATTCGCTTCATCGACCCAGCAAGAAATTGAGAAATTGCTTGAAGATAAAAATGTCTAATAAAACAATTATTAGATTCGGTTTTTGTGATATCCGGAATAATCAAGGTCGAGGAAACTGTCATCAACCGAACCCGAAGACTGAGGCTACTAACACTAACCGAGACCTTATTCAAGATATCACAAAAACGTCATCCAATAATTGTTTAATAGCTTTTAATGGAGCGTCATCCGTTCGGTAGAACATAAGCGCTTTACCCAACATAACATTAAAGTTTTATCAAATACTGTGAGTCAGTCATGTTTTAGGTCTCCCTCTTAGTTGCATTTTATGATCGTAGTCTTCTTAATTTTAGGCTGCTTATATTTCCAAAACATTATTAATAATAATTTGATCTGTTCTGTAAAGGAATCAGGAGTATCAAAAACGCTACAGTTTCTACAGCGCAAGTGTGAACTATATTAATTTTACCATAAATGGAAATGTATCTCGATGACCAGATTTTAAGTATCTTCTTTAACGACCCAAGTTTGCCATTTAATTTTTTCGTTACAAGCGTGTCATTATAGGATAAATATATTACAAGGATAACCACTGGTTTTACCGCAAGTTTGAGGTTTTAAGATTTAAGCTTTGCGTCAGAGGTGATGATCCAAGCCACATGACAAGGGGGCATCCTGGTTAGCACGAAGTGTTCACTTGCAAAACCGTTGTTGAGTAGGCAGCTTGAAATGTCATTGTAATATACTTTTGTCCATTGCCGAAGTTGAGGACCAGATTTAAATAGAAAAAGAAGATTCCATTGAACAGCATCGCAGGCGGCTTATTCAAAGTCTAGAAACTCTGATGATGCACCATTCATATTTTTCTGTTTAGTGAAAGACTATATATCTGAGATAATTAGTCTATAGTATTGTCCGATATATCTACCTTTTATATAATTAGCGCAATTTAAACTGTAGTTAATGAGCTCTACGGCCTGCAAATAGCTGTCATTTAAGGTTTCCACCGTGGGGTTATCCTGCCCCTACTAGCCATAGTGCAACAGTCGTAGGCCAAAGTCTAATACAAAGCGATCGTTTAACCGTCTGGGGAATCATATGACAAAGCTTTCAGTTATTTTCCAGGATGCTCCCATGTGATTTCCGCATTTAGATTCACATAGTATTAAAATAGTATAGTACTACGTATTTAATTAGTTATAACCTGATGTATTTTTACAGTGTATAAATAAATAAATAAATAAATAAATTTAAATGCTCAATCCCTAAATCTGTGCCAATCCCCAGTTAGTAACTCCAATTGATTTCTGACCCTTCATCAGTTGTTAGCTACCCTTTAAGCTAGGCTGTTCTCTGTTTTCACCTCTCTACCTACCCTGTCTTCTCGATGGTTAGTACTTAGTTGGGTGACCACTTGGGCATACCCCGTGTTGTAGAGTTTTGACGTCCTTTTTGATCGTCGGTTTCGAGAAGGTTCACGTTAATAAGCACATTTAACATTTAAATTGTCTCTTCCGTCTACGACCACACCACAGGTAAAATGCCGGTTCTCGTCCGATCACCGAAGTCAAGTCCTGTAGGGCGAGGTTAGTACTTAGTTGGATGACCCCTTGGGAATACCCCGTCTTGTAGACTTTTGACGTTCTTTTTGATCGCGGGTTTTGAGAAGGTTGACGTCAATAAGCAACATTTGAAGTGTTTGTTCCGTCTCCGACCACACAACAGGGAAAATGCCGGTTCTCGTCCAATCACCGAAGCCAAGTCCTGTAGGGCGAGGTTAGTACTCCGTTGGGTGACCACGTCGGTTTTGAGAAGGGTGACGTTAATAAGCATAATTTCAAGCGTCTCTTCCGTCTAGGACCACACCACAGGGAAAATGCCGGTTCTCGTCCGATCACCGAAGCTAAGTCCTGTAGGGCGAGGTTAGTACTTAGTTGGGTGACTACTTGGGAATACCCCGTGTTGTGGACTTTTGACGACCTTTTTGATCGTCGGTTTCGAGAAGGTTTACATTAATAAGCAACATTTCAAGTGTTCCTTCCGTCTACGACCACACCACAGGGAAGATGCCGGTTCTCGTCCGATCACCAAAGCCACGTCCTGTAGGGCAAGGTTAGTACTTAGTTGGGTGATCATTTGGGAATACCCCGTGTTGTAGACGTTTGACGTCGTTTTTCTATTTTCGGTTTTGAGAATGTTCACTTTAATAAGCTACATTTCAAGTGTCTTTTCCGTCTACGACCACACCACAGGGAATATGCCGGTTCTCATCCGATCACCGCAAGCCACGTCCTGTAGGGCGAGGTTAGTAATTAGTTGGGCGACCACTTGGGAATACCCCGTGTTGTAGACATTTGATGTCGTTTTCCTATTTTCGGTTTTGAGAAGGTTCACTTTAATAAGCAACATTTCAAATGTCTCTTCCGTCTACGACCACACCACAGGGAAAATGCATGTTCTCCTCCGATCACCGAAGCCAAGTACTGTAGGGCAAGGTTAGTACTTAGTTGGGTGACCACTTGGGAATACCAGGTGTTCTAGAGTTTCGACGTCCTTTTTGATCGTCGTTTTTTAGAAGGTTGACGTCAATAAGCAACATTTCAAGTGTTTGTTCCGTCTACGACCACACCACATGGAAAATGCCAGTTCTCGTCCGACCACCGAAGCCAAGTCTTGTAGGGCGAGGTTAGTACTTAGTTGGGTGACCACTTGGGAATAACCCGTTTAAGACTTTTGACGTCGTTTTTCTATTTTCGGTTTTGAGAAGGTTCACTTTAATAAGCAACATTTCAAGTGTCTTTTCAGTCTACGACCACACCACATGGAAAATGCCAGTTCTCGTCCGACCACCGAAGCCAAGTCCTGTAGGGCGAGGTTAGTACTTAGTTGGGTGACCACTTGGCAATACCCCGTTTTAGACTTTTAACGTCCTTTTTGATCGTCGGTTTTTAGAAGGTTGATGTTAATAAGCAACATTTCAAGTGTCTCTTCCGTCTACGACCACACCACAGAAAAAATGCCGGTTCTCGTCCGATCACCGAAGCCAGGTCCTTTAGGGCGAGGTTAGTAGTTAGTTGGGTGACCACTTGGGAATACGCCGTGGTGTAGACTTTTGACGTCCTTTTTGATCGTCGGTTTTTAGAAGGTTGACGTTAATAAGCAAAATTTCAAGTGTTTATTCCGTCTACGACCACACCACAGGGAAAAGGCCGGTTCTCGTCCGATCACCGAGGCCAAGTCCAGTAGGGCGAGGTTAGTACTTAGTTGGGTGACCATTTGGGAATACCCCGTGTTGTAGACTTTTGACGTGCTTTTTGATCGTCGTTTTTGAGAAGGTTTACGTCAATAAGCAACATTTCAAGTGTTTGTCCCGTCAACGACCACTGCACAGGGAAAATGCTGGTGCTCGTCCGATCACCGAAGCCAAGTCCTGTAGGGCGAGTTTAGTACTTAATTGGGTGACCATTTGGGAATACCCCGTGTTGTAGACTTCTGACGTGCTTTTTGATCGTCGTTTTTTAGAAGGTTTTCGTCAATAAGCAACATTTCAAGTGTTTGTTCCGTCTACGACCACAGCACAGGGAAAATGCCGGTTCTCGTCCGATCACCGAAGCCAAGTCCTGTAGGGCGAGGTTAGTATTTAGTTGGGTGAGCACTTGGGAATACCCCGTGTTGTAGACTTTTGACGTCGTTTTTCTATTTTCGGTTTTGAGAAGGTTCAATTGAACAAGCAACATTTCAAGTGTCTCTTCCGTCTACGACCACACCACAGGGAAAACAGCGGTTCTCGTCCCGTGTCCCTCGCGGTCTGGACTATTCTGGCTTTTATTCGCCTTTTCCCTGAATCCGAAGTTCTAAAAAGTTGATGTGATTGTGTCTAACGACTTTTAGCAGCTGCAGTCTAAATTTGAGAAAGGTCCGTTTGGTTTTCGCTCCGTAGTGAGCGAATTTCCTCCCGTGTGAATTCGCGCCATCATGGCGGACCGGAAAGCAAGGTCAGTCACTATTCATTTACCGATCACAGCGACGATGATTGACCTGAAGAAATGCTTAGATAAAGAATCCCACTGAGCAAACCCAATCGTCATCCAAGATTTGGGATCTGGAGTGTACCTCGTTGAATTTGAGACCATCGAACAAGCAGAAGAATTTTCCGACAGCGGTATTGACTTTGATGAAATTCACATTCAATGCCGACCACCAAAGAGTCACATTATCAATGTTAGCATTCTAGGTCTTCCTGCATACATAGAAGATGAGCAAGTTCTTACCGCCCTGAAAGATTTTGGGCAAATCAAAAGTGAAGTCATCCGACTGAAATACCGCAACGATCACGAGCTCGCCGGGCTTGAAAACGGGAATCGACTAGTCCGCATGGTTTTGTCAAAACCTTCCATCCTTTACTCACTGAAGATAGATGGTGAATGGTGTCGAGTGATCCATGATCAACAACAGCGTGTCTGCTCCAATTGTCATACCAGACACCCCAGAAGGAAATGCCCAGAGATAACCGGCCGTGTCTGTAATGAAAAAGGTCATTTATCTTACGACTGCCCTGCAGAGAAAGAAACCAACCACGAGAATAACTCGAAGACCAACGATCACACCACGAATGGAGAATCTCAACCACAACCTACCCAACAACAACCGGAACTATCCCAAGATGATGAAGAAACCCTTGCAACAACCGACCAACCGATCCTAAAAGTTATTCTACCCGAAGAAGAAATGCCCGCTCCTGAATCAGATGTCACGCCACAAGACATCCAAATGGATGGTGAAGAAAAATCAGGCACAAAACGCGCTCATTCAACTGATGATTCTGACCCCGACCCACAGCTACAACCACTCTCAAGACGTGAACGACTACGTCCTAAACCCAATACCGGACAATGGCGACCTCAACAAACCGACCCGAAACCAGATTAAAGCACATCATGTTCATGGCTCCAACTATTATTTTTCATTTTACCGCCGTCATGTTTACGTTTATTAGCATTAACACTCAAGGCTTACGTCTACCCGCACGACGACAACTGGCTTTTTCGCTTTTCAAAAAAAACAACGTTACGACTTTATTTTACTTAAAGAAACTCACTGGACGCCAGACCTAATCTCGATAATTAAAAACGAATGGAACGGTGACATTTTGCCAGCTACGGAACCTCAAACTCTTCTGGAACTGCCATTCTCATAAACCCCAAATTAGATTTGCACGTGCGACAAGTCATGCGTGACCACGCCGGCAGATTTATCTCTATTGATCTAAATATAGAAGATTCCGACATAAACATTGTGAACATATATGCTCCACGTACAGACACAGAGCGACGAACTTTTTTTGATACTCTCCACGAATACCTTTCTGATAATCATAACATCATTGGTGGTGATTTCAACTCTATTTCAAATTCTCACTAAGACAAACAATGCGGCAATCCGACGGCCAGACAATACGCGACTAACATTTTACTAGATATCGTTTCTGAACTTCAACTCTGCGATATTTGGAGAGAACGAAACAAAATCTTCGCCTATTTACCTGGTCAGGCACGAACGCACTAGACGGCTCCCCTATCCACTCCCGAATTGATAAATTCTATATTAGCTCCACGCTTGTCCCTTATGTTAAAAATACCTCAATTATTCATTATGCAAATTCTGATCACGACATGGTCACGCTAACCATACATTTATCTCAGCAACCACGTGGCCCCGGCTTCTGGCACTTTAACAACGATTTACTGAACAACCCGAATTTCACAGCCGTTATCACCGACTTCTGGAACGACTGGACAACAAAGAAAGCAGAATTTGATATTCCTCTCGTCTGGTGGATCGCGCGAAAATGCACTTCCGGAACATCGCCATAAAGCACGCCTCTTTGTCACGCAAACTTGAACGACACACCCGTACTCAACTGGAATGCAACCTAAAACATTTAGAATTTAAACTCACACCAGGTACTCAAGCCGACTTAGAAAAATATCTCACAGTCAAAAATCAACTTAAAGACCTAGAAATCAAAGAATTAGACGCGATACAGATCCAAAGCCCGCTTCGTCGAAGAAGGGGAACAAATTTCACGCTACTTCTTCTCTTTGTAAAAAGCCCGCAAGGCCTCACAAAATATCACTATTCTCACTAAAGCCAATAACGACACTGTCTCTGACACTGCTAATCTCCTAGCTGAGACGCACAATTTCTATTCTAGCTTATACTGTGCCGAAGACACCGACCTCGACGCGCAACAAACCATGTTCACCAAATATCCAATTCCCACGCTCACCCTTACGGAGAGAAACACATGCGACGCCCCGCTTTCTACTGAGGAATGTCATCTTGCCTTGAAATCAATGGAAAACAACAAATCGCCTGGCCTCGATGGCCACACTACCAACTTCTACAAACACTTCTGTACGATTCTAGGACAACATCTCGTTTCTGTCTTCAACCACGCCCTCAACACCGGCACTCTGACCAGATCACAGCGACGAGGGGTTATCACCCTAATCTCCAAAAAAGGCGACCGATCCCAACTGAAGAACTGGCGACCCATCACCCTACTTACCACAGACTACAAAATCCTTACCAAAACTCTTGCTAACCGCCTGAAATCAGTCCTTTCTACGATTATCAGCCCTGGCCGCACTATTAATGACAACGTTTCACTGATCCGCGACACCATAAACTTTGCGAACACCACGGACACCCCATTAGCTCTGATCTCTATAGACCAACTCAAAACCTTCGATCGTGTATCCCACTCCTTGTCACGGCCGCATTGCGCGTGACACTGCGTGACATGACAGAAACTTACGTTGCGGTGGCTTGGGACCGAGCGGTCCCGGATTACCACGCTAGTTGAACGTTTCAGAACGTTTTCGCTTAGTTAGTCCTTTGAGTTGAACATTTCTACGGCTAAAAGGTATCAAGGAACGGATTAAGGGATAAGGTTTATGTCATTAACGAAACAATATAGTAATATACAGTATAGTTGTTAATGATAAGCCGCCAACAAGAAGGCGCATCTTATCTGTTATCTCGTCAATTTATGACCCATTGGGCTTTTTCTCGCCAGACTCGCCATTCACGCTTCCAGCCAAGAAGATACTTCAGGACCTTTGTCGTGAAGATATCGGATGGGATGACACCATTCCTGATCAGTACCAAACTAGATGGGCCAAGTGGCTAAGTGAGCTTCCTCTGCTAGAGCGATTCAAGGTAAACAGATGTGTCAAGCCACCAGAGTTCGGAACCGTGACCTCCCAGCAGGTGCATCTCTTCTCTGATGCACGTTCTATGGGATATGGAACTGTTGCTTATCTAAGGCTGTGTGATGACAGCAATCGCGTTCACTGTACATTCCTAATGGGGAAAGCACGTCTCGCACCGATCAAGTCAGTCACAATACCGCGTCTCGAGCTGACAGCTGCTACCACATCCATCCGAGTTGGAGAAATGTTGAAAAGAGAGGTGGATGGCAACCCAGAGTTCGTGTACCATACAGATTCCACCACTGTGTTGCGCTATATTGCTAATGAACAGCAACGGTTTCATGTGTTTGTTGCAAACAGGGTGCAGCTTATCCGTGACCATTCACACCCGAATCAGTGGAAGTATGTAGACAGTAAGGAGAATCTGGCAGATGATGCTTCAAGGGGCCTTAATGGACTTACTCTTTTAGAAGGGCAGCGTTGGTTAGAAGGTCCAGAATTCTTATGGAAACCCGAGAGCTAGTGGCCGCAACAACCATTCACGTTGGGCCAAGTCCCAGATGATGATCCAGAAGTAAGGAAGGTAACGATAAGCAGTGCAGTCAGCGTTAATCAGGTGGATAACGCCACAATCAAGCTGATCAATAGTTTTTCTGATTGGCATCGTTTGCGAAGGGCCGTAGCTGTGTTCCTGAGAGTTAAAGAGACATTGCGAAAGCGGCGTAACAAACGTTTAGATGTCAAGAGTGGAGCCACAAGTGGCGACAGAAACCCTGCAGACCAGAGATCACCTGCAACGACCGAGGAAGTCAAGTTTAAGAGTGCCGAAGACTTAGTGCCATACTCACCTCTTACTGTACAAGATCTAACGACAGCTGAATTAGCTATTCTGAAGTTTGTTCAGGCTTCAGCCTTAAGCAAGGAAATCCACGCTCTCAAGGAAGGCGAGAAGAATAAGCTGCGAGGGCAGAAGAAAGGAGGTATAAAGAATGACAGTCCCATTCGTCGCTTCGACACTTTCCTAGACAAGGGCATCCTCAGAGTTGGAGGTCGACTCAGACGTGCAGATTTGCCACTCGAGACGAAGCACCCAGCAATTTTACCGCGAAAGAGTCATGTTACCACTCTACTCATCCGTCACGCTCATAAACGGTTGGGCCATGCTGGACGTAGCCACGTCATTGCAAACCTTCCAGAGAGGTATTGGATCATCAAAGTTAATGCAGCAGTGCGCCATGTACTCTCAAAGTGTGTCTTCTGCCGCCGCAACCACGGCAAGCCAGGTGAGCAAAAGATGGCTGGTCTACCCAAGGATCGCATCTCTCCAGCACCGCCATTTACATACACGGGTGTCGACTACTATGGCCCCTTCTTAATTAAAGAAGGACGCAAGGAAGTGAAGAGGTACGGTGCCATCTTTACATGTTTGGTCAGCCTAGCAGTCCATATTGAAGTCGCAAGTACCCTCGAGTCAAGTTCATTTATTCAAGCACTTCGGCGCTTCATTGCAACACGTGGCCCAGTGAGGGAAATGAGAAGCGACAACGGCTCAAATTTTGTCGGCGCACGAAATGAACTGCTCCAAGCTATACAAGAGATGGATCATGAAGAAATCAGAGCCAAGTTACAGAGAGAAAACATTGATTGGATCTTTAACCCACCCGCTGCCAGCCACATGGGCGGCGTGTGGGAGCGTCAGATCAAATCTACAAGGAAGATTCTTGCTGGCTTAATGGATGAGTATGGTCATTGCCTGGATGAAGAATCGTTCCGCACCCTGCTGTGTGAAGTGGAGGCTGTTATTAACTCTAGGCCCTTGACGACAGTGTCTGGAGAACCCGACGATCTTGAACCGCTTACTCCCAATCATATCCTGACGACCAAGTCAACTGTCATCCTGCCACCCCCAGGGGAGTTCCAGAAGAACGATGTATACATGCGTCGTAGATGGCGAAGACTGCAATATTTGGCAAATCTATTTTGGACTCGGTGGAAGGAGGAGTACCTCGTCGTGATGCAGGAAAGGCGCAAATGGCAACATCCCCAGCGTAGCCTGGTAGAAGGGGATGTCGTGATAATCCGAGAAGAGAATGTCCCACGTAATGCCTGGTCGTAGGCCCTCGTTGTGCGAGTAGAGCCGGATGCCCAAGGCCTTGTCAGATCTGTTGTCGTCAAAACGCGAGAAACTACGCTTAGAAGACCAATCAACAAGCTTGTCCTGATCCTGCCCAAGGAGAAACAGGAAGGAGATCAGGAGAAGTAAACGCCCCCCGGACGTTTAGGGGCCGGGAATGTCACGGCCGCATGGTGCGTGACACTGCGTGACGTGACAGAAACTTACGTTGCGGTGGCTTGGGACCGAGCGGTCCCTGATTACCACGCTAGTTGAACGTTTCAGAACGTTTTCGCTGAGTTAGTCCTTTGAGTTGAACATTTCTACGGCTAAAAGGTATCAAGGAACGGATTAAGGGATAAGGTTTATGTCATTAACGGAACAAGGACACAGATGTAAGTTTTCAGAGTTACTGTTTCGCTTTATTGTATTGTAATTTCGTATCGCATCGAGCTCGCCTTTGTAATATTAGGTTTTCTGTTTTTCCTTTAGTTTTCTTTACCGCATCGCATCGCATCGCATCACATCAGTTATATCACATTGTTGTCAGTCGCATCAGTTACATCGCTATTAAGTTCCGATTGCATTATCAAGGCATTGTTCACAAGGAATCGTTTGTAAGGAATCTAGGAATCAATGCTAGCGTGAACAAGAATTTCTGTAAATTAAACTAAAGTTGTGTTTACATTGTACGGCTCATCGATTTGCAAGGTCCTAAGGCAGTTCTGCCGCCTTACTCCTTTCTCGTCAACGCTCTAAAACACTTCGGATTTGACCCCACCTTTATAAATTGGATTAAACTTATCTACAACAATGTTTCCAGCGCAGTCAAAGTCAACGGCTGGCTGACAGCTTTCATACCCCTTGGGCGTGGCCTCCGCCAAGGGTGTGCGCTCTCCATGCAACTATATGTCATAACTGCCGAAATAATAGCGATCAACATCAGAGGCAATCCATCCATTCGCGGCATTACACCACCTCATGGAAAAGAACAAACAAAATTAAGTCAGTATGCCGACGACACAAATTTCACCTTAACTGACATCCCGTCTATCTACGCTACATTTAACACCCTATCTCTTTATGAAAAAGCACCAGGAGCGAAAGTTAACATCCGAAAATGCCAAGGACTCTGGTCTGGACCTTTCAAGATTTCAAATCAACAGTTGCTAAATTTTAACTGGTTCAATAATACGCTCCCCGATCCGATATTAGGTACTTTCTTTGGTAACAATGACTGCACTAAACGAAATTTAGACTACCGCCTCAAATCGATTAGAGCAACCATCGCAGCATGGAAACACCGTACACTAAGCTACAAAGGCAAAGCTATAATAATTAATGGACTCCTAACATCCACTCTCTGGTATACCGCTACTAATATTGCCTTCCCATCATGGGCCATCACCGAACTAGAAACAGACATATACCAATTTTTCTGGAACAACAAACACCCGAAGACCAAGCGCGATATATTAGCCCTTCCGCTGAAAGAAGGTGGCCTTAACGTCCAACGTTTGGCTACAAAAATATCTGCCCTCAGACTCAATACCATCCGACGTCTGTTATCACCAGGATACGCTCCGTGGAAACTATTCACTGCACACTTTCTACGCGCAAACCGCATGAACCTGGCGAAACACACCCTTACCACATCATATACCCCCCAGCAGATCGACAACTCCATCCCTGCCTTCCACAAAGAGCTCCTCAACGCCTGGCACAAATTCCAACCCATCTGTACAAGAGACTACTCCAATCTGAACCTATCAGCCATCTTGCATGAACCCATCTTCCACAAATCGCGCATCCTTTCGCAAGGGAAACCCCTTCACTTCCCCGCCTGGATCGCCGCCAATATATTACAAGTCAAAGATATCTGTTATTCCGTCATCCCCGGACTACTGCCTCCCGCGGCCATCCTCGACCTAATTTCCGACGTCAACCCAGACTACGCTGCTGGCCGCTCCACACGCGAATTTAACACTGTCGTACAGGCCCTTCCCCAGAATTGGCTCTGCAACATCATGGCTAATGTCGCCCCACCCTCATGCCCCGATCCTCTATTCTATGTTCAACCACAACAGACCCCTCTGCTCTCATACCGAACCAAGAATTTCTACCTAGATCTTGTCAAACTGAAGAACACCATCATCCCTGGCTTGGAACACTGGACCAATCTCGTACCTGCGCATCCACCATTCAATAAATTCTTCTGGAGAAATCTCTATCCCCCGACCACGCCCAACACCCACGGTGACATCAACTGGCAGATCGCCCTACGCATACTACCCACCGCTCAAAGTCTATACCGTCAAACTGTTCAACCAACCACCCTATGCCCTCACTGCAATAACACGGAGACACTTCTACACCTCATGATCGACTGCCCTAACCTTCAACCTTTCTGGACCTACATAAGCAACCTCACATCCAAACTGTCGCCATCTACCCCTGCAATTGATACCACACTGAAGCTCTTTGGTTACATCCCCAAGAAAAACGACCCCTTGCCATCAAACGTCACCCGGCCGCTTTATCATCTCCTCACCACAGCCCGTTACGCCATCCACAAATCAGCTACTGCCATAATCCCACGAGACCAATTCACCCCCCCGCTCACGATCTTTAAAGACACTCTCCGCTCCCGACTCCGCTTCGAACATAGCTTAGCCCAGCTTCGCCACACCTTATACTACTTCAAGCACAACTGGTGCATCAATGACACAATTGCAAAATCCTGTGATAACACTCTAGTCATAATCCTGTGAAAGTATAGTTCATATTATTTTTTGATATAATTTATTACCTGCTAAGATTATTGAAAATAAATTCAGCTCGTTTAGAGCCTTTTAGAAAAAAAAAGCCGGTTCTCGTCCGATCACCGAAGCCAAGTCCTGTAGGGCGAAATCAGTACTTAGTTGGGTGACCACTTGGGAATACCACGTGTTGTAGACTTTTGGCGTCCTTTTTGATCGTCGGTTTTGAGAAGGTTCACTTTAATAAGCAACATTTTAAGTGTCTCTTCCGTCTACGACCACTCGACAGGGAAAGTGCCGAATCTCGTCCGATCACAGAAGCCATGTCCTGTAGGGCGAGGTTAGTGCTTAGCTGGGTGACCACTGGGGAATACTCCGTGTTGTAGGCTTTTGATGTCCTCTTTGATGATCGGTTTTCAGAAGGTTCACGTTAATAAGCAACATTACAAGTGTCTCTTCCGTCTACGACCACAGAATAGGGAAAATGCCGGTTTTCGTCCGATCACCGCAGCCAAGTCCTTTAGGGCGGGGTTAGTACTTAGTTGGGTGACCACTTGGGAATACCCCGTGTTGTAGACTTTTGACGTCGTTTTTCTATTTTCGGTTTTGAGAAGGTTGACGTCAATAAGAATCATTTCAAGTGTTTGTTCCGTCTACGACCTCACCACAGGGAAGATGCCGGTTCTCGTCCGATCACCTAAGCCAAGTCCTGTAGGGCGAGCTTAGTACTTAGTTGGGTGTCCGTTTGTGTACCTGGCACTGGATTTACATCCTGCCAGCCCCGAAGAGCGTGGCATTCTCAGTCACCTCTTAAAAAAAGAAGGATGCATGCGATGTTACCAGTTCAAAGAGGATGGCGAGCCATGAGTGTTGTTGGTGGTGGGGCAGGTTTGGTTACCTGTGTCGAAAAGAGTTACGCAAGATGGGTAACGACGAGATGATTACGGAACCATTAATACAAAGTGATTACGAGACCATGAAACGAATAGTGAAAAGCTGTTGGACGCGGCAGCAAGTGTGGGATCTCTTCACTGCATATAACGAGACGTACTTCAGAGAATTGATTCAAACCTTGGAAGAGAGAGCCAAATGACACTACCACCGTCCGTGGTCACGTGGAGATCATCGTTTCTAGCGTTCTTTTTTCTTGCGACGCAAGACACCCGTGGTTCGTAGTCTACGTCACGGTGTTTTCAAAGGGTGTTTGAGTAACGCGAAGAGACGTGATTGGACGTACGCGTAATACGTGCCACCCAACCTCGAGGGATGACCTGTCCGTCGTCTATTGGCGTGGGGCGTTCCCACGATCTCACCCAGAAAGCCATGGCAAAATCATCACCTATTGGCAGCGTTTCCTCTATTCTCGAAGAATTAATGATCGATCCAAAAAACCTGTATCCTGCAGATATGAGGGTCCTCTCGGGCCTCGATCCTTTCAATCAAATGACGCCTGAAGAGATAGAAAGCATGGCCATTACCGAGTTCAATGAAATGATGGCTCAAGCATTCGGACATCCTCCATTTACACCTACATTACCAGGTGTAGGGACACCTTCACCTCGATTGTCCGAGTCTCTTTACCATCCGTGGGTGTAGGAAGCAATTCTCCCTTCTCGCCGCCACCACCAACCCCTGCCGGCGTAGGTATGTCCCCGCCTGTTGGTGCTGCCAGACCCAGAACAACCACGCCCGCCGCTGCTGCTACTGCCACACCTCGACGACCACCACCTCTCGTCAGACGCTATGCGGGGGCCCAGAAAGAACCACGCACCAGAAGATATAACGATACCAGTAGCTCGTCGTCGGCCTATTCGACCCCTGCCAGTACACCTCGTCGTGCCACCAGATTGAATCAAGACGATTTACAACGACAATTACAGATTTTGCTCAACGATCAACGTCAAACGGCCTCGGGAAGACGCATCGCTGGCATCACGACCACCAACACCATCACCACGACCTACAAAGACGGAGGCAGACCGAGCGTGCGACGCACTTCCACGCGAGTGAGCGATTGAGATGGAACAGGACCCATGCCAAGTGCCCCTTGGGCCACAAATTATTGTACAAGTTGGACGTTTTACCATCGTCACGGTTGTTTGAAGAAAAGAGGTTAATCTTGTTCCAAGACACCAACACCCGACTCGTCCAGTTATTAAAGGAAGCCAACGACAGAAACGCCGAGTTGGAACAAGGTTTGGACCGATGCCATAAAGCCTACGAGAAACTCATGCAAGAGCATTTGGCGATCAAATACAACGACGAAACAGCGTGTCTCACTTGTCAAGAGATCAGTGCCACCACCCCGTCAGGTAAAAAGCTCACTTGGTGCACCCAGTGTAGCGACGCCCGACGCAACTGGAAGAAAGAAATCCGAGACTTGAAGGAAGAAGCCCTCTACTGGCAAACGTGTTACGAGAGCTTTCTGGAGAATGTCAGACGAAGTGATCATGGTCCCCGCGGACGAGATGGAGCAACTGGCCCAGTATTACAAAGGCAAGTTGACCGAGAGTGCTCTCTTGAGTAAAGCGGCTCGCCTGTCTGCCGAAAAACAACTCATTTCTCAAGACAAACGCATTCCACCTGGCGTCGCCGTCAAAAAGCTTAAACCAATCGGCAAGGAGATGGGACGATTGACCAAACGCATTGGACAAGGTCCCTTACGTGCGGGACCTGCAGCACGAGGCGACGACGACGAGGACGAAGCGTTGTTAAACGCACCCTGGGAGAACTTATTGAAAGAAATCATCACAGGCACCCGAACACCTCGTGCACCCGCCACGCCCCTAATCATCAAAAAGGAACCCGTTAAAAAGGAACCCGCCACGTCCAAGAAACCCATTTTCATTTCTAAGAGAATCATGCAAGCTAAAAAGAAATTAAAACTATGACACGTTTTTTTGTTGCTGTCGTTGTCAACAAAACTTTAATAACAAAAACTATTGTTCACATTACACACAAGTGTCTTTGTCTCTCTTTTTTTTCCATCGAAACTGATGAAACCAAGGATCCTCGGGCGTATGAAAATGTCCGTCGATGTCCTGAAATGCAATGCTGCCATTCATCTCCTCAATTCCATCGTGATAGTTTAGATCAAACACTGTGGTCGAAGCATTACATCGTCTCATGAGCACTTGTTCGAGCAACGATCCTAACAAAAAAAGTCATCCGATAAACAATTGTTCCACAGCAGCAGCATCGCGAATAATAAAATGACATCCCACGAACTGAAACTCGATAAGTGAACCCGGTTCATACACAACAAAATCAAAGGTTCTATGGTATCTAAGATCAAACGAAACAGACGGTGCCTCGCATCCTCTTAACACGTGGTCTTCAAGGAATGAACCTATCAAAGAAAAAAGAAAAACGACACCAACTTTAAATCTCTTCTACATTCAACTCCACATTGGAAAAAATTACCTGTTCTCGGGAACACCATGACTATTCAACACGAACTCGGCCAGTTCGCGTTTCTCACAATCTTGACTCACTACACTGTGGTATCTCAATCTCAACACATAACGAAACGGGTTCGCAAACAAACACAATGGGTTCAAAAACCTACGTAAAATTTCTTCGAGAAACAGTTCGTCGGTCATATCCATTTTATGGTGTGAAAACACTCTCCAGTCACCAAGCAGGGACTGTCGTTTCTGAGGGTAGGATACGTTCGGATCATTTCCTCTGCCACTTCAAGCAATGGCACCCACACGCCCTCGTCAAACGGGAAAGGCAGCTGCAAAAAACAGAAAGAAAAAAATCACATGGAAAGTCTGGGTTTCGATCCCAGAACCTTTCGCTTGCAAGGCGAACGCTCTACCGTTGAACTAACTCCCGACCCACATCCAAGCACAACACAAACTCACCACGTTAAAGCTGGGTTCTCCAGGCACGTGAAAATGTCTGTACAAGCGTTCCTCTCGATACCGCTGAATACGATTCAAGGCTTCCTGATCCAAGGGAACGACCACCTTCGCTCGACAATGTTCGTAAAAGAGCTTGTCGGAATTCGCATCGTGGCATCGATGATGTAGCAATTTACCGAAACATTCGCGACGCACGCACTGCAACAAAGAATTCACATCAATCGGCAACAAACACAAAACAACGATCCTCGACCAATTCGAATTCGGGGTTTCTTCCACTCAATCGACAACTTCGTTGCATTGCCAACCCTCGAGCCCCGCACTTATAGGTAAACGACAGGTCACGTGACACCTGAAATAGGGGGATACGCCCCATACCCCCTCTTACCCCTCACGTCAGGCGTCACATGGGGTCTTTCCTCGTGCATAAAAGCGCGAGCGGGGCAATGACAGATCAATCGTTTTTTCATGGGTTGTCTCAACACAAAGTCAAAAACATGGAACAAGCAAACAAGAAAGAGATTGCTGACAACAACAACAGCACGGCAGACGCAGTTCAACCCCCCCCCCCCCCCCCCAAAAAAAAAAAAAAAAAAAAAAAAAGAAGCATCCTGTGAATTACATCCTCGACAACGCGGTGAGAGGTGTGTTGTTACTTGAGGCGGCAATCATTGACCGAGAAATCAATAATTACAGAAAAGCGATGGTCACCAAGGTGGAGGAAATGTCAAAAGAGAAGCTGAACACATCCCTCCAATTAGAGCGATTAAACCTAGCTTTCCTCACAGGATGGTTGGAATGGAGAAAAAACAAATCGTCAAACAGGGCAGAAGCGTTCGAGGGCCTGTTCGTAGAGGATAACCAAGATCCCCTATTCCTGGAGATGTGAACGATGTGACTGATTTTCGTTTTTTGTTTTTCTACAGTACACACGACCTCACGTGATGGATCTCAAACCACTGTGTGAACGATTGCAAGACGGAAAGAAAATCGGTACTTGCTCACCGTAAACGCGGATGTTGCTGCGTTTGTGGAAAAACCCAATGTACTCTCGTGGGGCTCCCAGAAAACGATCCCTTGGAGTAGGTATAGTAGCTTACGAAGTCCCGTAGGCATCTGATTGGTCGAGAGAACAGGATGTATTGTTTGGAACAATAGAACCTATTGTTCTCCACCATCCAAGATGGCCGAAATACTTTTAATGAGCAAAAATTATTCAAGATGGCGTCGCCCATTTTGGAAAACTGCGCCCCAGACCTCGACCGAGGACCTGGACCCGTCTCACGGATTTCCAGGGCGAGCCCTAATCGATAGAAATCGATAAAGGGATGACGTCATGGCTTTCCGGTCCCCCGCTCTTGAGGAGCGTATTATTTTCCAGTCCTTTCGCTAGATGGTCTAGCGAAAGGAGCGGAAAAGGGTGTCATCGGGGTGCCACCCCGACTCGTTGTAGCCGGAATGCAACGATATTTACAAAATCACGCCTTCCTGCACAAGTGATTGAACCGGGGTCGTCATCGTTTGCCTTCACACCGATGATGTTTTACGTCTTCGTTATCGTACCCCTTGTCGCAGTCGTGGCAGTAATACGCTCTCGAGAGGAACCCGCCGTACGAGTTGCACCCGTGGTAGTGTGCGTCGTCTTTGAGAAGTAGGATCTTTTGGGGGACAGGCGGTCCCACGAAAACGATGCGGTGTGGTTTGTCGACTGACATGACTTTGATTTGGTAGCCGGGAAGAACCGCCTGAAACTGTTCGAGTTCTGCGATGCCGCAAGGTCCTTCGGGTGCACCGGCCAGTTGGTGTAAGTCCTTGGCCAGACGGGTCTGTACGGGATAACCTTTTCTCAAGTTCTTGTAGTCCGAACCACGTTACCCCTCGTCTGCGTAGGCACGCATGGTGACGATGGCTCTTGCGCAACAGAATCCGTCTTGGTGTTTCTTGACGATCACAGACGTTTTGCGCTTCAACAATTGTGGTACCTTTTCGCTCCCGGGTTTCTGTTTCTTGCCGGTACGGTTGAATGTGGTCTTCATTATGATTTTGTCGTGGACCCCGAACGGATGGTTTGTTGCAAGGGATTGGAGATGGGTGTCCAAACCATCCCTGCCATCCTCTAACTTCCCCACCGTGAAGGATGTGGACGGAAAGGCGCGAGTGTTTGCTTCAGACGTCAGTGCTAAGTGCACAGTTGAATGGGGTTGTAAGCCTAAGGCAGAGGCGATCTGCTAGCGGATGGTCTGTCTTATGGCCTCTGCGGCCTGGAACCGATGATGGTCCAACGTGGCGATGAGGAAAGCATCGTCGACCCATTCGTCCGGATACTCGGACCCCTCGCAAGATAGGCAGGTACAAGGGAGGTCGTCTTCATTCAGCCTGAAGTAACTGTCGCCCCATATCACTACGTTTGGTTCTACTATACACAGGTCGTCTACGTCGAAATCGGGAGATCGTTTGAACAACACCTGTAAGACATCGTGAACTTTAACTGAGGTTTTGAATTACGCGCCTCTTATACCTTTTTCTTTTTAAAAAAAGAACCGGAAATAGGGGGTGGGGGACCACCCCCCCCCCCCCCCCCCAACAGACGGCCGAGTGGAAAATGGGTACGAGTGCAATACCCTATAAAAGGAACGACTCCCGAACTGATTCCAAAGTCTTTTGTTGTTGACCGTGGCAAGATGCCTTTACCCAGACCCTTGGTGTTATGTGCATTGATATGGTTATGCTGATCCAAAGTTCGCTGCCTGAGATGCGCGATAGAATCGAATTCCAGTATTTCGCTTGTCTTGAGTGGGGGAAGGAAGATCAAGTTAAGGGATACGAGGACAAAATGAAACGCCTGGAAAAGATGAGAAGAGAACTTAGTTATTTCCTTAAGAAATGTAACGCCCTGCTGGCAGGAGGAGGAGGTGCACAGTACCAGATGATCGTGGGTAACCACACCCTTCAAGAGGCAACCGAGTTGAAGATCAACGAAGTTCAAGAACTATTGAAAGATTGTTGAGGAACATTTTTAATTTTGTAAATGACATTTTTCGAACTACAACATTGTGACAATTAAAAGACTTTATTGCGTTATTTACAACTTGAGTTTTTTCTTGGCTTGCATGATACGTCTTACGATGCGTTCTATCATGGTTTTCTTGACCCGGAGGTAAGTTTTTCTCCAACAATTGTTTTTTGGCAGACAGGCGAGCCGCCTTGTTCAATAGTGCGCTCTGTGTCAACTTGCCCTTTTAGTGGTCCGAGGACGGGATCATGAGCACTTCACGCGTCATCGTCATCTTACGCGGTCGGCACACTCCTGGCACAACTCGCACGTTTTACCGTCGGCGACGCTAATTTCCGTTTCGTAAACGGTCGGTGCCATTTTTTAACGGTCGGTGCCATTTTTTAACGGTCGATGCCATAATTGGTAACCAAGCTTTTCGGAATGGACGATGCTATATCCGCTCTAGTTTAGGCCTGGACTAGGTCGAAACTGGTGATAGACTAATACACACTTACCAAATGCTTAATTGTTCAATTTGACACTGGTGTGCTTGCGGTTAGCTTTATTTGTTGGGTGGGGCAATACTATAAGTAAAATATATATACTAAGAAAGTCTTGTTTTATAACGAAATTTTGTGGGGATTTGGCGGATTGGCCTGGTAGTGTAGTGGTAGTGTACTGGTGAAATAGGGATGTTGGCTTGTCAGAGGTTCAGGGTTCGATTCTTGTCATTGACTAACAATTTTTCTTTTTTTGTGGGTAAAAAAATTCGATGATAGCCCAAAAAAAATTCTAAGTGTCGAAAAAATGGCATCGACCGTTTACGAAACGGAAACGTGCGTCGGCGACTCTGCAGTCGGGACACAAACGTTGGTCCGCGTACTTCCAGGAGCTGTGTTCCCGGCGTAGATCGTGGTAGGCTTTATACCATTTGGCTCTGTTTTCTTTCACGCGTTGCAAACGTTCTCGTAGCTCTCTCGTTTCCGACAATAGGTAGGCCACGCGTTGCTTCCACCCTTTCAACCGCTCTTGCAGTGACATGCTTTGAAGACGTTGCGTAGACCGTTCCAAAACCCGCTGCCTTGTTGCTTCAACAGTTGTTCGCGTCGTCGTTTGACGGAGTTTTTGCGTTTGGCCAGTTCTCGTAGTTTTGTTTTATGAGGTCGTAACTTCTGTATCGCTCGTTCGCTCACCGGGATGTTTCTCTTGAGCAGATTCAAGACCATTTCGCTGACGGCGTTGATCTGATCGACATTGGCGTGCATCAACATGTCTTGTCGCCTGTACCGGTCCGCCTCGTTCAGGATGGACGTCAGGAAACGTTTCTCCTTACGTAACAGTCTCATCGTCGTCATGTCTTTTTCATCCCACAAAGCCTTTTACGATGCGCGAGATGACTGTTGCCTGTTTCTTGGCTGCGGAACTCTATTGTGACCGCGAGGGGGCTTTTCGTTTTCTTTTTCTTCTTTCTAACGCTTCCAATCCTTTTTTTCGCACCGTACCCTGTAGCTCCGGACAAAGCACCTGCTGCTATGGCCTTTCCTCCGGCCACCAAAGCTGAAATGAGTGCCGCCAGTGGGAAGAGTCCTCTTTTTTGTTTCTTTCGCATTGTTCTTCTACCACGACCTGTTCGTCTCCCCTTCATTGCCGAAACTGATTCTCACACCGTCGTGCTCTCGTCTTTATCCACGTGATCGTAACGAAATGTTTTTTTCGTAGTCTCGCATGCACTTGTCTCACACGGGCGGTGTGAAATCGGTGATGGTGTCGTCCAAGGTTTGCATCTTGATCAAGAATCCGTCCAACTCGTCCATGGGAAGACCTCGTGCGTAGGTTCTCAACTCGATTAACGTCTTGTTGTACTCGGTGTAGGCAAAACGATACATGTCGACTATGAACGAAAACTTTTCGAAATCGTTCCATCCCTTGACCACGGTACCTGCTGCCGACAAACAAGCGATCAGGATACTGTTTTCCAACACGGAACCCACGACGATCCCTGCTGCCACTACGATTAAGGCCAACGCGTTCAAACAACCGTGACACCGTTTGAAATGGTAAAACATCTGACGATGACACCACCATTGACGATGGTAAAACGCAAAGAGTCCGTCCAACTTGTACAATAATTTGCGGTCCAAGGGGCACTTGGCGTGGGTCCCGTTCAAGAGTGAGACCTGTCGTTCCATCTCAATCGCTCACTCGCGTAGAAGTGCGTCACACGCTCGGTCTGCCTCCGTCTTTGTAGGTCGTGGTGATGGTGTTGGTGGTCGTGATGCCAGAGATGCGTCGTCCAGCTGCCGATTGACTTTGATCGTTTAACAACAGTTGCAATTGTCGCTGCAATTCGTCTTGATTCATTCTCGTCGGTCTTCGAGGGCTGCTGCTGCTACTCGAGGGAAGACGCCTACGAGGGCTCTTGTGTGGGACCGTGGGTCGTGTACCTACGCCTGCCGGAGAAGGTGTCGAGAAAAAGGGTGTGGGTGGAGAACCTACGCCAGGCGTGCCGTAGGCATTTTGCATCATCTTGTCCACGTGTGCGGGACTCAAGGCAGCCATTATGTCTTGGTCTCGTATCGCGTCCATGGCCGGCAACTGTCTACGATCCACTGCAGACGGATCCAAACGATCCAAAGCGAGGGTGTCGATGGGATGAGGGCTCAAAGGCGACATGGTTAACGCCATGTGAATGAGGTCTCCCACGGTCGGTACGTCGGGAGATCTGCCCACGCCCACCGAAGATAACGCTTCCTCAGCCATCGCGTAACGATTGAATCAATTCTCTGAAGTAAGTCTCGTTATATGCTCGTACCAGATCGTCCACGTCCTCCCACGTTTTACACGTCGTCACCAATCGCGTCATGGCGTCGCGATCCATGTCGTCGAGCTTCATCTGTCTCAAGTGTCGCCTGCATCGGTGCAGGAACCTGCACCACGACACTTCGCGTAGCTGCATCACAGATAGCCTAGGTCGCGGACAGGCACGTGATGAAAGTACGTCCAATCTCTTCGTTTGGTGTTACTTAAACAACCCACGAACACACCTCTACGACGCCTCCCGATGCGAACCGCGCATGGGGGTGTCTTTTTCTTCAAGAAGAAAGAACGATAGTTATGGGTCATCGTCTTCTGATAACATCGCACGTATCCCTCGTCTTTTAACAAGTTGCTGAGGAGTCGTCGATCGTCGCTGCTGGCAGGATGCAAGTCCAACACCATGTAACCGAAAGGCTTGTCCATCACTCGTCTGTACGTGTCGTGCACGTCTTTCCACTTATTCGGAAACGCTTGAAGCACCAAGTTTCGAAATCCCAATTGGTCGCGAGGGTTCTTGAACGCTACCACGTAATGCGCATTTCTGGAAATGCTCTTGGCGTACTTGCCGGGCGGGAACATGTCACACAAGTACAACACCGTGATGTTTTGTGGAAGGAAGGAAGTGGAAGGGCTTCTTCCCACATCTCGTCAACACCGCGGACCATCAAGATTACGAAGGACCGATGCCTCCAGCAGAAACCTACGACCCTGAAGGCATGTCTGCCAAAGTCAAAGCTGCGTTCGAGACGTGGTACGCAGACAAAATCGCCAACGACTACCACTTCGTTCTCAAAACCAAGATGGAAGCGTACTGCGTACTACTGAAAGCAGGCTGCCAAAAGTTCCAGGAGGAGTTTGAAGAGAAAGCCGAGTTCAAACCAGTGGAAAAATGTATCACCATCGCCTCCGCATGCAATCGTTACTGGAGCTTTAAACAGCTTCCCCACAACACCATCGCGGTAGAACCTCCTCGCGGTTGCCACGGTGCGAGCTCGAACCAATCCGTCAAGGCTCTCAAATGGTTGGCGTGGCACGAACACAGGTTGCGAGCGAAGGCTTCTCAGTCCTGTGAACAACCAGGAGACCGCATACGACACGCCTACAACGGTGGTGAAGCGCGCGTGTTCACCCCGGCCCGTTTGTATCTGGTCGACGGCTTCGATCCAGTCACCAACACGGTCTACGAATTTCACGGGTGTCTATGGCACGGTTGTCTCACTTGCTTTCCGTGTAGTCATCAACAGAGCAACGTGAGCGATCGTACCTTTGGCGAACTGCGCGAGGACACCAAGGCCAAAGAGGAGATTCTTTCCAACGAAGGGTACAACCTCCTGATCATCTGGGAATGCGAGTGGGACGAGAAGGTAAAGACGGACACGGCCCTCCAAGAATTCCTGTCCACCATCCACGTAAAAGACCCACTCAGACCGCGGGACGCGTTCTTCGGCGGCCTTACCAATGCCGTCACCCTTCACTCGTGCGTGGACAAGACCGAAAGGGAACGCATCAAGTAAGTGGACGTAACCTCGCTGTACCCTTGGGTCAAAAAGTACGCAGAGTATCCTGTGGGCCATCCCACCATCACCACTCACCCAGAGGACCAGAACATAAACCATTACTTCGGCATGGCAAAAGTCAGCGTGCTACCGCCGTACGAGCTCTTCCATCCCGTGCTGCCGTACCGTTGCGGCGGAAAGCTGGTCTTCCCTCTCTGCCGTTCCTGCGTGGAAACGGAAATGCCCAAACAGTTCGCGGACCGTTCTTGCGTTTGCTCTCACACGGACGAAGAACGCAAGCTCACCGGCACCTGGTGTGCGCCCGAGATCGTCAAGGCCGTAGAGATGCGGTACGAGGTCACTTACATCCACGAGGTGTGGCACTTGCCCACAGAACAACGCAAGACTGGACTGTTCGCCAACTGCGTAAACACGTGGTTGAAGGCCAAGCAGGAATCGGCGGGATATCCTCGTGGCGTCACCACTCGGCAACAACAGCAGGAGTAAGTAGCCGACTACGAGGAGCACGAGGGTATCTCGCTGGACCCAGCCCTCATCACCAAGAACCCAGGCCGAAAAGCAACTGCCAAACTGATGCTTAACTCGTTCTGGGGCAAGTTCGGGGAAAACCTACACAAATCCACCACCGTTGCCATCTCAACACCTGCCTCCCTCTTCCAAGCCGTCTCCAACCCGTTGTGGCACGTAGATCAGATCCGCATCTGCAACGACGAGTTGTTGGAAGTACTTTACATCAACATCGCTTACAACCAGATCGACAACGGCAAGACAAACGTCTTCGTGGCAGCCTTCACCACCTGCTGGGCGCGTTTATATTTGTACCTGGAGAAGCCACCACCCAAGTCATCTACTTCGACACGGACTCTTTGGTGTACAAGTGGAAACCGGTTCTCGTAGACATTCCCTTGGGAGACTACCTAGGAGACATGACCGACGAACTGGAAGACCACAGACGACCCGACGACTACATCACAGAGTTCGTGTCGGGTGGCCCAAAAAACTACGGCTTTGTGTCCGACCAGGGTCAGGTATGCTGCAAGGTGCGAGGGTTCTCGCTGAAATCCGTACGTGGTTCCGCACAGCTGAACTATGAGATACTGAAGCGTAACCTGTTGGAGGAACTCACAGATCCACAAGGTGATCGCAGAGACGTGGACGTAACCAACCCGCACTTTTTCACAAGGGATCCTGCCACGAAACGCCTGAAAGTATCGCCGCGAACCAAACAGTACGGCTTAGTCTTCGACAAGAGGGTGGTCGACTTCGAAACCTTCACCTCCTACCCGTACGGCTACAAGCAGGACTTGGACGAGCACGACGCGGAGATGGCCGAGCTACTTTGTTAGTTGTAAATATTGTACATAAATTCTAGTTGCGTTTTTGTAAATATCGTTGCGTTCCGGCTACGAGTCGGGGTGGCAGCCCGATGATACCCTTTTCCGCTCCTTTCGCTAGGTCAGGGATCCCAACACGAGTCGCGGGTAACCAATCCCCGAGGAGTGCCCCATCTAGCGAAAGGACTTACCTCACTTACCTCGGCATCAAAAACGACATGGTGTACAAAAAATAGTGCCTCAACAACGCCTGCAAGCGAGGGCAAAAAGCCCCATTCACTTATGCCAAAGATCTTCACACGCTGGTTAAAGAGAACAATGAACCTTGGAACATTTACGATTTCATGCACTTGCAAGATCTGTCAATGTAGAGTCAGTTGTTAGTCATCGAAGTCAATCCTTTGGATCATGCCTGTCATTTCTTGTTTGTAGGGCCTCACGACAACATTGATGTTGTTTGTTTACTTAAACAAGGCAACCGTTACCATGGTATTAAGGATCTCGATGTCTTTTTCCGTAATTGTTTTTATCATCCTTGCTGTTGTTAAATAAAAATTGAATTGGTAATTAAGGCGTTATCGTTTGTCTCACGATGTGGTCACTTGTGATGTGGAACG
This sequence comes from Blastomussa wellsi, assembly GCA_947652115.1. Taxonomy (NCBI): domain Eukaryota; kingdom Metazoa; phylum Cnidaria; class Anthozoa; order Scleractinia; family Plerogyridae; genus Blastomussa; species Blastomussa wellsi. The sequence continues at coordinate 8,405,401 of OX393574.1, read as the reverse complement.
CGACATTTCGGATGCATACTGCTAGCCTTCATCAGGCGATAAGGTCGACTGGCTACGTGTAGCTTTATAAAGCATGGTGCTCCGCTGTGATTGGTTGGTTTTCAACAGCTGTGATTGCTGCGTTTTGATCCTCGCTGATCCTAGACCAGTTAGTTGTTCCCTCGGCGGTTTGCCGTTGTGTAGTTCTCTCGTTCTTGTGTTTCTTGATCGTGGGCATCCAAGCTTTAGGAATCTCGAATGCACTATCTCTGTTGATGTTGTTAGGGTGAAGTCTTATGTGAATAGCCTCTTTGACCCTGCGAGTGTACAAATGTTGATCACGATCAATAAACTTAACCTCGTCCCAAAGTGGGCAGTGTCCGGTGGTGTGGGCATGCTCTGAAACGGCGGAGGTCTGTGTACGGGCGAGCCGGATGTCTCGGTCATGTTATTTAATCCTGTCCTGCATGGGTCTCCCCGTCTCGCCGGTGTAGACTTTTCCACATTCGCAGGGAATCTTGTAAACAACGCCGTCTTGTTTAGTCGGTTGAACAGCGTCTTTGGGCGTCTTTGAAAACAGCGCGCACACCTTGTTGTTGTAGACATTCCATTTCCGGTTGTCGCGTGATTTTTTCCACTTCCGGGTTCAAAATCCAAAATGGCGGCCGGCAGATCCAAAATGGCGGCCTCTAGCTCCCAAAAATCCAACATGACGCTCAGTAGCAACGTTTTCCATTGTTTCTCGGCCAATCACAGGCCTTTATATCATTCGGCCATCTTGGATGAAATCCGGCCTTCTCATTGGTCGAGAGCGGTCACATGATATATACTCGATTCTGATTGGTCGCTTCTTATACAAGCGTGCTTTACTGCTGCGAACTGTGTTTATCAAGTACGTACGGGTTAATGTATAATCATCAGCGGCCTGAGGACTCTTTTGTAAATCACTTATCAGTGAAATTGATTTCCTCAATAAAGATTATTATTATTATTATTATTTAAATACATCAAAGTGGCTGCTCGATGTGGAAGACTATTAGATACGGTGTTAGATTTGTCAAGAAACTGGAGGGAACAAAAGCGAACCAAACGCGAACCAACTTTGCTTCACTTTCTCAGATAATTATTCTTAATAGCATTTTTTTATTTTTACTCTAAAAAGGGGAGTGGAAATCCACCTAATCCACCCCCCCCCCCCCCTGTATCCGCCCCTGAAGCGTGATATTCAGATATACAATACACAATACTTGGCCGTGAATAAGGCCAAACACTGTACTCGTCATCAAATATGATTTGTTTCTTTGGTCTTTGCGCATTTGTGTATTTCTCACCTGCACTCCTATAATGAGAAATGGAGAGCCCTGCCGTCCTGGGCTTATAGCCAATAAAACGTCGGCCATGAGGAAACAAATAACAAAACATCTCATGCCGGAAAATATGCCAATTAAACGTCGGCCATGAGGAAACAAACAACAAACCACTGCCGGAAATTATGCCAAATACACATCGGCCATGAGGAAACAAATAAAACAAAGGGGAGAATGGAAAGGACACACAAATACCATGGTGGTTCTGGCGCAGCTGCGCACAGTTAGTTGCGTAGTGGTGGCGGGGTGGAGGGGAGGTGAGGGTCAGCTGCGCACAGTTTGTTGCTAAGTGGTGGAGGGGAGGTGTGGGTTGGCTTGTCCAGAATCTCAAAACAGTGTGTGACAAACGCAAACACACACACAAAAAAAAAAAAAACTGCGTGACCCGCCCAGCGAGCCCACAAGGAAAACAAAAAATTCTCCAAACCAAATATATACCTTGGAGATATATTTCTAAAGTAACATAGATTTGGCCGGGCTTTTACCTTATCCATATTGGATAATTAATTAATGCAACAATTACTTAATTCACTTTTGCTGAGTAGGGGCATGGGTCTGGTCGCCGACAAAACGAACAAAAAACTAAAACTAAATCCTTCCCCGAGCAGGAGCCGCCTAGGCCAACGGCCGCGCGGCTAATAAATCCCGTGCAGAGCAAGAGCCGCATAGGCTCCTGGCTGCGCAGCTAAAAAATAAAGTCAACCCAGAGCAAGAGCCGTGCTCAGCTTACGGCCGCACGGCAAAAAATAAATTCCGTGCAGAGCAAGAGCCGCCCAGGCCTACAGCCGTGCGGCTAATAAAAAAATAAAAATAAACCCCGTGCAAAGCAAGACCCGCACGAGCCTACAGCCGCGCGGCTAAAAAACCCCAAGGGTAAATTAAGAACCACGCCTAAAAATGAAGTGAATGCAGAGCAAGACCCGCGCTCAGTTTACGGCCGCGTGGCTAAAAAACCCTGTGTTAAGCTAGACCCGCGCGAGCCTACAGCCGCGCGGCTAATCAGCTTGGAGAATATAAACAGAGCAGCTGTACTGATAGTCTGTAGTGATCCTTGATTCAAGTAGCTTGGACAATATAAACGGAACAACTTTAATGGTAGTCTGTCATGATCCTTGATTCAATCAGCTTGGAAAATATAAACGGAACAGCTGTAATGATAGTCTGTAGTGATCCTCGATTCATTCAGCTTAGAGATTATAAACAGAACGGTTGCACTGATAGTCTTTAGTGATCCTTGAATTCAATTAGCTTGGAGAAAATAAACAGAACAGCTGTACTCATAATTTATTCAATTAGCTTAAAGTGATCCTCGATGCAATCAGCTTAGACAATATAAACAGAACAGCTGTACTGATAGTCTGTAGTGAGCCTTGATTCAATTAGCTTGGAGAATATAAACAGAACAGCTGTACTGATAGTCTGTAGTGAGCCTTGATTCAATCAGCTTAGAGAATATAAACAGTCGCCGGTCGGTGGTTGCAGGTCGCAGAACTTTATTTTCAAGCTTTATCACATTCTAATTACTTTTTATACAATCAGCACTACTTTGACTACTTTATAACTTGGACATATTTAACCTTGCGATGTTCTGCAATTTAAGATTCAAGTCCATGATAATAATCGTAATAATTATTGCTGTTGTAACCCTGTTGATCTCGATAATAATAAGCATAAAGATATTTAATTACCCGGAGATTTGTGTAATTTTACTTTGCTGATGAATGTCACAACACCAACGCAAACAACTTAAGTAGAAGTCTAAGCGATCAGTCATGATTCGTCACAAGCTGTGGATAAGCTTTGCTACCCATCTGTTAAACTCAAAACAACAACAACAACTTCAGTCACGGCGAGGGGTCCAGTAAGTTCCCTAAATCTTTTAATCTAAATCTGTTTGACCTTACTTAGATGTTGATGCCAAACTCTTTTCTGAGTTGGCTTTTGTTTAGATTGTCGAGCGTGTTTCCGATTTCTGGGGCTACTTCGATAGAGTTTCCGCCGACGCATGGGTTTTTATTCAGAAGGCATCGTTTTCGGGGATGGTAGTAAACATTCTCTCTCTTAGCAGAACTCCTCAAGGAATTCGTCCCGCGAGGCGTGAATGTTCGGTATTCACGTCTCATCAAGACCATGTTCCATGAAGACGGTGTATAAAAAATGTTGACTGGCCTGCGTGACTCCTACGTCTCGTGACATTTGTACATTTGCCATTTTCTTTTCAATTTCGATCTTTCGACCGTTTGAGCGCTGTACAGCAAATGTTAAGAGGTCATAGGTGTAACGATGTAACGCTTTATCTATTTACTTCCGGTCCAAGTCTTACGTCAGTGTTGTCATGGTAACCCAAAGGGGACCATGCTTTCCGGTTTTACGTATGTGTGTAAGTCTTGAGGATTGTCGATTAAACACAAAGGTTTATCTCCTGAACTTCATCTTGTTTTACTGCTACCCTTGTTCTACATTACGAACCAACGTTACATGGTGTCAGAACCGGCGAATTCTTGTATTTCTTCCTAAGAAATCAACTGTTGTGAGCCGTCGAAAAGAACCTCACGATGCCTGACGATCCGCCTCCTGGACAACAGCAACAACCTCAATTCATCCATGTTGCAGCTCAAGGGTAATACCTCAGTGAATTGGAAGCGATTTCGGGCCGCGTGGGACAACTATGAGATTGCATCTCGTCTCAAAACTCAGAATAAAGAATTTAGAACAGCCACACTGCTCACTTGCATCGGACAAGAAGCGCCCGATATTTTCGATGGCTTGGCGTTCGAAGACGAGTCGCACAAAAAAGATATTGATATCGTCCTTCAGAAATTGGAAGAATTCTGTGTTGGCAATAAGAGTGAGATCTACGAAAGGTACCTATTTAACAAACGGGATCAAACTGCTGACGAATCCATCGACACTTACGTGGCTGCACTTCGATCGCTCGCGAAAACATGTAATTATGGAGTTTACCTTTTGGGCGAGGGTCGAGGGTCGAGGGCACTACGTCGAGGGTCGAGGGTAACTAGTCGAGGGTCGAGGGTACTCAAAAAAAAATTAAAAAAATAAAAAAATAAATAAAAAAAATAAAAAAATCTGACAAAATAAAAATAATAGAAATATATAATAAATAAATAAATAAAAGTAATAAATATTATTATAAATAAAAATACTAAATATTATTTGGTAAACGAAAAAAGATAAATAAAGAATAAAAATTGCTGAAAAAATAATTAAAAATTTCCAAAATAATTAAAAAGTTTTCCAATCCAATCGTAAAACCGACAACAGTCATGCAAGCCCTGCACTAAGGGCTTCCTTTTACCACCCACAGACTATAAGCTTGCCAAAGCCAATCCCCACCCCATACCAGACCCCCCCGTCCTTCCGAAGACAAACGGCTCGTTGAGGTTCATTGAGCACATTGCGCGTTCGCGACTTTCATCTGTTTCGTCTGAATTCTCTGAACTGGACTTACTTCGCAGAAGAATTGCAGGTACTGGACTTACTTCGCAGAAGAATTGCAGGTGAGAATAAATATTAGTACAAAATGTTAGAAGTATAATTTAAAAAAGGCTTGTAGTGTTTTGTTCACTATCCATCGACGGCAGTCATGTATTGGGAAAATCTCTTATCAGCACTCCAATTTCGCAAGACTTCTCAGTTTGTTCAGCTTTATAAAAGGTAAACGACCGATTATAAAATTTACTTTATACGCCCATTCAACAAAAAAGACCAAACTGAAGAACAAATTTCGATTTTATTCAGAGACATATTTTCCTCCCTGTTACATGAATGGACCCGGCCGGGGGCGGGTGAATGAAGTGCGCCGAGCAGCTGTGGTCAGAACATTAAAAAAAAATTGTTGCGGTGCACAAGTCATTTTTTTTCCTCTAGAATGTCCCTCGAAGGCCTAAAATGTTCCAGCGATCTGGAAAGTTTTTAAAATAGTTTGTAATTCAGGGCTGAAAATAACGGCCGCATGGTCGCCGGTCAAGATGACCGGCCAAACCAATTTTAGCTCGGACATACCTCGTTTCTGGCCGGTCAAAATGTAATATGAAATTTTCTTTTAATGCAGTGCCGCTCAAAAGTAATTTAACACTCAAAACTCAATTTTCGTGTCTTGAAGTTTCGCATAAACTTGAAAGGGAACGTAAGTTGAATGGAAGCAATGTTTAAGTCCGAAATTAGTAACGTAGTGACAGCACTTCATCGTGATTTATTTTGAGCAAACTGAATGAGCCGCGACAACCGAGCGATCTTGGTTTACTCAAAACTCAATCGTCCTGTCTTGAAGTTTGAGATGTAAAAATCGAAAATGTTCTCAAATGCGCAAACTCGAAGTTTTTAGAAAAAGTATTCAAAAATTGTAAGGATGTTAAATATATATATATTTTTTTAATTTTACAGACACTGTGAGTAATGGAGACAAGTGGTAGTGTTAAGTTGTTGAAGCGTGTGGAGGACGAAGGGTTTCAAATAGACTTCAACCCGCCTGGCGATGGCATGTGCTTCTATGCTTCGGCAGGATATCAGCTGGGTCTCAGTGCAACAACCGTTAAAAACCTTCTTTTTGACTACCTGCGTAGTCATAGATTTGATGTATGTATTACAAATTTCTTTCACTAAGGCAACCTAGAAACGGTCACGTTTTTTTTTAACGATAAACTCTATTTTCTTTCTTTGGGAAAAAGGGAGATGGCAACGACAGGCTAGGTTTCATATGTAGTGTCGATATTGGTGGACGAGAAGTTCCTGACGTGTGGGCTGACGCATTGGAGTTTCTGCATAACGACTATGCAAATGCGATGGTGATCAGAGCTTTACCAGAAATATTGCATTACAAAGTCGTTATTGTTACAGTGTCTGGGGTAGGTTTACAAAATATCAAATTTAGAAACAGACAAGTAGCTTTCCTGCTAATTGTAAAAATTCAAAAAAGCAACTGCTGTGCGATTCTTTGTTATGCATTTTAAAGATTCTTTAAAATCATTTTTGCTTTCTTTTGTGTAGGAAGAGGCGAATTGTAATGAAATCTGTTTTCGTTTTCCAGAAACAATTCAGTGACTCCCAGCATTTTTTCCAGATAAGAACTAACTTACTTCCTAACTTTACCTGGCGACCCATAGTTTTCCTTTTTCCATTCCAATAGCTCTTGCTAAGATGATGGGGCCTCTGTGAAAACGATTAATAAACTTTGACCTAATTGTATATTGTTTTGTTATCCTCAGTCTGATCGACGGGACTACATTAAGGAGTTCAAGCCCAAAGAAGGACCGTGCATTGGTACCTTATATCTAGGGCACAGTGGAGACCACTACGTAGCTTTAAAACAGCGCGAAGTGGTAAGAGCAAATTTGATATTGGAGATCCATATTATGGTCAATTGACAGCTGTCAAATCAATGTATCCGCTGACCAGTACCACATGATCATATCGCGGGCTCAGGTTGGACTCATTTAGGTAGTGTTTTTTTGAACTTGCCCGCCGACCAGGTTATTGATTTTCATTGGATCGCGGGCTCAAGTGTTTTACCAAATTATTACAATAAGCCCAACAACCGGCGCTCTGCTTTTAGGCTTGGCTAAATCTATATATTACCCGTATGGTTAGAATGACAACTATCAGAAGCTCCGCTTGTAGGGGGCGGGAGAGGGGGGTTAAGTCTGTACTTACAGTTGATACAAGACTTTTACAAATATCTCAACAGCTCACAAATATGCTTAATGCTTTTTAAAACATGTTGATTTTTCCAGACACAAAGGAAAAGAAGACGACAATCCCCCAAAAAGGAATCTTTTGGCGAGGAATGCGAAGATTACAACCCTGGAGTTCCAGTTTGGAGGGGTGAGCCACAGGTTAGGAGAGTTCTTTCATCGGCAATTACTTCAAGCAGCAAATCGGCCTAGGTTTGGCAATGATAAAACAATACCGATGACCATTGAGTATAAAAAGGGGAAAAGGGGCTTTTGTCTGCACTGATATTACAAAACTAAGCATTTACCTTTTTCCCACAGAATCATCTGTTTCGTAAAGATGATCAGAAAGAAATCATAACCATTGACAGTTCAGAGGAATCATCCGGTGAAGAAAAGACCCAAAAGGAATCTATCAATTCGAAGGTGGCTGATCGGACTAAAGGACAGCGTAATTCATCGGTACGTACGTTTCCAGTAACACGGCGTTTAAAACTAAAGCAGCGATAAAAAGAAACAAACCAGCAACCATTATGCAACAATGCTGTTTTCCCCTATTGCAGAAACAAGGGAAGGAGGAAGATGTTGATCTGATTGATCTGACAATGTCGTTTGACCGCCTTAGCTCTGCTGAAAGCACACCGACAAAGGCAGGGCAAAGTCATCGCCCTTCAAATGCGAAAGCCAAGGATATATTCAATGCGAAATCGAGGTAAAGAAACTGTAATCACCGAAGCTAATTAGGAAGTGACAAAAACTGTTTTCGTGTCTAAAATCACTACGACTTAGGACGAATTATATAGATACTGCACTTTAAGCCGAATTTATAAACAACCAACTGAATCACAACTTTCTTTGGGAAAGGCGATTCAAGCAAAAAAACCATGTAATTGTGAAAAGACTTGAGGCGATAAACATTGCTCACGTTATTGGTATTGTTTCAGTATTGGGGATTGCTGTGACGAACCAGTCAAAATAGAACAAGAGGGTGCCGAAGAACTGCTACAACCCGTGTTCAGGTAAAACACCACAACATTACCCTTTGCCGTTACCATTGTACGGTCTTGTAGTTACCAGGTCATTCATAGTTTACCGTTATTCGACTTACAGTACACTACGCAAAATTAATGGATTCTGATTGTACTAGAGGTCTTGTGATTTCTTATACAAATTCTACATTTTTTTATAGTCACTCTGGAGTCTCAGATGAGAATCGCAAAGATGACATTTTATTAGAGGGACTCGTTAAAAGCAGGTACAAAAATATATAGCAGTTATATTTCGCTATGTAATAAAACTTGTAAGCCTTACCTTAAATTGCCATATGCACTGACTGGTTCGACATTATATGCATTTTTTGCAGGCAAGGATCGGAATCGGAATCTGATGACTCCATAATTCCCCAGAAGCCAAAACAACGTAAGATTTCAAAATCGTCGTGGAAAAACGTTCCTAAAGAACCCGTTGAATCCCTACCCGTTGGAATTAACGGACTAAAAGTGTATGTCATTAAGGATTTTCGTCAAAGACCCGAATACCTAAAAGATGGCAGGAAATGGAAAAAAAAACTGTCCCACGCAATGGAAAAACCATGGTCGTGTGCGCTTTGCGGATTGCAAGGGTTCATACCAATGCGTCGAAGATAAATGTCCGTTTAGAGTAGAATTTGGTGTTAAAAATACAAGGCAGTTCGAAAAGGAAGGAGTTGAAATGGTTTGCAAAGGCTGTGGTAAAGTAGGAGAATATGTTGCCTGCAGTGCGCGAAGATACCTCAGTTACGGTGCCAAATCTGTTACAGTTTACCACATCGGCAATCACACTTGTCCCATCATTGACAATCTTCCAAAAAAGGATGTCAAGAGTATCGAACAGATGATACGGAATCAACCAAACATCAAGCCTTCCGAGCTGCAGTCGGCGTTCGTCATGTCTGCATTTCAACAGCAAATGGACTGGAACGCCGTCGAAAGAGAAGCCAGTGCTGTGATGGACAAGAAACGAGTTTCCAACATGAAACAGAAATTGAAAAAGGATATAGAACCTTTTGGACACAACTTTGAGGCAATTATATCGTTTAAGGAGTATGCGGATAAAAAGGATCCCCTGTATGTGTATAAGATTAATGACAAACGGGGGAACCCAGACATGCCATCCTTTGTCTTAAAGACAAGCACGACAAAAATGACAATGGCACTTCACATGGACAAAACAGGAGACCACTTTCTGAGCAAAGAATTCTGTTTTTTCGACGGGAAAAGGAAACGGTGCAAAGGATTTGTAACGCTAACGGCCAGTCTCTATCATCCCTTGCTACGGAAGCAGATACCGTTGGCCATAATGGAAGCAGAGAGCGAGAACACAGAAAACGTCGAACTTTTTTGGCGTTTATTTAATGAAGCCATTAGGAAAGTGGCTTCTTCTGATAGCTTTAAATTCAACCCTATTGGTTGGTGTTGCGATATGGCAGGAGCTAATCTAGCCGGAATTTCGAAGGTCTTTGGGGATGACGCAGATATAAAATCGTGCGAGTTCCACTTCAAAGACCATCGAAATAAACAAGCAAAAAAACTTGACTGTAAGGGCAGTGACGAGTTCAAACAACTGTGTGACAGGCTCTTACTGTGCACAACTGCCGCTGGTTACCAGGCCGCCAAATCTGATATGGACTTATTTATTGCAGCCGATGACAGAAGAGCTTTTCTGACTAACTGGGTATCGTGGTGGCATGAGCGCCGTGGTTTCATCTTCCGTGCGTTTACCAGCCCCACTGCGCCGCAGATGAACCAGGCCGAAGTTATTCACGCCGGTTGGTCTCACAGAGACCGTCAAAATTTGTCTCTGCTGGACGCATGTCAGGCAGACACACGAGATTCCTTGCTGCTTGACGTGGAGGTTAAAGCCTTCTTGACTGGCGCTGCATCCGGCGGAAAGGGCCCTTCATTTGCTGACCGCGCACGAAAACAGCATGAAGAGGAAGTGCGTAGGGCAAAGTCGGCAGGTAAGGAGATGTTTAGCACTACTGAGGGGCTGCTCATTGATGCGGGCTCGTCACACAAACCACCTGCTCGGAAAAGGCAGAAAGCAAGCAAGTCAAAGGTTCCAGTTCCACCATCACCACAGGTACCCAGTCAAAGTGTGCAACTCCCGTCTCCTTTGCATTCAAGCTACTCTGCTTCCCATAGTCTGGCCAACAACATGCAGCCTCAGATGCAGACTTTTCCTCAATCGTCCACATCCACTCAACCGCCAGGGTATCCGCAAACGTCCGTGTATCCTCAACCATCTGCGTATACTCAACCGCCCGCGTTTCCTCAACCGTCTGCTTATCTTCAACCATCCGCGTATGTTCAACCGTCCGCGTATCCTCAACCGTCCGCGTATTCTCAACCGTCCGCGTATCCTCAACCGTCCGCGTGTCCTCGACCGTCCGCGCATCCACAACCGCCCGCGTATGCTCAACCGTCCGCGCATCTACAACCGCCCCTTCCTCGAGCGTTCCCTCAAGCACCAATGGCCCGTGCTGGCTTACAGGCCTCGTGGAACGCGAGTATGTCTCCAAGTAATTACGAGTTAGTTATCACGCCACCTACAGTGAGGAAATGCTATGGCTGCGGAGAAGAGCTGGGCGATAAATATAAAACTCCACCCTGTAATATTATAATAAAACATGTAGACAAACGAGTCACGGGAAAAGATTGTACAACAGGACAACTAAAATACAGTCAAGATTTTTCAAACACCTATTATCATCCTTTAGCAGCCCATGTAACTAAAAAAAATCCACTTTTTTCTGGCCAAGTTTACCTCAGGCGTGACCTTTACTTCTCACTGGATAATGCCCAGCGCAATTACCTAAACGCGTTGCATAGCCTTAATATTGTTTGTTATTAACTTCATTTATTGAATGGGTTCAATTGCCGATCTTTGCCACTTGCCTGTGGAATAGGCAGAAACACGAAACATCTTGTATCTAATTTTGTCGCAATAGGTGGCATATTGTTACTTCACTTTTAAACTTTTAAACGTTTTAACGAATTGAGCTGTTTTGTTAAAGAACAATGTAATGTTGGTGTTTGATGGTAGTTATTTGCCAAGCTGTGAATGAGAGGTATGTTGTTGTGTTTGTTCTGATGAGATTACCATGTTTATGGAATTTTATTAAAGTTATCTCTCAAACTTGTTCATGTGTTTAAGGCCCAGGCCAAACGTCGAACTTCACATGAGAAGAACCTAATGCAAATTAGTAAAAGCTATTGTTTTTGGTCATTTGCCGATTAGGTTCGACTCATATCGACTCATGTCGACTTATGAGGAACAAATGCCGTACAGTCAACTCTCGCCTGGCGGACACCTCGCTGTTACGGAAGAAATCCAGATTCCCGGCGAAAGCTGTAAAGGTTTGACTGAAAGTGACTTCCGCTATTACGTATACTCTCGCTATTACGGAAACAAAGTTGTTATTGTTTTCACTCTAGATAAAAGCGGATATAGCCTGATTGTCAGACGGTCCAGAGTCCCCCGTGTCACACACTCTCTCCCTTATTTTGCCGTCGGTGGATGGTGAACAAAACACTACAAGCCTATTTAAAGTATAAGCTTAGAGTGATTACTACTATTTACTACTAATATTTTGTACTAATATTTATTCTCACCTTCAATTCTTCTGCGAAGTTAATCCAGTACAGATCAAAATAGACGAAACAGACGGAAAGTCGCGAACGCGCAATGTGAAATTCAATCTGTCAACTTCGCTTGCTTGCTGAAAGCTATCAACAGACGTTTTGAAGCAACCGCAGTTTTCATCGACTAGTCGTATCATATCTCACGGTATAGGATAACTGTCGGTTTTACCATTGGATTGGAAAATTTTTTTACTTATTTTGCAACTTTTTAATTATCTTTTTCAGTAATTTTTATTTCTTTATTTATCTTTTTTCGTTTACCCATTTATTTATTTATCTATTTATTTATTATAATATTTATTACTTTAATTATTTATTATTTCCTTTATTTTGATTTTTTCAGATTTTTTTTTTAAAAATTGAGATTTTTTAACCCTCGACTTGTTACCCTCGACCCTCGACTAGTTACTCTCGACCCTCGACGTAGTACCCTCGACCCTCGACCCTCGCCCAAAAGACAAACTCGTAATTATGGCGCTCTCACTGATAACCTGATCAGAGATCGTATGGTCGTTCGTATTTTGGATAAAGGAATCCGAAAGAAACTTCTTCAGGAAAGCAAACTAACCCTTCAAAGTTGTATTGATATTTGTCGAGCAAATGAGTGTACGAAGCAACAGCTGCAGAAAATGGATCAACCAGAAGAGGTCAATGCTTTGGATAAGAAGAAAACACCGAGAGATGATCGTAGAAATTCCAAACGCGATCCCCCAACTGATAAACCACCTAAACTGATCAAGTGCAAATTCTGTGGAAAGAAGCACGAAGAGAAAAAAGAGAAATGTCCGGCATGGGGCAAGACGTGTGACAAATGTGGCGCGAAAAATCACTTCTCAATTGTTTGTAAACAACGCTCGTCACCGAGTCGCAGGAAACCGAAAGAAAAGCCAAGTGATCGACAACAGAGATCAAAAGTAAATATGGTGTGCGGCGACGAAGAAAGCGACAGCGATGATTACTGCTTAATGGTCGAATCCGTCAATTCTGTCTATCAGAAAGAGTCTTCAAAGAAAATATTCGCTACCATGGTTTTGAAAGAAACCTCAGTCAAATTTCAGCTAGATAGTGGCGCAACCGTAAATATCTTGCCAGTTGAAATCTATAAGGAAGTCCAAAAGGATCCTGAACTGAAACACTTGAAGAATACAAAAACTACTCTGGTTATGTTCAACAACTCTGAGCTCAAGCCTCTAGGAACTGTGCAACTGCAGACACGCAATCCCAAGAATGGTGAGTCATATCTTGTTGAGTACACAGTGGTTTCAAATGGACTCAAAGCACTTCTGGGTGTACAGTCCATACAGCAATTTAGCCTTATGTCAGTCAATGTTGACAACATTTATATGTGTGTATCTGGTGACACTTCAACTTTCCCCACTAATCCTCGCAGACTACAAAGATGTTTTTGTGGGACAGGGAAAGTTAGAAGAGAAGCTTCGCCTTACTTTAGATAAGTCTGTTGCACCTGTGGTTCTGCCTGTGAGAAAGGTACCTATTGCTATGAAGGAACCTCTTAAGAAAGAGATTGACCGCCTTGTGGGACAAAACATTCTCCAGCCAGTTGATACGCCAACCGATTGGGTATCATCGATGGTTGTCGTAATGAAGAGTAATGGTAAAATTCGACTTTGCATCGACCCAAAGCCTCTGAACCAGGCACTAAAAAGAAACCACTACCCACTTCCTGTAATTGATGACCTGCTACCAGAGTTGTCAAAGGCAAAAGTCTTTAGTGTTGTAGATGCCAAGAATGGGTTTTGGCAGGTCCAGTTGGACACTGAAAGCAGCCTTCTTACCACTTTTGGCACACCATGGGGCCGGTACCGTTGGACCAGAATGCCATTCGGTGTTTCACCAGCACCAGAAGAATACCAGCGGTGCCTTGACACTGCCCTAGCAGGACTCCAAGCAGTTGTACCTATCTTTGATGACATCCTGAACTTTGGAGTTGGAGAAACTAAAGCAGAAGCAGTTGAAAACCATGACCAGCGCCTCACAGCTCTGTTAGAAAGGTGCAGGAACAAAGGCATTAAGTTGAATAAAGAGAAATGCAAGTTCCGCCTTTCAGAAGGTTTCATTTATGGGACGTGTCATATCTAATGAAGGGCTGAGGCCTGATCCAGCAAAGATCCAAGGTGTTCAAGAAATGCCTACCCCACAGAGTAAACAAAATGTAAAGAGGCTCCTTGGTATGGTGAACAACTTACAGAAATTTGCTCCAAATCTCTCTGAGGCAACAGCACCAATGAGGGAACTTCTCAAGCAAGAGAATCAGTTCCTGTGGGACGAAGAAGTTCAAGGTCGCAGTTTTAAGCGAGTCAAGCAACTGATCTCAGAGTCTCCAGTACTGAAGTACGTCGACCCCAAAGGAGACAACGCCTCTGCAACGCCTCTGAGAAGGGTCTGGGTGCATGTCTTATGCAAAATGGTCAGCCAGTTGGCTACGCCTCAAGGTCAATGACCTCTGCAGAAACAAACTATGTGCAAATGGAGAAAGAACTTCTTGCCATTGTATTTGGAGTTGAACGTTTCGAGCAGTATGTTCAAGGAAGACCAGTCAAGATTGAAACAGACCACAAGCCTCTTGAGAGTATCTTTAACAAGAGCCTTATCAGCGCACCAAAGCGTCTACAGCGCATGATGCTACGACTCCAGAAGCATGACCTTAAAGTTACCTACAAGAAAGGATCTGAGATGTATTTGGCAGATACACTCAGCAGAGCCTATGCCCAATCATGTATGTCTGAAGATACAAGATGAGATGTTCAGAAGGATATAGAGAGTATCAATATGGTCCAGTACCTCCCTGTCTCTGAGTTGACACAGAATGTGATTCGCACAGCTACAGAATCAGACCCGGTCATGAAAGCACTGAAAGAGAAGGTTGGCCAGGGAAGAAAGACCACCTACCACACGGACTTAAAGATTACTTCCCCTTTCGAGAAGTGACACTTCAGAATGGATTGGTTTTCAAAGGAGAACGCTTAGTTGTACCTGAAAGTGCAAGAGAAGAAATGAAGGCTAGGATTCATGCAAGCCACATTGGAATCAAAGGCTGCCTACGCAGGGCAAGAAGTTCTCTATTGGCCCGGTATGAACAAAGACATTAAAGACTGCACTGCTCAGTGCACTGTGTGCAATAGCCAGCCAAAAGACCAAACCAAAGAACCAATGATCTGCCATGAGATACCAACCCGACCGTGGGAAAAGATAGCAGTAGACCTGTTCCAGCTGAACGGCAAAGATTATTTGGTTACTGTGGACTACTACTCAAGCTTCTTTGAAGTAGACAGTCGAACAACAAAAACTGCTGATGAAGTCATTAGGAAGCTTAAAGTCCATCTAGCCAGACATGGCATACCACACCAAGTTGTATCAGACAATGGACAGCCCTTTGCATAGTTTTCACCAGTATGCTAGCACCTATGGCTTTGAACATGTCACTAGTTCCCCTACCTATGCACAGTCAAACGGAAAAGTAGAGAACACCTGAATCACTACTAGATAAGGCAGCCAAATCCAAGAGGGATCCGTACCTGTCATTACTAGACTAGACTGAGGACTCCATCAGAAGCGCTTAACTCTTCACCTGCTCAGTGTCTGTTTGGCAGAAGGACAAAGACCCTTCTCCCAACTTCAAACCAGTTACTAAAGCCCAAAGTTCCAAAAGATGTCGAGGACAAGTTGAGAATAAAGAAGGCAAAGCAGGCAATGTACTACGACAGAGGTGCTAAAGAGTTGGAAGAGTTAAACCCTGGGGACCTAGTTCGAATTCAGCCCCAACAGTCTAAGCTCCTGAAAAGAAAAGATTGGAAACTTGCACTAGTCGAAGGGAAAGTTGACATCAGATCTTACCAAGTCCGAACTGATGACGGGCGAGTGTACAGAAGAAACAGGCGCCATCTTATGCTACGGTCAGATTCGCGCTAGAATCTTGCTTGACATGTCATTTTTGTTTAGATAGCAAATTCCAAGCACGATATTCAGTGTGACCTATCAGGCGTGTAACAACTTGCTTGCTTGAAATCTAACGCTAGAGTAAATAAAAGTACAAAGGATCCGAAGCTCAGCTCAAGAGCGGTGTGTACTGCTCTTGAGATGTGCTAAATAAATAAGATATGTTTTTCTTGCGCGATTTATCCAATGGGAAAGCCGCAGCACTTTTGATGGCTTGACCTGTGTCGATTTTATTCAGAGCATCAGAGTTTCGCGAATTGCAAACAGGCGGCAAAAATTATTAGAAAAATGTCTGGGGATCACACTTCACCGAATCCCTTCCTTGATTCTACTTATGGCCATGGCTATCCAGTCCAATTTCCCCTTCAAGGCGATGTTAGAGCTTTTCGGCAGACTGGCCGTGCAACCGAAAGAAACAACTATGGCGCTGTCGCACAAGTCCCAGATTTGGCTATCGAGCGTCCACCAGCTTCTTTTCCTTCAGCTACCCCTTTTCAGCCTTTTTACCCTGCAGTTTTTCCAAGAGCTACAAGGGATGCAGACGTCGTCGAAGAGATGTTTTCCTCATCATCAGAAACGTGTAGACCTGTAGCAGGGTCAAGCAGTCAAAGCGAAGAAAATGGCGCGAAACCAAGCCAAAGCAAGTGGTCCGATACTCAGGCTTCGGTGCTCGTCGAAGAGTGGAGGGAAAGGGTACAAGAAGTGGAAAGTAGTAGAAGTTTGGAGGCCTGGCAGAAGATTGTTAAAGCGGTCAACAAGGCAGGCCCTATTAAAACAATGAAGCAATGTAAAGACAAACTTCGAAACTTGAAGCAGGCTTACAAAGATGCGAAGACCAACAATTCGCAGACCGGACGTGCAGCAAAAACCAGTCCATTCTTTGATGTGTTTGAAGAGGTTTTGGGCTCAAGACCCGTTGTGAAAATGCCCGGGGTGCTTCAGTCATGCAGCGAATCCACTACAAGTAATTCGCCTTCATCGAGCAAATCTTCGCATGCTGATTCAAGTGATTCCGATGGGGACACAGATTCCTCGCCAAAGGAAGGAAAAAACAAAAGAAAGAAGGCCAAGGCCGATGAGCCTGCTCAAAAGAAAGCAAGAAAAAGCAAAGAAAGCAATCAAAACGCTTTCATAGAATTGTCCTCAAAAATACTCGAAATGCAGAACGCTCAAGTGGAAGCGATCGAGCGATCACAAACAAGAGCAGAGGAGCTTCTGCTCAAGATGGAAATCGAGCAGAGAAAAATCGATGAAGAAAGCAGAAGAAGGGATCAGGAATTTTTCCTTCGCATGGCAGAACTTTTAAAAAAATAACAAGTGAAACTTACTAGTATGAAACAAGACATGGTATATAACGTGTACTAGAAAAGGACATGTTCATGGGTTTTGTTGTTTACACGAATTGCGTGACAGTTTCGTTACATTGGTAATAGGTAAAATATAATTCCATTATATACATGTATTGCTGATGTATGTTAGAAATCTCTTTAGTTTTTTAATCTATTCTTAAACTGTTCACTTTTCATTGAAATAAAAAACGTTTAAGCGTGCATCTGCTTATGTAACAAAACAAAACTATGAACAGTTGAGTTTCTAGGATAAACTAAAAGCTTTCCAGTCATTGTAGGTCATTTTCTATTGCTTGACGAACGGCTTGAGCTGCCGGATTCCGTACAGCGTGATGTAGACGTCTGGACTGCAAATATTCTCTCTCAATGGCAATGACTCTTCTCAAAATCTCATGGTCGTCAAATTCTTCTCCTGATTCTTGACAAAAATTGTGTAAAATGCAGCATGTGAGGATTACTTCTGGTACATTGATAAACCTGTTATTGATTCTCTTTAGCAAAATTCTCCATCTCCCTTTGAGAACACCAAAAGCCCGTTCAACAGTTACTCTTGCCGAGGAGAGCACTTTGTTAAAGCGTCGTTGAATCGGGTTAAAAACAACGTTGTTAGGATAAGGCTTTAATAGCCATGGAAGGAGAGGGTATGCTCCATCCCCGAGCAGCAGAGGTCGAATATCGTTTCCGTTTATGTTTACCACGGGTTCTCTCAGAATATTGCCATTCACTAGTTTCCTGTACAGCTCGGAATTTCGAAGAACTCGAGCATTGTGCATACTACCTGGATAACCAATTGCGGCGTCCAAGAACATTAGATTCTCTCCAACAACAGCTTGCATGATCACGCTTTAGCGGTGTTGTCGATCAAAATAATCGAAAGGATTCTTTGGGGCCACTATTTCGATGTGAGTCCCGTCTATTGCTCCGACTGCCTGGGGAATTTTACATTCATCTTGAAACAGTGCAATGGCTCTTGTCGTGTCATGGTGGTTCACTGGCAATTTGATAAAACGCCTTGAAAATCTGTTCAGCGCGCGGCAAAATTCTTTGGTGATTGTGACACAGGATGACTTGCCCACATCAAAGTGTGTAGAAACTTCACGAAAGCTTCCACCTCCAACCAACCTCCACAAAGCAATTGCCACTCGCTTAGCTGGAGGAATGGCTTTTCGCAGCCTGGTGTTTCTTCTTGAAATTTCTGGAGAAACAAGGTTAACTAACCGAAGAAACGTGTCCTTACGCATCCTAAAGTGTTCCTTCCAATAGCGGGACTGGCTCTCGTCTTCAAGCATCAACTCGAACCAGCCAAAGCGTGGACGACGAAGTGTCCAAGGCCGTTCTGTTTTCATATTTTCCAAGTGCATTTGTGCAAAGTTTAAAAGCGTTAACGTGGTTGATGAAGCTGTTGGCAGGGTCTGTGACAATAAACCACGTTGTAGGAATAAAAAAATCCTTCTCCTTCTTCGTCTCATAGCCATGCTTCTTCTTACGCAACGCAATCGGTACAGCATAAAAAAAATAAACAACAGAGCCAAATGTGCATCCATCGCGACTCACTACAAACTGGCGCGGAACATGACAGTGTTTAGATTACTTATGTCAACACTTTCTAAACAAGCAAGCAGTGAATTTGCAGTTTGACCGCAACAAGAATTCTCGCATTCCAACACTTGCTATAGTGACGTCATAAGCAAGCACGCTAGCATGAAATCTCTAGCGCTAATCTGACCGCAACATTAGGCGCACACGTGAAACAACGCGCAACAGAAGTCTTGAGGAAGTGCTGCCCCCAAGACCTAACCCAAGCTCTCCAAGTCCATCTTGTAATGTGCCAAAGTCATCCGCCACCCCTGGCACTAGTGAGACTCAAAAGCTACAAGCAGCACCAGTGCAGATGACCCCAGTTAAACAACCTGTACCTTCTGCACCCAGCAAGCAGGAAACTGCTCCACCA
Source organism: Blastomussa wellsi (assembly GCA_947652115.1). Lineage (NCBI taxonomy): Eukaryota > Metazoa > Cnidaria > Anthozoa > Scleractinia > Plerogyridae > Blastomussa > Blastomussa wellsi. The sequence goes on along the minus strand of OX393574.1, from coordinate 8,386,426 downwards.
GTGGTTACAACACGAAGTGGACGAGCTGTTAGACCGCCTGCACGCTTTGCGGACTAATAGCCACACAAGACTTTGCTAAGAGTAAATGGACGTGACAAAGCATTTTTTTATTTCTTTATTTTCAGTTTGAATAGGACTGTGACTTGAGATAGTTATTTTATTTCTTTTTTTTTGTAAGAAAGGGAGATGTAACGATGTAACGCTTTATCTATTTACTTCCGGTCCAAGTCTTACGTCAGTGTTGTCATGGTAACCCAACGGGGACCATGCTTCCCGGTTTTACGTATGTGTGTAAGTCTTGAGGATTGTCGATTAAACACAAAGGTTTATCTCCTTAACTTCATCTTGTTTTACTGCTACCCTTGTTCTACATTACGAACCAACGTTACAATAGGTCTGCATGATTTCCGTTGTTATTTGACGCTTTCGTGTAGAGTGACACCTCTACAATTTATCATTTGCTGTTACATGTAGTTTATTTTGGATCATATCTAATGTAAGATATTTACTGGTAGTAAAAATTTGCTTCGTGAGATTTAGCTTAAGTGCATTCTACATTGTGGAGCCGGGCCTGGCTGTTTGATTAAAACAAGCCAACGTCAGAGTTCTAAAGTAGTCAAAGTAGTAATATAACATAATTATAACTATTTTATTATAATTTTTATTATAATTTTATTATTATGTAACCTGCGACATGCAAATTACACCCTCCGGATTCAATCAGCTTAGAGAATATAAACAGAACAGCTGTACTGATAGTCTGTAGTGATCCTTGATTCAATCAGCTTAGAGAATATAAACAGAACAGCTGTACTGATAGTCTGTAGTGATCCTTGATTCAATCAGCTTAGAGAATATAAACAGAACAGCTGTACTGATAGTCTGTAGTGAGCCTAGATTCAATCAGTGTGGAGAAAATCACCAGAATAGCTGTACTGATAGTCTGTAGTGAGCCTTGATTCAATTAGCTTAAAGAATATAAACAGAACAGCTGTACTGATAGTCTGTAGTGAGCCTTGATTCAATCAGCTTAGAAAATATAAACAGAACAGCTGCACTGATAGCCTGTAGTGAGCCTTGATTCAATTAGCTTGGGGAATATAAACAGAACAGCTGCACTGATAGCCTGTAGTGAGCCTTGATTCAATTAGCTTAAAGAATATAAACAGAACAGCTGTACTGATAGTCTGTAGTGAGCCTTGATTCAATTAGCTTAAAGAATATAAACAGAACAGCTGCACTGATAGTCTGTAGTGAGCCTTGATTCAATTAGCTTAAAGAATATAAACAGAACAGCTGCACTGATAGCCTGTAGTGACCCTTGATTCAATTAGCCTGGGGAATATCACCAGAACAGCTGTACTGGTAGTCTGTAGTGCTCCTTGATTCCGTCCGTTTGGAGAACATAGACAGAACAGCTGAAACCACTTGCTAGCCATAGCAGCTTCATGTGTAGGACAATAAATTGATGTCATAGCTTCTATCAATCTTAAGACAAAACAACAGGTAGAAATGAGACATAAATGAAGAGTAAAATGTAACATTCACTATCTAAAGAGACAAACTTTAAAATCATGAAGTATAGTGTGGGTCTTGACAAAGTTTCGAGGCAGCGATTCATGCGAGCGAGATAACTCCTGTTTAGCCTTTATATTTAGATTTTGGGGTTTCTGGCGTGCATAGGTTGCAAGAAATGAAAGCCTTTCTTGGTAGCCTAGATAGCACTCTGGTTAGCCTACTGTTAGCCTGTTCCAGGCGTTCGGTTGGTGGGGAACGTCGCAAAGCAAAAAGGCGAGTGAAAAATTGCTCTCCCCATCCTCCGCAATATTTTTTCTCTCGCTGTTTTCCTCCGCGCCGCACCCCACTAATCGAACGCCTGGAACAGGCTAGCCTGCTGTTACCTTAGGGAGCCTGCGGCCTGTTTTTATACTGGGATTAGCAAGTATGGGCTCACATGCCTCATACGAGTCGCTGGCTTACATATTGTATGCACTCTATAGTGTGGTTTATTTCTAAACTGTAGTAACACAAGCAGCAGCAGCAGCAGCAACAGCAGCCGTTACCATTGGCAACCGAGCAGTAGCAGTAGCATTAGTAGCAGTGGAAGCAGTAGCAATAACAGCAGCAATAACAACAACAACAACAAAAGCAGCAGTAGAAGTGGCCGCCTAGCAACAGTAGCACTAGTCACCTAGCAGCAGTAGCAGCTTAAGCAGTGGCAGCCAAGCAGCAGCAGCAGCAGCAGCAGTAGCAATAGTAGCTGAGGCAATAATGTCAGGTATGAAGTCTAGTCTTTCCCATTAACGTAACTAATATATCTGCAAATGTAAAATAATAATTATAAATAGTATTATAATTGTGAAAGATTAATTAATCAACATGACATGAGCGTGGGACAAAGAAAAATTCTCGTTTTATTCCTGTCCCCGACAGGAATCAAACCCATGACTTCCCGAACACCGGGTGGGCGCTCTATCCACTGAGCCAAGAGAACTCATGGAGAGCTCCCGCATACTGCTAGGATCAGCAATGTCGCTATCATCATGAGTTGTGGAAATGAGAGTGATGGCAAATTCTTTGTCCCACGCTCGTGTCATGTAGATTAATTAATCTTTCAAATTAAATTTACCGAGCTAAAAATTAACCATCACACTCAATTCCACAATATTATAATTTTAACTAGTAGTTCTCAAGGAGAAGTTGAGTGCTGCCTCTCGAGCTTTAGCCTGGTGAGGTTAAGCAATAGTATGTGCATTTGTATTAAAAGATTTGAAACGTGAAAGATCGCTATAGTCAAAGGTTTTGTTAAGCCGTATACCATTTCCGGTTCCCGTTCTGGAATACAGGCTCTTGTGTCTAAACTTCTGTCTACTTCCAAAAGCTTGTTTACTTGGCTGTCGTTTGAAGTTCACGATAAATGTAACCTAGGTGATCAACCTAGATGAAGTTGAAGACATAATCAGGTATTGTCTAAATTAGGGTTTTGAATCAATATTTCTACTGGTGGTACTTACACGTCATGTTAATTAGCGCAGTTTGAGCTTTATGAAATTGTAGTATTGGTATTTATAATATATATAATATACTCATCGCGGCTCACCCCGACGGGATATTAAACTTAACCGGAAGTGAAACGTGTACCAGGTCACTTAGTCCATGATAGTGCGGAATGAAACATGTTTGACAAAGAAGGCACATTTCATTCGAGGTATGAATACATTTTTTTTTATTTTCGCTCAGAATCTTCTTTGCCTTCGAGTTTTGGGATGTCTTTGGCTGCTTGAGTCCTTGTTTTCGAGACGTTAGGGACCTTCAGATCGGAGTATGAGTACCACTTTCGAATTTTAATTCAGTTACTCGCCCAGAAGCCTCACTCTTTCCAGTTGCTAACCAGTTGAAAAGAAGACTGTCGATGCAAGATTGCTGTAAAAATTTAAAGCATATAGACACAAGAAGGTCTACTTCAATGTACCGAAACTTGTTCGTGTGTACACTTCCTTGTCGAACTGCCTATCTCAGCTTCCAAAATTTAACCTCATGGTTTCATCTTTATACGTGCTCTTTTGATTACTAAGATGATTGTAAAGGAACCGAGACCTTACTCAACCACACCAAAGGAAACAACAACAACTTTTATTACCAAATTAAAAAAGTTAGACTTAATTCACAACATAATATATTGGTATAAAAAAGGTAAAATTTACTCATAATAACTAAAAAGCTAATCGAGCTGAGTAAAACTAATTGCTATTTAAATATGGAAGGTAGGTTGACACTGAAGCTTGAGCAAAACAATTAATTAGTCAATAAAAATAGAAGACGAAAGGAGGGAAAATAAACAAATAGAAAAAAAAAATAAAAAATTAATAAATACCAGTTGAAAACTCATGAGCAGTAAGACTGTAAGATGTTAAGCTTTACTTTGTTTTTAAACATTTTAAGGGGGAGGTGTTTAATACTTTCACCAAGATGATTCCAAACTTTAACAGCTGAAACGCGAATGTTGAATTTACCATAGTTTGTTTTGATGGCATTGATGTAACAGGTTGATTTAGAAGCAAGCCTAGTATTGTATGAGTGTATGGATGCTACTGTTTGAAAAAAAATTTCAAAGGAAGATGGAAGAAGGTTATGGTAATAGTGATACATGAGGAGTGCATTGTGAAGTGTAACAACATCAGTTAATTTACACAGCACGAAAATGGAGATTTACGTAAAATTAAAGTTGACTTAAACCTTCTGAAAGTTGGTTAACCAACTTTACGCTATGAATTAAAGCTTGTTAAAGTTACTTAAATGTTTAAATGCATTTACTCAAGCTTTAATTATGAGTGTAAAGCTGACATAAAGGTCAGCTTTAAAAAACTGAAAGGGGGCGTAAAGGAGCTGAAAGGGGACGATTACGCCAGCTTTAAGTTGGCTTTACACCGCAGTAAAGTTATCTTTTCATGCTGTGTTAAGAATCTCTAATTCCTTAAAAAGAGGCTCAGAGTGTTCATCTGGTTTTGAGAAATTCATAATGCATATAGCTCTCTTTTGAAGAATCAGTAAAGGTTTAAGAGTACAACTATAAGTATTGCCCCAAATAGATAAACCATAGGTTAGGAAGGGGTAAATGAGTGAATAATACAATTGATGCAAAATGTTTCTGTTTGCATAGTATCTAATTTTAGACAGTACTCCAATACCTCTTCAGTGAAACTTTGTTGCTCAATTCATTCGTGTAGCTTATTCGGCTGATTCGCTACCCGGGTTTGGTGTCGTTTGAGCGATTTCTGACACAGTTATCCCAGGTGTTGCGGTCAAATAAAAAAAAATGTGTAGGCTTCAGCTTCAACAAGACTACACAGGTAAGATGTCAGACAACCTTAAAACTAAGATTCTAGAAGTTTTGTGATTTCGTCACCAAAATAACTAAAACAGTAATGTAGTAATGCAGTCAGAGTCGGAGATAGTCTTGTAGGGAAGAGAGAGGAGATGGAGAAACGGCTGAGAAAGTGTTTGAAATAACCGAGGTCAGCTATTGCTTTTGCAACGCGAATTGGTGTCTGTGCCGGATTGGCACAATGTTGTCGTATACCCAGGCTTATAAAATTGCAAGTTCGGTAATCGAACACAGTTTGGATTCGAATAATTTTTCTTTCGGTTACCGCGTTGTTTGATTGACTACCCCGGGTACCCCATCTTGGTGTCTCAGCTAAGGTTTTTGGAAAATGTTTGCTTATTCCCAGGGAACCGAAAATGAAAAAATTGTATTTATACTTCAAATTAAATTTGGTGCGTTCATTGTCTAACATGTTTTTTACCGCACCAGCTTGGACTGAGCCGCGGACCTGCAACTTCGTTTCACTTCTGGTTAAGTACCCTAATATCCGGTCAGGATGAGCCACGAAGAGTATATTACAAAGAAAAGAAGGCAGGTTTTGGATGTCGGTCTTTTTGCTTCAATTTTTTTGGCTGTTTCGGTGTTTCATTTTCCTGCTTCGGTGTTTCGTTTCTCTGTTTCGCTGTTTCGGCGTTTCGTTTCGGTGTTTCGCGGTTTAGTAATGCCCAAAAGAGATCGACAAATGTGATCACAGAGAACGAAAAAGCTGCAAAACTCACCTGAATAGGTCGATCGCTTTCGCTTGTTTCTTTGTGAAACACAAGAAGGAAAATGGAAGAACACACACACGCAAGTTTCATCGACTATAAGGAAACTGCTGATTGGCTGCTGGCTAGTATTTTGAAGGGCATTGCTGATAGGCTGTTTCTCGATCCGAACCATCGAACGTACCAAACTTCTCTTTGAACGTTCGTTATCCGCTGTGCGAGGTGAGTGCAGGCACAAAGTCGATTGGATCATACATACATACATTCGTGCGCACGGACACGCACACGCACCCACATACCCACACCCACACCCTCACCCCCAACCCCACCCCCCCACCCACACCGACACCCCCACAAATTGTGAAAAAATTAGGCAAAAACTATCTTAATATAGAATTATCAATTTGGACCAAAACAACTATATTAAAAATATGTGTAGTCTTGATTCTTATATGTGTATCAGAGAACTGCTCTATGCTGATGATTCGGCCCTTGTGGCCAACAATGCAGTTGATATGCAGCAGATTGTGGATCGTTTCTCCTCAGCGGCTGATTTGTTTGGTCTAAAGATCAACATATCTAAGACCGAGCTGCTTTATCAGCCTCCTCCATTGTCCATTGAACTACCAGGGACAATCACGGTTCATGAAGAACCACTGAAGACAACCGAGTCTTTCAATTACCTGGGAAGTACTGTTACAAACACCAACTCTGTAGACCTGGAAGTGGAAAGGAGGATCCATTCCACCACGAAGGCCTATGGTGCACTTCAGAAGAGACTCTGGAGCTGTCATGGCATCAGCACAAAAACCAAAGTGAAAGTTCACTCTGTTGCAGTCATCCCTTGCCTGCTCTATTCCATCGAGTGCACCACTCTCTATCGCAGGCACATCAAGGCTCTGACAAGACTCCAGCTTCGCCACCTACGCTCCATTCTTAACATCAAGTGGCAAGACCGTATCCCAGATGTTGAGGTACTGCACCGTGCTGACACAGTCAGTGTTGAAGCCCTAATTACCGTGTCACAGCGGGCATGTATGTCGGAGGCCAATAACAGGCTGCCAAAAGCTGTGTTTTACTCGGAACTACACCACGGTAAAAGGAGCCATGGTGGTCAAAAAATACGTTTCAAAGATGTTTTAAAGCGGCACTTGAAGAAAACAGGTATCTCGCATAATACCTGGGAAGACGAGGCAGCTCACAGAGTAAAATGGCAGGGTCTGCTGAGGAAGGCCATGTCAGCCGTTGAAGAGCAGCGTCAGCAAGAATATCAGCATGCACATGCCCGACGACACTCGGCAGCTACTTCAAGCAGTTTCCAATGCAACAACTGCCAGCGTTACTGCAGATCCCGAGCGGGTCTGATTCCCCACATGAGAGCCTGTTTAAGATAGGCCTCAACTCATTGCAGGACAGTCATCTTCAGCAACGAAGGACAGCCATTATTATTAAGACACCATGCAAGCTTCTTTCAGAAAGCTAATGTTTTTGATACAATTCCTATAACGACTTTGCTTTAAGAGGTTCTTAAAATTCTTTAGAGAGGGGGACTGTTTGAGAGAGGTTGGAGTTAGTTCCCATGCTAATGGACCTCTGTATCTTAAGGAATTTCTGCCAATGTATAGATTTTTGTACCAAGCAATGTTTACACCTAACAGAGTTATATGCCACACTAGGGGTGTGGTGGGGCTGTCCCAAACTTCATTTCTAGCTATTATCTATCATCTACAAATTTGAGTCTTAGCAACAAATCTATGGTTGACAATGGTGCACCAACTTGCACAATGCAAAGTTAGACTGAAGTAAAAGGTTCAGATCATAACAAAAAACTCATAAACCAATAACAAAGTTTATTGAAAATTATAAAGTTATGTACTAGGCAGATTTAAGTTTGGTTTTTCTGTTTGGCACATCCAGGTATAAGCTGTCTAATTCTACCTTCCAACTCCAACAAGAGGACACATGACCATACAATAAATTTATGTTAAAGTTAGTTCAGTCTACCATGACTGTTCCAGACAGTACATCATTGACATCACCTACAGTTAGTAAAATTTATGCATTGGACCCTCCATCTGTTTTCTCTTTAAGGAAACCTTTAAGAATAAGGCAGTATATAAATTTTACCAACTGCTTTCTTCCTACCGAGCCTCGTGTTCACACGCTACCACGAAGTCGGGGTGACAAAGATAAGATCACACCAATTCAGAGACTCTCGTCTTTGCAAAAAGATCTTGGGTTAAGACGCCAACGACCCCTATCTTTCGACCATGCTCAGAGAAATGCCTTGCGGGAAGGAAAGGGTGGTGCACTACGACAACGACTACCAAGAGGCTGCAGCACCAGTGCTAATATGTAGGCTCAAAGAAGGAAAATGGTTCGGATTTGCCAAAGTCGATATAGAGATTCCGGAGCCTTTGCGGCCAAAGTTCGAGGAAATGTGCCCGTTCTTCTTTAACAAAAAGGTGCCGATCGAAGTTGTCCCGAAGCATATGCTCGATTACTTGCTACGTACAGGCAGAACGCGCGGAGACGGGAAAAAACTCGTGGGTGCACTGTCCGCAGAGAGACTGTTGGTGAACGACCCTCTGCTGTGTTGGCACGTTGACCGCGGGGCGGTTGTCACAAAGGTTTACAGAACAATCGACTACCAACCGGCCAAGATCTCTCCCTGGTTCGTGGAGCAGGTGACTGAGGCGCGACGGACAGGAAAAAGCAAGGCACTGCTGGCCGAGGTGTTCAAGCTGCTGGGGAACAGCAGCTTTGGAAGGTAGCAAGGACATGGCAACTAACAGAGGTTTCAGGATGCTGGGTGGATGGATGGTCACGTGTGAGCAGCAGAAACTGGGGCTGAGCGCTTATTACGACAAAAGATGGGTGCTGCCGGACAGGATACACACTGAACCAATCGAATTTCACATTACGTTCGGGTCAGACAGAGGAAGAGTGGTGTTTGGAGGGACAACCAGTAGTTCTTCACGCACAAAGCCTCGCTGGTACCTTGGCGGCCTCGGAAAATTTTTTGATAGCGGCAATGCCTTTCCAATACCCCCCAGGGCCATAGTGTATATTTTCGAGTTTTGCGTCCATCGCGCTATATAAGTAAGGAGTTAAAAAGTTTAAAGGAACCGAAGGCTGCGTAGCCCAGAGCGAGCGCCCCGGCGCCCACGAACACGAGTTCACCATTTCTCTGCTGCTCGTTTGGCTGATAGAAATCAGAGAACTTGGGCTCTTTGGGAGGTATCATTCGTTCTTCAGGATGTGCCTGGTTTTAGAGTCTGAAGGCGTAGTCAGTGTTGGTGAGGTTCTGCTTGGCCTCCTCCTTTATTTGCACGTTTGAAGCAATCCAGTCAAGAAGTTTGGTGCGGTCACGTGTGCATTTTGCGTACGCAGCTTGATATGCCTCGAGAGCTTTATGATGGCGCACTTTTTCTTCTTGCGCTGCTTTGTCACCGCTCCCAAAAGCCATCGCGAGATAATTACCGCCGAGGAAAGCCGCTGCGTTCAACACAGCCCTGCCAACCATTATCGCGATACTTGCCACGCTTCGTGTTTATATATTATCAGAGGTATTTTCAAATACAGAATTTTAGGCATCGGTGGGAAGGATTTTCTGGTCCTCAAGATACTGTTTGAGGGCAACGCTCCCCGTCATTACAGCTGTGAACATTGTGCATTTTGATAGAATTAGAAGGATCACCTGTAAAACTTTTCTTGAACGTTTTTTTGGCAACGCAGTCTATGCCAGCAGTGAGGCCGGTAAGGGTGGCGGTATCCATGACTGTTTTCACGAGCTTGTTGTCGGACATGTTGGTTATAGAGAAGAGAAAAAAATATTTAATTGAAATTATTCCTCGCATTTTTCCTCAAATACTTCTTTGAAATGATCAGGATTTTTGGCTATCCAAAAGATAGTTTTAAGGCAATTGTACGTGAATGTCCCCCAAAAACTAAGCCAAATGCCTGAAACGGCTGCGATGCTTATCGTTAACTGATGGAAGTCTGGGGCTTTCCACATTTTGTTATACAACATCATATTCAAATGGATTTTATCCTACCTCTGGCTAAATCATCCATGGAACGAATGCCTTTTTTGGGCTGCTGTATTCTTGGTGGCTGCGGAGATGCTTGCATCCTCACCTGTGGCGTGGCTTCCGGTGCAGGTGCAAAGCAAATATTGAATAATGCAAAGTAGTTATTCAATAGTTGGTGAGGAATGCTCAGTAATTTCTTCTGATTTTGCTTGGTGCTTACTTTTCAAATGCTCATTGAAATCAATGTGTTTTGTGGTGATCAGCGCCGCGTTGGCCACAGCAAGAAAACGGCCGCACTTTAAAGCAATGTTGCCGGCCAGGTTGGAGAGCTCTTTGTTGATGATGTAGTCGTTTCTGAGTTCTTTTTGATAAGCATCGATGTCTTTGACGTCAACGGCCATTCCGACCGCTTTGGTCACAAGAAAAATGAAGCTGTCGATGAAGCCCACGTATGTCTCGTGCCATTTGGTGTATTTCTCAACATCTTTGTCGCTCAGGCGCTTCACCTGCTCGTGTGTTAACTGCACCCCGATGGCCTCTTTGGCTTTTCCTGTCGACACCAGCAGGGCCAACTGCTCACGAAGAGCAGGAATATCAGGTCCGGGGGCCATTAAGCCTGGCACAACACCACCAGCTGGCCCGCTCGACGGCTCGGTTTCCAGCATGCTTATAACTTCTGCGATCGCAAGCTCTTCTTCAGCCATTGTGTATAATAATTTTACAACTTCCGTTTTTTTAATTAAAAAAAACGCAACCCTGTAGGAGTGCTGAAGCGAGAACACGAGATAAGCAAACTTTGGCTCTTTCAGCTTTGAAATCAGACCTTTGTGCACATCCTGGGAGAGTTCGCCGTTGCAATCATCAAAGATGGCTTTCATGGTCTTGGCCGCGGGGGTGTAAAAGAGAATGATTGCCGCCACGTTTTCCCGGAAGGAGGCTGTTATGCTGGTCATCTTCTGTGTCGGCACCCAAACGCTGATGCCGATTATCGAGCAGAAAAGGCAAGATTTACCAGCTGGCCTGTGCGCCCTTTCACATCTTTCGAGGCTGCACAGTCATCAAGGATTATGAGCGTGTTGGTGCCCTCGAGAAATAAGCTCACGAGCTTCAACAAAATTTCCACCTCGTGTTGCATGCATATTATCACAAAACATTTGTGTATCATCTTCACCAATTCGGTGGTAGGTTTTATTGTGCACGAAAGTCGGGCAGATGAGCACAATGTAGTTGAACTTGCCATGAAAAGTGCCATAGATCTGGTCCACCACAACCCTTGATTTGCCTGAATTTGTCAGACCAACAATGAGAGCGTTGAACAGGATGTTGCTCGGGTTCATTTCTATTTAAGTATTGCACAGATTCTAATTGCTGCCCCAATATGTTCATCTGCGAGTCACTGATAACAAAGATGTGGCAGTTCACATTGCCTGATTCACTGGCGTTCCTCTCGATCTCAAGCTGGACCCCGTCTTTGGTGTTCACAAGGCACGTGCCACTGCCGTGCATCGACTGATCTGCCATTGAGCGCAAATCGATAAAAAGCCGGAACTTGTCATCGGTGTAGAACTTCGTCAGATTCATGTGCGGTGTTTTTGTCTTGAGAAAGAAGCGGGTGGCTTCCTCCCAAATGTCCTTGCCTTCGATGCCGTTGTCATACAGCATGTTGGGTGAGCCGTTCACCGTGATGCTGACTTTCGTCAGGTCAGGGTTGAGGTACTTTTCTGAATCCCTGGTGCCAGAGACATATGCCTCAACAAAGAAGAGAAGGTTGCCTTTGAGGGACCTTCTCTGGGGGTTTACTCTGAGGTTAATCCTTGTTTCCGTGCCTTTTGCGAAGGTGACCACCTCAGCCCGCATCACATGATCGTACATGCATTCCTTGTCAGCGGAATAAAAACTGTGTGCGTTGTCCACCAGAGTCTTGCTTCTGATCATTTCGTTCTCGAGCTGGATGTTAGTCAGCGTGTATTTCAGTTTTGTTGGGTCAGAGCCTTTGACAACCTGTGAGGCTGGCGCAAGTGTCAACTCAAACACAAGGTCGTTGTAAAGAGCTTGGGCGTAAAAGACTCCGTGGTCGGTCAGAATCTGGTGGTCCAGTCTGATTCGGTATTTCATTCAGAAAACATTGTTCAGCACTTTTTCCGTGGCAATACCCGCGGTTTTCGCTCATAGTGGCAAACAATATGAAATGCAAGCAATGCAGCACAAACAGAGTGGGATGCCTGACACTTCTTACACCGAGGAAACTCCTTTGGTGGGCAGCAGTGCGCAATCAATAAGAGAAAGTGTGGAATAGTCTCAAGGGAATATTTCCAGAAAGCTCAGCAACAAATCTGGAAGCCTCTTAAAGCCTAAAGGGCAAATTACAAGTAAAAATGGCTGGAGCTGGCAAAAAAATATATGCCCTTTTCACCAAAGAAAGGTCAACAGGAAAAGAAAGGCTAAATCCAAATCTTACAAAAGAAATCAAAGACCAACTTGGGCTCAAGACAATGAGAGCATAAGAGAACAACATCAGAGATTGAGAGAGACCGAAGAACAATTAAGAGATGCTGAAAAAATTGCCGCAGAAAAGGAAAAAGCTACTCAAGAGGTTCAAAATCTGAGAAACAGAATTGAGTAAACTCAAGCAAGGATTGATGGGTTACAAGATGAACATGGTTTGAATGTTGAAGGCGAGGCAGAACTGCGGAGACAGCAGCAACTAATAAAAAATCTTAAAACAGATTTTGAAAATGCAAAAAAAGAGGTGGCACCTCTTGAAAAAACAAGCAAACAGTAAAGCCAAAGAACAAACCCGGATCGACCAACTCAGGGCAAGACTTGCAGCCAAAGAGAGCGAAAGAAACACCATGTAAAAAAGGCTCAACGAAACTAGAACATTGGATGAACTGCGTTGGCAAGAATCCGACCTTCAATGACAAAATGAGGAAGATCAGAAAATCATCAATGATGAGAACGGCTCACCCTCCGACAAAGAAGCCGCGGAAGGGAGAGTTGCGGAAAGAACCAAGGAGCTCACGCGTTTGCAAACGCAGATTGAGGAAAGAGAAAGAGCTTTTCCACTTCGTGAGAGGGTCAAAGAGATCTTCAAAAAATATGGCGTGACAGTTACAGCCATCTTTCTTGCTGCTGGTGCCACGATTGGTGCTGTTATTGGCGCCATTACCAACTCTTTCAAGGCCACCGGCAAAGCGTTGGGAAAAGGTCCGAAAGATCTTGGCTCGAAGGTTGCAACTGCTCTGCCAGGTCTCATTGGGTCGATTGTGAGTTTCCTCTTCAAAGCTGCTGGTCAGGCCATTGGTTTTCTCGTTGAGCACACCTGGCTGCTGATTTTGGCTGTTGTGGGCTTTCTGGTCGAGACCTATATCAAGAAGCAGTGTTAACGAAATGACAAGAATGCCAAACCCGCAACTGCAACCGTGCCAACAGCGGCAGCTATTTTGTTCACATCATGTGACTCACTGCCGGAGCCAACTGTTGGCGTTGGTTCAGATTCCATTTGCTCCGTTGGAGTTTGCTCTTCTGCAGCTGTTTGGATCACAGGCGCTGGCTGTTTTTTCGCTGCCTTGTGTATTGGATTTGAAGGGTGACTGTTTGGCGGGTTAATTTTCGATTTCCCGCCATCCATTAGCTGAAGCACTGATTTTTTTGTGCTTTTGTTTACCCCGTCTTTGACCCCCAGCTTGATACCTGGCGTCGCTTGTTGTAGCCAACCGTGCTCTCTGTGTTAATTACCATCTGCGCAGGCATCAGCCAGACCCCGGGCACACAGCAAGGTTGAGCCTCACCTTTGCCTCGTCTATGGCAAGTTGGTATCTTTAAACTTATCGCGTCTTCCACCAAGACAAGGAACTCACTTTGCGCCTCCTTTGCGCCCCCCCCCCCCCCCCATTGCCCAGGATGCTGCTTCTAGCTTTAACTTGCGCGCCCAGGATACAGTAAACGAACGCCTCTATCGACTGGTTTATTCGCGACAAATCCGCCTGGGTCAAACCTGAAGCATACTGAAATTCCCTTTTCTGACGCCTTCGGGTCCTCTTCGTCAAATTTTGCTTTTGCAGATGGATAGGGCACGTCCCGTATGAAAGGGTTGTGACAATAAATGTAAACGCTTCAATTTCGTGGTTTGCACCGTACGTGAAGCGGAAATCAGTTGACAAGTCAACACAGAACTCTGCGCACAATCTTTTGTAAAAAGCTGCGTCGTAATGGTTGTTAATCTGACTGAATGTTGGGTCGCTCGGCAATGCGCTGAAGCTTTGGATGCCTCCAAGCTGATACAAGACGCGCCGAACCGTGAAGTACATGTGGAAGATGTAAAAAGCACGCACCTGCGGCAGGAGATTCAGCGTTGTATGATATTTGTCAAATACTTCACGAGAGATTCTGCCAGCTGTCGTCGCGCACCACACTGTAAAGTTCAGCTGCTGAAAAGTTCAGCTGTCATGAAATTCAACTGCTGGAACCGGCAGCGAACTTTTTACTGCACTGGGCGATAACTGGTAAGGGAAGCCACCAACGTCATCCAAACCCAGCGCGCTTTTCATGTCTATACTCCAATATTTGCTGTCTGAACCGAAGACGATTTGCAGACTGCCTTCACCCTCTTTGTAAAATATTTCAGCTGTTGCTGTGTGGTGCAACGTAAAAGTCGTCTGTGCTACAAATGTGCTTTTGTTGCCCTTGGAAACCTTGCAGAAAAAGCTGCCCACGCCTTGTCTTGTGTAGCATTCGCGATTTTTATTGCCTCTGGGTTTTGAATCCATTTTGTGAGGTTGGCAGACCCCTTACCTTAGATTTGATTTTGCGCTCTTTTTTGAGATAGCCAAACGCAACAGAATATGATTGTGTATGTGCGGTTTTAAAAATGTTCATCTTTTATTACTACCCATTATTGTTTAATTAGAAATTTATGTGCAACAAAAATAAAATGGTTGTGCTTACTATTGTAACAACAGAAAACGGTCACACTGTTTACTTTGACAAGCCAATTCTGAAACCGAGTTATATCTGGCTGTTAAGTTGTTCGCTTTATAACTCGTGGCACAACTTTAGAGAAACGGGGAAAGTGGAAAGGGGAAAGTGTTTTATGAAAAGAAAGGGCAGAATGGACAAGACGAAAATCTTTTGCTACCTGGCAACTATGATCTTGAAAGTATCCAAAACTTTTTCAACAAAGGTTTCGGTGAAAAAATTATTTTCTGCAACGAAGGGTACATTCGGGAGAACAGTAATCATTGCCCCAAACAAACACAAAATTGGCACAGAATTTGGTTTGAGTGACAGTTTTTCTTGATAAAAACAGCAATAATCTTGTTTACTTGGAAATTGTTCTCGATGGTGCAAAAACAGAGAACTTTTATTTTATCCACTGTGATTTAGTGGACAGAGATCAGAACCTTTTCAACGGCAAGCACTCAAGCGTTCTTGCAAGCTTTGACATTAAAGGAAAGCCTTACGAAAAAGTTTTATATCAGAGCGTGGAGCAACATGTTCTGAGGGACACAAATACAGGCAAAGAAGTGTCAAGTTTGAACATCTTGGTAAAAAATGAAAACGGCGAACTGTTTGACTTTCATGGGTACCCAACACCCATTATATTTTAGAGATAAATTAAAATGTTATAATATACCATGTCTTTAGTGAATGTCTTGCCAAGTGCACCGCCTGATAATATTTATCCAGAGCTACCAATCTCAAGAACCCCAGAAAATTTCCGGCTAACTGAGATCAGCAAAATTGAAAAAGAAATATAATTTGGTTTTATCAACTGGGTTGATAATGTCAATTGGCCACCGTAAAGAGATTCAAGTGCTGACGTTTCGAGCGTTAGCCCTTCGTCGGAGCGAATCCGTGAAAAAGAAATAGCCGATGAGGCAGAACATTACAGGCTTGTGTTGAAAAATATAAAAAAGCTCGGAAAGTGATTCACTATTCCGTGGTCTGTGACGCTGTGACAGCCGCTCTGTCTTCCAGGGCCGTTGCAACTTCACTCACTGGTATCGGAATTGTGGCCAGAGGGCCTATAGCAGGAATAGCAGCCGTTTATGCTTCCACACAGGCCTGTCAGTTATTAACAAGAAGTTTGAAAGGAAAGTTAATAAACACACGAAAATTCAAGCTCTGGCACTTGCAAAGCATGACTCAATAAAAAGCTCTGTCTCTCAAGCTCTTGATGATAACAATGTTTCCAATTCAGAATTCAAACAAATAACACGTAAAATGCAGAAATATCGCGAAATCAAAGAGACTTTGTGCTCAAACTTACACCAGCTGGATCTTGAAAAGATAAAAAACCAGATTCGGCAAGATTTTCTAAAAAAACTGGCAGCGTCAAGCACAAATTTGAACTAAACTTTGAGAGAAAAAAACACAAAAATAACTCTGAGTGTTATAAAAATTAGATAATGCAGGTGCTCAGAAATCCCCCCGGGATTTCAAACCTCACCCAGGGGTAAAATGGGCCGACAGCCGCCTTGTCAGCGGTGGGAAAGTCCTGGCCGGGGCCAGGCAACGAACAGCCAACTGAGCACCCCCCGACAAGGGTTTTGTCCCTTTACGTGGCCTGTCACGCAATGCCACGCGTGACACAAACCGTCACACAACGCAAAGCGTGACGCGTTCATCTTTTTTTATTACACTCGTGGTAATAGTGGATGAAGTGTTTGTATGATGTGAGGAAATAATTGCTTTAATAACAAGTATGCAACGCTTGGTTGCTAAAACTTTTTGGTTACAATGACAGGTGGTTGTCGAAAATTGGTTGTTGATTACCCCTCCACCTTCCTTAGTAGTAAGCCGGGATTCGACAAATACACACCTTATCTTCAGACATTTATTTTCCTTTTAAACACCCCCCCCCCCCCAAATACGAAGTGGGTAAAGCGAACTTCGTATTTTGGTGGGGTTTAAAAAGGAAAATAAATGTCTGAAGATAAGGTCTTATTTTTCGAATCCCGGCTTTACTACTTTTTCAAATTCCTTTGTGGTGATCAGTATTGAATTGTGTCACCATTAGAGATCTCAAGATTGATATATTTATTTCCAAAAATAGATTATTGAAGAGAATTTTCCCTATGTTTGAGAAGAAGAATGCTGCTTGAGCTGGGAACATTAATTTTAAGGATAAGGTCCCTGCATGACATTCACGGCTGTGAAAAAGATTACTGAAATATACTTTTGACATACAGTGTAGAGAGTAAGAATAAAAACCTTTCCAATAATTAAACATGAAAGCAATTATTGAGACGTTTTCATGAAAACAGGTAGTGGAACCATATTACAGAGAGCAAGTGAATGGACAGTTTGAAGAATGTGAATTCAAAACGAATTATAATGTGAGCTAGTCATTTACTTTTGGAATCATTTTATGTTTGTGACACTTATCTTTTGTATCGCTTTAATTTCACAATTATTTGACACTAACGAAATTCATCAAATTAACATGTCCGGAAAATTTCATATAATAAAAATTTCATGCAATAAAATGTCATATACATGTAATTAAAATGGTAATCATCTGGACTAGCAGGGCAAAGTAAAAATACAATTTCCTAATTGCTCAATGCTACAGAAACCAGGATAAGATGTGGTGGTTTCAACATTTAAAATTCATCCTAAAACAACCGACATCACTACGAGGCTCTGGGGAATAAACCGCACAAACTCTATAGTTTATTTCCCAGAGTCTTGTGCTGAGATCTATTGTTTTAGGCTGAATTTTTAAACTTTTTGTAATGAATTGAAACATACATTATTAGTGTGCCTTTATGGACGGTTGCTCGTTTATCCTACTGTATAAAATTATCGATGCTTAACAGGCCTTTAGATAGAGGAGTTATTTCTCTTTTTATATCTACAGGTGACTATTAAGTACTGCTGTATCTTCATTAGTTTAAAAATGGACTTGGCTGCTGTTAGCACTGGTGTACAGTACATAGCATCATGGTGGGATAGTGCAGACAGGAAGTGAGCATTTGATGCGAATTTGACACTATTTGCGGATTGGCTGATGCTAAAACATTTGCAACCAATCTAGAATTTTGATGTGTAATTTGCACTGGTGTTACACTTTTTGCACTGGTGTTACACTTGAACTCTACTGCTCTCAGCCAATCAGAATTGAGTAATTTTTTCATGTATATTATTATACAAAAAATAAGTTGCTCTGAGTATCTGAGCATGTTCCTGCGGTCAGTGTAAATAAGTAAATGGAAAAGACACCCGGGTAAACATCAAAAAAGCAAACAAAGAGGCCAATATTACAGTGTATGTAGCAAGGTCCATGTGCAAATAGTTTTGGCTCGCCCTCATAAATTACATACAACTGCAATGCTTCTTATCTATGTGTATAATCTGGTTAGTTGGGTGAATACAAGTAACTATTGCTCATACTTTAATTATCAGGTTATGTGCAAAATAGTGAACACTTGTCAAAGAATTTTGCTGGGCTTTTTACTCCTATCTGTTTATTAACTATGGTACCATATATTAATGGTTATAGTTTTTGGTTAATGGTTTTAGATGTATTTTACAGCAAGAGCATGTTAAGTCTTATTAGTTCAATAAAATGCCTTGGTAAATCTTCACTCTGTTGGTATGTTGAGTCCTATCACATTCCTTTGGTTTGGTTTTAAATGAATGTTTTTCTATTTAGAATAAAAGAGAGCAATTTTAATTGCTCATCTGTTAATTATTAACACGGACATATAAGTAAGTAACATTTTTTGTAGCCAAGTTACAGTTGAGAGATTTTTATGTCTGAAGTTGTGTGCAATGCAAAAGCTTACTTTTTCAAATGTAGTAATCCCCTGTCCATTTTAATCTCTTTTCCTGACAGTCATTTAAGGTGGTTCTTTCCATTACAAACTAACCCAATGGTGTGACTAAGGGTGCATTCCTTTGGAGTGATCCGAGATCTCTCATCATGGTGCATCAAAGATGCCGACGAATCCAGTCTGAGCATGGATTCACCAGTGCCTTTGATGCACCATGATCCGAGTGATCTCGGATCACTGATACTGATCCTAACTGTGATTAAATGCCAGTTATATTGTCATGACAGAAGTGTCATACTGTAAGGAGCCTACTTAAATTATTGATATTTTTTGGATGAGATAATAATTATAATAATTGTTTTATCGGTTTCACTTGTAATAATAATAATAATAATAATAATAATAATAATAATAGTAATAATAATGATAATGATAATAATAAACAAACCAAAACTGCAATCTAAGTGTTATAAGACAATATTGTTTCTTTTAAGCGTACAAGTTGTTTGACAGTAATTAAAATTAGTGTAAAATATAACACAGGTGACCCAAATCGTGTATTAGCTATAACACAATATATTGTTATTTACCTGTGTTCCTGTGTATTCTTGAGTCATATTGGAAGCGATTTGAATCAGAGAAAAGACAGTTTATTTTGTCTGCCACTTTGTGAATA
The DNA here is from genome assembly GCA_947652115.1 of Blastomussa wellsi. Classification (NCBI taxonomy): domain Eukaryota; kingdom Metazoa; phylum Cnidaria; class Anthozoa; order Scleractinia; family Plerogyridae; genus Blastomussa; species Blastomussa wellsi. The sequence goes on along the minus strand of OX393574.1, from coordinate 8,367,344 downwards.
AGACACACTGATTACATGTGTACATCTCAAGTGTCCATTATCACGTTTCCATTATCACAATATTATCATCGGTAATTCAGAATCAAAATGAACAAATATATTAGCAGATTTATTAGTACTCGTTTCAGTATGTATGTGTGGGGGTTTTGAGTTTTGGGACCTTTGATCTTTGGTCTTCGTTTTCATGATAAGGGTCTTTGTTTCCGATACTACAATGTAGTTTGAAGTAAATGAAGGTGTTGGTGAATGTTAAGCTTGGTAAATTTAATGTGAAAGATTAATTTATCAACATGACACGAGCATGGGACAAAGAAAAATTATGCGACCCCAACAGGAATCGAACACATGACCTCCCGAACACCGGGCGTGTACTCTATCCACTGAGCTACGAGAACTCATGGAGAGCGAGGTCATCTTACTGAGTTCTTATGTGACATGCATCCCACATACTGCTAGTTCCAGGAATGTCGATATCATCAAGAATTCTCATAAATGAAGGTGATGATGAATTTTAAGCTCGGTAAATTTAATGTGAAAGATTTATTTATCAACATGACATGAGCATGGGACAAAGAAAAATTCTGAGTCCCCGACAGGAATTGAACCGAGCTTAAAATTTGTCCCATGCTCGTGTCATGTTGATAAATTAATCATTCACATTAGTTTGAAGTAGTTCAATCAACAGGCACTTGCTACATGCCTAACCTGGCTGCCAGCCCTATTAAACTGACCTGACCTGGTTGCTGCCCTTTTAACCTGACCTGACCTGGCTGCCTGCCCTATTAAACTGACCTGACCTGGCTACCTCAGCCCTTTTAAACTGACCTGACCTGGCTGCCTCAGCCCTATTAAACTGCCCTGACCGGGCTGCCTCAGCCCTTTTAAACTGACCTGACCTGGCTGCCCCAGCCCTTTTAAACTGACCTGACCTGGCTGCCTCAGCCCTTTTAAACTGACCTGACCTGGCTGCCTCATCCCTATTAAACTGACCTGACCTGGCTGCCTCAGCCCTTTTAAACTGACCTGACCTGGCTGCCTCAGCCCTTTTAAACTGACCTGACCTGGCTGCCTCGGCCCTACTAAACTGACCTGACCTGGTTGCTGCCCTTTTAACCTGACCTGACCTGGCTGCCTGCCCTATTAAACTGACCTGACCTGGCTACCTCAGCCCTTTTAAACTGACCTGACCTGGCTGCCTCAGCCCTATTAAACTGCCCTGACCGGGCTGCCTCAGCCCTTTTAAACTGACCTGACCTGGCTGCCCCAGCCCTTTTAAACTGACCTGACCTGGCTGCCTCAGCCCTTTTAAACTGACCTGACCTGGCTGCCTCAGCCCTATTAAACTGACCTGACCTGGCTGCCTGCCCTATTAAACTGATCTGACCTGGCTGCCTCAGCCCTTTTAAACTGACCTGACCTGGCTGCCTCAGCCCTTTTAAACTGACCTGAGCTGGCTGCCTGCCCTATTCAACTGACCAGACCTGGCTGCCTCAGCCCTTTTAAACTGACCTGACCTGGCTGTCTGCCCTATTAAACTGACATGACCTGACCTGCCTCAGCCCTATTAAACTGACCTGGCCTGGCTAACTTAGCCCTATTAAGCTGACCTGACCTGGCTGCTTCAGCCCTATTAAACTGACCTGACCTGGCTGCCTCAGCCCTTTTAAACTGACCTGACCTGGCTGCCTCGGCCCTATTAAACTGACCTGACCTGGCTGCCTCAGCCCTTTTAAACTGACCTGACCTGGCTGCCTCAGCCCTTTTAAACTGACCTGACCTGGCTGTCTCAGCCCTATTAAACTGACCTGAACAGGCTGCCTCGGCCCTATTAAACTCACCTGACCTGGCTGTCTCAGCCCTATTAAACTGACCTGAACAGGCTGCCTCGGCCCTATTAAACTGACCTGACCTGGCTGCCTCGGCCCTATTAAACTGACCTGACCTGGCTGCCTCAGCCCTATTAAACTGACCTGACCTGGCTGCCTCAGCCCTATTAAACTGACCTAACCTGGCTGCCTCGGCCCTATTAAACTGACCTGACCTGGCTGCCTCAGCCCTTTTAAACTGACCTGACCTGGCTGTCTCAGCCCTTTTAAACTGACCTGACCTGGCTGTCTCAGCCCTTTTAAACTGACCTGAGCAGGCTGTTTCAGCCCTTTTAAACTGACCTGGCTGGCTGCCTGCCATTTTTTAAATGACCTGGGTGACTGCCCTTTTCAACTCTTTAGTTATTTCAGGTAGCCAGGCCCCTAATTTAAGGGGAAATTAAGCTTGTTTACAGCTTGCTGTTGTTGCAGGTCACTCTGGTAGACGACAGGATGTGTTTTCAAAACTCAGAGGATTTGGTGCAGGAAAAGAGCAGATGTTCGACAGATTCAACCTCCTCCTGGGAGAAAGCACAGTTTGATGATTCTACTATACCGAAATGAAAAATTTATCACTTGTAAAAACAATATGATTTAATATTTTGCACTGAAATTCTTTGATTTTTGATTCAACAGTGGTCTGAAACGGCAATAAATAAACCTTTCTCCAGTTTGGGTACTTGGTCGTTAATTAAATTTCTACTTTGTTAAGAATGTCTGGTAGATTTGTTTAGAAGAGACATCAAGAACAGGAACGTTTTTATCCTCTAAGGTAATTTCTGGGGTAATAGGAAGTGGATCCACTGCCAATAGAAAAGTAGAGTTTTTAATTACGCTGTTACTGGGAAACCACACGTGATTACGCTTTACACTGAACTAACATCCTTAATTAAATTGACGAATGAGTCTGTCACTGTCTATGTAATCAGAGCAGAGACGGTGGCAACAGCCTTGAAAAATGTGGGAGAATCTGTAAATGACAGTCTTCTTACAGCAATGGTACTCAAAGGATTACCAGAAAGTTACAAACCGTTTGTTGTGGTTGTCACACAGAGCAAGAAGCAACAAACATTTAGCGAATTCAAAGCTGGCTGGTAGCCAGAATGACTCTATTTTGAAAGCAGAAGACAACTTGCAAGGGACAAAACCCCCAGTGAAAGAAAAAGGAAATGTGACCTGCTTCAACTGTAACCAAGAAGGTCATATAGCTCGTTTCTGTCCCAACAAGCCCAAAGGAGGGAAATGGTGCAATACGTGCCGCTCAAGGTCACACAGAGATGAAGCATGTCGTCATAACAGAAAGAAAGGTGACAAGGTTAATCAAGAATCCGAGACAACAGACAAGGACTCTGAACACTCATTTTGTTTTACTTCTGGGAAATTTGAGGCACTTCTCAGGAGGAATCGCATAAGGCATAATACCTCTGCCCCCTACTCACCACACCAGAACGGCACAGCTGAGCGCCACTGGAGGACCCTATTTGAAATAGGGAGATGCCTACTTATACAGGCCAGTTTGGCAAAGGAGTTCTGGCCATATGCTGTTATGGCAGCAGCGTACACACGCAATAGGTGCTATAACAATCACTTAGAGCAAACACCTTACTTTGCCCTCACAGGTCAGAGACCTAACTTGTCTAACATGAGAGTTTTTGGGTCTGAGTGTTACTCCTACAGGCTTACCTTGTGTATTTCCCAGAAACCGTGGTGATGAAGCACAGGGTGGTAAAATTTCCTCCGAAGAGTGTTAACGAAAAACAGACTCAAAAAGAAAGTCTGTTATGTGATGATGAGGATTCCATGTTGTTATGCCGCAACACTAACCATGACATGTCTAGTGCATCTGAGAAAGTCTCAGGTTAATAGGCTGAGAACACTAATCCTGATATGTGTAGTACATCTGATGTTAACAGATCAGAGAAAGTCTCAGGTGAGCAGGCTGAGAAATTTGTTACGGAAGACAAAACTGATGGGAGCCCTCAATCTGTGACTGAAGGTGCAAGGTACCCCACAAGGGAGAGGAGACGCCCTGCATACCTTGATGACTATGACTGTTACTGATCTGAATGAGGTTATTGCAGAGGGTGACCAGGTATTATCTAGTGCTGATTATTGTAATAAGGTGTCAGCCTTCCCTCAAACATACCAAGAAGCAATTGAATATCTTGAGTCAGAAAATCGGAAGGCAGCAATGAGAGAAGAGATGATACATTTGTTCTAACCACTCTACCAGAGGGTAGAAATTTAGTGGGGGCTGTTGGGTGTACACTATCAAAGAAAGTTCATATATATGTAAACACCTGGTTCTGTGACAATTTTATGTTTGGTTAACAAACAATGGTGGCAGGCGTTTTCCAACCAAACTCGGCAGCCTCGTTTGGTTGGAAAACGCCTGCCACCATTGTTTGTTAACCAAGAATTATACTTGTCAACAGAACCAGGTGTTTACATATATATGAGGTAAGCAAAAACAAGTATAACAAAAGAGCAAACACATTGGCGTGCCCAGCAAGCGAGCGCCACGGCACATTTATTTTTACTTTTTCTGTGGGAGAAATAAACTCTTATTTATTCCGCAGCTTGCACATTTAGCTTGCATCATTCTTCTCCCGTTTTTCGTGCGAATTTTTTTTTCAGTGCCTTTTTTATTTGGAGTAAATTTACGCTCTTTGACGCAGTATATCTCAGGCATTGCTATTTATAAAGAAAAAAATATTTAATTGCGAATTCGGATACGATAAATTTGTAGTTTTGAAACAGATTTGATCCCTGCGTGACCAATTCTCGGAAAACCGGAAGTCTTTACCAGGCTCAACGAGTACAAACGCCGGGGCTCTGGGACTAAAAAAACATGGCCGTCGATGTTATTATTTTGTATTTTGGCCAAGAAAAAGGAAACTTGAGCAAAATTCGATAAAATTTTACGCTCAGCAGACTCGAACTAAGTGTCTTTTGCCACACAGAAGCTGCTGTCTCAATGCAAAGTCTTGAAGTCGGGAAATTTAAACAAAATCTGTTCGATCAATCGAACGCACTGTTATTGCGACTCGATTTTATTCTTTTTTTCCCCTTTCTGCTTCACGCATAGCCTCAACAACTTGTTGAGTTATCTGTCTTACCTCATTCAGCCAAACGGGTGAAGAAAATTCATCAAAAAGAACAAAAATCGTGTGAAATAGTCCGATCATTTCGGTTTGTTTTGTGTTATTCAGTCAAGCTTTAATTATGCTGATATCATATCATAGCAAAAAAGCGCATGCGTAAAAAATAAAATATTGTGAAATTTTGCAAGGGACAGGGAAAGAGCACCACACAGATGAGAAATACCAGCCGGATGGTAATATATAGGCCAGCCGGGCAATAACATGTTAGTTTACCAAACGGTGAATCCTTAGAGGGGTGAGTGTTGGCCACATTCTGAACCTTGTTTGAGGGATTGTGCGGGCGGTAAATTACCCGGTATAGGGGAAATCCTTTCAGTAGGAAAGTACCTTACAGGTGATCCTGCCGGGGGCTCTACTGAATAACAGGGGAGTGCTCAGAGATCCCCCCGCGGGATTTCAAACCTCGTTCCCAGAGGTAAAATGGGAATTGACAGCCGCCTTGTCAGCGGCGCGAAAGTCCTAGCCGGGGTTAGGCAAAGAACAGCCACCGAGCACTCCCCGACAAGGGTTTTGTCCTTTCTTGTGACCCGTCACGCAACGTCACGCGTGACGCGACTAAGTGACGCATTATATATTTTTAATAACACTCATAGAGATTTTTGTGTTCTTTCTTTCAAATCTAACCTCGAATCGGCTGCAAGATTTTGAATTTTTTTTCGAAATTCTTCCCGAATCTCGTTTCTTATCGCCTCTGCATTTGGCTGTGGTGAAGTGGCTTTGTTTTTTTCGACGAATTTTGAGCGTAAAGTACTCTTCAGTTGCCTATACTTCTGGATTTCATTGGAGACAGTTTCAAACTCGAGGTTAGTTAACTTACTATCTTGAAGAGATTTTGATAAATGTCTGTTTATTGAGTCATGCTTCGCAATTGCCAGAGCATGTATTTTCGTGTGCTTTTCCACTTTCCGTTCGAGCTTTTTGTTTATGGCTGTAAGGACGGTAGAAGCAGCTCCGGATAATGCAGCAACAGTAGCGATTGGAATTGTTGCTATAATTCCGACACCAGTAAGCGAAGTAATAATTGATCCAGCTGAAAGAATTGTTGTCAAAGAGCCAAGACCAACCGCTGCATAGTGTATGGCTTTATGGGCCTTTTTATATTTCTTTAGCACAAGCCTGTAATGTTCTGTTTCTCCGGCAATTTCTTTTTCGATCTCACTGATTTTTGTAAGCCGAAAATTATCAGCATTATATTCAGAAGGAATGTTTGGATATAAACCGCTTTGCATTTCAACAGGCGCACTCGGTAGTACGTTTGAATTTGACATTGTCTATAAAAGACAGATTTTATTTTTTAATTGTTAAAACATTTGTAACTCAAACTGAAGAGGAAAATTGTTGAATTTAATTATCTCTCTGTGCTCATCTCTAACTGATATAGTTAAGCTGTTTACAAATTCGCCAGAAATTGTGTCAGGCAAGACATTTGTATCTGACTTGTAAGTGATTTTTTCATAAGGTTCACCTCTTACATCGAATCGAGCCAAAATACTTGACGGTTTTCCATTAAGCAAATTCTTCTGTTTGTCAATAAGGTCGCAGTGAATAAAATAAGTAGATGGGCAGTGTTTTTTGTTAAATCTAAACACTGATAAAGTTTCTTCAATATCAAACAGTTTGGCAAATTCCTCGCTGAAATTTATATTGATTCGATTAGAATCTTTATTTTGAAGAATCAGCACGCCCGCGGGCGTGTCGGCATCTGTAAAATTTATGTTTGGGTATATTTTTAAGGCTTTCTTTAAAGCTTCAACAAAAGTCTCAACATTGTAAAAACCGGGTAGTAAATTTGTCTCGTATTTTGTATTATTGTTCTGTTTATCGATTAATGTGATCTTTCCACCCTTAAAATTAAACCACGAATTGTAAAGCGAGCAGCTCAAAAGCCTGATATAATTTGGCTTCGGAATTGGATGGTCGAAATAAACAGTGTAGTCGTTTGAAGTGGCGTTGATCGTAAGAATAACCATTTTTATATAAAAAGAAAATATATTTAATTAAAAATTTGTGTATACATATAAAATGGACAACAATATGTCGCAGTACGCGTGGCTGGCTTCAGCGATTGCCGACAAAAAAGCAAAAGAGGCAAAAACGAAAGCTTGGGCAAAATTTGACAAATATTACCCCAACGCTGACAAAAAAAGATTTGAAGCACAAGTGCAGTTTGATGAAAAGCACGGTGTATCAGCGGAAATTTTTTTCAAAGCAGGTCCCGGCTTTACGCAAAGCGTTTTCGGATCAGATAAAAAATTTTGGAGTTCCCAAATGAAAGCCGCCCTTGGATTAAATGAAAATTTTCCAATGCAGCTTACACCTGTTACAGAAAAAGCTACTTTGCCTATCCCAGCAGTAGGCTTTCATGAAGCCGCGGCGAGTTTGAAAAAATTTTTTAATAACAAAGTTAAAATATTTGTTACGCCTGACCAATATTTCACAACAAAATTCAGGGAAATATTCCAAAAAACAAAACTTACACACGGTGACACCATTCAGGGAAAGAGTCCAGGCAATGGCTAGCTGGGTCTGAAATGTCATATTGGCCGCAGCAACTTAACTTTGCTGTCTTCTGCGCAACAACTGCTTGCGGCGTAAGCCGAGAGATTTTTGATAAAGACCATTCAGCTCTCGGTCTGCCACAATATGTGTACAATTTTTATCTGTTCCACGTTTATTTTACAATCAGGAGAATATTGTTTCAGTTGGGAGGAATTCAAAGCATAAGCGCTTTGCCTGGAGACCCAACGTTTAGCCAATACAATAATAAATATGATATGGCTTCATACAAACGAATTTGTGCAGAGTTCGGTGTTAGTCCCTCAAGTGATTTTCGTTTTACAAGACCAGCAAATCACGGTCTTGGGGATGTTTTCATTTATGTTACAAATGGCGGACCAGATAAAATTTCAACCAGTTACCCAGGAGGTCATTTTAAGTTTTCTGATGATGGAGCTTCGGGTGCCAAAGGTAACTTGATTTATTACATACAACCTGATGATTCGTCCTATGCACAGGCTGATTGGTTTTGTCCTAACGCCTCAGAAGGTCTGACTCAGGCTGGTTTGTCAAGAATAAACCAATCGATAGAGGCTTTTGTTTACTGCATCCTGGGAGCGCAGGTTAACGTGAGGTCAAATATTCTGGGATCTGGTGGAAGGGCGAAGGAGGCACAGAGTGAGTTTTTGGTCCTGGTGGAAGACGCGATAAGACAACCCGACCTGGCAAAGAGCGTGCAGCGTTATCAGCTGGCGGTGGATGAGGCAAAAGTCAGACTCAATCTGGCTGTGTGCCCGGGTGCATGGCTGATGCCAGGTCACATGTTGATAAACACAGAAAGCGTTGTGGGCTACAACAACCAGCTCAAACAAGCGGGGCCGGGCATTAAACTGGGAATTAACAACGAAGTTAACACAAGCACAAAAAAGCGGCCCTTCAGCACATGGATGGCGGACCATCAAAGGCTAACCCACCGAACAGCCATCCTTCCAATCCTATTCACAAAGCAGCCACAGCTGAAAGCAAAAAAGAACCAAAGCCTGCTGTCAAAACTCCAGCAACAAAAGAACCAGAGCCTGCTGTCAAAACTACAGCAACAACAGAGCCAACAGAAGAGCCAGTGCCCACGGCCGGCTCGGGCAGTGAGTCTCATGATGTGAACAAAATAATTGTGGCAGGCGGCGCAGTGGTAGTTGCTGGTTTGGTATTATGGAAATTCCGTTAACGCTGCTTTTTGGCATAGCCCTCAACCAAAAAGGCCACAACAGCCAAAATTAACAGCCATGTGTGTTCTGCCAGAAAACCAATTGCCTGGCCAGCTGCTTTGAAAAGAAAAGAAACAATCGAGCCAATAAGTCCCGGAAGGAGGGAGGCTGTTTTTTTCCCAATAGCTTTTAGCCTGTTTCCCAAAGCTTTGCCCATCGATTTCAAAGCGTTGGTAATGGCTCCAATAACAGCACCAATCGTTACACCAGCAGCAAGAAGGATTGATGCCACTGTCACGCCGTATTTTTTGAAGATCTCTTTTACGCGCTCACGAAGCGGCATGGCTCTTTCTCTTTCCTCAATCTGTGTTGTCAACCTGGCAAGCTCCTCTTGTCTTTCTGCAATTCTCTCCTCAGCACCATTTTTTTCAGAAGGTGAAGCGTTTTCATCATCGATAATTGCTTGGTCTTCTTTATTTTTGTTTTCCAGTTCTGCTTTTTGTTCATTCAATTCATCAAAAGTTTTCGTGGTGTTGAGTCTTTCTTCCATGGTGTTTCTTTTTTCTTCTTCCTCAGCAAGGCTTTTACTGAGTTTATCGACCCGGGTTTGTTTCTTTTCTTTATCTTTCACTTGTTTCTCAAGGGCTGCCACCTCCTTTTTGTTATTTTCTAAATCTTTTTTATAATTATTTTCCAGTTGCTGCAGTCGTTTCAATTCTGCTTCATTTTCAACATCTGAACCAAGTTGTTCTTTTTTAGCCTTTGTTTGCTCGATTTTATTTAATAAATCTTTTTCTTTTTGTTTGGCTTCAACTAATCCTGAAAAGATCTTTTCAGCCATTTTAGCTTCTTTTTGAACTTCTCTTAATGTCTGTTTGCTTGCTTTTATTTTAACATTTTCTTCCTCCAGTAAAGTTGCAGCTGGCTTGCCAAGAACATTTTTGACGTAAGTTTTGTTTAAGAAATCTTGACGTAAACCGCTGCCATCATCTAAAGCTATCTTAGTTTCACCACCCCTGGGGCCAATGGCAACAATATCCATAAATTTTTTACTGGAAAACTTAATTGGAATTTTAGTTAAGTCAGCATTTGGATATCTTTTTTTGATGAAATCTTTTGTCTTTTCGATTTCAATTTTTTTATCATCTTCGCTTAAAAGTTGTTCAAATTGACCAACTTTTGATGTGTTAAGTAAACCTGTTGTTGGGTTTCTTAAATCTGCCAGTCTTCTTTCAATCTCCTCAGTTGATACAGATCTTCCACCAAAATAGGTCTCGGTATAAGAAGTTTGTGGCAGCCCGCTTTTCTCGTGAGACATTGTCTGCATCTCAATCTGTTGACCTTGAGGCCCAGGTGTGGATGCCCCGTTAGGCTGAAACGGAAATGTTGTTTCACCATCATCATTGTCGTCGTCACGATCGTCTGTATGTTCCAAGAGACGTTCTAATTCATCAAAGCCACCTTCAGCCATCGCGAAATTATATTTTGAAATTATTTTTTATTTAAATATAAATGCCCGGCGTTGTATAATCATGTCTGTGCAAGCAAACCTTCGACCAACGAACAAAGAAAAAATTTTAGGCGGAATGAAAGCCGAGCGCACGGTCAAGCGCATCACTTTTAATCCCAGCGAAGCCAACCCCGGCGAGACGTTAAATGTTTACGTGCCCAAGCTGAATGAGAACGAGGTCCTCGTGCCAGGCTCGATCTCACTTCTCTTTGACATCGACCTGGCTGGAGGGCACGCCAACAACTTCCTCGTACAAAACGTCACCCGTGCTCTGGTCGACAAGATGGTTGTGAAGTACGCTGGCACCACACTTCAGGACACGGTGGGGTATGACATTTTCAAGATCTGGGAGGACCTTTTCCTCTCGCAGGAGGAGCGGGACAACATGCTGCTCGAGGGTATTCAGTCCGAGGACCTCTGCAAGATCCGCTCAAATGCGGGGGATAAAAAAACCTCGGGTGTGGACGCGGAAAACGCACTTAACACGGTTTTCGGAACAAAATATCGAATCCAACTGGACCACCAGATCCTGACCGACCACGGCGTTTTCTACCCCAAAGCTCTTTACCACGACCTCATGTTTGAGCTTACCCTTGCGCCGGCCTTGCAGGTTGTAAAAGGCTCTGAAGAAGAAACAAAACTGAAATACAAGCTGACAAACATCCAGCTCGAGTACGAAATGATGAGGAGCAAGACCTTGGCGGAAGACGCGCGCAGTGTTTACTCCTCGGGGAAGGAATTCCTTTACGATCATGTTGAGCGGCCATTTGTGCACACCTTCTCAAAAGGCACTGACACAAGGATAAACCTCAGAGTAAACTCGCAGAGAAGGTCCCTGAAAGGTCTTCTTCTCCTTTTCGTTGAGCCCTATTTAGCCGGCACCAGGGATTCAGAAAAGTACTTCAACCCAGACCTGACAAAAGTCACCGTTACGGTGAACGGCAAGCCCAACATGATTTACAATAACGGCATCGAAGGAAAGGATATCTGGGGTGAAGTTGACCGCTTCTTTGGTAAGTCAAAAAACAAAACACCGAACATGAATCTGAAAAAGTTTTACACCGAAAACAAGTTCGGGCTTCTGATAGATCTTCGCTCAAAGAAAGTCATGAAATGCACGGAAGCGGCACGCGGCTTGTAAACACAGAAGATGGAGTCCAGCTTGAACTCGAGCGGAATGCCAAAAACTCAGGCAACGTGAACTGCCACGTCTTTGTTATCAGTGACTCGCAAATGAACATAATGGGGAATCAATTAGAATCTGTGCAGTACTGATATAGAAAATCGATCCCGGCAACATACCGTTTAACGCTCTCGTAATTGGACCGACTAATTCGGGAAAATCAAAGTTTGTGGTTGATCAGCTCCGCGGCCCTTTCCGTGGCAAGTTCGACTTTATCGTGCTCATCTGCCCGACATTTGCGTATAACAAGACTTTTCACCGCTTCGCCGAGGCGGACACGCGTTTTTATGTTATCATTTGCGAACAGGAATGGGTTGAGGGCTGGTTGAGGCTTGTTTCCTGGCTTTTCGAGGGCACCAACACGCTCATTATCCTTGATGACTGCGCAGCCTCGAAAGATGTAAAAAAGCGAACAGGCGAGCTGGTCAAACTTGCGTTCAGCGCTCGCCACACAGGGCTAAGCGTGTGGGTGGTCACCCAAAAGATGACCAGCATAACGGCTTCTTTCCGCGAAAACATTGGGGCAGTTGTGCTTTTTTACACTCCCGCAGGGAAGACTTTGAAAGCGATTTTTGAAGATTACGCCGGCGAACTTTCTCAAGATGAGTACAAAGATTACATTTCATGGCTGAAAAAAAATAAGTTTTCCTACCTTGTGTTCTTACTTCAGCACCCTTACGGAATAAAAAAATCTCAATTAAAAAATTAGCAATAAATATAAAATGGCAAATCCAACCGAATTACTCCAAATTACCGAAGAACAAATGGCTGGCGTTATGAGCGAGCTTGAAGCTGAGCCAACGAGCGCGCCCGGCAATGCTTTTCCAGCAGTTTCAACGCAGCCTGATATTCCCGCACTTCGTGAGCAGCTAGCCGTGCTGGTGTCTACAGGTAAAGCAAAAGAAGCAATCGGTGTGCAGTTAACACACGAGCAGGTGAAGCGCCTGAGCGACAAAGAGGTCGATAAATACACAAAACGGTACGAGACATACGTGGGCTCAAAGACAACCGACAGCTTGATCGACAGCTTCGTTTTTCTTGTAACAAAAGCTGTCGGAATGGCAGTCGACCTCGACGACATCCATGCTTATCAAAAAGAACTTAAAAACGACTACATCATCAACAAAGAGCTGTCTAACCTGGCAGGCAGCATGTCTTTAAAGTGCGGTCGTTTTCTCGCTGTGGCAAACGCAGCTCTGATCACAACAAAACACATTAATTTTGAAAAAAATTACGAAGCAAAATCGGAAGAAATTATTGAGCAAAGCCCACCAACTGCTGAATAATTACTTAGCATTACTCAAAATCAGCAATTATTTTTTAATTAAATATAAATTCATTCCAAAGTAACAATGGCTGAAGAACAGAAGCAACCGACCGCTCAAGAAATCTCTGAACCGCAGCAACCGGCCGCTCAAGCAATGTCCTCCTTTTTCAAAGGAGGACAGAAAACTATTCAAAGACCAAAACTTGTGGGTGAACATAATTTAGTTTGATTGACTTAGCGGTACTTATATGTAACGTATTGCAAAAAATTGCAACAGGTTGAAGACCGCATTCAGTAAGAGCTTGAATTCGTTTACGCGTATAGTTGGATACCTTCACCATGATTGTTTACTGAATAATGATTGCTATAGGAAATCTTGCCAAATAAAAGTAACGCGGAAGGTTGCCATGCTTACGCGACAATCACTTGATGTAAGAGCCAGTCACAAGAATTTTATTGTTAGTTAAAAGCGTCACGTGAAAAGCTCGAAAATTCGAATAACCTAAACACTGTATCGTGCATCATCAATATGCGAACGACCTTTTGAAAATTCGAGTTGCTCATCGAAAGTTCTCGTGAAACTTCGATACGCTCAACGAAAAGTCGAGCGACTTTTCTAGCGGCCTTTCGCTAACATCGCTGATATTTCGAAGATGTTAAAACAATAGCGGCATCGAAAATTCGAGGGCAATTCGTTTCGGTTTCGTTTTCTTTGAAAATTCGCTTTTATTCGCCACTTTTCGTCGAAATTCATCGAACTTCGTTGAAATTCGCTCTCATTACTTTTGCACAGTACTGTAACTTCACAAACTCTGGCAACAAGGCCTGCCAAAAATCCCAAGCGAGTGGCTGCTGGGAAAATGGTTGCCGAAAGAACACGGCTGGCCCGTGAAGCGCAGAAAAAAGCCGCAGATGAGGCGGCTATCATTATTGCAAACAACAAGCAGGCAAAAAAAGAAACCGCTCCCCCTGATCCTGCTCCTGAGCCGGAAACCGAACCAAAGCCTGCTGCAGCCGATTCAGAGGGTTTCACCACAAACCAATGGATCGCTATCATCGGAATTGGCGCAACTCTTTTAACAACTTATGTCAAGCGTGATGATATAAAACCCTTTTTCGGAAAGGAAAAAAAGGCATCTCCACCGGAGCCGCAGCCAAAAGAACCAGATCCTCTGCCGCAGCCACCGCAGCCGCAGCCAAGAAAAGGAATTCGCAAAATGGATTGATTTTTCATTTGAATATATTTTTCGATGTTGATATAACAAAATGAAAGTTGACGGTATCAAGATTTTAGTATCAGAAGCTGCTATTGTTGGAATAGTAATTTTGTGGTTCAATTTTAACCAAACAGTTTTTTATGCAGTCCGCGATATAATTGTAAAAACCTACAATGAAATGAAAGACCCACCTGTGGAGCCTGAAAGATACCCAGCTGAGGAGCCCGGATATGACGAGGATTCTGAATAATTTTTTATTTAAACATTTATTTTTTGATTAACCATAAGCAACAATGTCCGACAACAAGCTCGTTAAAACTGTCTTAGATGCCGCTACTCTTACCGGCCTTGCTGCTGGCATAGGCTGGGCTGCAAAAAAAGCGTTCAAGAGAAGTTTCACAGCTGACCCTTCTAATTCAATCGAAAACTACGCAATGTTCACAGGTGTGATGGCGGGTAGCATCGCGCTAAAGCAGTACCTGGAGGATCAAAAAATCCTTCCCAACAGCGTCTGATCATTTGAAAATATCTTTCGTAATATATAAAAATGGAAACTATCGGTTTTGGCTCGAGAAGATATCTTGCCTTGAATAAAAAGTTACGTCTTGATTTTGACTTAGTTCACCATGAAATTGAATCTGCTCCATTTTGTGAAAAAAATCAACAAATCACCAAAATTACGGCTTGCAGAAAATGCAATAGCTGCGAAAAAAATGATTGGTGCTACCTGTGTTTCAAGAAAGGAAAGAAACACTTTATCGGCTACCCTGAAGACGCTGAATTCGTATTTTTGAAACACGTCTGAACCAACACCAGTGTCTGATTATTTGAAAATATCTTTCATAATATATAAACATGGCAAGTATAGCGATTATGGTTGGTGGGGCTGTTTTGAACGCAGCCGCTTTCATCGGCGGTAATTATCTCGCAAAGGCTTTTGGGGGTGAAGATAAAGCGCTTGAAGAAAAAGTGCGTCATGATAAAGCTCTCGAGGCGTATCAAGCTGCGTACGCCAAATACTCGCGGGACCGCACCAAACTTCTTGACTGGATTCAGACAAACGCGCAGATAAAGGCAGAGGCCAAGCAGAACTTCACAAACACTGACTACGCTTTCAAACTCTACAACAAGGTGCATCCTGATGAGCAAATGATTCCCCCCAAAGAGCCGAAGTTTTCTGATTTTTATCAACCAAGCCAGCAGCAGAAAAATGGTGAACTCCTTTTTGTTGGTACCGGGGCGCTTGCTCTGGGCTACGCTGCTTTCAGGTTTCTTTAACCGCAATTGAAGTTCCGTGCCTGTTTTAAAAATGGGTCGAGGAAGAAATGGTTGTACCACGCAAAACAGAAGAAGAGCATTTTCAAAAAATTCCATAAAATGCTTAATTGCGCCAGAAGATCGCATTGTCCGCAGAAAGCACATAATTAATGAAAAAACAAAAGTCGATATTCAACCTGAAGTAATGAACCTCCTCCGAAACACAGATCCAGCTCTTCTGGTTAATTTGCTAACCTCTTAAACTTTTACTCCACTTAATATAATGGATGCCAAACTTGCAAAAGTATACTACAGCCCTAGTGGCTTTTGGAAAGGCATTGCCGCCATTAAAAAATTATCTGCGGCTGCCAAGGTACCGGAGGATACCGCAAAGAAGTGGTTGGTCAAGCAAGCTCTCTGGCAGATTTACCTGCCCGCGCCGAAGCGCATTCC
This sequence comes from Blastomussa wellsi, assembly GCA_947652115.1. Lineage (NCBI taxonomy): Eukaryota > Metazoa > Cnidaria > Anthozoa > Scleractinia > Plerogyridae > Blastomussa > Blastomussa wellsi. Next base: position 8,351,727 of record OX393574.1, on the reverse strand, counting down.
TAGACCAAAATTCAACGTTCCCACACCCAACGCGGTCCACCAGGCTGACCTCCTTTTTTTACCACACGACAAACTGCCACGCGGGAGAAAGGTTTACAAATACGCGCTGACTGTTGTCGACGTGGCTAGCCGCTACAAAGAGGCGGAACCCTTGACTTCTAAAAATTCTGATGAGGTTGCTCAAGATTTTCAGAAGATTTACAAGCGCTCTCCTCTAAAATGGCCAGACATGCTGCAGGTTGACCCTGGCTGTGAATTCATGGGAGCTGTTACAAAAGAAATGGAAAAAAATAAAACATACATCCGCCGCGGGCGGCCTGAGATTCACCGTGACCAGGCAATTGTTGAACGTTTCAACCGCACCCTCGCCGAGCGCTTGTTTGAGTATCAGTATGCTGTAGAAATGCGGCTACCTGAAGGTCAGCGGTCCACTGCTTGGGTGAAAAGGCTTCCTGACGTTGTTGCCGCTCTAAACAATGAAGTAACCAGCCTTACCGGCAAGAAGCCCGCGCTTGCCATTAAAGAAAAATCTGTTTATGCGAGACCCTCAACTCCTTATCTTAGACCTGTGGGGGAAAAAGAAAAAAAGCTACCACCTCTTGTACAAGTTCGTTATCTCTACCAACCTGGTGAGTTAGAAGGTGGTGTTAAACGGGCCACAGACCCGATTTGGTCCTTGAAAGTTTACAATATTGAAAGTTCAGTTACAAAACCAAACGAGCCGGTTGTCTACTATTTGCGCGACGGCCCAAAGTGGGGTTTCGTGCGGGAAGAGCTGCTGGTTGTCCCTCCTAACACTGTTCTCCCGCCGGTTAACTTAAAATAATGCTTCCAAATCAACATCTTCCAATAAAGCTGCCATCTCTTCAAGTTCGACTTCTGTTGGTATGCTGATGTACCCATAAGCATTTGTTGTTATCCCATCGTCTGCTATCCAGCGCTTGGAATCAAATGCAGACAGCGAAATCTTGTTTACGTGCATGCTATATATCTCATGCCTCTCGCTTCTAAGAATTTTCTGCCCGTGCCATAGCTGCTTCTTACCAAAAAGCGTTTCCTTGTAGTGTTCATGCTTGATTTGTTTCTTTACAACGCACTTTTTTACACCCTTCGCTTTTTTGATATTTTTTTCGTCTGCCTTCAGGATAGAGTACATTTTTGACCTCAGACACACGCACTCTGCTATCGGCGTTCCTGCGCATTCGTCCTTCATTTTTCCCAACACCTTTTTGTTTGTGATTGAGTGAAGTGGGTGGTCTTTGGGGTAATCACTTGTATCATAAAGGTCTATGTTTTCTGCGATGTATTTGTATACATCATCTGTTTCTATTTCAACCAGAAGGCTGTCAGTATCCGTGTACAAAAGTTAACACTTTTTGCCGTATTGCTTTTTAAGATGGTTGTAGAAAAATTCGTACATCAGAATCTTGCTGTTGTCCAGGATCGACATGCCCGTGTAAACAGGTTTGTTCAGCAACAGCTTGCTTTTTCGCATGTCTATTCCGACCAGGTCGTTTGTAAATATGGTATGCCTTGTGTACAAAGGGCTGGCTACCAGCTTCCTTAGTTTGTTTTCCTCGCTGCTTTGCACGATTTTTATGTCAACACGGTTGCGCAGGTTTTCCATCGTTTTGCCGAAAACCGAGTTGTTCATGAGCTTGAAAAAATTCTTTTCAAAGTCGCTTTTTGCGATTTTCCTGAACTCTGTATTCATCCTGATGTATGGCTCCATCCAACATTCTTGTTCGAACTCCAGCACCCTGTGTACTTTTTTCAGTTTCATTCCATGCTTCAAATAAAACTGAAGGTTTCTGTAATGCACAACATAGTTGTTTTTGTCTTCTAGTGTCAGCAGCAGCTTTTTGATGCCCGGAAGTTTTATATCCAAGTCTTTTATTAGTTCCTTCTGGTAGTCCGACATCTTTTCTTTTTTTACTTCCTTTTTCTCTGGTGCCAGGGGATAGCTGTTGTGCTCATTGTGCAGCTCTGCGGGATATTCAAGATCAACCTCAAGAATCCAGCCATTTCTTGCGTCTTCTTTTTTCTTCAGGATCTCCTCCACTGTGGGCATAACTCGTTTCCACTTAAAATTTCTTATTGGAAGCGGCTTGCTCATTGCCCATCCATATAGGTTGTTTGCATCCAGATACATTATATATTTTTTTGCTTTGCTTGGGTCATATCCAGGAACAAGCGGGTTGTTGGCCTTAGCATACCTTTTGCTTGCCATTGAAATTCCGCCTCTCATTCCCCTTTCCACAAACGTATACATTTCGAGGTCTGTAAATAGCTCCAGCTCGACTCCCGTCATTTTTAAGAGCGCGTCCCATGAGAGACCTGGTGATGTATAATAATGCGCTGGATCCAATCCGTACTTCTTTTGACACAGGTTTCGGAAATTTTCAAAAACATCTGCCAGAAGGGTCACGTCCGTTTTCACATAAAGGTCGTGGTAGTCTCCCAGTGTTTTACACTCAAAAGTTTCCCAAACCTTCTGTGCGTGTTCATACTCTTCGTCTGTTATGTGCTCGTCTGAGAGCTTACTGTAAAACTTGTCTTTGTCTGGCAGCCTCGTCTCGCTGAATCTCTCCCACGAGTCCATGTACTCGTAAGGATAGATACCTTTTTTGTAAAGCAGGTCACTGCCTTTTGAAATTGTTGATGTTATTTTCAACAACTCCTTTGGTGTATTCTTTACAAGTGAATCTAGACTTGCAAGCAGAAAGTTCAAGCTGTCTATAAAACACAAATTCCCAACTGAAAATGTTATATACTTCTCCATATTGTTGGCTATACATTTCACTTCTTTCTGCTGCTGCGACATCGCTTGCATCAGGTGGTGCGCGTCGTAGCCCCTCAGGTTATGTAATACAACTGGTATTGGGACTTTTTTAGGGTTTATTCGCAGTTTCAGATTACACGTTTTGTGTGCTGCGCCGCGAAACTTGCCTGTTATGTGGCAGTGGTCTATTACTGCGTCTCTGTAGTTTTTCTGAAGAAAAGGTTCTGCGCAGAACAAACACGTTTCCTGATTTATTGCTATCCATTGGTCGATTTTGTCTCTTTCTTTGTTTTCTATTTTTGGCCCGCAGAATCCCATTTTTTTGAGTGCTTGGAAATAACAGCCTTTATGGCTTTGTCCGCAATAACGGCCTGTATTGTGGTCGCAGACAGGGATTGAATCATAGTAATGATCCTTTATCAAACTTTTGTCACAAATATGGCATTCAGTCGCGTTTTTGTATTTTTCCCAATCTTCTGACGACATCACAAATGGCTTTGGTACTTCCAAACTTTTTCTCATAATTGTCTCCATCCGCTGGATGCTACTCAAGAACTTTCCCACTGCATTTTTTCCTCTGTAAACCACTTGTGGTAACGTGAGCCCGTCACTTCTTACAACAACATATGAAAAACCACACGCTTCATGCCATTCGGTCTTCTCAGTAAAGCTTATTTGCTTTTTCTCTGGCCCGCGCTCGCAGCCTGGAATCTTTCTTAATAATGCCTCAAAGTCTGCGTATATCACGAATGGCACCTTCATCTGTTTATGGTAATTTTGAAAAGATAGGGTGTTTTTCCCCTCTTCCGGCATTTCGATCCTTGTGGGTATACCATTCAAACCGTTGCAATACTTTTCGTGCTCCTCGAGCAAATTCGCTTTTGTGAACCGAGTTAAACACATCATGCAATAAAAAGTTTTGTTATTGGTTTTTGCATCAAACAACAAAGCACTTTCCCGTTTTACATAGCAGTAGTGATGTATTTCACCTGACTCAATTATCATCAGGCTTATACGCCGCACACTTTTTTCTTTTTTGCTTATTCGGTGCACAATTACCTTTTCGTCTTCCCAGCCAAAGACGTTTATTGCCAGTTGTGGGTTTTGCTTCTCAAGCTTGTCAATCTGTTTCAACGGTGTTGGAAAATCAATGCCTTCGTAGTTTATTCCATCGTTAATCGGATAACTGCTTGGTCTTTGTGGGTTTTTATTTTTTGGTGCAGGAAATAAAGCAGCTCTGAGTGCCCACTTCAAACATTCGTTATCCATGCTTTTCACGTTTATTATTGCCTTCTTATGTTTCAGTTTGGGTGGAAGAGGCAAATAAGTTCCTGCGCTAATTGGCTCATAGCGTGCCACATTCACGTACGCAGAGTTTATTGATTCAACTGCCCATCCTGATCCCACCTCAGACCAGAATTCTATTTCTTCGTTTATACTTTCAATAAATTGATCAAACTTTTCTTCAACCTGTTCTTTATTATTCCTGTTAAAAACATAAGGATCTCCTCCTCGAAAATAATGATCCTTATATTCCGTTTCATCGTTTCGCTCAATAGAAAAGTTTACTTGTAAACCAAAACTTACTTTTACATTTTTTAACTTTTTAATTTCATTCTCAACCAAGTCAGTAAACTTTGCTTTATTTTCTCTTGCAAATACACGAATGTCTTTGTTGTTTGGATTTCCTTCTGATACAAGCATGTTCCAAACACGAAGCCATCCCTGGAAATTATTTTGAGATATTTGAAACCCGTCGTACCTTACTTTATATTTTGGTTGCAATGGTTGACGAAGGTTTCTGTTTTGACCTCGTGGGATTTTCCCGTAAAACATTTGCAAAACATCGGAAGAATAATTTGCGGCAGCCATATTTGCGTATATACAAGTGCGGATATTTCTTCAATTGAAAATATTTTTATGACAAAAAATAAATGTGCCGCGGCGCTCGCTTGCTGGGCACGCCAATGTGTTTGCTCTTTTGTTATACTTGTTTTTGCTTACCTCATATATATGTAAACACCTGGTTCAGTTGACAAGTATAATTCTTGGTTAACAAACAATGGTGGCAGGCGTTTTCCAACCAAACGAGGCTGTCGAGTTTGGTTGGAAAACGCCTGCCACCATTGTTTGTTAACCAAACATAAAATTGTCAAAGAACCAGGTGTTTACATATATATAGTTCTGATGGTGCTAAAACCGACAAGGCCAGATATGTTGCTAAGGGCTAAAGTCAAGTGAAAGGTGTAGATTATCAAGAAACTTTTGCCCCCACAGCAAATCTCACATCAGTATGTGCTCTGTTACAAATAGCAACACAACATGATTTAATTCTACACCAGATGGATGTCAAAACGGCATATCTAAATGCCCCTATTAATTGTGAGATATATATGGACCAAGCTGAAGGTTTTGAAACCCCTAGTAGTTCTAATGGGAAACTTGCGTATAAGTTGAACAAATCTCTGTATGGATTGAAGCAATCAGGTAGAAACTGGAACAATGTGTTACACTGTTTCCTGCTGGATAACAAATTTGTCCAGAGTCCAGCTGACAACTGTGTGTATTCTAAACAAGTTGGTGTTGAAATGGTTGTAATACTTCTATGGGCCGACAACATCATTATTGCATGATTTTGATGTCTGAGGCTAAACAATTGCTCCAGGAGAGATTCTCCATGAAGGATCTTGGTAGGCTATCATATTTCTTAGGTATTGATTTTGAACAGGGTGTTGGCTTTGTGAAGATGAACCAGAGAAGGTACTTGAGCAAGGTGCTTGAGAGGTTTGAATTGTCTGATTGCAAGCCCAGGGGCACACCTTCTGAGCAGAAGCTTAAATTTGGCAGTGAAACACCTTGTGATCCCGGAAGATATTGTGAAGCTGTTGGTAGTTTGGTTTATGCTATGGCATACACAAAACCAGACATATGTTGAGTAGTAAGTAGGTTGTCACAGTTTCTGTCTAAGCCACTTCAGGAACACTGGACTGCAGTGAAACATGTTTTAAGGTACTTAAAGGGTACGCTGAACCATGAGCTATGCTACAGGAAATGTGTGGATGGCCTAACGTTGGTTGGTTATAGCGATGCTGATTGGGCATCATCAACAGATGATCTGGGAAGTACCAGTGGGTACTGTTTCAGCCTGAACAAAGCTGGCCTTCTTATTTCCTGGAAATCAAGGAAACAACCAATGGTGACTCTGTCATCTTGTGAGGCAGAGTACATTGCACTGGCGGCAGCAGTACAAGAGGGATTATAGCTCACTCAGCTGTTGAGTGACATCGATGAGGTACATGTGTGTGGGCCAATTGTGATCTTTGAAGATAATCAGGGTACGATACCTCTACCTAAAAACCCTGTGAATAGACAGAGGTCAAAGTCTATTGATGTCCGCTACCATTTCATTTGCATGATACAGAACGCTGGTAAGGTTGTCGTCGAGTATTGTCCCACCGCAGATATGGCAGCTGACTTGATGACTAAAGCAGCAACAAAATTCAAGTTGCAGAAATTCAGGCGTTACTTTTTTGGATAAAATCCATAGTCTTTATAGTTTACAAAACTTTTGTTCCTCTTCATAATTATGTAAACAAAGTTATGACTTAGTTAATATGAGGTCAAGTGGGGTGTTACAGAATGTGACCTCATACATGTAGCTACTGGTGGACTGTTGAAATAATTAAGTTGTAATAAACGGTCCCCCGATGTTCTTCCTTGCGACCTAACGCAATCCGTTTTATTCCACCCCATCATGACAGAAAGAGTGAATTTAACAACAAGACTTCCTGTCTTATGTTTAAAAGTGGTATTTATTTAGCCATTTTCAGTCTTGAGTTGTTTAAGATTTAGTTTCATTGCATCAGAAAATAGAAAGAAGCATTTTTGTTACAGTGCGGCACGCCTTAGTGTGGCCACCGAACAAACTTTTTCGACAAGTTATGATTAGCCAATCACAGAATGGGAATTTGTTTGAGCTGTCCCGCCTCTTGCAATGTTCAGAGCATTTGTCGCAAAACCTGTCGCGCTTTTAACAGGGAGGCGGGACAACTCAAACAAATTCACACTCTCTGGTTGGCTAACTTGTCAAAAGTTTGTTGGCTGGCCACACTTAGGCGTGTTGCGCTTTAAGATTTAAAGTAAAGTAAAGGAAAGTGTAGATTTGAAGTGTTGACTTTTTTTCATTTAGTGGAAGGAATTCTGCAGCTTTCTGACAGATATCGTGATTTGTAAAGGAATTTATCAACTCAAATTACCGGTTTTCTGTCGCAAGAAACTACTACAGTGTTATTGAAGTATTAACATTGACAGCAATACAGAATGTAAACCTATCTTTTTTCTAGTTGTTTCAAAGAGTTGTATAAAGTTTCAGCATTTTCTTGTGCTGATAAAATAATGTGCGAAGCTAGAAAAAATTGTATTGCTGTTTTCAAGTTTGATTTGAGATCAGTTTATTATGGCTGATATGCTCTTTAATTCATAAATTAGTAGTTCTGCATGTCTAGTTGAAATAACAGTTTACTTCAGAAACTATTTGTCTGAATTTACTGCATATATGGTTTATTTTTTCTACTCGCACCTCTGCATTGAAGGCCGCAAAAGATCCAGGTATTGGGAGGTGGGTGTGCACTTAAAACATTCAGGCGTCAATGGGTTAATCCATGCGTGCAACATGTACAAGAAAATCATGGCGCGTCTTGGTGAGTTGCAGCACTTGCTTACAAAATTCCAAGACCTTCCAAGGCCTTGTTTTGCATTCTGAACACAAAAAATTCCCTCTTTGGGGAGAGAAATGAAAAGAAAAACACCGATCAATTGGTAAGTGTCACTAAAGAGGGTGCTAAAACCTTGCTAATGAAGGATCAACTTTAGTTCCACGGCCATGAAGACACACTGTCATGGCGGTTTTTGAATGTGCTTGGCTTCAAATCACAGACTTGAAAACTGACTTAATGCGGCTTCTCAAGACTTCTGAATACAAAATGTAACATAGAATACTTCTTCAAATTTGTATGGAATTTTTAGAACGATGGGCAAAACCATTTAGTGAACAACTGACTGCAACCGTCAGCTAAAATTAAAACTTTTGCTGTAGCGTGGTACGTGAATTAATTGAATTTTTGCATATAGAATTGCACGGCTTTAAAATTTCTGCTATTTCATCGCTTTTGGATACAATTTTTTGCTTCATCTCAATGAACTTCAATTCGAAATGAAGTTTCTCTTACGCTTGTTTTCTTTTTCAATTTTTAGCTCGGAATTTTACGCTTTTGAAGAAAACACATTCAAGAAGCAGCTCCTTGTTATCTGATACGTATCTTGGGGAGATTTGTTGCTTCTTTAGCCGCTTTGTTTGCAATGCTTTCCATCAATTTATAAATGTGGTGCTCACATGTGAAACTGTTGTTGCATTCTGGTTGTTCTTGGTGACAAAAAATTTTCAACTTCTGGATTGATCTGCCCTGTTATAAATGTGGTGTGCACGCATGATACGCAATCCACTGGTCACTGTCAAGATTAGTGTTGCGGGCCTCTCTTGGGCCTGCAATAAATACTAAAATGAGGTTGAGAGCGATTTTTTGTTTGCATTGGTACTCAAGTTCAGAAATCAAAACACTTGTGGAAACATTTTCAAGTTTTATCACTCCTGTCTCTCTCTTTGGGGGTAAATACCTTCTGGAGGAATGTAGTTGAATCATGGGCAGAGTCAGGAAACTGTAGAAGCCAGTGACCTTCTGTCACAGCCACTATGGAATATTGCTTTTATTAAGACATGGTACATAAAAAAGTTATGGTATGTCAATGATCTCATTGACGAATCTGGGGTTTTTATGCCACCAACCGAATTGATTATTAAGTTCAACCTAAAGTGTACCTTCTTACAAGCTTATGGCATTATGTGCGCAATTCCAAGGTCATGGAAGTCAAAGATTAGAGAGTTTGGTAAACGGTTACCTGTAGTCAAATCCCAAAATATAGAGAGATTATTTAGGACACAAAAGGTGACCAGTTTCACTTACGATACTTTGGGAAAATCGGTTGCCATACAGCCATCTAAGGTGCAGCATAAATGGAATAATCATCTATCATCTCCGGTCAAAGATTGGTCTACCTATTACAGTGTCCCTTTCTTATGCACAAGTGCTAGTAAGCTGAGAAGCTTTCAATAAAGGATATTCCATAGAACTATTGGCACAAATGTATTGTTAATGAAAATGGGTATAAAGATCACGATGACTGTTTTTCGTCGGTGGGAAGACTGGTGACGAGCGCGCGCCTCACGGGCGAGATAGTCCACGAGATTTAAAGCTGAAAATTTCAAAACAAATATGGCGGCGCGTGGGTTAATACATGCAAGGTTGCTTTTGTCCTGTTTATCAGAGATTGGATCAACAAGAAAGTTGTTCTTTGAGCGCCGGTTCTTGGACAATTCCATATGCGCCAGAAAATTTTTTTTCGGAACTCAATGCCCGAGTTACAAAGTTAAAATTCCCGTTTGTGCTGCGATCGATCCTGTCGGCGATTGCAAAGATCTTAAAACTGAAGCGGTTAATTCCTACTCCCGATTCTCTCGTTTTGTGTACTTTGCCGGACTAGTAGTTCAGTCCCGGCCTCGTCACAAAGGTTGTTTTACTGCCAAAAGGCGAGTTTCAAAACTAACAAATCTCACAAGGGCAAGACAAGAAAAAACAAGCACTTCGAAAAAAAAACAACCGCTAAGAATGATCACAAATATTCCGTGAAGTGCTTCCGCAATGAAGATCGACATCCAACCATGTGTCGAGTTGATTTCACTTATCGTTTCTGACAGCTTCGTGTTCAAAAAAATATGGCAAATCAAACGAAAGTTTGAAAGGAAATCGTTGAATGGGAGGCCAAACGTTCAATAAAACAGTTCACGACACAGCTACTAACTAATTTCACGGCAGCGAAGTCGAGATTCTCGAAGATGACCCTCAAAGTAGTGTTGAAGACCAAAGAAAACAAAACGACGGTAAGTGCGTGGTCGCGCGCGTATGAACGCGAATAGGTCAGCGGTAGTCAAAACTGAGCATGAGTAAATGTCAGTCATATAAAGTCAAGATTTTGTATAAAGTCAAGTGCGTGACGACGTGCGTGGATATTGTTGAACTCGCGAAGGCTTTTCCGAGAAAACAAGCCCGGTGACCCTATTTTTTTATTGTTTCAATGTCTTCCCCTTACTGAGAGGAAACATCAGACGTAATTTTAAAAAATTCTACGAAAGGAATTTTTCTCTACTCACAAATTGCCGTTTTTCACGTTTATAAAAAAATCCGCTTCGTAGAATTTTGTTAAAATTATTATACAGTTTCCTTTTCAAATGCCAAAAGTTATAACACGAAAAAATTTGGGGGTCACCAGGTTGGTTTTCAAGTTTTATGCAACAGAAGCTGAAAAGTAGGTCCAAAAAATCATCAAGTACCGTTACCATGGTGACAACTGATGACGAAATACTTGTTATTTTTGGTCAAGAACAAAATATGGAATTGAATCATACGAGCATTTTGTTATGGCCTTGGACTGATATTTTGCTCTTTTCTTCCAAAGTTTAGACAGTCAAAAACCTGAAAACTGGTACCATCCACCTTAAGTTTCATTATAATATTGAAAAATTTGAATGTGACTTCTCTCATCAAGAAAAAATTTCAACTAAGTGGAAACCAATGGTAAAATTATTTTGTCAATAAATGATGTAATGTGTTGTATCTCAAGTAGAGTATGTTCTGTACCGTTTTCTAAGCAGAGTAAGTATTGTAATGTGAGTAATGCAAGTTTTGCCCTGAAAGTAGAGTTATTGTAATGTCAGTGGGGAAAGAGTGCTGCATTGTAAGTACTGTAAGTAGTTTTTTGTGTTTGTGCAAATAAAAAAAATTTCTCAAAAAAAAAGTTTTATCATCCGCATCCACAATATGTTGAACCATTTGATTTAACGCTGTCCCCACTACGGTACGATAATTACTGTTACGTTATAGTTAACACAGCATTTGGGACCCTATTAAATAGTAGCAGCAGCAGTAGCAGTGGATAGGTCACACTGTGGCTCTCTGTGTACTTCGTCCAAAACAAGTCCTGGTTTGAATTTGACTGATTGCAGCCACAAAATTTAGTCACAGTGACAACCATTTGAACGATAATTTACCGTGTCACATAACGCAAATTGTTACAGCAATTATGTCCCTGGGATGTGTTGCGGTCACTTCTTGCCTAGTGTCTCTCGACCTTTACAGTTATGAAATACAACTAATATAGATACAAAAAAAGTGACATATATAATCTTTCACTTACATCAAAACGGCCAATGGCTACACCTTGATTGGATGACTTTATCTCCTGTGTCATTGCCCAAAGTTGCTGAATGTTAGAGGTAACACCCTCTGAGTTTGAACAGTTCTGAAAAGAAAAAAAATTGGATCACTCCTTGGTTCATCAATTTGATAAAAGACATTATAATCCATCAAATATTATTCCGCATGCGTGATTGGCCTAAACATGTCACGTGACTGAATATGCCCCAGATAAAACCGGGGAATATCCAAGAATATACCCCAGGCGATATTCACCAGTTTTTTAATTTTGCTATTATGATCACACGTTTAGTTCATCCCGAGTAAATTTTTCATTTAAATAGAACTGAAAATTTTAAACGGAATGAATATTTTGACTGCCCACAGAATGTTTAGGTGTTAAATAGTTTTCAGAAGAGGTCTCCAAAATTGGGCAGCCTAATTGAAAAATATTTGAAGGATAATAAAGCTCACAGTTTTCCTCGAACTTACCTCTCGGAAAACTGTTCACTTCTTGGAACAGATAATGTCCGCGGACAAATATCCGAGCATATTTCCACACCAAATGGAGGCTATTGTTTATTTAGCATTCATGGTCCAAAGTAACCTTAATTTAACCCATTGACTCCTAGAGATTTTTGAAAAAAGCATGTTTTCTAGACATTTTGAACATTTTCTAGACAGTTATACTTCAAATTGCTCTAAAATGCATTTGCAAAATAAAGACATGCCAGGTTTTTCACTAGCATCGCATTTTACGACATTTTAGCTCAGGCATGCGCACAAATCAAAATTTTGTTTTTGGACAAGAAAGTGACCCACCTCTTTAGGCTTTTCGATTTCTTTATTTTCATTTTTTGCTTTTCCTTTCTCCTTTCCTTGTATCTTTTTTATGCTTTTGTTGGCCTTTTACTGGGCTTGCTTTCGGTTCAAGAATTGCCACGAAAGCATCAATGAGACGGGAAATACTTAACATTGAGTAGCCAAGGGTAAGTGAGGAAATGTTCCCCCTAGTTTTTGGCGGAAATTTCTAAGCGTTTTCGTGCATATTTCAAGTGCCATTATCCCAATCAATATCTGGGTATCATTGGAAACCTCTTTCCCTCCTGCAGAACTGGGGTAAATGGGATACCTATTTTGGTCAAAGCTGATGACAGTAGTATAGCACGCTTTCTTGGCCTTGATCTTGAACTGACCAATCAGCGACTAGGTTACGTCAGTTTGGCTTTCCGATACAAATCGATAAAAGGATTCCGATACAAATCGATAAAAGACGCGTGGAGCGTAGAGGTTCTGACTGCAAGAGGCCGACTAGGTTACGTAGGTTACGTTTTCCGGGAGGTAGGTCTTAGGGGGTAGGGGGCTACCCCCATAACAGACCACCGTAAGGGAATGAGCACTAGTGCAATACCCTATAAAAGGAATGACTCTCTGACTTACTCCAAAGTCTTTTGTTGTTGACCGTGTCAAGAGGCCGCTGCCAAGAACCATGAATGAGATGTGTATGGACATGATCCTGTTGGAAGAGACTTCACTACCTGACATGTTTAACAGAATCGAATTTAATTACTTCATCCTTCTCGAGTGGGGAAAGTGGCCCCGATTAGAAGAATACGAGAAGAAGATGAAGTGTATACAAGAAATCAGGAAAGATCTCAGCGAACTATTAATATTATGCTCTACCCATCTCAAAGGAGGAGGAGGACAATATAAAGTCATCACAGGCAACCACACCCTCTAGGAAGCATGTGAGACCAACATAAAAGAGGCAGAAGAACTTTTGAAAGAATTTTAATGAACATTGTGAAAAACGATAACATTGTGAAATATTTTTACATCGACACTGTTGACAATAAAAGACTTACGATGCGTTCTGTCATGGTTTTCTTGCTGGGTAACTTGTTTATCGCACTTATCATCTTAGCGTCTGCTACCCACTTGTCTTGTAGGTTCTTGGCACGAGAATAATCAATGCCTTGCAATCCATCTCTTTTTCAAATGAGTGCCAGGTCCCATGAACTGATATCCGGGCCAATGAAATTCCATTCCCGTTTTTGCCAGTAATTTCTGGATGTCGAATCTCCATCCACTAGCCGTCTTCCTCTTCCTCGCCTGTCTCTTCTTCGTCGGTTTCGTCATACTCAGGCTCCAAAGGATGTCTCAGTTTCTTGCCTTTATACCAATCTTCCAACTCGGGTGCCAGTTTCAATCGCTCTGCTTCTGTTTTTCTCTTCCTCTTGAACAGACCTGTCAGCTTTTCTTTGAAAGTCAATTTTCTCGATTCTGGTTCTGCGTGAGACGTGGACGGTGTGGCAGGTTGTCATTTGATCGTTTTCTTGTGTGGAACTGACGTTGATTGCGTTGAGGATTCCTTTTTAACCACTATGGCGGGTGTTGCCCTTGCTGTTGCTGCTGCTGCTGCTGCAGCTGTCGCCTTGTTGGCTTTGACTATTTGTTTTAGCATGTTTTCCAAAGGGGCGTTTAAGAGTATGTCGTCGTCTTCCTCATCGTCGGGTGCACCGCAAACAGTCAGGGGTCCTTGTCGATGCGTCGACCGAGTTTACCCACTTCCTTCCACAATCGGTTTTGTTTTCTCCACTGCTAGACCCGGAGGTAAGTGTTTCTCCAACAATTGTTTCTTGGCAGACAGTTGAGCCGCCTTGTTCAGGAGTGCACTCTGTGTCAACTTGCCTTTGTAGTGGTCCGTCAATTGGTCGAACTCCGAGGACGGGATCATGAGTACTTCTCACGTCATTGTTGTTGGTATTGAAAAGGGATCGCAGTGGAGTTTGCTTTAAAGTCCTCTTACGTGGTCGGCACACTCCTGGCACAACTCGCACGTTTTTCCATCGGGCGTGTTGACCGTTGCGATTTTACAGTCGGGACACAAATGTTCTTGGCGTAGATCGTGGTAGGCTTTATACCATCTGTCTCTGTTTTTTTCCACACGTTCTCGTAGCTCTCTTGTTTCCGACACCAGGTAGGCCACGCGTTGTTTCCACCCTTTTAACCGCTCTTGCAGTGACATGCTTTGAAGACGTTATGTAGACCATTCCAAAACCCGATGCCTTGTTGCGTCAACAGTTGTTTGCGTCATCGTTTGACCGAGTGTTTGCGTTTGGCCAGTTCGCGTAGTTTGCTTTTGTGAGGTTGTAACTTCTGTATCGCTCGTTCGCTCACCAGGATGTTTCTCTTGAGCAGATTCAAGACCATTTCGCTGACTGCATTGATCTGATCGGCATTGGCATGCATCAAAATGTCTTGTCGCCTGTACCGGTCCGCCTCGTTCAGTATGGACGTCAGGAAACGTTTCTCCTTATGTAACAGTCTCATTGTCTCCTCTGTCTGTAATGGTGTACATTGTCTTTTACTCCTTTTGCTGCTTGACCCGCTAGTTTTAAAGCCAACAAAGCCAAGGTACGCGAAGGTTCTGACAAAAAAATCGACGCACCTTCGGCGATCTTGTCCACCAAATGTGGTCTTCGTCTAGCCAAAGAACCGCCTCGTTGTCATCTTCTATGTCGTGTCTTAGTCCTCCTTTTAATCCTGCAAAGCCTTTTACAATGCCCAAGATCACTTTTGCTTGTTTCTTGGCTGCAGAACTCAATTGTGACCGCGAGAGGGCTTTTCGTTTTCTTCTTCTTTCCAACGCTTCCAATCCTTTTTTCGCACTGTACCCTGTTCAAACAACCGTGGCACCACTTGAAATGGTAAAACATCTGACGATGACACCACCATTGACGATGTAACCCCTAGGCACGTCTTTACGAGGGGTCGGCGGTAATTCGTCGCACGCCACGGTCCCGTGGAAATGCGGTTTCAACAACGGGTCTGCTTCTGCCAAATGGTCCAACTGCACGTTGTTCAAGGCCACACGTTCCATCAGCGTTCGTACACATTGTACAGGACGGCTTTGTTGGCGTCGACTTCTAACAGGTTTTCAAATTCGCTGTACACCACGACGGTGATGTTGACTCCTGGATTGGCACCAAAATTCAGGACCAGCTGCACCTCTCCACTCTGTTTGGGATTCAACACAGGACTGTCCAAACATCCGTTGGCTGCATTGTTAAATACGAGAAGCGTGCTGTTCCTGCCTTGTCCCCATTCTACGCTCCTCACCATGTTTCCTTTCTTTCGGCACAGACACCCCGTGGCTTGTAGGAACCCGAAGTATCCTCTCAGATCCTTGCTGCTGTCGTCGTGCACCAGTTCCAACGTCTCCTATGGGTACTCTTATCCTCTGACCAATTGGCAAATGGTGCTCAAACCGAATTTCTGGAAATTGAAGGGATTGGTGGCCAACGTACCGGTGAAAGCCGTTGTCAACACCATACCCACCACCAAGCGGTTAGGTATTCTGCCTTGAAACAGCTTGTTGATCTCGAAGCGTTGTTGGTTGCCTTGCATGTTGTAGGTCCTGATTTTGCCTCTCACTGTGGTGTAGCTGACGGGTTTCCTGGCCGTTCTCTGCTTGTTTTCCAATTCCAAGTACACGGAGGGATTCAGTCTCAGTTGACGTAGGTACAGTCTGACTTTAACGTCTTGGCTGGTGAGTTGAGCCGCATCTTCTCCTGCAACACCCGCGGTGAACAGATCTGGGCTGTTGAAGTACATCTGGATCAAGAGTTGCAAGCCTGGCACCAAGTGTTTTCCAATTCCAAGTACACCGAGGGATTGAGTCTCAGTTGATGTAGGTACAGTCTGACTTTGACGTCTTGGCTGGTGAGTTGAGCCGCGTCTTCTCCTGCAACACCTGCGGTGAACAGATCTGGGCTGTTGAAGTACATCTGGATCGAGAGTTGCACTCCTGGCTTTGCCATGTGAAACACTTCGATGTGGGGCGTGAAGCGAAACACGTGCACGGCACCTCCCTGGTACTTGGCTCTTTCGGCTTTCAGGGCTTTCACGGTTTCTTGTTGAGTGGTCGACAGAGCCTCGAAGGCAGTGTGAGGTCCGGCATCGTCCAGGTTGTTGACCATCAATGTGTTGGGACAGTCGATGCCATTGTACCAGCCTTGAGGTTTCAAGATGGTGTCGCCGTTGTCTCTGTCGTGGTTCAGCAACGTTTCGAGGTAGGCCTTGTAATGGTACGTGTCAGTCTGAGGGCTTATCAAGGTTCCGTTGAGTTTGACGTTGATCTGTTTGAACAAGGTGTGTGCCAAGTTGTTGATGGGCTTATCAAGGTTCCGTTGAGTTTGACGTTGATCTGTTTGAACAAGGTGTGTGCCAAGTTGTTGATGGGAAACACGTTGTCTGCCACTGCGTAATTGGTACCGTCGCCTGCTTTCTTCAACCTCAATTCCATTTCGAAGTAACTGCGACTCAAATCGATGTAATCTTCTTGCAGATCAACCTGAAAGTCCACCGGGTTTATCCCCGTGGTAAAGGTCTGGATGGGCACCATGTGGAAACTGGAGATGCTGACATCGGTGGGTGGGACGCGGAACAGATCCAGGCCACAGGGACCCGAAGCCTCACGACGACCTGGGCCATGAAGTGACAGAAGCCCTACGAAGAACCATTAGTAACAAGATCGACTCTGACTCCACCTTACAGCCGCATTCCACTGTACACTTCACGCTGCAGTCTGACACATTCACTCATGCGTTCCAGTCCACATCTTTCACCGTGGAGGAGTTTGAGGATGGCAGTGATTGAACCAACAGTTTGAAGCAGACGACTCCTTCACCATGGAGACGACCTTCATCCGTACCCCTGGTAGTGGGAGTGGTAATGGAAAGAAACACCGACCCGGATGCGAGGTGGTACAAAAATTGCTGGCACGTAAAAAGTCTGTCCTCGTCATAAAAAACGAAGACGAGTTATGCTGTGCCAGAGCCATCGTCACCATGCGTGCCTACGCAGACGAGGGGAATGCGGGCCACGACTACAAGAACTTGAGACAAGGTCGTCCCGTACAGACACGTCTGGCCAAGGACTTACACCAGCTGGCCTGTGTACCCGAAGGCCCTTGTGGCATTGCCGAACTCAAAAAGTTTCAAGCGGTTCTTAAAGACTATCAAATCAAAGTCATGTCTGTGGACAAACCACACTGCATCGTCTTCACGGGACCACCTGCCCCTAAAAAGGGATCCTCCTCGTTAAGGTCGACGACCACTACCATGGTTGTAACTCTTTCTGTGGGTTCCTGTCCAAATCGTATTACTGACAAGGTGGATGACGACTACCACTTCGTCCTCAAAACTGAGATGGAAGCGCACTGCGTCTTGGACGTCAAACTCCCGAGTTCAATCCTATGGAGAAGTGTATCACCATCGCCTCCGCATGCAATCGTTACTGGAGAAAGAAACAACTTCCAAAAAACACCTCAGGACGCTTTACTCAAGTGTGGACAGGACACGTGGAGAACGCATAAAGTACGTAGACGTCACCTCACTGTACCCTTGGGTGAACAAGTATGCCAAGCATCCTGTCGGACACCCGACCGTCACCACTCACTCGGAGGACCAAGACATCCACCATTACTTTGGCATGGCAAAAGTCACCGTAC
>OX393574.1:8156625-8329125 GCA_947652115.1 Blastomussa wellsi | reverse complement strand
GTAATTGCTTCTGTATTACTGAGCTGCCCGTGTTGCTGCAAGCCCTGATATACCAAGCTGCAAAAAGACAGGTATTTAACATATCCCTAAAACCTTGAATTCATTTAAATGACCCTTCTCAAAATATTTCTCCAAAGACCTTTCATGACAAGATGAAATAAATTAATGAAAGAAAATAAACTAACAAAAATCTAACACTAACCAAACAGACCAACTTTGGCAACAAAATCCAAACAATCTATAATTTCCATTGTTGTTCATTAAGGAGCCATCTATTTGCTTTTCACAACTTTAAACAGTTACAGTATTTTTGTGGTTTTTTGATACAACGAGACAACTTTTCAGCTGTTAATTAAATGCACACTGACTAAACTTTCAGATAATGATTTCAATCCACAAAACAAAGATCTGCTTAACAAAAATAGTTGCAAAAAATGCAACAACAACAAAAAAAGTCTGGGGTATCTTTAGACAAACGGGCACCGCCTGATTTGGGTGGGGGGCTGTGATTTGCGAAACCCAAAACAATTATACACAGTGCCCCAAATGTGCGAGTGTAAAACCGGTATGAAAACACCCAAAAATTACATTCAATACTAGACTTTCGCAATTTACACGCTCATTGAAACTTTCACTCAATATTCAATATTCAATAATTATTTACTGACAAAAACTTGTAAGCGCTTGTAGGTTGTCATTGTGGCACACAAGAAGCACAAAACGAAAAATCTGTCTGAACACTTGCTTGGCACAGACAATCAGGGTTGTATTGGGTAGTTTTCTTCCAACTTCTGTTCTCTGAAATGGGAGCATTTTGCCCAAAAAACGTCAACTGGGGTGCCTGCAGCCCCCTTGACCCCCAGCTTGTACGCCTATGACCAGATGCACTTGTCAGTCTTTCTAAATTGGTCAAAACTTTCCACTTTGGAGAAAACGTAAATCCATGGTTCAAGTCTAAAAGATTCACCAAATAAATTTACTGGACAGGAAAATTATGATCAATCATATTTTCATCAGCAAATCTTTATTTTCCTTTGCAAACCTTTGCAAAAAAATTTAATTCCAAACCTTTGCAAAAATAATGTTTTCCTGGTTTAAAGACACAACTTGGAAAACTTCCTCAAAACAGAACTAATCTACATGTATGGAATTTATGTTTAAAATAAACTGAGTTGAGTTGAAAGGTAAATAACCACACTGAAAAGATATACCAATAAAATCACCAAATTGCCATTGTGTCACGACGTATACGGGTTTACATTGTGTACAACCAGCCTTTGCTACGACTTGTGTTCGAAAGCACCGGTGCAAACAGCAGAAGCAGTGAGAAAAATGATACAATTATCCAAACAAATTTAAAAAAGAGAAAAACAAGCCGGGAATTTCTGACTTGGGAGGTTTGAAAGTACAATACTGCGCTTATGTGTGCTGCTCAGCTGCTAGCTGTTGATCGAAACCTGAATTTTTCGTTCAACATCCCTCTCACGTTTAGAAGAACTTCACAGCCGGCAGAATAGACGATTCTTTCCTATTTCATATGATGAACTCAAGCCCGAGCCCACGGTGTCTTTTGACACTCACCACATGGCAGTAATGTTTACAGTACGTTTGAGCACTATGTCGAAAATAGCAAATGATGTCTTCCGTACTACAGCATCCCTTGGTCGACTTGCTCTCCTTCCTCTTGTTCTTCACCATTTATTTGGCTGTTTTATCGGCACCTTTCTTTCCCTCTTTAATACTCAATGTATTCTTTGACAGTGCTTTGTCGGCAGTTTAATTCCTGCTCTTTCTCGCTTTCTCGCCGAGGAATGACCATGAGAAATTATTAAATTCGAGCTGAATGTGAACACAAGAAAAAATTTGGACTTGAGCCTGCGATCCAATGATATGCCAAGTCTGATCTGAGCCTGTGATCTAATGATATAACATACCTGGTCAAAGGTCAACTTCAAAAACAAATGACCTCAACGAGTCTTAACCTGAGCCTGCGATATGGTCATGTGATACTGGTCAGCGGCTACCTTCTTTTGACAGCAGTCAATTGACCATAACATGGATGCCCTATAACAAAGATGTAAGCTGGTAAGGCTGACAAGGTGTTGAAAAGACATGGCTATTTATGACCGCATTGTTGCATGACTCCGTTGTCGTCGTCGTCGTGCGTACGCGTCCACGAGCAATACCAATAGCCATGATAACCATGAGAAAATGAACTCTTTCCCATATGAGTATGTGGCTCCGCTTGGCGGCCCTTTGGGCTGCCGGAACTCCGCTATAAACAAAAGCTTTTGCTGAATGGCACAAAAAAGAAAGAAATTTCACTCTAAAGCTGGAGGGGAAAAGTTTTTGGCAAATTTAAGAAGCAAATCTTACAATTGACTGCTATTTTACTCTAGAAAGCAAAGGGAAAGAAGACGGGCCTTGTTATGTTATTCCCCGTTGTTGATGTTGTGGTTCAGCAAAAGTTGCGTCACGTTGAGGGGTGACATTCCGATAAACAATACACAATACTCGGCCATGAATAAGATCAAATGCTGCTATTCTTTGAGAGAAGACATCATCAAATATAATTTGTCTCTTTTGTCTTAGTATACTTGTATATTCGTCCTTCAATTTGATGTGAGGGCTACCTCACCATCTGACTGCAGAATCTGTCAAAATGAAAAGGAAATAACACAGAGAAATGTGTTGGAATGTTTTGGCAAGGTAAACAAATTCCATGAACGACGTGGTGGTGTTTATATTTTAATTATTCATCAAAGTTACATGTTGAAAATGCGTTCCTGGTAGACTTATTTTCTGGGCATGCGCAAAGCCCAAACAGCTTTATTCTAGAAAAAATACCACACGGAAAGCAAAGAATTTGCAAACCACATATGGTACCTTCGTAATATATTCTCAAATGTGACGTGGATTTGCATTGTCAGGTAAAATCATACGTTGATCTTAAGAATTGTAAGCATGTATTTTTCGTTAGCACAAAACCTTTAAAAGTAATGAAAAACATGGTCTACTAATCACATTTTTGTACACAATTTTTTTGTTATTGTGATTTTCCTAAAATGCATGCTTCAGTTTCTAGAAAGAGGCATTTTCTTTTGATTAACTGCTGCACTTTTTTCTCGCAAGAAAAACTGAAATTTCTTCTCCACTGGACAATGAGTTGGTTTCTTCACTGCTTGTGTATGCTTCACGAAAGTAAACAGTGTAATCAATTCTTGTGCTCGATAGCTCTAGCTCGCTTGGTTGAATGATTTAGAATAGCTCTATTCCTTTGAACTAATTATTTCAGTTGTTTCGGTGAGCAATTTTTGGCAGCTAAGTCTGGTTAACTACAATTTTTTTGCCTCTACTTGCCAACAAATAAATCAAAAGAAAGACTTCAACAATTTAATTATTTGCACTTTGTTCAGCTCTAGTGACAATGCTTTAACTTTTGACCATGGTTTACACAGGCTTCTGTACTGAGCTGAAGGCGAAAAACATGGTAGTTCCATATGTTTGCATTGTTTTAATCACAGCACATCACTTCTGTCCAAAAATATATTGCGTTGGCGGTGTTATTTTTGTTTGATTTGCAAACGTTTGGTGTATGTTCACAAATATAACTATTCTTGACTTGCACATGATGTCATGAAATTCTAAAATCCAAAATTAAAGAGCCACCAAAGTTTTTATCCTCATCAGCCAGAAGAGGTGCTAATTCTACATCTGCTTAAAACGTTTCAGGTCAATAGCATGCTTTGTTTAGAAACCAGTGCATTTTGAATTAAGAGTTATGGCGGTGCGTGACATAAACTTGTGATCATGTTTGTCAACAAATATATAATTATTTAGCCATTTCCGAAGTAAAAGTATTAGGAAAAGTGTTTATGTAAATGTTTTTACAGTATGTTCAGTATGGATAATTGGTCGCTTAGATAACCAAGGTAAGTTCCAGATGTTTACACCATTTCCCAGCCGCCATATTGGTGTACCAAAGTTGTACACCAACAAAATATCACAATTTCTTGAGTTGATCCACCAAATGGCTTTCGATTTAATTTTCTATTGCGTGACAGTGCAACCCAAGAATTGCTTTCAATGGACAACAGGTTTCTGTTTCGCCGAAAAAGAAAGAAATAACTGAAGTAAATTTTGCCGCTACACAGAAAGGCCCCCAAAACACTGGTTCAAATAAAATTGCACTTCAGTGGCAAAAATGTAACTTAGCAAAGAGATACTGTAATGGACTCATAAGTAACCTTAAAGCGGCCAAACTCTCACAAGCACAGTATAATTGCAACTTTTCTAGCTGCAAAATATGCTTCATTGAAAATTTGCTGAATAATAAAAAAAATTGTCATGCTTAATCTTGCAGAACATTGTCTGATTTTAGTCAACTTGGATAATTGCTAAATATTCCAGACAACTTCGCAGGATAATTGTTAATTGGTAGTGGGTAAAAGTATATTCTACCCCCTCCCCCTTCTCACTGTAGTTTTGTGGGGCTTGCAATTTAACCAGGTTTGCTTTCAGAACATAACAACATTGAAAGGGTGGAGGGGGTTTAAGAAATGACCTTTGGTACCAAATTTACTTGAAATGTGTTTTAAGTGTCTCAACAGTTCCGTCCGAGATTGTAGTTGCATGCCTGGTATGGAAAAAATAATAAAATATTCTATTCCTAATCACATAACTGATACAAAAGGCCTGTAGTCATACATAACATTGGCTAATATTAAAAGCATAGTTACCAACCTGTGGTGACTTGATTCCCATTGGCTTATGACAATCACTGTACTGTAGCCATCTTGGTACTGTTGGGCAATTCTATTATTTTAATAATAATGAGTCCAATTATAGAAAATAAAAACTTCTAGAGGTTCTAAAGGTGAAGTTACATAGGATGATTAATTTTTTAACAACAATTTTTAACTCAAAGTAGTATAGTTCCAATAGACCCTTTTTACCGATACGGCAGCCATTTTGAATTCTATTATTTCAAGCAGCTACTTGAAACAATACAATTCAAAATGGCCACCGTATTGGTAACAAGGTCTGTTCATCTATTTTTTTTAATTTATTTACAATGGCCACCAACAAAAGTACGAGAAAAAAATCACATAAGCAAAGTGGAGCAAGTTTTTGTAAGTGGAGCAGGATGATGTCATAGCATGGATACAACCCTTTTTCAGATGGTGTCATAGCAGGGATACCACCCCTTTTCGGATGACATTACAGCAGGGATACCACCCCTTTCAGAGGATGCGATAGCAGGGATACCACCCCTTTTCAGCACTAACATCGTTCAACTTACTACTAACAATAATGAAGTAGTTTTGAATATCGCTGAGATGAATATCTCACCACAATGAAGTCCAAAAAAACGAAAACACTGGGGTGAGTCACCCAGCCAATATTTTAGCAACCACATCAGGGCTTAATTTGGTTAAGAACATGATGCGGAGAAGCAGTTTGAACATGACCCATCTCGTCAGTGTATTGCAAGGAAGCATCTGTTTCCAGAAAAGCAGTCAGATGAGCATCAAAATGTCTTCAAAGTCACAAATCATCCCTGAAAATGAAATGCTGGTTGGTAAGGAAGAAAAGATGACAAAGATGATATCAAGAACAAACGAACACGCATGCCAGAAATGTGGCAAGTGTTATGCGCATGCTATTAATTGGAACCGGCACAAGGTACAGTGTGGGCTCCCAAATCCCCTCAAGTTACCCAAACCAACCCAAGAAAGCCAAGAGCCTGAGAAGGAAGAAACCCATTATGCTCAAGAGCAAGTAAAAATCACTTGGCACCAGAAAAGCCAAGATGCAACGTGTAAAGAACATAGAAAAAATACTTGTACCATCATCGAATCATGTTAGCCGTTCTGTGGTGACGTGTGAAATTTATCTGTGAACACTAGAAAAAGGTATAAAAGGAAGCACGTCATTGAGGAGAGGCGAGCCTAATTAACAGGGTGTTTGAAGCAGAACCAGTTCCAAAAGATGATCTTAGTGAATAAATCTGCCTATGACAGAAAAACATGCTTTAAAAGCTCTATTAAACATGTTAATACATCATTAAGTGTGTTGTTTGATTAGATTTGAAGAGCACTGATAGGTCCTGGTTCATATATCAATAAATTGAAACAGAAGCATATTTCCTCTGGGGTTTGTGAGTGATGGCCCACTACTAAATACCCAAAGGACCGAGAAGTGGCTTTTTCGAACACTGACATTAAACGTTGAGCATCATCTATCCAACGTTGACCCAAGCTTTTAATGTAACGAGTGTCCACTGGATTTCTAAAAAGGACTGTATACTAAAAGTTGCGAATCATTCCCACACTATGCTTGCCTGGGGGATGTAGGTTTTGGATGGCCACAATCACAAAGAGACTGAGGTGGTGAGCCCCTTTACTGAGTAAATCCATCATTTGGTCTGAATCAACGCTTTCCCTCATCAAGTCATCCAGCACTAACAAACAGGGGCATTGTTCTGGGGGAAACAGTTCTTCCCAAGACTTGCTATGCATTCCTTTGTGAAATACCATGCCTGTATTCTGTTCTTGTAAAACATCGGTTGCCATTATCTCAAAAATAGAAGATCGCATCCTTGACAAGTTTGGATAACCATGTGGTCTTACCACTCAGTGTAGGTCCCAGAATTTTCATGCTGCCTGGCACACAAAAGCACTGATCACTTGGAATGTTGCCTTATTACCAGGGTAAGGGGGCTTGTAACTTGCTGAACCATTGCTGGACCCCAACCTTGCTTGAGCTGAACTGAAGGCTGAGGCAGAGGTGCACCACATTGCTGTTTCTACAACTAAATTGTGGAATCACTGTGGAAAATGGTATATAAGGCAGCCTTTTTTATCATATCTGTATATAAGAAGGCCTTGGCAGGAACCCTGAACAAATTGGCAAATTGGGGCTCTGGCATGTCTGCAGAGGACACACAAGGAGGAGGGTATCTAAAACACCTGCCCTGCGAACCCCCCTCCTCCTCGTGTGTCTCATATATGCCTGCAACACGTGTCCTGGAAAAAGTGTGCTCAATTAAACAAAGGCCAGCACTGCTTAACACACACCAAAATACTGCATCTGGCACAGCAATTTTGCAGTTTGTTTTAACTTATCGCTGGAAGCCGAGTTTACAGTAAACTCGGCGACATTTTGGAGCCGAGTTTAGTGTAAACTCGGCTTCCAGCGATAAGTTAAAACAAACTGCAAAATTGCGGTGCCAGAACAAGTATTTTGGTGTGTGTGCTTATTACGAAAGTGTGACAGAAAAGTTTTTCTTATTGAATACTTGCGATTGAAACAGAAATGGCAACTGCAAACATTACAACAGAAGTGCAGCAAGAGTTTTATGAACCAGAGCCGGGGCAATCAGATATCTTCAGGTTGTCAAGGAGCAACTTTAATGATTGGCTTCGAGTATGGTGAATGAACGAAGATCTGCTTAAGTTTGCAAAAGCAACAAAAGGAAAATTTGTAAACTTGGTTGAAGAAGAGGCCAAAAAGCTAAGACAGATGAAAGTAAGCTACGGATTGCAGGTAAGGTTCTCAAAAGAAGACGATGAAGGCAAAATAATGCACATGGAACACTACTTCCAAGACAGTGAGCCGCGAATATTCAGCAGATACAGCAACGAGGAGGTAGTAAAGGAATTCAACAAATTTATTGAAAACACGAAAGAAGAGATCGAAGAGTGGTCTAAAAGGGGCTCAGGCTGGGTACTTGACAGAATGCTAACCGCATATGTCCATGTTGCGCATTTCCAACCACTTCGAGGCGGAACATATTTGCCACTGCCAGCAAAACTGGCAAACAAGAAGGCAGTAGCAAATGTATGCTTAGACTGATAGCACTTATTCCAAGCGAGTTGAGACAACTAACTTGATCTTTAAGTTTCATCAAGCTTGCCAACGGTGGTGAGACAACGATGACAATCTTTTTCTCACATTCAGTCTGCAACTATGAAAACAGTTCAGGTACAGTAATCCTTGAAATATAAAAGATTTCCCAAATCCGGTGGGCAAATTAACGAAAACATCATTTTCAGCTAGAACAACATATCTCATAGCCTCTTCTTGTAGCTTATTGAGCTTTGGTATCTCTCTAGGACTTTTCCAAACGATGACTCCACACGGCAGTCAATATCTCCACGCGTACTCGTTTGTACCACGCACGACATGCGTGTTTAGTCCTGGAGTTTTACGAGGTTAATTTTGATTGGTCAAAAAGCTTGACGTCATGGAAATCAAACCCTGGCTTGGTTTCGCAGACGGTATTTACCGGCGGCGTGAAACAAAAGCCGGAAATCCGTCTGTCTTCGCAGGCTTTGCCGGCAGCCACACACGTGGGGTTTTTTGCAGGCTTTGTTGCAGGTGTCGGTGTTGTTGCTTTTTGTGTTTCTTCTTCTTGCAAAATGGCGGCTACTTCTTGCGAAGGAGTGTTTTGCACTTCGGTCGACATGGTATACAAAGCAAATATATACATTGAACAAAAATGTTTAATTGTCGGCAGGTGGTGTGCGTGCTACGACCGCGATGCACGCTGGTAGTTGTTTCGGTTTCAGCTCATTTGTTCGTGGCCGCCATCGTGTGAAGGTCTCTCGTGAACCATAAAAATAACCACTTTTCGATCAAAATATGCTTGACAATGCAATTTTTTGGATGGAACTTCTTCGTTTTGGATATTTTTTATCTTATGAATTAAGAATTTCATCAGACATTAGTACGTGGCATTCAAAACATCCCGGAAAACATTGGGTTTGACTGTCTGAACCGGAGCCAGTTGCAGCTGAGCGGGTAAGTTGACTGCTCTTTAGCCTTATTGACCACTTATTTTTAATCTGTATTATTGCAAATCTTCTTTACCCCAGAGTAGAGGAAGGAGTCAAAGAGAAATTGAAGGTCAAGAGGCAGATGGCTAAGAGCCATTACGATAGAAGTGCCAAGGTACTAACAGAGCTCAACATAGGCCAAGAAGTTAGAGTAGCCAGCCAGGGAAACAATATCTGGGAAGCTGGTAACTGTGTCCAGAAGCTATCAGGCCGCTCATACCTGGTAGAAGTCAATGGAAACATGCCACACCGCAACAGAGGCATTAAGGCCCAAGAGCGACACCCAAATGACTGGTGAGACTGCAAATGCTGAAACAAAACCACCCACACCTGTACCTGCACAGACAGAAGGGCAAACAGCATCGAACAGTACCAATCACAGTGAAGTGACTACACCAGTTACCTTCAATGATACCCAGCAGAAGAATCTTAGTGCACCACTGAAGACAGACCGTACCAGAACAGTTAGGGGGCGCCTGTAAGATTCAAGGACTATGTCTAAGCGTTTAAGGTTACTATGCACCTTCAGGGGTGTTTCGCGTCGAAGCGATGTAGCGCGCGCGGGTTACATCGCAGATATCTAAAACCCTATATCAAATTAAAGCTTATAGAGCTGGCTTTTTAAATATCCTATCCATTTTGTAATATTCTGAAATGCCGATTTTTCCGCGAAGTCTGAACGCAAGCGCGTGATTCGGCTTCTGACAGCTTCAACTCAAAGCGAATTTAATATTTTGCTTAATTGGTTTGTTTTCCGGTTTTCGGACCCCAAGCCCTAAAAAACCGTGTCTGCGTTTTGTCAAATTCGTTTGCATTAAAAAGTTACAGCGCCTTTTCAAAACAGAGCAAAAATTAATCGAAGTTATCGTACAAAAATGGCTCTCAACAAAAAAGTTTTGGGAAATTAAAAATACGCAGACACGTTTTTGTTGTTTATATATTAAACTAACTTTTCTCCAAATTTGGCGGCAATTGAACAAATTGCACTTGAGTTGCAGCTTTTGAAAGTCACCCTATCTAGCGAAAAATTCAACTCGAGAAAATAGCGAAAAGTCAATCAGAAACGAAAGTTTTACTTCCGGTAAAAACGAAAAATCGCATTTTCTCCGCCGCTAAAAAAATATTTTTTTGATTTTTTTTTTTTAGATGAAAGATCACGCTTAGACCTATTGATTAGCATAAAAATCCAAATTTCGCGAAAATGGCCGGTCCCAAGGTGCATAGTAACCTTAAGCTGATTATGGACACTGAACTTTGGACAGAACATTGCACATTTTAAATTTGTTTTTGCTATTTTCCTTTATTTTTTATTTGCATGAAACTGATGTGTTTACAATGATATGTATTTTGTTAAGTGTTTTTTTGGACACTTGTCATGATTAGGTCATTGTTAGATTTTCTTTTTCTTTCTAAAAGAAAAGGAAAGATGCGTACTTTGGTACTCTCTACAGTTTCCGGTGTGCATAAACTGTCAATCAAGCAAATACACACAGGCTTCTCAAAAATGGCTTGTTCACTGTGTGTAATTTAAACAGGTACTTTGTGGGATACAACCAAAATATTTTTTCTGTTCCTGTAGCCATGGATAAGGGGGTTAGCATCACTCTAGAAAAGGATGCCAAAGTTTTCAGGGTACTAAATGGCACGGAGGTTAGCAATGAGCAACAGGGGCATTTATTCTATTTGAATGATGTTTCCTGCCAAAATAACAACACCACGCTAATGGAGTGGCATAAGATTATGGGGCACTATAATTTCAATGATCTAAGCAAACTCCAAAGTGTAGCTGAAGGGATGAAAATTGCCGATGATCGAGACACGTATGCTATCTACACGCAAGGCAAGATGTGCCTATTTCGGAGCCACAAGCCAGATGAGAGAGCAAAAGAACCTTTAGAATTTGTTCATTGTGATTTAGCTGGGCCAATCAGCCAAGTAGCTAAGGATGGCTTCAAGTATACACTATCATTTGTAGATGATTACACAGGTATTGTCATGGTGTATTTTCTCAAACAGAAGAGTGATACCTTTTTGTGGGTATAGCCCCATTAGTTACATGGAGTATCATGGAGAGATTAACTGCAACTCATTTAAACAGATAAACAACTCAAATATCAACTGCAAAAAATTTAATTTGTTACAGAGAATTCTCAAACTCACTGACTTAAAACATTGAGTTAAAACAAAGAAAATAATAACCGTGTTGTAGTTTTGGGTCCGTGGAATCAGGATTTATGAACAAAAACTGAAGAACAAGATCAACACAAGGTCTTTTTATTCTCGACATACACTACATAGCATGCAGTGCGTGCGCATAGGTCTGCAAATCATGACCAGAAATGACATAACCAACGATAACATCCCTTTCCTTTTGAGAAGAAGGCAAAGGTAACAATCCTAGACAGGATACATAATTATAAGTAACTGAATAAATAAAATAAAGAGAAAATATATATATATTGTAAAGTGTTCAATGTCCAAAAAATGTCTTCAAACAGCAACAAATAGAAACTTAACAGGTGTAAAATGTGCATATGGCAGTTCACCTTATAGATTGAGCTTGTCAGCAGCAGGTAAGGTCAGTTTTTCCAAAAGAACAAATCAGATCCTAGTGTGTGCCATGGTTTGGGTGGAATGTCATGGGGCACAAGAGGCTCTTTCATTAACAAGGGGCACAGCATGTCAATACTTCCTCTATGTCATGATTTATGTTGGCCCAAAACACAGAACCTTTAGCATGGACTTTACACTTTTCTTTTCTGCACCTTGGTGTGCATAGTGCAACTGATGTAACATGGCGGGCTGTAGGCTTGTTGGAATCAGGATGCGTGTGGCTTTCAGGATGATACCGTCTGGAATAGTTAATAATATTCATCACGGTAATTCCAATAGGCATGAAGATGCGATGGACATTCTGATCTCATGTCAGGCCATCAAAATGTGATAACAGTCCGGAGGGAGAGGAGCACTTCATCTTTAGATGTTTCTTCCTTATTTTGGTCAATTCTTGTTGGGCTGGCATTCAGATGGAGTTCATGGACTGACACGTTAAGCCCTTCAATTGTGTCCCCTGGGCATGGGCTAATTCCAGACAATGCATCTGCCAGTGGTATTTCCTTTCCTGGGACATACTTAATATCCACGTCGTACTTCTGAATCCTGAGCATCACCCTTGCAATGTGTGGTGGAGCAGTTGAGAGGTGTTTTCTGAAAATTGCTTCTAATGGCTTGTGGTCTGTCTCAATAGTGACGTGTCGTCCATACGGATAGCAATGAAATTTCTCAAGGCCATGTACAACATCAAGCATTTCTCTCTCAATGTTTGAGTAGCGGGTGTCTGTTTCAGCCAGGAGCTTATTTCTGTATTCAATGGGGCCTTTGTCTTGGATGAGGGTTGCCCCGAGCCCAACGTCAACTTGAATGGTCACTGGTTTAGCACTGTCAAAGTACTGGAGTGAACTGGCTGATGTTATTACAACCTTGATGTCGTCTACAGCACACTGGTGCTCAGGACCCCACTGGAAATCACCGCTTTCCTTGGTCAGGCAAGGTTTGGTACAAATCGGCTGAGGAACTGCGTCATGCCAAGAAAGGATTGTAGGTCGGCAAGGTTTGCAAAAGGGTCCATCTTCTCAATTGCTTCCATTTTCTGTGGGTCTGGCCTTTGACCACTGGTGCTGATGATGTTACCAAAGAATGGTATCTCAGTGCATCTTATCGTTCATTTATCTGCATTGAAATGGAGGCCAGTTTCATGCGCATGTTCCATGACAGCTCTGAGGTTGGCATCATGATCACTATGGTCTTCTTTGTATCTGTAGACGATGATGTCATCAGCTATGCCAGTAACTCCAGCAAATTGCCAAATGTTTCATTGACCTTCTTCTGGAAAATGCCCTGGGCACCAATCGCAGAAATCTGTACCTGCCATGCGGTGAGTTAAAGGTGGTTTAAAGGGAGCTTTCAATTGGTGATCCAGTTGTATGTTCCAATACCCGCTGCGGGTGTCGATGAAAAGGACATCATCTAATGTCGGAGTACAATGATGTGGGCGCTTGATGGCTCGATTGAGGTCTTTAGGGTCTAGACAGAATCTGAGTGCACCATTGCTCTTCGTAACACATACTAACGAGTTGACCCAGTCAGTGGGTTCATCAACCCTGTCAATTATGCCCTGTTTCTTGAGCTTATCAAGTTCCTTTTTGAGTGGATCACACAGGGCCTCAGGTACACATTGTGGTTATGTACAACAGGTGGAACGGTTGGGGTCCAGTGTGATGTCCAACTCTCCCTTGAAGCAAACAATACCCTTGCAACAATCTTGATACTGCTGGAATATTTTCTGTTTTGGCAGCTGGGTCACCCACAGGCTTTTGTGTGGAGGTCAGGTCTTTCTGGGTGGTGATACTGTCATTTAAAGTGACTAGGTTCATGTCCCTGCAGGTTGGTAGGCCCAGAATAGTTGGTCCTGTAGTGTTCACCACATGAAATGGGTAGATGTTTGAATAACCATTGTGTGATAAGGTGAGTGAACGTGTACCATGGTGCTGTAAGTATACTTTAGCCACCAAAAGCAGTGTTGTGGCAGAGGGAGTTAATCCAAGAGGGGCACCATCTGGGTCTTAGGCTGATTGTGGATACAGCTGTTTGTATGTGTTTACAGGGATGACATTCCCTTCTGCTCCTGTGTCAATTTTGCACAGTAGGCATGTAGCACACTGACCAGATTCCACTTGAATCAGTAGTACTGCTTGGGTGTCGGTCTTTGATAGACTGTCTATACACAAGGGGTGAAAGTACAGTTGGGGGATATCTGGTGTGGCTCCCGTTGGAGTGTCCACAGCTAGGTCAGTGGTATCCAGGGCATGCATTCCTTTCCTTTGCTTGTGTTTTTGGCCAGTATGTTAGGTTTGTTTACTGATGGGCTTGATCTTTGGGCGTGAATGACAAACCTGACTCCAGTGGTTCCACTTGCTGCAAGCCTTGCACCTTGTTCCATATGCTGGACAGAGTGATTGTGCAGACATGTTGTGGAAGTTCCCACAATTTTCACATCTGGTCTCTTGCGATTTTAGGGGATCCTGTGCTGGTCATTCTCGCGTATTTCCACTGTGTCATAAGGCGTTAATTGTGGTGTCTTGACTGCGTCTTATATCCTGTAGCTGGTTGCTGGTCGCCTCATGAGTTCTTGCAGTGTCGATTGCCTTGTCAAGAGTGAGTGTCACATCATGTTCCAGGAGCCTTGACTGTACACGTGGGTTGTTGGATCCGAAGATTAGAGCATGTATAATATGCTCACCAGGGTTTGTGTAATTGCACTCCTTCACTAGGAGTCAAACTTTTTTGAGAAAGGAGTCAACAGTTTTGCCAGGTTCCTGTTTTAATGTGCAAAGTTTGTACCACAACAATCTGAAGTTACTTTTTGGCACCACATAATCCTCAATTTTTTTTCAGTATGTGCTGAGCTCTTTCTTCTCATCGGCTGTGAGCGACCATGTGGAGACCAGCTCGATGCCTTCTTCCCTTGACCACATTAACAGGTAACTAACTTGCTCTTCTTGCTCTTGTCCTTGTTTTTTAATCTTTTGAGTGCTCGGGGCAGATCCGATGAAGACCAATCCATGCGTGGAATTGGTAGACTGGGAGTTCTACCATGTTTGTTTTCGCTGAGGCTTGCGATGGGATGTGTTTTGCTCGATCAAAGCATGAAGGTGCACCGGCCTGGTGCCTGAACTCGCTTAGAAATCCTGACGAAGATATTGGTCGACCAATTCCGACACCATGTTGTAGTTTCGGGTCCGTAGAATCAAGATTTACAAACAAAACATTGAAGAACAAGATCAACACAAGGTCTTTTTATTCTTGACATACACAAGCACCCAGCATGCAGTGCGTGCACATAGGTTTGCAAATCGTGACCAGAAATGACATAACAAACTACAACAAACTGTGAAGGAGCTTTGGATACCCAATCTTTTTTTCTTTTTTTTTTTTTTTTTTTTGACGATTTTATTTCTCCATTTACTCCTTTGTTTGATTGAGAAGATATATCAAATACTCAAGAAGTGTTACATCGGCTATACAAACACCTCAAAGTTCCTTAAAAATACTCAGCTGCACGTCATATTTTGAACTCTCTTCTCTGTGTTTGGATATCCCAATGAAACACTGTCTCTCATGTTTGATTATATTACATAAAATGGCCCCAAATAGACCTAAATATCTCATACAGGGACAGCAATTATTACCGGTAAATAATAATTTCATTACAATAACTTATAGGATTTTTGTGCACTCACTGTGTGAGAGCTATTGTTAATGAGAGAATACAATATGAAAATGATGTACATGTCATTAAAACTTGAGAATTGCCCCAAATTTCTGTTGAAACAGAATTTGGTAAGGTGTAAAACATGGAATCTAGAATCCATCCAGAAACCGAAATCCAGAATCCAGAATCTGGAACCAGAAGCCAGAACCAGAATCTGGAACTGAAGGAAACTTGTATTTAATAAATTTTGTTGGGGAAACATTTTCTGTAATCAACACAGTCAAACAATGAAACATTGCTTGACTAACTTCTCTGA
This sequence comes from Blastomussa wellsi, assembly GCA_947652115.1. Taxonomy (NCBI): domain Eukaryota; kingdom Metazoa; phylum Cnidaria; class Anthozoa; order Scleractinia; family Plerogyridae; genus Blastomussa; species Blastomussa wellsi. The sequence goes on along the minus strand of OX393574.1, from coordinate 8,313,698 downwards.
ATTGTCGGCATAACTCTCGCACATTTTGGTGCACTGTCTTGTTCTTATGCATACTCCTGTTACATACATCTAGCAGCATTCGCAGAAATAAAAAAAAATCAAGGATTATGTTAAAACAAGTCAGTATACCGTTGCCTTGAAGGAACTCCTCCTTCAAAGTCATCTTGGCCTTTTCCTTCAAATACAATATAAGTGACCAAAGGAAAAGACGGTGATAAGGTGAAAATCAAGCATTTAGATGCAACAATTTATTTTCCTCGATTATGGAAGTACATAACTTCGAATGGTCCATGATTCTGTTAAAGAAATAAATTTGGATTTTAAAGTCTGGCCTCAAATATAATAAACATTATTTCAAAGGAAGTTTTTATTAACAAAAAGGAATTATTATTTACACCACAGAAAGCCGGTGAGTCTGTTTTATATATTTTTAAAAGGTGCGTGCATGCTCGTGTACACTAGCCAAAGGCTAGCCAAAAAAGATCTACAGCGAAATTGGATAACTGTAAACAGCTAAAATTCTTCTGGCATGTTAAAGTTTTACAAAAAAATAAGATGCAATTAAGATGAAGCGAGAAAACATACAATCATGTAACATCATCAGAACGCAATGCTAATTAATGAGCTGAAAGATTTGGATGAGTCACGAAACAATGAAGGTTTCTTTTTCACGATAAACCCCAATTTTAATAGCCTTTCATGCAGGCATTATTATGCTTGCATTGGAGGCTACAATTTTAAGCGTTTGTGGTTTTCAGGATAAACGCCATGACTGTCATTAAAAAACAACAGTGAAACTTACAGAATGGTAAATGTATGTATTGCATCCGTATGCTTTTGTAAGTACATACAATGCTTCTTATATACGTTTTCGTCTTATCAAACCGTACTTCATTCGTGGAAAATATTAGAATAACTGAACTTCCTACCTTAAATGCTTGTCATGAACAGCTATCTTTACATGACTATGTATTCAATGCTTTGATCCAAAGTCGCATAGTCTCATAATAATTATATAACTTTAGAGCAAGGGAAGGATTACTTTTAAAAGAATAACTTTAAGGTTAATATTAATATAAATTAAACTTACCATGGAGGAATGAAGAAAACATTTTATCTCGTCTACGCTAAAATGACTCCAGTGTGGAGAGGGTTGCCTAAGAATTAACCGCAGCATTATAACTTGAGGAGGAGGCTCATCAACCTAGAATATAAGAAGCACAAAGGTAACAGCAAATACAAGCTCCCAAATGAATTACTGAACAAGCACCCTAATACCCATGCTGTACCAGCCTAGCAACAATGCATTTGGGATACAAACTACATTGCACAAAATAATATGTGACCAAATGTTAACAGCTGTATCCTCTTAACTGATAATGAACAATCATCACCTGTCCCTTCTCTCCTTGTGGAGAATGGGGCCCATTTACAATACAATACTTAAAGGACAAAATTTTTGTTGACAAATGAATTTCACTCCGTTGGTTGGTTCTTGATTCTAAAAGGCCATTAGCAGATGGTTGACAGACCTAATGCAACTTGGTCAGTTTCACCATAAGATCTAAAGCAGTTGACAGATGGTTGCACAAGCTGAACATGATCATGACAATCTACCACCCTAATACTAACACCAATGTTGTTTTCTGTTCTGCATTGTTTGAGATCTTTCTTGTCTTGTTCATTCTTTGTTTTATGTCACTGGTGAGTTTTGCAGGGTTTTACACCGAGGGTGAGCCAATTATTGTGTTCTTAAAAATGTGATTGCATGTTGTCTAAGCATTTCTAAAGGATCAAAGTTTTACCTGATAAGTAGATATTACAAACCAATCTTGGCTTCCTGTCTCAAAATGGGGATGTGGCATAAGAGTGTAGTTCTTTACAACAGTTTTCCATCTCTCAACACCCAAAGGATCTGCATTGGACACAAAAAAAATGTGAAATATATATGAAATAATTCATATTGAACTGTGGATGTAGCTGAAAGTGAAGAATGATCATTGTAGTGAATTTCCAATTTAAGCAATTGGAAAGAAGCAGCTTGAAAAAATATTAATCAGGGCTTCAACAGGATTCGAACCCGTAACCTCTGCGAATCTACCAACTGAGCTATTAAGCCACACATTGGGAGCGAGGACAATTTATTGAGTTCACATTTTCCCAAAGAGAGAAATAATGTGAAATATTTATTAAATAATTCATATTTTGAATTGTGGATGCAGATGAAAGGACAGTGTTTAAAGTGTGGTAAGTACAATCATAATGCGTCATGTTGCAGAATCGGTGCCCAACCCCAAGAGGGATCTAAGGAGACCAAGAGAGGGCAAATCAAGAAAACAACAGAGGCTGAGGAGACAAGCAGTGACTCAGATGATGATTACATTTACCTTCAGGAGACAGCACAACACCTACACCAAGTGAAGAAGATAAGGTCAGGTCCAAATCAAGAGACTGTACTAATCCACATTGGAGACATTGATGCTTTTGTTGAACCAGATAGTGGAGCAAGTGCAAATGTGATGGATGAATATCAGTTCAAGGCCCTCAAGCACAGATCACAAGAAATTAAGGAACTAGAGCCCAGCAGAGACACACAGAAGACATTTCAATCTGATCTAACAGTCAAAGGCAAATTCCCTGCAACATTGCGGAACAAGAACCGGGGTACACAGAGCAAGTTCTTAGTGATCCAAGGAAAGATGGACTCCCCTCCACTCCTAAGTAAAAGCACACTGTTGGAGCTTGGAATGCTCAAAATCGATCCAGAAGGAACACTTAAAGAAACCAATGAGCTGAGAATCAAAACAGAGCTCGACGTTGCGACCTGTGGGGTTGCCAATGCGACTCGATTTGGTCCGCTGCCGACTAACTTTTCACGTGTGGTCGCCAGTGTGGCCACTGTGATTTCAAGTTATTATTTTAGTTATTTACTTTTTCATTTCCTAAGATCCATGACGAAATGAATGAATGTTAATTGTAAACCACGAGGAATGTAATTTCTTATCACTTTCATGTAAAAAGTCGTTTAAACCGCCTTAACTATAATTACTATTGTGAAATCAGTTATCTACATGTTTGGTTGAAAGCATTCTGGAGGTGACATTTGTTCCTAAAATGAGATTTTTGCAAAAAGAAAAATTATTTACCATTCACGCTGGGCACGCGGGCCATCAAAACTGCCGGGTTCGCCGTGTGCAACATTTTTGGGCCGTGAAACTTGGGAGACTGGGCTCAATAATATTTTCTGTGCGTTGTCGAGATCGGCCATTTTTTACGAAGCCTAACGACGATGTAGTTCGATTGATTGTCGATTTGGCTCCATTCTACGAGGTGAGAGCTTCACTTTGATACCAAACATGGCTGACCTTCTCACTACGGTCATTGCTGGTATGTCGCCAATCGAGATCTTGTTTGTGCTTACGCGTATCGCTAACTTACCGTTGCTAATGTTTGGCTTCATATAACTTTTGTCTGTCCACAGGAAGAGTACAGATCTCTACCAAAATTGAGGAAACACGATGGAAGAAGAAACCTATGTTTTTAAATATGCGGTTTACACAACCAAATAACCGTGCGACAGCTACGAAGAGTGAGCTATTTGGTCTATTTCGCACAGCGACCTGTGGGAAAATATCGTACTTTTTAAACAAGAGGCAAAAAGATGTTTAAAGGGCTTTACGAACAACAAGCTTGAGGGAACGATTCATTTTCCATTTTGTGTGAATCATCACTCGACATTGGAGCAGTGTTAAAAGACGAAGCCTGTGAACAGGAAGATACCAGGAAAAGGCAAAGCAAAAGTTCTTATTTCGAGTATTGAGGAATCCAAACTGAAGTACAACTAATTGTCAGCTAAAGCAAACAGAAGAATTCAGAACCATAACACAGATTGGACGTCATAAACATTAACCTGATGGCTCGAAGGAAGGCTAAAGTTTACAGCCGGTTTAATGTTGGAGCTTTTATGAAAGAGAAAAGGCATTCAAGAGATGAAGCTGCCAAGGCTCACAAAGTTCTAGTCAAGCAAAAGGCTAAATTATCAAACCTTATTCGGAAAGTAAGTATTCATACCCCCCCCCCCCCCCCCTTCCACAAAAAAGAAAGAAACAATTTTTCAACTATTCACTTACATACATCTTAGAGGGAAAATATATCAACATGTTATAAGTACGCTGGCACCCAGATCTGTGCTTTTGTAATTAAAATATTTCACTGAGCAGACTTACGGATTTATGTCTATTGATATTCCCACTCATGATGAGAAAAGGAAAAACAAAACAAAAACAGAAAGCTAGACTATACTGGCCAGGACACAGAGGGAAAATTGTCAAATTTGATCATTTATATTTTCTGTTAACTTATCTGCAATTTCATATAGTGCAATTGCAGAGTGAGCAAGGATAATCAACTTACTATGTACTCAGTAATGAGCATGTTTTGTTTCATTTCATCCTTGGCTCAATATGTATTTTCCTTAATGTTTTTGTTTATAGCAATAGGCTAAATACAAAGTGAAATTATTGAGCTTATGATCAATTTGAACCACAGCATATACAAGCATGTACCAGAATTGCATAATTTCACATTTTCGGCCTCTTTTAAGGTAGATGAGGTGTCTGAGGACATACAAGAATTGCCTGAAGCTGGCACAGCTGTCCCTCAAAAAGAGAAGGCCTTTCTATCCAGGCAGTCTATTGAGGCAAGATGCAAAAACCCAACTGTCCTGCTTTCTGATGATAAGAAGGGGCCATCTTCAACAGTGGAGACACAAAGAAAGTCAGAGACATACCAAGCAGCCAAAGAAATACATGGGGCTGACTTAAATGATTATACTCCAGCATACATAGGTCTTCTTAGTACAGCTGAGAAAAGATGCCCTACAAAGATACTAGTTGACTTTATGTCAAAAAGTTTTCCAAAAAGGTTTTTCCTAAACTTTATAAGAATGCTGCAGAACAATTTGAAACGTCAGACATAAATGCTTAGAAGTGTTTCAGTTTTCTATTAAAAAGGGGTAATGGGTAAGAAAAAGTACAGATCTGTGTACAGATCTCTTTCAATGACTACCAATCCTAAGAGAAAAAACAAAACAACACACATTCAAGTAATATCGTGTTCCTTACCTCGGGTAGTTCCCTACAACAAACTTATCAAGTTTCTCAATGAGGTTGACATAGGAACCTTAAAGAGTGTAAGAGAGAGCTTCTGCTCTGATTTGGAACCTGAGGATCAGGTTGATGGCTGTTACAGAAATTTAACAGAATGTCTTGTTATATTAGCATCTTTCTACCTGACAACATTGAAAGCTGAAGATTTTGATTGGTTTGGGGAACCAAATACTTTCCAAATAGCCATTGTTGGAGATGGAGCCCCTTTTGGAAAATTTGACCAGTCTTGTGCCTGGCTCATTAGTTTTCTAAAAATGTGGGTCACAGGGTTTTGAGTAATGAGGATAACTTTTTGATCTTTGGAAGTAACTGCTCAGAACAAAGTACTGCAGCTAAAAGGTACATTGCAATGGTTGCTAAGGAAATGGAGCAAATAGAGAAAGGCTCTTTTAATGTCAATAATACCATCATTAAATTTAAGTTTTCAGAATTCCCCAATGACATGAAAATGTTGGCTTTTCTGGCTGGGGAGCTTCCAAACAGTGCCAAGTATTTTTCAACATTTGCTGACATTTCAACTGATGAACTGCTTGATGTAAACAAATCATTTGGCCCAGAACCCCATAATGATTTCAGACCATGGCAATATCATAAAAGATTATCTGTTGCTAAGAAAGTTGGTGGCCTCAAGGATACATTAAACAAGACTCAGTTAGCTCCCAACACTAAACGCACCAAAATAACAGTATTTATTGCTTCTAGTAAGAGTAGGCAGGAGTTTGAGCCACTCATTGGTAAATTCATTGACAGAGCACATGTAGATCCTTTGCATCTAAAGAATAATGCCTGTCAGAATATTCACAAAATAATGTTGCATGAAGCTGTCCAAAAGTCTGCCCTGGGAAGTAGTATAACAAATATGAGTGGGGCACCTTGTGACCAAGTTTGTATGGGCACTGAAATCTAAATGCCAGCTTTCCCGCCTAGCAAACAAAGTTACAAGGTGGTTCAATGAAACAAAGGCAGATGGGAAAGAGTTTGAGCATAGATTTACAGGCAGAGATTCCAGGATGCATTTACACAATTTTATGCATCTAGTTGTGTCTTTGGAGTCCCCTGCAGACACTGCAAGGCAAACCTTCAGACTGCACACTTTTGCATTTGTGAGCCTGCAACTACGAAATGCAGTGTCTTTATTCCGCAGAATGACTATCAATGATGATGAAATTGAAGGGCTGTCTTCTTACTGCACCAACTATTTCAGGGCTTATAGTTTGTTTATTGGGATAGTAACACCTACTGTATGGACAATAGGTCACATTGTCCCTGTGCATACTAAAGATGTTAATTCCAAGTATGGAAAGGGTCTTTCAGTTACCTCAATGGAAGAGAGGGAAGCTAAACACGTAGCTATTTCAAGGTACTCCCAAAACACCAACTATGGCATGAGATGGCAGCAAATTTTTCTTTAATCTGGTTAAGGGAAAGGGGATATAACCTTGACAATTGTATTCCTTCAAAGGACAAGTATGTCCCTAACAGAGTTGCACTGAACAACTTCTGTTTTTGTGGTTGTCCAAAGCCAGAGGTATCAGAAAGGTGTGGGTATTGTTCACATCCACATAGGCAGGCTATTTTGCTGTCTCGTCAATCAGGAAAGCTGGCTGTTGATAAGAAGCTCTTTACTAAAGCAGTTTTTAACTCAAAGTGAAATCACTGTCCTTTGCAATGTGTGAAGGTTTGCATGTTGGACAATCAGAGTGCCTTTTAGAGGCTTATGTACATTTTATGCAACATTTCTCTTCGATGTGCAGTTAGATCTTTAAGTGGTTACATGCAAGTCAGTGTTAAAAAATTTGGCATGAACTATTACATAACTTGCATAACATATATAAATAGGGTATCAAATACCAGTTGGATTTTCTATTTTGATGCCTGTATTTATATTTGTGTATGTTAATGCCTGTATTCGTACTTATTGACCACACATTCAGTACTGTTAATGTATATGAATAATTTATTATCATATTTCCATTGAATAACATGTATTTACAAGCTTTTTAATACATAGACCAGAAGTATTTATGCATACCTTACATGCATTGTAGTAGAGTATTACAATTTTCAATTTCCGTTTGTCAAGAACAAATGTTCAGAGGTTTGAGAAACCCATATTTTTAAAAGTTATTTCCAATCTTGTAAACATTCAACAATTCAAGAATCTTATTAAAAGCATTTTTAACAGATGCCTTTCTGAACGATGCCTTTCTGTACGATGCCTTTCCGTACGATGCCTTTCCATATGATGCCTTTCCGTATATGATGCCTTTACGTATATTAATGCTTTTCGCCTTTAGTAGCTTTCTTCTTGTCAAATTTGACTTGTTGAATGTCTGATTCGACTAATTGTATTGCCATTTCTGTGAATTGAATTTTGTCATAGATATACCTTCATAGAGAACATCCTCATATGTTACAGAATCCGCCATTTTGAAATTTGTTTTGAATTTTGAAGCGCGCGTCCGCTGGCCTGAGATGCAATCACCCCGGCTTTTCCGATGGCGCATGTGCCCAGCGTGATTTGATTGTAAACTATGGTCTATCCATTTCAAAAGAAATAACATTCGTTTTCACAATACAATTAGCGGTATGTTGTAGGAAAAGAATAGGAAGTTAATTTAATTTACGAAAGCTCGCATTTATGATTGACCAGAAACTGAATGCATGTAGCGACTGTATATTTGTCGTAGCTTTCTCATGAATAAAATTACAGTTTTCTTTTTCATTGCCAATATTTTGTAGTTCCTAAAGAGCATGTGAAAGAATAACATACCAACGGTGCGCCTTATAACCAAGTATTTTAGCGATATTTTCAGTTTGAAAACATGCAATAATAAAGTTGCCGAATTGGGGGTGCGTCTTATAGCCGAGTGCACCTTATAACCGAATAACTACGGTACATTGATAGTAGATCGTAAATGGCCGAAACGCAAACCTCAGACACACGCATTAGCATTTTGTGTTTTGTTTTTGTTGGAGATATCGGATTTCTTCTTGTCTTGCTGTAACATAAAAACTTTCGCATTCTCTCCAGTTAAGCTATTTTTAGGTTTCCCAAAAAGCGGTTAGTATTTTGGTCATATGTCAATTTAACTTTTCTTCCAATCATGCAATGTATCTCAAGTTTTAACAAAAATAGCCCGCTCTTGACTTTCAACATTTGTATTTAGGGAACGATCGTTTATTACGTCCCAGAGGGGGGGGGGGGGGGCAGTGGTTTTTTAAAAAGTGTGGTGTTTCTTAACTTAACAATAATAAAACCTCTTATGTGGACTCTCTCTAATTGGACTATGGACATTAAACCTCAGAACCAGATAGAAAATTCATAAGCCTTTTTCTTTCTGCCTCAGCAGTAAAAATGGGGCTTCTGCGGGAAATTCTGCGGCATTTTCTAGGGAAATTAAATGGCACGAAAGGTACATTATGCGGCAAATTATGTATTTTTAAGCTGATGTAACATTGTTTTATTAGGTCTCACATGAGGAAAATCACTTTTTTGCTGTCCAACAGGCAATTAGAGCTTAATCTTAAATGTGTCATTTTTCAACTGGAACATTGATTTTGTCAGAAATTCACCATTAATTATCTGAAATAGCATTTCAGAGCTTCTAGATTTCAAAATCTAGCAGGGCGTTCAACTTTTTTGTTAAGACAGTTTGGTTTAGTGTTCTGTCACGCGTGTCACATGTCTAGCGTTACCACATAGTTTAGCATTGTAGCAAGGTATTATGGTATTGATTTCCAAGTGATTTTGGGATTGTCATTGTATTGTCGTGCTTGCTGGTGAAAACCCTTTCTCGCTTCACCGCGAAAATTTACTTCGAATAAATCTGGTTACACTGACTGATGAAGGATTTACGTCTCGTTTGTTACGGTGAGCAAACTTATGGATCAGGGTCCAAAGGATCAGAACAGTGAAACGAGAGACTTCTCGCCAGCCGACGAAGGCGATGATAATCATGATAATGTCAACTGCATGGATATGGACCTCGAGCCACAAATAGAAGACGAAATTTCCAGTGCAACTGACTTTCTGGCCGAAATCGGCACACTTCCATTCGTAAACAATGTGATTCAAGATGGCGTCGAGCAAAAGGAGGATTCCACGCCGCCGAAACGAGTTTCGAAACCCAGCGTGAAAATGATCGCCAACAGACTTCAGACAGATACGTCAAAGCTCGAAAGGTTATGGCAAGAAACTGCCCAAACGATTTCTAAGCTCCAGGGAAGTCCGGACTCTGTCGAAGCTCTTCGTAAGGCAGTAGGAGATTTACGCTCGGCGTTCAACGAATATCAGCTCGTTTGGGTCTCTTTGATGTACTTCACAGCGTACGCCAGCTCACCCGAACAACGCCAGGAATGACAAACGCTGGAGGAAATCATGAGGACTCGAAAACAAATCGTTCAAGCGGCGATAAAGGAAGGAATAGATCGCAAAAATGATCTTCTACAAGAATTAGGGTCAGCTTGTTCTGGGTCACGTGCTTCAAAGGCGTCGATTTCATCTAGTGCGCTACGAGCCCATGCGAGAGGCGAGGCGGCCGCAGCATTGAAAAAGCCAAAATGCAGAGGAAAATTAACGAACTTCAGTCTAAATCTGCAATGGCACTTGAACTTGAAGAGAAGAAAAGACGAGAAGACGAACTGGCCTTTGCGAGGAGAAAACGGGAAGAGCAAGCGCGCCTGGAATCCTTACGTGTCGAACAAGAGGCTGCTGCAGCGGTGGCGCGAGCCATGGCCATTGATGAGGAGCTCGGGCTCGGTAATGAGAACAGATCTACCCGTTGAAGAACCCTGTAAGCGTGTTGAAGAATTTATCAACAGCCAACTGGGGGAATCTAGTCCTCATGGTCAAGAACCTAACGCACTGCGATTCACTGCCCCTGGTTTCACGGCTAACTTGGTTAAGGAGGAAAAGCCGCGATGCCAAGAACTTGATACACCACGCTTCACCATCCCTGGTTTCCTGGCTAAGTCTGTCAAGAAGGAAAAGCAAGATCCTCTAAAGGAGCTGAACCCAGGAGCATTGCCCTCAACCCCTAGCCAAACCGCCCAATTCTCCAATCCAGCTGACCGCATGGAATTTTTTATTCAGTTTATGGCTCGAAGGGAGCTGATTGCCAATAAAATAGAAAAATTTGACGATCGTCCGGAAAACTTCAATACTTGGAAGGCAGCTTTCAAGAATATGACAAATGATGTAAACATCACTGCAAGTGAGGAGTTAGCCCTAATGTTGGAGTACACCACTGGTGAGTCCAAAAGACTTGTGCAACGACTATGCAATGCTTACGTAGAGAATCCGACTGCGGGGGTACGAGAATCCTGGAAAAAGTTGGGCGAACGTTTTGGCTTGACCGCAGTTATTACCAATGTGCATTTGAACAAACTCACAATGTTCCCTGCGTTGGCATCAAAGGACAACAAAGGTCTACAAGAATTGGGGGACTTACTGTTAGAGTTGCATCGCGCAAAAGATGATGGTGGCCTTGCAGGCCTCAAAATCCTTGATGAACCTGCCTTCCTGAAACCAGTGCTCGTCAAGCTACCGGAAGAACTCCAAGGAAGGTGGCAAAGGCACGCTTACCGTTTCAAATCACAGCATGGTGTTGACTACCCCCCTTTTAGGGAGTTTGCCTCTTTCATTCAAGAGATTGCACAAGAACGGAATGATCCATTCTTATCCATGGAGAGCCACTTGGAGAAATTTCCTGTCAAGCCTCCTGTCAAACCTCCAATCGAACCTACTGATGAGCCACCCTTTGGACAAGGCTTCACAGCATTTAGGACTGACATCACAGACCCTGCACTCAAGAATTCAACTACCTGGGACCCTGCAAGATGGTGCGTCATTCACAAATTATCGCATCTGCTTAGCAAATGCCGTGCCTTCAGGGCCATGCCCCTCACTGAAAGGAAGAATTTGCTTAGCCAACACCGAATCTGCTTTCATTGCCTTGCCACAACTAATCACCTAGCAAAGGATTGTGCGACCCAAGTCAAATGCTCTGAGTGTCACAGTGATAAACATGTTACAGCATTACACGCGGGACCCCCCAGCAAACCAGCAGCAGAAGAAGTAGGGCTGAAAGATGCCCACCAGTACGGCGGGGAGCCTGCAGTGATATCTAGCTGCACAAAGGTGTGTGGAAACACAATGGGAGGCAAGTCTTGTGCAAAGATATGTCTTGTGAGCATCTACGCAAACAGTCAACCTGAGAACAAAATTAAGGCATATGTGGTCACCGATGATCAAAGCAACTGTTCACTCGCCAAGCCAAAACTGTTTGATCTGCTGAACCTGGGTGGGAAGGCAACACCTTACATGCTGAAAACGTGCTCAGGAACAAGTCAGGCCATGGGAAGACGCGCCCACAACCTTGTTATTGAATCCTTTGATGGCACGCAGAGTCACATGCTGCCCATCCTCACTGAATGTAATGCTATCCCAGACAATAGAGAAGAAATTCCAACTCCCGCAGTGGCCAGAGCCCACCCCCATCTGAAAGCTATCGCTGAGAAGATCCCTGAGCTAGACCCAGAAGCTGAAATTCTCCTGCTTGTCGGAAGAGACGCACCGCCCCTCCATAAAATTCATGAGTCGCGAAACGGACCCAGGAATGCACCATGGGCTCAACACCTCGACCTGGGATGGGTGGTGTTAGGAAACGCCTGTATGGATAGCGCTCATAAGCACACTGAGATCTCGTCTTACAGGACACATGTTCTTGATAATGGTCGACCCTCCTTTCTGGTACCCTGCAGCAACCGGCTTTATGTTAAACATGGTTCACATGCAGACTCCACAACTTATTTGGAAACTAGTAAAAAGAAAGGAACTTTCTTCAAAGGGAGCTTTGAAGATGGACTGGGAGACAATATCTTTGCATGCACTAAGGATGACAACAGACCAGGAATGTCAGTGGAGGATCGGAAGTTCATTCAAATCATGAACAGATCATTAGCCAGGAACAAATCTGGTAGCTGGGAGGCGCCCTTACCTGTCCATGAGAAATTTAACAGTCTTCCCAACAATCGAGAAGATGCAGTCAAGCGCCTGAAGTCAACTAGACGGACACTTGACAAAAAACCATTGATGAAACAGCACTACTTCGACTTCATGCAGAAATTGCTCGAAAGAGGTCATGCGAAACCTTTACCAAAAACAGAATTAAGCCCTTCTGCCCCACGCTGGTATCTTCCCCACTTTGGTGTGTACCACCCCCAAAAACCAGATAAAATTTGTGTGGTTTTTGATTCTGCAGCGGAAACCAAAGGATGTCCCTGAACAAGGTCTTGCTCTCAGGACTTGACCTCACAAACAACCTACTAGGCATCCTGTTACGATTCCGCCAAGACACTGTGGCCTTTGTGGCGGACATTGAACAAATGTTCCACTCCTTCCTAGTTCAAGAACAACACAGGGACCTGCTGCGATTCTTCTGGTACATGGATAACGATCCAAACGGAGAGCTAACTGAGTACCGCATGAAGGTTCATGTCTTTGGAAACACCTCCTCACCAGCAGTAGCCACCTTCTGCCTTAGAAAAACAGCTGAAGTTGGAGAGCAAGAATTTGGTTCAGATGCGAAAGACTTTGTGTACAACAATTTCTATGTCGATGACGGGCTGAAGTCTGTGCCCAAACCCGCTGAAGCCATTGACCTGTTAACTCGCACAAGAGCCATGTTAGCCACAGCAAATCTCCGTCAGTCATTCAGAAGTGACTCATGCCTTTCCAAGAGAAGATCAAGCCTCTGACCTCCGCCAATTCAGCGTGCATTAGGGGTGCTATGGGACATATCAGCAGACGCATTCACCTTCAAAGTTTCTCTGGAGAAGAGGCCATTTACAAGACGAGGTGTGCTCTCCATCCTCAATAGTCTGTATGATCCACTGGGACTTGCAGCTCCAGTTTTTGTTAGAGGGAAGCTCCTCCTTCGATCCATGATGGCCAATTTCAGCAACCTTCAGCCAGAAAGCTGGGATGAACCGTTGCCGGAAGAGCAAAGGCTGGCCTGGGAAGCATGATGCTTTGCAAGCTCTAACGCTTCTGAGGGTCCCTCGCTGCTACACAGTGGCTTCATCTCCAGGAGTCAAAAGACGGGAGCTACATACCTTCTGCGACGCGTCCAATAACGCCATTGGAGCAGTCTCATACCTCAGAACTGTCCAACACGATGGAAGCATCCAAGTGTCTTTCGTCTTTGGCAAGGCGAAGCTGGCCCCATCTCATGCCACAACCATCCCTCGTCTCGAGCTGTGTGCGGCCGCACTTGGCATCGAAATCACAGAGCTCATCAACCGAGAGTTGGACATAAAGCCTGATACAGTCTCCTACAACTCTGATAGCAGAGTAGTCCTTGGCTACATTACCAACGAGACGCGACGCTTTTATGTTTATGTCAGCAATCGAGTGGAGCGTATTAGGAAATCCTCATCTCCTGAACAATGGTATTATGTACCCTCCCACCGGAATCCAGCTGATCTAGCCACGCGCTCAGTAGATGCCCAGAACCTGAGTGGCAGTATGTGGCACTATGGACCTATCTTCCTTAACCACCAGGAAGCATCTGTCAACACGACTGCCAACCAAGCCTCAGAGACTGCAGAAGATGACCCGGAAGTCCGCCCAGTGTTACAAGCCCTGGTAACTCAAATTCTGCCTAACAAACCTCTCGGGACCAGCCACTTCTCTAGGTTTTCGCAGTGGACAACTCTTGTGAGGGCGATTGGAAGACTTCTCTCCTTTATCCAGTCACATCGTCAAAAGGCCCTTGAGAAGTCTGGTACCACAGAAAGTATAAAGCTGACACCACATGCTTGTCTTCTAAACAGAGCAAAGTTGTTGATCATACAGAATGTTCAGCATGAAGCTTATGAACAGGAAATCAGCAGTCTCAACAACTCTGATGGGTTGCCTAAGACAAGCCCTCTTCTCAAACTGAGCCCAATGGTTGATAATGATGGACTCGTCAGAGTTGGTGGCCGACTAGAGAGAGCAAGTCTGAGCTATGAGGAGAGCCACCCCTTGATACTGCCGAGTTCACATCACGTCACAAGTCTTCTAATAAAGCATTGTCACGAAAAAGTACAGCATCAGGGGCGACATTTCACACTTGGCCTGATCCGAAGCAGTGGGTTCTGGATAGTTGGAGGCAAGCGAACCGTGAACAGCGCCATTAACAACTGCATTAAGTGCAAGAAGCTGAGGGGCTGGCAGCAGACACAAAAGATGGCCGATCTTCCCATTGATCGACTTACTCCCGCACCTCCATTCAGCTACGTTGGTCTTGACGTCTTTGGACCCTGGCTCATCAGTGCTCGCCAGACAAGAGGAGGAATTGCCAACAGCAAACGTTGGGCTGTACTTTTCACCTGCCTAACCACAAGGGCTATCCATATCGAAGTAACAGAGTCTGTGGACACCTCATGTTTCATCAATACCTTGGGCAGATTCCTAGCCTTGCGAGGACCAGCAGTACAGCTTTGCTCAGACTATGGTACCAATTTTGTGGGCGCACGAAACAAGCTCCAATCTTGCCTTAAAGAGATGGATGACAAAGCCATTCAGTCCCACCTAGCAACTGAAGGCTGCAATTGGATCTTCAATGCTCCTCATGCCTCCCACGTTGGGAACGAATGATAGGGGTGACCAGAAGGATCTTGGACTCCATTCTTGCTGATCTCGGACCCATACGCCTCACTCATGAAGTCCTCACAACACTCATGGCAGAAGTAACCGCTATAGTGAAGGCCAGACCCCTGGTCCCCGTGCCTTCCGATCCAGAAATGCCAGAGATTCTCACCCCAGCCACTTTGCTAACACAGAAGTCCAGAGCCTTGAAATCCATGTCTGGGAATTTCAGCAGCACAGACCTGTACAGCAAGCAGTGGAGGCAGGTCCAGTAATTGGCCAATATGTTCTGGACCCGTTGGCGAAAAGAATACCTGCAGACACTCCAGCCAAGAAGGAAGTGGCAAAACGAAACTAGGAACCTAGAAGAAGGAGATTTGGTCCTCCTTCATTGTAAAGAGTCACCTAGAAACTACTGGCCTCTTGGCCGGATAACCAAGGCTTATGCTTCCACAGACAGTAAAGTACGCAAGGTTGACCTGGTGACAGCGAAAGACGGCTCCAGAAAGAGTTACACCAGGCCCGTCACTGAGGTTATCCTACTTAGGAGCGAGAAAGATTTCGAGGAGATGAAAACCCCACTTGGATGAACTGTCTAAGTTTCTTAGAGAAAAGTGAACTTTCACAGCTTTGTGCTGGAAATTAGGACATCACTGAACATTTTAATCTAGGATGTTACTGTTTTGTTTACATATTGTAGTGGTATTTTCTTATACCAGACAGGGAGTGTTCTGTCACGCGTGTCACGCGTCTAGCGTTACTACATAGTTTAGCATTGTAGCAAGGTATTACGGTATTGATTTTCCATGTGATTTTGGGATTGTCATTGTATTGTCGTGCTCGCTGGTGAAAACCCTTTCTCGTTTCACCGCGAAAATTTACTTCGAATAAATCTGGTTACACTGACTGATGAAGGATTTACGTCTCGTTTGTTACGGTGAGCAAACTTATGGATCAGGGTCCAAAGGATCAGAACATTTAGCATTTGTTTACACATTTGAAACAGCCTGAGGAAAAAAATAATATGTATAAACAGGGTTTGAAAGAAAACCTTTAATTATAACTTTCCCTTCAGGCAAGCTACTCAAGTTTTGTTTGCCCTGGGAAAGACTAGTTTCCTTTTTTATTATTTAATTGGCAGACAGCCACAGGACCTTCTCTGTTGGGTAAGATGGAAAAGTCTGGACACAGAGTTTTATCCCTCATGAAGCATTTTTTATTCTTTCAAATTCTTCTAAAAATGTGCTTACCAATTTGCAGTTGAAATGTGTAATTACAATGATTGCAATGTGGGCACTGAAGAAACTTATCAATTACCAGTTCATGCAATTATTATTGCAGAATTGTTTCCCAGATTCACTCCTTGACAACCAAAATCAGTGTAATGACAGATGTAATACCCTATCCTATATAACAATAATAATTATTATTATTGTGTTTTCATCTGTTTGGATAGGACATACATGTAAATCAAATGAGCAGCTTGTATCTTCTGTGCACTCCCATTGGCTATTATAGCTGAAACATAGTCCTGATTGCATTTGATAGTCCTGTGAGTAACTATTTGGTGATAGATGTCCACTTGAGTGGTTATGGCTAAAAGTTATTCACCTCAACATAATATTATAATTGTGCTGTATTTTATTTTTGCAGGTCTGCAGTTGGCCAAATGGTATAAGACAGAAATCAACATGTACCATAAAGTGAAACTTGGCGGTGGTCTACTAGCCAAATACCAGTAGATTTTGAGTTTTGGCTAGTGGATTTTCCAATCTGCTAGCCATCTTCGCTCGTTAATTTTCGCCTCGACAAATAACTTAAGTCTTAAAAAAATTTCAACATAATTTCATTTCAAGAACTGGCATGAAATAAAGAGAGAAAGATAACTCTATATTCAAAAAGTCCGTGTTCGTTCGCCGCCATATTGACTTGCTTGATCGAGGAAACATGGGAACAAGCCACATACCCATGATGCAATGCTATCAAAAAACGCTTGTCCGCCATCTTTAAATGCAAATCTTCATTGCCTCGCGGGTCTGCCACGCGTGATTGCTCTCGTTAAATATGGATATAAGAGCATTTCTGGCATTGTCAAAATCATCTGAATCATGTCAAACATGTCAAACATCTACAGCTTCCACATCAAAGAGAGCAATTGATGATTCTTTGACATCTCAATCTTCATCGAAACAAAAATTCGTTTGGTCGTGGCTGAAAGACTTCAAATGGCTAACGTACGACTTAGAAGGAAACCGGATGTTTTGCACAGTTTGTAGAGACAATCCAACTTGCAGTGACTCATCCTCTACCTTCGTGTCTGGTAGTCAGAACTTTAAAATAGAATCTGTGAGAAGCCACGAAGCTTCAACTGGTCATACTCGTTGTGCTGCAGCTGCTAAAGTTACTGAGAATCCACAGCTGGCTCCTTTACCACGCGTTCTGTTGTCAATGTCAAAAGAAGTCTCTCAGAAGATGGAAAAATTGTTTGATATAGCTTATTTTGTTGCAAAGAGGGACTTGCCATTTACAAGCTTTCCCCGCCTGTGCAAACTTGAAATGAAACACGGAGTTGACCTTGGAAACACCTACATTAATGACAAAGCATGCAAAACTTTTGTAACAGCTATTGCAGGACAATTTAAGCATGAACTTTCAAGCAAGTTTCAGTCATCAAAGTTCATAAGTGTAATGGCAGACAGTGCATGTGATGTTGGAGTACGTGAGGTAGAAGATGTTTATGCATGTCATTTGGTTAAAGGTGAGATAGCAAATTCATTTGTGGGACTGGAGGCTTGTGAAAACAACAAAGCACCTGGAATCAAAGCAGCTGTGGAAACTGCTATGACAGAGGTGTGCAGGGATTGGAAAGAGAAGACAGTGGCCCTGGGAGCAGATGGAGCTAATGTTATGCTTGGAGAAATAAGTGGTGTTTATGGCTTGCTTAAACAAGAAATTCCTCACATTATTAAGGTACACTGCGTTGCACACAGATGGAACTTTCATTTGCAGACACCTTGTCAGACATTCCAGTTCTTAAAGATGTCAAAGAAATGCTTCAAGGTATTTGGAAGCACATTACTCTGCAAAGGCAGTCCGTGAGCTTAAAGAACTAGCTGAGAGTATGGAAGTGCGAGCATATAAGGCGGTCAAGGCAGACGGTACAAGGTGGGTACCGCATATGCAAAGAGCACTGAATATTCTCTTGTCAAAGAACTTTCAAGTTGTAGTTTTGCACTTCCAACATACCTCCCAAGCAAGGGATGCCAGTAAACAGATGCAAGGAAGGGCTGTGAATTACAGCAAAAAATTCACAAGCTACAAATTTGTTGCCATCATGCATCTGTTACTTGACATCGTAGATGCACTTTCCAAAGTGAGTCTTAGCTTCCAGGAGGATGGAATAACCATCTCAAGAGTTCAAGATAACTTAACTGCCCTTTTAGCAAAACTTGAATCTTTCAAGGAAAGACCTGGTCAGCAACTGAACTCTTTCCTTACGGAAGTAGGGGATGGCAACACATTTAAGGCTATGCTTCACAGGGATGCAGACAGGCAGGCTATTGATGCTATCCAGGCGTCTGCAGTGAATGCTGCCATGACATTCATCCAAGAGAGGTTTGAAGGGATGGGAACAGATCCAGTTTTGTCAGCAGCAGCTGTCTTGACAAACCACCGAGGTTGGCCAGTTGCAGACAGGCAATGGCTGCTCTTACATGGCGAAAATGAAATCCAGACACTACATGGTCATTTTCAGGTACCTCTAGAGCAGCACAACTTCAGTCTGCATGACTGTCTTGATGAATGGATGAGTCTGAAATTCCATGTACAGCGAGTTAGAGCAGAACTTGAACTCAGGCAAAGCGAATTCTGGAAGAACAAATTTATGCTTTGTAAAGATGATTATCCAAACCTGCTATAGTGGAAAGTTCAGTGTGTAGTTTTGTGGGATAATTTCTGTCACATTTTGATTTTGTTGGTCTGTAAATTAATTCAAAGTACTGTGTGACTGGAAAATATAACTATCATTCAATTCATGTTCCCTCCTTTTCATTGGCCCAGACCCTACCACATGTCTTACAAATAACTGCATATGAATAATTGTCTGCTCATGTCCAACAGTGATTTTACTACAAATAAGAATCTGCTCACTTCCCACATCTGCACCTCTCCCAACTACAGTGTCCATGACTGACGATGTATATTCCTTTGTAATTATTGTGTCCTTTACAATCATTGCTCTATCTGGCTCTTAGTTCTGCCGTTTGGTGATGTCCATGTTGCTTTATGAATTTCTTTATGAGGGAAAATTGTTCCAGTGATGACTAAGCCATTCATCTCGCAGAACTCACAGAGCCTTTCACCATTTTCATCCCTGTCTCCTGTACCGTGTTTTCCCAGTACCTTTCTTTCTTCTGGTGTTCCCTTTCCCACTTTAGCATTTAGGTCTCCTGTGATAAGCAGGATGTCATTTCTGTTGCACTTCTGCACCGTACTCTCTAGTTGTTCATAAAAATCGTCTTTGCTCTCTATGCTCGCATCGTTGGTTGGGGAGTATGCATGTATCAACGTCAGTTTCCTATACTTTGAGTAAAACCTTGCTCTAATAATTCGACTACTTTCTGGTGTCCACTCCATAATACATCCGGCTGCTTGTTGTGATATCATAATTGCTACGCCTCCTTGATGTATATTTTCTTCGCCACTGTAGATTATTACCTCTCCTGTATTATATGGGGCGCCTTACTGGACAGTATTACAAACATCAATAATACGTGCCAAACTCAAACTTATCTTGGCATTTCTTTATATTTAACATGGTCATTGTCACCTATCCTTGCCAAAGTCCAAATAAATATGCTATACTTCATTCACCTTGTATATGGTCATTGCTTTTTTAACCATGCTAAACTCCGACAAAATTTCCTTCACTAAACTCACTAAAATTTAAAATGTTTAAGAAAAAAAAAACATTCGAAACTTTTCATATCGTATGGTATGATGCACTGCGCGCTCATGGCAGTAAATTCGTCACCACACCTCCTCCGGCCACTACCAGCCAGCCATTTTGGATGTGTTTTCCCATGTGCGATTGCAATGGGGGAAAGAAGCGATGATTTTCGAGAAGCTTTGTCGAATATCGCTCGGCAAGCAAGGTCGTTGCTTCAGAACTTCAATGATGGTAATGTGCAGCCTATTGAGCAACGAATGTTGAACCAAAGGCCTCGCGAATCGGGAACTGGAGTATTGTCCACGCAACCGCCATCTAGTCAGACTGAAGTAAACAACACATCTGTCAGAAACGTGGAAAGCACAGCGGTGGCTGCACAGTTAAGAAACTTGTTTCCTACTGTTGGAAAAAGATCATTTACTGCCAAGTCGTGTAATTCCAAATCTGTTAAAGGTAAGAGGCCTCTTCCCAAAAAAGCAAAGAAAGATGTAGTACACAAAGATGTCGTTCTTCTTCCTTCTCCTGATACAAAGTCAGTTCCCACACACCAGACAAGATGCCGGTTAGAAAACAATGGATTTGTTGTTCATGCATTTCCAGTGGATAAGTCCCTGCAGGAAGAAGATTTGAGAGCTCAAATCAGAGAGATGTTCCCTCCTCTTGCAGAAACAGACTTTGAATTTGTTAAGTCGTGTTATGGTCAAATAATTACACCAAAGTTAGCCACTGGTGTACATTTCTCAGCTTCACGTGTTCTTGGCCTTGCTGGGCAAGGAAGCATATACATTCGACCAGAAAGTGACATATCTGCTACTCTTTGTAGTGACACTGACAGTCCCCCCCTTAGTCCAGATCCAGGTAGTGGAAACCCAAGCTCATTTCCCAAACAAGTTGAAATTGTCGATGATGACCCATCATACCTTTCAGTTGCTGGCACATCTAGAAATTCAACAAATCAGGAAGGGCTAGATCAGTTAAAAGATATGTTTCCTGAAAAAAGTGTCAGCATTCTGCAAAATGCCCTAACATGCCATAAGAGTGTCAGTCAAGCTGCACTTTTCCTCTCCTCCCAAAGTCTTACTCGTGAGATTGATGAGGATGAAGATCTCGACCTTTTAGACCCAGCTTTCCCCCCAGCTATTCAAAGAGCAGAGTCTCTGGAGGAATTGTTAAACCAACTTAGGCAGAGTTTGAGCACCCAGAAAGAAAAGCTCAAAATTGACGAAGAAGACATCTTAAATGATGCCATGTCATACTACAAAGATCCCAGATTCGATCCTACAAAGCGCCTTAGAGTCCTCTACACAGGACAGCCAGCTGTGGATACAGGTGGAGTAACAAGGCACTTTTTTAGCCAGCTTCTCCGAGTCATAAGTGAGATGTTCTTTCAGGGCACCAATTTTAAAAGTCCTGTTTATAATGCAGAAACTGTTGCCTCTGGCATGATGAAATTCATTGGAACAATTATAGTGCACAGTATTTTGCTAGGAGGTCCTGGTTTCCCTGTGTTTAGTCCAGCAGCGTATCGCTACATAGCAACAGGTGATGTTGATGCAGCAGACATGTTTGCTTTCATTGACCCTTTCAAATCAATTTGAAAGTGCAGAACATTTTGATGCATCAATGAATTCTGTAATTGCTTCAACAAAGAAGTCCTTTAACTGCGTGTGATACCTATCTACCTGTAATTGTTCAGAATAGTATAGGATTGTTTTCAATCATTTGGCAAAATTTCTTGAAAGAGTACTGTTCCTCCTATAATTTCAAGGATTAATATTTTCTCACCATTTCTTGGTTTTTGTTGTTGTTACATGAACATTTAAAGATGTGTTTTCCTTTCAGGTGAATATTGTAATTGACATATCTGTTGTTGTTATATATCCATTCATATTTCTAAGGTTGAACTTGATATGTGAAGTTCAGTAAAAATAAGTACAACCATTTTGTAAACTTTCGTTCTACATGTATACCACTTAAGCAAAATCTGATTGTGCAGATATTGATTATTATTGCAGTTGCTGTTTATGTTTATGAATGGGAGTGCTTTCAATCCCATATCAGTTTTCTACCTGTTGTGTTACATAACAAACATACATGTATCTTCTCATTGATCAAATAGCCTCTTGGCTTCCAATGGAAATCAAATAACAAGTTTCAATAAAAGTTGTGTTCAATTTGCCATGTCTCTTGACTGTGCCAGATATCATTCACATCAGCCACATACCTGTAACTAAGGTAGTTGTTTACCATCAATTTGTATCAGTAGTTTACTAGGCTAAGTTTGGTTTGGTACTTTTTCTTGGCCTATTATGCAACGAGACATTACATCTCAATATCTTGTAGAAGCCAGCACTGAAAATTTCATTGAGTCAGCTGAGCATTGTGTCTAAAGCGGGTGAAAAAATTGTTGAGGAATGGGTAATCAGGCCAACAAATGAGTTCAAGGGGAAGGAAAGGGCAAACACCCCCCCCCCCCCCCTCCTTGTAAAAAAGTTACCTATGCAAGCTTTTCTCAATACAAATTTTCCAACGTAATAGAACAAACATGATGTACACCATAATTTTATTTTTTACTTTTGCAGTTCTTCAGCACACATTAACACACTGACTTGGTTGTCCTACTCTCATTTGAAATGAGTTTGCCTTCATACCATCTAATTTTTTTTCTCGTGATCACTCAGTTACCTGTTTTGGTGTGACAATATCAACAATACACAGAAAATAAGTAGTAACCTTAAACACAATGGAAATACCAGTTAACTCAAAAATTAGGGAACTGCTGCATAGCAAAAAGACCTTGAAACTGAACTGTTTCAAGCTTAACTCACATGCTACATTTGACACCATGAAAAAAGGAGCCTGAAACAATTTTTTAAGAACCACGAGGAACTGAATAGGTAACTGAACAAGTTTTTTTTCCAGTAACTCTCTGTTTACATAGACCACCTATTCTGAAAAACTTTACTTTTATAATGCACCTCTGCCTATGTGTTCATGTTTCAAGACAAAGAGGCCAGATATTATTTGTTATTGAAATACAGTATACTGCTGCCATTAGTGTCTTTGCACACAAAATTAACTGGTCAAACCTAGACAGTACTTAGCAAACTGTAATAAGGCCTTTCACCTTTCCCTAAAGTTTTATCCCCACTATTATGTTCTATTTTCTGAAATCATTTCATGAATAACTGCCACAAGCTCAGCATATTTGGAGATTCTCTCATCCCTTCCTAGGTTTGTGGGTACTAGGGAATGAAGGTACTCCAGTTGATTTTCGCTGAGAGGGATGTCACTGCATGGAACAACTACCTCTTGATCTTCTTCTGGAACAGATATGTCACCTTCATCTACTCCATACCAAAATAATTCTTCCTCACTTAAAATAACATCCAATGGCGAGTTCCTGTCATTTGCAGTTCTAAGAATGCCCTCAGTCCAAAGCTGAAGAGGAGATGAACCTCCTTCTGTACTAAGACCATGGTAATTCCATTGCCTGGAAAATTCTTCCAGAGATTTGTTTATTTCCTGCAAAAATACAAGATGAAGTGATAACAAATGAATTTCATTAACAGGGTCTAATAAGCCAGACGTTTCCATCATGCTGAACTCGTCTATATAAGTTTTGAGAACCCCACTGGTCACATCCCTATGAAGCCGTTCCACTCTTTGGTTATGCACTGAACTACCAGTAATCATACTCCCTCTGTTCACTCCGCGGCACTCCAACATCATTTGGGCCACACCCATGTTTTCAAGACCATGGTCACTTCTAACTCTTGAAGGTAATCCATATGTTTGGCAGCTGTTCTGAAACAGTGCAAGTACTGTATCTGATTTGTTGTTATTTGCACAGTGTACATATGGTATTAACCTGGAAAACCCATCAATAGCAGTATGAACCACAAATCGCCAGCGTATCATCTTATGATTTCCATCAATGTGCCAGAGTGCATTTGGGCATCGCACATTGTACTTTCGTCTACAAATGGTTCCTCTCCACCGAAGTGCTGTTCCAACTGGATCCAGCTCACGCATCATTTCTCTCACTTTCCACCGCTGTACCCTTATTCCCCTGCTATGTAATGCCCCCAGCATCCGGGTTTGGCCAATTCCAGGAGTAACAGTCATTATTTCTTGCATGATTTCCCTTAGATCATCATTTCCAATGCACGACCAGTTCATCTCTCCTTCGTCATTTAATTGAAACTCTTGCCGCCTTCTAGTTAAGGTTTTTGTGGAAATTCCGAGAAGTTCCGCTATTCTGACCCATGGAAAATGCAATTCTCGAAGAAACTGGATTTGGCGTTTTGAAACCTCCAGTTTGGGTTGACCTCTCATACCTGTGTAATTCCTCTCACATTGGCAGGCTGCCACATTTAATGTATTCTCACTTAAATCATCAGCCATATTTTCAAAATATATTCGAAGTCTTGTCAAGTGTATGGAAAGCTCATCCATGTTGCGATGAAAATCTTCCATTTCTAAATCACGATCCGAGCTGACGATTTCAGCTGATCTCTCTTTCAAAATAAAAACAGTTTCTCCAGCCTCCGAAAGTCTTTCGTGTAACATTTCAATCCTGTCTATGTCTTCAAAGGAAAAACATGAGTAGATGCATTGTTCCGCTTCTGCCAGTAGTGCCTTTGTCCGTTGAAAAAACGATATAAGCCGATTTTCCGATCCAGCAATACCACCAAGAGCCGCCATTTTGGCTGTGCTCCGTGACAGGCCTGGTTACCAATTCAAAACACGTGTAAAAGCGCGCAGTGCATCATACCATACGATATGAAAAGTTTCGAATGTTTTTTTTTCTTAAACATTTTAAATTTTAGTGAGTTTTATTAGTGAAGGAAATTTTGTCGGAGTTTAGCATGGTTAAAAAAGCAATGACCATATACAAGGTGAATGAAGTATAACATATTTATTTGGACTTTGGCAAGGATAGGTGACAATGACCATGTTAAATATAAAGAAATGCCAAAATAAGTTTGAGTTTGGCACGTATTATTGATGTTTGTAATACTGTCCAGTACGGCGCCCCATAGTATTAAGCTTGGATTTTCCGCTTCCTATCCACCTGCACTCGCTAATACCCAAAATATCTTCCTCATATCTCTACATCTCTCTTGCTACTTGGCCAGTTTAACCAGTCTCAAACATGGTTCTAACATTCCAGTTTCCTATACTGGTTTTGTTCTTCAGATTCACGATCGAAGCTGTCGGCTTTTGGCCTTCCTTTCAGCTTTGGCCCAAAAGCGTCATCCTGCTAATAAGAGCTCTTGTCGTGTCGCATCCGCTTCCTATCCACCTGCACTCGCTAATACCCAAAGTATCTAACTCGTATCTCTTCATCTCTCTTGCTACTTGGCCAGCTTTCCCTTTCTCATCCTGCTACTAAGACCTCTCATCGCGTCACCGTTGTTAACAGAGATTGGAATGTCTTCCGTTTCTGTAATAAACTGTTTTTTTACAGGAGTGGGTTATCAGCCCCGTGCCCAACCCCCAACCTGGAGGACCAGGGGGTCACACTTCGTCCGGTCCGGTCTCTGGTCTTTCTCTTTTGTTTAGAAGTATGAAACAAATTTGCATACGCAATTAACTGCAATGCCATGACCTTAAATCACGCAATACGCGAGAAATGATTCGCTTTATCAACTTGTTAATAATTTGCATACACTAATTTCCTCGCTGGTGGTCAGACTGTGCTAATTGTGTGGTCGTTTTGATTCCCTTTGCTTTCTTTGACGGAGCCGCTTTGCTTTCCACTTCAGCCGTGACTAGTTTCTATCGTTTTGATTCTGAAAACTGTCTCTCTGATTCTCTCTTAGTATGGAATTGTTGTATCATCGTTCTTTCACGTGGTGGTCGATAGCTGTAACAATAACTCGTAAACTGTCAGACTCAAAGTCTTTCCCTTCTTGTTTACGTACGGTTGCGTAAAATGGCCAGTTCTCTCGCGATTCATTCATTGCGTTGGCCGATGGAGGGAAAATATGAAAAAATAGCACACTGTGAACAGTCTAAGATTTGCCTAATGTTTTGCGCTATAAACTTCGATGTACCCTGTTTGCATGTTGCTAATAATTTGAGGGAGAACCTTTTTCAGCCTGAGTGCGAGGGCTTTTGTTGCAATTTTATAATCCATGCTTTGCCTTTGAGGGATTGAGAGGCTTCCAGTTGTAAAATTAATGCATAGTTAAAACTGTCCACCAATACCTGACCCAAACTATCCCAAAAACTGTATTGGTATTGCACTGTTTTGGCTCATTAATCTTTAATTTTAATCTGCGTTGCACTTTTTTTTCTAAATTGTGAAGTGTTTGGTTTCACACATTACTTTTCAGTTATTGGGTCATGCATTTCTTTAACAATAATATAGTTTGCAATTAACTTTTTCAAACAGCAATGACATGTACCGGTAAACTAAAAGTCCTCTCGCTAAATGTGCGAGGAATAAATCCTAACAAGAGGAGAGCAATATTTTGTTGTTTAAAACAGCAAAAAGCCACCATTTTTTGTTTACAGGAGACATATTCACAACCGGATAATGAGAAAATATTGTCTGCAGAATGAGGTTGAAAAATTTTCTTTTGCCACGGAACTACCGCACACTCCAAGGGCATATGTATTCTACTGAATCCAAATTCATTGTTTAACTTTAATGTCATTCAATGGGACCATGAAGGCAGAATTTTGATTTCAAAACTGGGTAAATTGAGAAAATGGTTGTGCTTGTTTTACATGCTTGTCAAAATGGCTGAGAGGCAGCATGATAGAGTGACTATTTTCCTTTTTCTGTAAAACTCAAAATATTTTAACTGCCATTTTTTTAACTGTGATTTTTAGACACTAGAGGAGTATCTCTAATCTACACTCTGGAAAAATTTCATTTGAATTGGTTCATATTCACCTGAGAACCAATCTTGTATATTTTCACTTTTTCTGAGTAAAATGTTTACTCAAACCACGGACCAGAGGCTGGCATCATTAAGAGCTGTTACCATGGCAACATTACATCTGCCATTCAAAACATGGTCATTTCTGTTCATCCCCCTAAGTAAACTACTTCCACACCAACAATGAAGTGGGGGTTAAAATTTTCACATTTCCACTTATGCTTCACTTTTTCAGAGAATTGCTCTTAAGCTGGTCAAGGTAGACTGCATTGACCTGCTGGCTACTTGTGACAGAGTCCAATTAAATATTCCTTGCTGATGCAGAAGAAATACATCAGATCAGAATTATAAATAATCTGCACACGGCTGACAGGTTCTCCACACTAATAAATAAATAAATTAATTAAAAACCTGAAATATTGTATCATTCAAACTCCAGCTAATGGGGTTTGGGGCTGGTTACCAACAAAACTCCGACGAAGGGCTTACGCTCGAAACGTCAGCAATTGAATCTCTTTACGGTGGCCAATTGACATTATCAACCCAGTTGATAAAACCAAATTATATTGTTATACTTCCCACTGACGCAGCACCACAGTTTCTTTAAAAACTTACCCCCTCTAAAAAAATAAAGATTTGTGCCATTACTCATGATGATATTTTAAGGACAGAAACAGCTGTAGTTGCTGTCAAACTAGTGTGCTGGGAATACTATATTTTACATTGTATTTAATACTGCTAGTCAGTGGTCCCCATGGCAACACTGTAACTGGTTTAGACTGATCAACTACCTGTGAATGAGTAAAAATAAATACCCTAACACTGCAATAGATCCTAAAAAAATACTACCTTTAGTTATTTTCTAAGACAACTTAGACTTGTTTTACATAATAGACTGAGGAATGTTAAATTCCTTACCTAGAACTTTCAGTTTAACTGTAATTGATGCTGTGTAAGAGTTCTTAAATGACAGCTTCCCCACCTAATATTAAAGATAAATTAAACTACCATTAGCATTAATGTAACAAGAGAACATAGTGCAGTATTATAAAATGACTGTAACGTCAAACTCCTAGGGAACTAAATCTGCTGTTAGAAAATTGTTTTTGCATGATCATGTAAAACTGATGTACTGTCAAAATACCATTCACACATGTAGTTTATTTTATATTTGGTCATAAATACGAATTGTACAGATTCAAAGCTTAGCCAATCGGAAATACAAACAATCAACTTTCATCAGTGGAGAAACATTCTTTAATCATGCAAATTATAAGCAATGCTGATGATAATAAAAATTTTACTCTACTTAGGAATGAACATACAGTTATTTATTAGTGCAGAGCAGTTGATGTAGGAATGGTGCAGATACTCTCTTAAAAGCACATTGCCTTCCTCTTGAAACGAGGTTCCTGACACTGGTGACTTTATACTTCCACAAGCCAAAAAACTTATATTCAACATAGCAATCAGTCAAAGCAGAAACGAAAATTAGCTTAACAATTGTTTGTTTGCTACTTCCTTCCTAGCAATTGCCAACGTTTCAGCCCTCTGCTCAGATCAACAAATTATTGTAAAGCAAAACAATATGCAGTGTTCAACAACACTGCCCTTGATACTGCGACACAATGCACTTACAGAAATCCAGAAATCTAGATCTATACACCACTCAATTTTTTTCACACAACTCGTGAACAAAAATCATGCAGTACTGCTCAAATCTAAGTTGAAAGTCTTGACTTAATCCTCAAAACTCAATTCTTGCATCTTGAAGTTTGTGCCAAGGAGACATGAGATTCAAGTTTAGAGTCTTGAGAATTGAGTCTCAAGCTTTGAGGAAAAAGAGTTTCTCCAATGGGATGGGATTCCTTTGATCAAGCACAGGAGGTAAATCATGAGTGGGTCGTTCAAATCTCAGAGTTTCATGCCGTATTTTATTTCAGTGTGTCATATTTTCTGTGTTGGTGGCCCTTATTGCCATGTCATTCGCCCTCTCCATATTTGGTGTTACACAAGGGTGTTGCATCATTGATTAAATGCAGATTGGGCAGTTACGCCATCTTGGTCTGTTCTTTTGTGTTCTATGTTTTGATTCGGTATTTTGCACAACAAATTGGCGATGAGGATGGGATTCCTTTGATCAAGCACAGGAGGTTAAATCATGAGTGGGTCGTTCAAATCACTTCAAAAGTTCAGACCACCACAGTAATGGAAATGCCCGAAAAAGAGCAGAGCATGAGTTAAGCCATCAGCAAAGTGACAAAGTATGTTGTGGGGATGGATTGTGAGTCCTACACCAAACAGTTAGATTTTTTTACTTCCTGGCAAACGGAGACAAGGACAAAGAACAAAGAAGGCCATTCTTTTGACAAACCTTCTAGTGGAGACTTGTCAATTGATGAAGGATTTAGTTGCCCCCGCACTACTGCAGGATGGCACCATTACTTATTATGTATTGGATGTGGAGTGAATGCAGAAACAACTCAAATCCCAGAGGTCAGCAAGAAGCCCAGAATCCTGGTGAGCCTGATAGTAATTATGTGGCCACTCTTAAACGGGAGAGGGAAAACATGGACCACCCATGAACAGACTGGGTCTATGGACCCCTTTGTGGACCGGGTTCATGGACCCCCTCTATAGACTGGGTCCATGGATCTCTATTTTTCCTACCGGCCAAAAAAAAGTACCCGTAATGAGAAAAATTTGTTCATTCTGTGTTGAAGTTATGGCACCACATGATTGAAATGTAGATTCACATCTACCACGTGTAAGTCTGTGTGCAAACAACGCAAACAGCATAAAACAAAGCAGTGCACAGAACCCTGTTTTGAATAAAGGCAAGCACTTAATTAACCCTAACCCTAACCCTAACCCTAACCCTAATGTCACAGAATTTTTTCCTGTTGAACAACTAAAACAACTATACCGACATGACAGCCGCAAACATTAGACGAAAACATGAACAGTGTATCAAAACCTATCTCCAGAGCACTGGGAGATGATTCCCAAGGAGTTTATAACCATAAGTTGAAAGAGCGAGCTGCTCTGAGCTGGGATACGATTCACCAGGTGCTTGAAGAAGCACCTTTTTGCAAAAAACTAGAACAAATCGAAAGGTGCTGTTTTGTCTCGAGTGTAGCATTTGCGGCCGAGATGGACTCTGTTCAGTGTGCTACTGAGAGGTGGTCATCCACAATATTTTGCAGCCAAATATAGACTTTGACAAATATATTTGCAGCACAAGATCCTTTGTTCAACTATGTGGCGATTCAGAGCATTATTGGGTCGGAAGTGAATGATTGAACCATGCAAACAGCACCCTTTTAATGTATCTTCTAAGCAAAATACATTGTTATAATTCAGTGTTCTTTTGTCCGTGACCTTTTTCTCGCGGCGGGACTAAAATGTAGGTCACAGGTTACAGGTTACAGGTCACAGGTCACAGGTCACAGGTCACAGGTGGCCTTCGCTTGATGGACGGTGGGGCGTCAAAGGTCAACGTCCCCAACAGCCACCCTTCCAATCCAATTCACAAAGCCACAACAGCAGAATCAAAGATTGCAGTTCCCCCAAAAAAATCTGGCTGCCTTGGTACCGGGTTTGGAGCCCCCCGCTGAACCAACGCCAACGGCTGGCTCCAACTGTGAGTCACATGATGTGAACAAAATAGCTGTTGCTGTTGGTGCGGTTGCAGTTGCGGGCGTGATGTTCTGGTCATTTTGATAACGGCGCTTTTTGATATTGGTTTCCATCAGGAACACCACCGCAGCCAAAATCAGCAGCCAGGTGTGTTCAGCCAGAAAACCAATGGCCTGACCAGCAGGTTTGAAGGGGAAACTCACAATCGAGCCAATGCAGAGCTGATGCAACCTTTGAGCCAACATCTTTCAGGCCTTTTCCCAACCCTTTGACGGTGGCCTTCAAAGAGTTGGTAATGGCGCCAATAACAGCACCAATCGTGACACCAGCATCAAGAAAGATGGCTGTAACTGTCACACCATATTTTTGGAGGATCTCTTTGACCCTCTCGTGAAGTGGAAGTGCTCTTTTCCTTTCCGTAATCTGAGTTTGCAAACGCGCAAGCTCCTCGGTTCTTTCAGCAACCCTTCCTTCCGCGGCTTCTTTGTTAGAGATTGAGGTGTTCTCATTGTTGATGATTTCCTGATCTTCATCATTTTGTCATCGAAGGTCGGTTTCTTGCTCTTTCAGCTCATCCAACATTCTTGTTTCGTTGAGCCTTTCTTCCATGGTTTCTTTCGCTCTCTTTGGCCACGGGGCTTGCCCTGAGTTGGTCAACCCGGGATTGTTCTTTGGCTTTACTTTTTGCTTGTTTTTCAAGAGCTACCGCCTCTTTTTTTGCATTGTCAAAATCTGTTTTACGATTATTTCTCAGCTGCTTCAGTCTCTGCAGTTCTGCCTCACTGTCAACATTTGAACCATGTTCATCTTGTAACCCATCCATCTTTGCATTTGTTTGGTTGAGTCTGGTTCTCAGATCTTGCACTTCTTGAGCTGCTTTTTCTCTTTCTGAAGAGTACTTTTCTGCCTCTTTGAGTTGGCTTTCTGCTTCTCTTAGTCTCTGCCCATTTTCTCTTATTTCTTCATTATCTTTTGCGATAATTTCTTCAGTCTTTGGGCCAAGACTGTTTTTAATAAAAGTGTTGTGTAAGAAATCCGAATGAAAGCCACTGCAGTCATCTTTCATTATCTTGGTCTCACCACCCTTTGGACCGAGAACAACAATATCCACTGTTTTTTTTTTGTGGAAAACTTGATTGGTCCCAATTTCTCAAAGGCAACGTTGGGACACCTTTTTATGATGAAATCTTTTACCCTTTGGAATTCTTTGGCTTTGTCCTCTTGGCTTAAAGGGTTTTCAGGAGGAACCATACCTTCTGTGTAAAGTAAACCTGTTGTTGAGTTCCTCCTTAAATGGTTCAGTCTTTCAAGATCCTCATCTGTTATTTTTCTTCCGCCAAAAGATGTCTCAGCATAAGACGTTTCAGGCAGTCCGCTTTTTTCATGATGCAGTGTCTGCATTGGGATTTCTTCACCACCACCAGGCAGGGTTTTCAAAACCACCACCTACCATTGTATATTAAACAAAATTTTTTTTAGATTAATATATAGATGATGGCTGTGCAAGCAAACCTTCTGCCAATGCACAACGAAAGAAACCTTGGCGGGATGAAAGCCAAGCACGCGGTCAAGCACATCACCTTTGATCGTAGCGAAGCCAGCCCCAGTGAGACCCTGTACGTTTCGCACTCTTCAACATGGACTTGTCTGGAGGGCACGCCAACAACTTCCTCGTTCAAAACGTCGCACGCGCTCTGGCCGACAAGCTTGTTGTGAGGTACGCTGGCACCATACTGCAGGAGATGATGGGGTATGACATCTTCAATGTCCTAAAAATGATCTAATTTTCACTGATGACTGGCTATAAATAAATATCCATAAATACTGATGTACATTTCTGATTTCAAACTTGAGGAACGTCTTGAAGCCATACCTTGTCAAGCACTCCTTAATATCCATAGCCTGTTTAGGACAGACTCGCTTGAATTGTATACCCTGTTCATACCCTATCCAGCGGCACATCCCCGTATAACCTGGTTGGCAGGAGGGACCAAACTGAGGAATGAAGTCGCATTCTCTTCTTAAGCTTGTGGCTCTTCTTCTTCGTCTACATCCATAGCAACAGGTCGTTTTGGCCAATATTCTTCATTCTACCAAAGAAAACACGGTCCCATTGACCAGCAGTTACTCTCTAAAATAGTATTGACAGTCAATCCTCTTGAAGCGTCGTCAGCAGTTTCAGTTTCGTTTCAATATACTTCCACTGGGCAGGTGACGATTGCTCACGTGTCGCAGATACTCGATTTGCAACGAACATTTGGTATCTCTTCTCCTCATTCTCAAGATAATGAAGGGCACATGTGCTGTCTGTCCAATAGAAAGACTCTTCAATTGTGTACTCCAACTCTTCTTGGATCATCCTGTCTAGTCTTGTGGATAGCACAGCAGCGGAGAGCTCCAATCTCGAAATTGTAACTGGCTTTAGTGGAGCTAGCCTGGATTTCCCCATGACAAACGAACAGTGAATGCTACCACGTGAGTTGACTAGACGGAGATAGGATACTGAGCCATAAGCCAGTTGAAAAGCATCTGAAAAGTAATGGAGTTGGCAGGAGACGACGTCACAACGGTTTTCTCAGTCCCAGGTGCTTTCACTCTCACAGGGATAACTGCAAGAGCAGTCACACATGGATGGTTACGGTTGCTGGCACTTGGTGATCCATGTTTGCCTTTAATGTACCCGTTCAACACTTCTTGAGCGCTTGCTTGAGTTGGCGATTGTGAGCCTCTGTCAGACGAGGCAGGGGTTTCTATACCCTCATTCATAGTTGGTCGCATCGCCTTTGGGCGGAGATAGCTGGAATGTACTCCCTTACAACCAGTGTCACGACAGAAGCTTGCTTCAGGACCTGATGTAGCAATGTGACCGGCGACTAGGCAGTTGACGCAAAGTCCCTTTGAACGAACAAAAGTCAGCCTGTCATTCAACGATTTCGTTTTGAAGCCGTCACAATGAGAAAGCCAATGGTTTGAGCCACAGAGGGGGCATTTAAGGTGAGTTGAAGTCGGTTGATTTCTGGCCTCACATCTTGTCTGGAATCAGCTTGTATGCCACAGAATGATGCATTTTGCGGTGGCCTTTTCTCTCTTGAATTTCAAATACTGCATGGGTGGCTGCCCTAGCCTTCGCTGTCACGAAATTACTGAGATCTTCAATCGTTATCGCTTGCCCAACGGTCTTGGTAATGTTATCTGCTATGTCATGCCACTTTTGTCTAAGACCATATGGAAGCCTGTTTACTATCATCTTGACTGTTTCAGGGTTCTCTGCCTCGTTAAGGTATCCTATCTCTTTGAGGGTGTTCTTACATCCTGTCAGTACAATAGAGAATCTTCTTAAAGCTTCTCCATCTTCTGCCTTGATGGGAGGTCCTTTTGTCAATTTATCCAAGTATGCAGTGGCTATTCAATAGCTTTGACCATATCTCGCCTTTAAGAGACTTCGAGCTTCGCGGTATCCATTTTCTTCTTTCATTGCGAGACAGCTCTTCGCTACCTCCTTAACTTCAACACTGGTGTATTGCACCAGATAGTAGAGACAGGCACTTTCGCTCGTAGTCTTTCTCTCGATCAGACCAATCTCTTTATCCGCCCTTTCCTTTAAATACTCGACAGCATTTGTTGCGCTCCTTTGACTCTTCTTTTTCGAATTCTTTGGTACTCCCAAGTCATCACCTTCTTTCTTTCTTTTGGCAGTTTGTCCCATATGTTAAAGCGCTTGATTACGAATATCTTCGGCTGTTGCTTTGCCATTCTGGTCTACACACTCTAACTTCTCTAACAGATCATCAAGCTCTGAACTTTCCACATTAATGCCACTAGCTTTCTCTTCACTCTTCAATTTTGCTTGCATCTTCTTGGTCAGCATGTTTTAGCGGTCGGGCACAGACCGTGCAGTCACCCTGACCTTTGGAGATGAATTTGTGTTTAATTTTTTGGCCGGTGACTCCCAGGCCTGTCCTCTTTTGGGACTTCTGATTTTAAATCGGTAGGGTTCAAAGATAAGAACCTCCCGACACATAACAATATCATGGTCATTACTCCACAGGAAGGGTTTTGAAAATAGCACGGTTTAATCTTTGAAATCTCGTATATTGTTCTGTTACAGTACCTTGAATTTAAAGGAGAAATTTGCCACTATAGAAAGATCGAAAACTAGATATTTATTTTCTCACACACCTAAATTTGTACATCCTGGCGATCTGCGTGTTATTTGCTTAATATAAGCTTACAGGTATTGATTTTTTTACACACGGTAAATATTCAAAACATTAAATTTTTACAGAGATTATTTCACATTTAACATTCCGGGGTGTCACATATTTCAACAAACTTAACATTGCATCAGATAAATGCCGAATTAAGGTTAAATAAGTTATTATCATTATTATTATTTGACGCAAGTATAAAACGACAATATGAAAACAATCACGTAACAATCGGCAGTCGGCTTAAAACGGAGCCTTCACGCCAATTTTTTCTAAACATTCATGGTTTTGGGATTAAAAGTTGTTAACTGATTTGAGACTAAAGCTTGTCGTGGGTAATGTAAACACACAACACGGAAATCCGTGTCAGTAAATACACATCCATTACACTGCCATCTAAGTTTTTTCATTCAAAAATAGTGATAATCAGTCGATCTTTCATTCAATTCCATCGATAAAGTTAGAATAAGTTTATGTGTTTGCTATTTCCGACTGGCTTGTTTTGACACCACTTGCCGCCATCTGTGTAGAAAAGTTATGCTAAGATAAATCAGTTCTGTTGATTATTCCGAAAAGAGAATTAAGCTTGAAACAACCGCACAAGATAAATGAAACTCCAACTGGTTACAAAATGTGATAAACGAGAGTACACACGTACCGTTTAGTGAATAAAAACAGAAAAAGCCTTTAGGTTCACGACAACGTGAAACTACTCCCTCTGACGTTGTCGACGTTGAGATAGCGACGAGAGTTTAGAGCTGCACTTAATTCCGGTTGCCGTCCTCGTGGTGGTCGTCGTGGTTGCTTAAGCTCCCTAATGAAACACTCATTCAGACTCATCATGCCCTTAAACTACCTTGTTTTTTCTTGGCCGTCAGCAGGAAAAAATAGTTTATTTGATTAAAGTGCCTATGAAATGAAAAACAAGTTAACTTTATTTGAAAGGCATTTCAAAATGACAGAGAATGGCGTTTTCCTTTCTGCGATATCGTCTCTCATTCCAGAGATATTCAAGTTTTTGTATTATGCAAATTAGATGTCTGATGACGTCACAAGGTTGACAGAAAAAGGCTAAAAAACACAAAATCGAGAATATCTCTGCAAATGATAGGGCAAAGGAGTTGAAACTTTCACCCATGTTGTATCTGAAGAAATACACCAGATACATCAGATGGGGTATATCACCATGGCAACAGTCTTGGTACCAGTCTCTTTTATGCAGGAATGATAATTCCTGTATTTGATCTTTACCAAACATCATCCACTTGCTAAAGGTTATTAAGGAGACCTAGATTTTGTGGTTTTAGACCATTTTCTGTCAACCTTGTGATGTCATCAGTCATCTAATTTGCATAATACAAAAACTTGAATATCTCTGGAACAAAAGAAGATATCGCAAAAAGGAAAACAACTATCTTCATCATTTTGAAATGCCTTTCAAATAAGGTTAACTTGGTTCTCATTTCATAGGCACTTTAATTTCTTCAACAGTTTGACTAACACATGTTGTGTGTTTTGCCTGGGACTTTCCCTAAGACTTGGCCGAGCAGATGGTCACTTCAATTCTGTTTAAATGAAACTGGAAACCAATAAAATATTCCTCTTGATAAACAAAGAAAAAAAGATTAATGTGGCAGTTTTGAAGAATTTGGTTGCTTATTCTGTTATCCTCTAGTCAGTAAGTGCATGATTTGTTAACGCTTGAGTAAAAAATATGATAGTAAAAAACAAAATAAAATAAAAATCCCAAATATTGGTATCAAAGTACCGGACGTCCGGCCTCCGGTCTCAATCGAAAACCCTGAACCACAGCAATGGTGATATCTTCACATGTGAAGATAATATATGTTGTCTTCATGTGTGAAAATATCATGTTTTCGCACATATTTCACTGCTGTTTATATAATAAAATAGCATGTTATGATGAGCTTGTATATGACAATACACTGTAAATCCTAATTTAATTTTATGTACAAAACAGAATGAAACTACACATGTATTGCACTGTTCCGTGTGATCAAAATGTCTGATTCAATTTTTCAACTGCTCGAAAGTTCATCTGATACCATGTCAACATAACCTACATGTATATCCTGGCGCTGTCTGTCTGATCTTTTTCCAGGTGTCAGTTTGCTGTACTAAAGATAAATTCCCGAATGTGAAGCCTTTGAACTGCTCCATAAGGTACTTATTAGGACTTTGAGAGGTACTTTTCTTGTTTTTTGTTATTTTTAGTAAATGGAGTTATATCAAAGCACATAAAACAGTCACTAGGTTTAAGATGGCCCGAGTTAAAGCTGTGTGCAGCTTCTTGTTCAGGAATATATCCATGGTCAAGAAAGTTAACAATGGACACTAAACAATCCACTAATCCATGTTGTGTATACCAACCCCCTAGTTATTTTAATGTTCAAACACAGAGACCTGCATGCTCTGGGAGGCCTTCCCGAGAACGGCGTATTCCAAGTTACTTGAACGATTTTGTTGTAAACTAAGGTGTTTTACACAGCTCTCTCTTACTCAGGATTTTGTACATTGTTCATATTTGTTCTGTTTTACGATATTTGTTTTCTTAGGTTAAAGTGCCACTATGATGAAAAAATGTTGTTCTTGTTCTCTTTCAATTCCGATTTGATGTTTGACAAGAATGCACCATGCCGATTATTGTGCCTCAATTTTCGAAAGCTCGTATAAACCTGAATAACCACAGAGAAACTACCCTTTTCTTCCAGCAAAAGTATTACTGAGCAATCGTAATTCGTTGTATTTTTACTGTTAAACGTAGGTTGCGGACTGGTACAACAATCATAGGCGCAAGGAGAAGCAAGGGGCATACAAACCTAGCAAATTTCGCCAACCTAGCAGAGAGGGAGGAGAGTCGTAGCAGCTTGTTTGTCAAATGTTGAACTGAGTAAAAACACTGATGAAAATAAAATGCCAATTTACTTTACTTTTTAATTACTATGCTGGCCTCGATTTTTCCCGCATCTAGTCTAAACTTTGGCCGTTCTGTCCCCCTTGAGTTTCCAGGATATGTCATCAATCCCGCCTAGAGAGTACCCTGGGAATTAGGTTGGTCCGAGTTATGTTACAGATCACGATTTCGCTCAGGTGAAACTGTAAATCGATCATTTATCGAAGTTAATTTAAACATTCTATTCTATAATGAATAACAGACCACTTGGTTGTTCAGGTTTTCATTTAGCTTTACACTTTCATAAAAAAAGTCAATCGAGCTATTAATGATTTGGTTACTTGAATTTCGTAGCTGATTGAAACATTTGTCTGCATTTTTGTCGATAAAATCGAAAATCAGTTAAAAATCTTGTGATTATCGACTTTTATCGACAAATTTAACTTGTCGATTGACAATTATCGACAAATATTGAGTACTATCGACTTATCAACTACGTTTTCAATGATCGACTTTGATCGACATATTACATCCTACAATTTGTGCAGCCAAAATACCAGATCGTGATGTCACGTTGGTTGTATCTCAGATCAAGAGATGAGGCGGACAGTGAGAAAACTAGGCGTTGAGGAGTTAGAACCTTATCCCACTGAGTTCGAACGGTTAACAAATGGCTATTCATTTCGAGACAGCTAGTTATTCGGAACGTTTTCGCATGAGAGGTTCCTACTCAGCGCTTACCCAAAACGGCCCTTTGCAAGCAAAGTGACGTCACATTAAAGATTTCACAATAGAAACTCGATCCAGGCTCTGGACACTTTTACGCCAGAAAAACCGCATTTTATAGCCATCAAAATCGCTCAGATCTTTATCGAGTGTAATTTTTCTACTTGCAGTAGTTTTCTATACACGTCGGGGGACTGAAAACGGCAAAGAAAAAATTCGCTTCATATGCACTTTAAACATGTAAACTCTTGCTGTACAAAACGCCCTGTATCCGTTGAGAATACAATAAGGTCGTCGTTTCTATATTGTGATTGTCGACTTTTATCGACGAGTTCTATCGACGTATCGACAACGTTCGCTTTTCGATAATCGATTTTGTCACGCCCCGACCCAAATGAAACAGACCCACACGATATATGGTATGTGTGACAATCAAAAAATACCTCTACGTTGTTGTTTCCTGGAAGTATAACATCAATCACAGACACACCAGATCTAAAATCGTTCGCCAAATCTCCAACCTTCAGTAACACAGGATTTTTTACGATAATACTGCAGTCAACACGCTTGACATCTCCCATTTTACTTCTTCTTTACAATTCAAGTAAAAGAAACTAAAGTGTCGGAGGCTTCCCTTTTAGAGTCACTTTCGTGTGTTCTTACACGATGATAATTGTCATACATCAGTCCCAGAGTGCTTCGCAAAACCATTTCGCGGGAAAATCTTCAATATGGACGAGACAACTCGGGTAGGCGAGTTGTCTCGTCTCGGCAGGTAGGGTAACCCTGGCAGGCGGGACAACTTTTTCTCATATAAACACTTTGGCTCGCTTACCCGGGACAACTCTGAACATGCCGAGTGTCACGTACCGTCCGAGTGTCAGGTTTCTAAGCAAAAAAATGCACTAAAGAAATAGAATTTAACCCAGCGCCAATAAAGAGGAAACACTGCGTTTACTCGAAGGTTGAATAAACGACAACACGTTCGCTTGGCGAGCACATGGAACAGACAAGATGCCAACGCGCGTGCGCAGCGTAAACAACCGCTGGCTACAATAAACATAACGTAGTGGCGTGGTTGCCTCCTAGTTGTCTCCCTAGTATACAGGCACAGGAGTAAACTGAATGTACATGTGAAATAGACGACTTAATAAAGGAACATGCAAAGGAAGAACTGAGACAACACTAAAGCTGAACTAAAAGCACGACGGGTGCCGTCTCTGGTCCCTTAGATTTGTCCTTCTAAACACTAAACATGAACTACAATGTAAAACTGAAATAAGCACAACGGGTGCAGTCTCTGTCTGGTCCCTTAGATTTGTTCTTCGAAGAGTAGCGAGTAAAATGAAGTAAATACTTTAAGGTAAAGTACAAACATTCCTGGTTCACTACTTTAAGTCCCAGTCCTGAGTTTGCCAAAACGGGGCGCTTCGTTGGCGGCCAGACCGTCTGGGGGGGACTACAGCAGCAGATTCAGGTGGAGCATCTGAAAGAACCGAGCAGCCTGGAGAGGAGTCTGGGGTGCAAGGTGGTGGGACAATAGCTGCAGGTACTGGAGGAAGTTCCTGAACAGGGACACTGTCATGTACAGGTTGTGAAACCGTGTGTTGGTCAGGGGCTGGAGGCCGAGTTTCTGATAGTGAAGGTGCAGGGACAGTGGAGAGTCTTGGTGGTAGAATGACAGGGTCGGCGTCATCATCAGAGTCAAGGGAGGAGGGCTTATGAAGGCCACGAATGGGGCCCTGCGGGGACTGAGCCAAAACTGTCGGGGCCACTGGATAGCATTCAGACATAGGCACCGAGTAGATCTTGCTGCGAAACTGGGAGGTGGTGAACTTCCGTAGCTCACAAGAAAGATCCTCGCGAACGCTGACCACGAGGTATTTCTCACGGGCTTTCAATTTGTCTCTGTCACCTTTCAAGAAGACTAAGTCGCCAACGGAGACGGCAACTGGGGGTAGGTTGGTACGTCCACGAGCCTTAGACTTTGCACTGGGTGTGTGATTCTGCAGGCGGGAGTAATTCTGACTAAGGATGAGTTGTCTGTCAACTACGGGTAGCTGTTCTCCAGTTAGCTGGTCGCGTTGAGTCGAGACTTCCCGCGCCGAGAGGCCGTCTCGCCGGATGCGGGAGTTTGCATTTGCAGTTGCTAGTGCCAGAGTGACATCAGACACCGGGCCTCCCTCTGGGGACAAGTTCAGAAGCTCCAAACCGAGCTCCTCTATGGCACGTTCTGCAACGGGGTTCTTGTTGGGATTCTTGACCCTGCCGATCTCCAAGGTAATTCCATGGGAGGTGAGGATTGGGTCGGTGGCTAGTGCACAGAAACCAGGGGCAGGATCAACGCGGACTGTCGCACCGCCGTCGTGTAAGGAACGCAGCTGGGAACACAGGACTATGATGGCGTTGCGGAGATCCTCATGTTTCTCGCTCTTGATAAGGGTGGTCAAAGTGTATGAGGAGACTGTCTCTCTTAGTACTAGGATCAATTGTCGGTGACGGCGGGCAACATCAGCAGCGAAGGAAACGCCAATCGACGGGGGAGGTTGCTCGCTTGACTGGGGCTGGAAGTGTTTAGGGATCGATTTCACAGACTCACAGATGTGACAGGAGGAAGATACAAGGTCAATGGCTCTGTCAACATCTAGTGCGAAGAAGTATCGGCTGAAGAGACGCTTTGTTTGGTACTTTGAAGGGTGACAAAAACGGATGTGAAGAGCAGTTAATAGGCCACCTAAAACGGAGCGAGGAACAACCAGGCGCTCACGAGGGGGTTGGAAGGGCTGATGATCTCGCACAACGAGAAGGCCATCAGCAGCGATTACCACATCCTTAAGGTAGCGTTTCACATCGATAATATGAGTGGCCTTCTTAGAGGGTCGGGTGCCTTGGCTAAGGTGAGAATGTGTCCTCCGGAGGTGAGGGCACTCCATCTGGGTAGCCTGCCAAGCAGCACGGCCAGTGAAGGGCATCTTGACAGAGCCTTGTAGTACGTCACTTACAGAGAGGCTGCGAACAACAGAATCTTCGAGTTCGACGATAAATTTGCAAATTTGGCAACTAGAGTCCAAACATTCCTTTGGGTGTCGGCTTGCATAATCGGAGGGTAGGTTCTCCACTCCGGCAATATGACGGACGTGGACGGAATAGCGGCTGACTGTGGACAGGAAGGTGGTGACTCTGGAGCTGGCGGAGAATTCTCCTCTTCTCAGCTTTTCATAAGCTTGAACGCAAGGTCTGCTGTCAGTGAGTACCTCGGTTGTGTGTGAGGATTGAATGATATAGGGGGCAAAATGTCTTATAGCTGCACCGATAGCTAGGGCTTCAATTTCACAGGGCAACCAAGTCACTTGATGCTTACGAAGCTTGGCGCTGAAGAATCCAGCCAAGGGCAGCTTCCCATTTCGGTGGACGTACAGTGTGGCTGCAATGCCTCTATTCTTGATGGCGCCGTCAGTCACTATCCATAAGGCATCTTGTGGCTGGGGGATGGTGATGGTCCGGTTGTCTGCCAATGCACGTTGGGCGGTTTTAAAGGCCAGCAGTAATTCATCGCACCATACAACCTTTTCTCGGGACTCTTTCCCAGCAGTGGCTTGGTCCAGGGGATCAAGGAGCTCTGCGAATCTTGGAAGCACACGGCTGAGAACCTTGTAAGCCCCGACGAAGGAACGGAGGCCTTGGACGGTTGAAGGAGGCTCGACTGAGGAAAGTGCGGCCAATTTGTGAGGGCTGGCTTGTAGGGTGCCATTAGACCACACCCAGCCTAGTACGATAGCCTTTGATGGG
The DNA here is from genome assembly GCA_947652115.1 of Blastomussa wellsi. Lineage (NCBI taxonomy): Eukaryota > Metazoa > Cnidaria > Anthozoa > Scleractinia > Plerogyridae > Blastomussa > Blastomussa wellsi. The sequence continues at coordinate 8,271,773 of OX393574.1, read as the reverse complement.
CAGATGATAGTTTTGGCCGCGGACAAGCGAAGGTTGTTCTTTTGAAGTAGGGCAAGAACTCTTCTCCAATTGTCAAGGACTTCAATGGGGCTGTTTCCCCCGACATACAGGTCGTCAGCAATTTTGGCAACACAGCCCTCTTGGATGAGGTCCCCCAGAACTCGGGACATCAGCTCTTCAAGGCAAGTTTCTGACCCTGGCATCCCCATGGCTGAACGAGTGTAAACACGGATGCCTTTAAATGGTGTCGCAACACCACAGTACTTCATAGATGAATGGGCCAGGGGAATCTGATAGAAAGACTTCAGCAAATCGGTGATAACCAGGTACTTCCATTTCCCGATTTCACGCAGCACACCATCAACATTGGGCATTAAGGAGGGTTGAGGCTTGCTGTACTGGGCAACTTCTCCGAAGGATGTCACGAGCCTGCTACCACCGTTGGGCTTCTTCACTAGAAAAGAGGTGTTCAGGTACTCCACATGGACATTGACTTGCTCGGGTTTTGCAAAGACGCCAGCAGATTCAAGCTCATCAAACTTGTCTTGTAATTCCTCAAGGGTGTTCCTGTTGCACTGCGGAAGCCTGCCTTTGCGTTGAGGAGGGAGGGTGGGGCCAATGTTGACAACAGCCTCAATTTTGCCGCTCGCTCCATTGTACTTCGAGATGGAGGGGTTGAACACATCATCAAACTCCTGATTGAGGGCAATGAACTTGTCACGAGTGTCCTGATCTAGGCATCCATCAGGATCAAGGATCACACTGGGTGAGAAAGGCTTGCAGGTGGTTGGAGGAGGAGAGGTAGCAGTGAGTGTGATGGTAGGTGTAGGGGAGGCGGAGGCTTCAACAGGTAGGATATGCCGAATCTGGCAGAGCTGCTCACCACTCTTCAGGAGAATGGGGGAGTCAGTTGTGTTGGAGACACGTACAGCATGATCTACAGCTTGAATTTGCTGTGGTGGAGGCCAAGCGTCTTCTGGTTTACGAGGAATGTTAGAAGGGCAGTCTAGCCGGGGCTCAAGGGCCCACAAGATGTCAGAGTCAGTGTCCGAAGGCGTACTGAACTGGACATACTCCCCTGGCAGAATAACTGTACGGCAGGGGTTGCGTAGCAGGAAGGCTTGTGTACGCCGCACATTAGGTTGACGGGTATGCCTGGATGGTGAGCTGTAGTGGATGATCTCGGTGCCACCTATCTCAATCTGGCGTTTGGCAGGGCGAACACCAATGTCGTTGCGAACCATGAAGGGGTTACCGGCCAGGATATCGACGTCTAGCTGACGAACGACAAGGGCATCCAATTCAAATGTCCACTGACCACGGGTTAGGGAGCAGTGGACTTCGCCAATGACATCCATTGGGGTAACACCATCGGCCTGACGAGCCATTTGGGAGGCTGGTGTGATGGGAAAACCATAAAGCTTGGCGGAGGAGGCACGGACCATATTGGAAGTTGCACCGGTGTCGAGGGTCAGCCGCACAGGGTGTTCGTGGTAGAATGTGTTAAGGACAGGTGATTGGACTATGCTGACACGAAGGGCTGTTGGCTCTTCACCCTGGGCTTGTGGGACTACAAGGTCAATGCTCTCATCTAAGGGCTCATACTCATCAGCGCCGAGGTCTTCAGGGTCATCCATAACCATGCGTGACCGAGCCCATGGTCGACGGTCACGGTCAGGCAGATAACGACAATCTGAAAGGTTGTGTGTGGTGTGTGGGCGACCGGCAGTTTTGCAAAGGACGCAAGACAGGAAGGGGCGTTGTCGAGATTGGACATGACTACTATTAGGGTGGCGCCTTGGTGTGGAACTGCCAACACGCATGGTTTTCGTATCTTCAATGCTACGTGATTCATCCAGGAGAGATGTGAGAGCTTGAGAAATTTCAGGCTTCAATGAAGCCAGGGTCTTGTTGCGTAATTCTGAACCATACTTTTGTTTCACCAAAAGAGGTAATCCTGGGTGAATGAGCTTGAGCCAGAGGACAACTACGGTGTTCTCGAGAGTGGGGGAGAGGTCTTCATCGGCAGTGACCTGATCTCCATGGTGTGTTAAGCCGCCATGAACAGAAAGGAAGTTATCCTCAAAGAAAGCCATAAGGCGCTGGAACAGGTCCTCTGGTCTTTCGTCTGGCTGTAGGCTTATGCTAGCCAAGTCAAGAAAGTGTGCTCCGGTGGACTGAAAACCATAGTGTTGGCGAATTTTCTGCCATATGTCATTCAGCGACGTAGAGTGCTTAACGATGGAATTCCTTGAGATCACAGGGCAGAAGTTAGCTATTTGGCCGAGTAGTAGGTCCAGGTGGGCGCTCTTTTGGGCTGCAGTGAGTCGCTGAGCTTCAGGGACCGTAGTGCCATCGTTGGTAAGGCCCCTACGAGGATTGGCGGCGGTTTGTTTCTGCCAAGTTGCATCAAGGAAGGGGACGAAGTTCTTGTCCAGTGAAAGGATGTATATCAGGTTCTGTCGCCAACTTTCGTACGAAGTTATCGTCTCTATTTTTGTTAGTTGCCATTGTTTTGGGGCTCGAGGCGAGGCGGCCATGTTGGAAAGATCGTAGATCGCTCGCGTGAAATTACGTCGTTGTCACCTTTTTATGGAGTACGGGTCGCAGTATCCAAAATCCACACTTGTTTTAGGGAATCCGAGGCGTGAGTTAACAGCTGCCACCACGCCAATAAAGAGGAAACACTGCGTTTACTCGAAGGTTGAATAAACGACAACACGTTCGCTTGGCGAGCACATGGAACAGACAAGATGCCAACGCGCGTGCGCAGCGTAAACAACCGCTGGCTACAATAAACATAACGTAGTGGCGCAGCAAGGCCTCCAAAGATCGAATAAACGAAAGAAATTCAAAGAATCAAACAGGGTCAACTTTAACTCGGCTGACAGAGACAAATTTTGTCATATAAACGCTCGGTAACTGAGGCCTTACGCGTACACCCACCATATTTGCTGCCGCAGCGAGTGAGCATGAAGCGAACGAGCGAGGCAGCTCTGTAATCGGCATAAGATTACATTATTGGGGCTTGCAATCACTTTTATACGAAACGCAAGGAATGCTGGTCGACGGTAAGATCAAAGGCGCAAGGAATTGTGGTTATGCGCAAATGGAAGATTTAGGATGCGCAGTGGTATATGCGTGAGAAGATGACTTAGCGTATGCAGTCGATTACACCAATTTAGGTTATGCAAATATCGGCTTCGTTATCGTTATTTGTCGTTCAGCCTGAATTTTGGTAAGAAATACGTTTATCAGATGAAATGTACCTTTCTTTGGTCAATCCAAATTTTACGTTTCGTTCTTGATCGATCGGCTGATTGCGGAGGGAAAGAACATAACACGTGCACTCCGGGCTCGGCATCCCAGACATAGATAGATAGAGTTGTTTATTCAGACCCACTTGCAGCTAAGAGCTGGATAACAGGATCGTGCGCATATTACACATAATAAACATTTATCTTATGACAAAAAATCTGAGTATTTCACAGTTACAAATTCTGACAGTCTTTTTGTGTTACACATTTTGTTATTATAGTTCCGACAGCTTCGTAACGAGTACGAGTGAGCGGTAGTTACCCTTCTATTCATGGCAAGGCCGTGTTATGTTTGAAAACAACTCAGTGATTTGAACTTATTTTGTTTTGGATTTTTGAAAACTGAAAGAAACAAAAGGTAAGGTAAGGTAAGTCTGCTGTCGGGCCTAGTGGCCCATCAGGCCGGAGCTTATCCCCGGTTTCTGAAGCATGAAGCGACAGAGAGTATTTCTACTCCCCCCTGGATGGGATGCTAGTCCATCGCAGGGTACCCCCCAGCAGTAAATTCGCCGGTACCCATTTGTACACCTGGGTGAAGAGAGGCACTGTGAGAGTAAAGTGTCTTGCCCAAGAACACAACGCAGTGCCCCGGCCAGGACTCGAACCCGTCCGATCCAGAGTCCAGCGCACTAACCATTAGGCCACGGCGCCTCCAGATATTCGCTGGGTAAAAATGCCTTTTAAATATAAATGTAGACGAGATTCTTGGATTCAGAGGAAAGCATGAGCAAAGGTCACGAAAGCACGACAAAAACGCTGCTGTCGAAAGTTGTCCGTAAAACCTTGGGTTTTTACAACCTCGTTTTATCGCTTGTATTTTGGGGTGACTCCCGGAGTCTGGCGACGCGAGTTTCGATTTACTGTAGAAGCTGTCTTGTGATAATTTCTTTCACGCACACAACATGCAAATTTATGCGATCATTGCGCTGTTATTAACGAAAGGAAAAAAGTGTTCGCCTTTGCTGGTGTCCTTATTTTAGATTTTTGATAATGCTTTAACTCAAGTAAATTTTAGCGGTTTCGATTTAAAAGTAATTTTGAGTTCGCTCGGCCGCTCGCACACAAGCCTGAAAAACATAACAACGTGCAAATTCAACGCACTGTCTGTTGTGAAGTCAAAATATCCCGTTTAGCCCTTCACGCAAGCGCTTTTTCCTGGTGTCTTTATTTTCGATTTTGAGATTGCTTTCATTCACGTTTCGTATCTGTGACGAACACAAACATAGGCACGCAATGCATGCGATAGTTATTTTTTCAGTTTCTGGTATGGACATATTGGGTATTTTTCTTTTCGTCAGCAAAATTAGCCCGTCCAAAACGAACGCTCAATGACCAGTTTAGTGTTGGGCCTTTTGCTGACGGCGTGTGCATTTTAAGTGAATGAGCGCAACGCAAAATACGTTTGACTATCGAATTCATTCACGACGAAACTTTCCTGTCGACCATGAATAGTATATCTGTAAAAACTGCAGTAATCAGCTTAATCAATCACTTTACTGCGCATACCATTCAATTTTTATCAAACAATTTGACAATCTCGTCCCCAGAGCCCGCTTTTCTTTTGGTCAGCATCAAGGAAATCGGGCTCTGGGGACGAGATTGACAATTTGACTGGTTTCTTAGTGCAACCCCAAACCTGATTGGATTGATGTACGTCACTAACTTGGGTGTGACGGCTAAAAGACTAATTTGATTACTTTGCGGTTACACTTGCCGCCACAAAGTCTGCAGCAATATTTGAAGGATTCCATACCACAAATCTTTATAAAATATCAATGCTTTCAAACTCTCTTCTTTAACTAAACGTTTGAATGTGTCCTTTACACTACTCATTACTACACGGCATTACAATGTTGTAAAGACATACCCACCTACCGCTTGTTGTGACTAAATGCCAATTCTAATTAATAAAGCTATTTCTACCTGAAAATGAAAAACTCATAGACTCAAAGGGCAGCGCAGAATGCAACACCAAACGTGATTCCTAGCCTTTTTCTTGACAGCGGTAACACGATACTTTGTAACATACTTTGTTTTTCCGCATCGCTGATTTTCAACACAAAGCGTCATATTTTGTGATTTATTAAACACACACCAAAGTATTTTATCGAAAGACAATAAACGGATCAAATGGAAAAAATATGGCTTTCGAAAGGGTTTTTGAAACGTAGTACAGTTAGTACATTGTTCTCTGGTTGTTACGAAATTTGTGCCGAAAATCTTGGTGAAAGATTTTGCATATTTAATTACGAACGGTTCGTGAAATATTTACCAGAGCTGGTCGTCTGCGATTAAAGCTGTTTCTCCTAAATTACTGTACCCTGCGTTCTTGAGTATGTGGCTTCCTTTACTTCAAATTCTTAAATGCCGTATGACATCTACTATGTCCTGAAGCAAAGTCTCTGATCATGTCTCATCCCTCAGCTCTACTGATTTCGAACAACTCATCTCCGAGAAATAGGAAGCTGCGCACATCCGCAACTTCAATTTTAACCAAAATTAAAGCTATCGTTACTTCAGTCAGAAACATTATAAAATTCAACATGGCTCTTATTCACAACTAACCGCGATCAAAAAACAGTCCCTCAACCCAAAGCTGCCAAAACAGACTGCTCGCAGCATGTAAAACTTCACATCCTCGTACCTTCCCCGCCATGAAAATTTCCGAACAGTTTTCCGCTTAAAACCCACACATAACGTTTTACGCCAGAGTTACATAAACACCTAGTGCTGGAAATAGACACATCATGCCAACACCGCCCAATAAGGCCAAGTTTATACGAAAATAAAGATGGCCGTCCCTTGAATCCGAAACAAATATTGATACAAAATTAAACGATACATACAAGCGGCAATTTCATTGGTTATCGATCGATAGTATCCTAGTAGTAGTTCTGATTGGTGTGAAATACATCGCTCGCCCATCCATCCATCCATCCATCCATCCATCCACCCATCCACTGAATAGCGACATACGTCCGTACGCCGACTAAGAGTTATTTTTTTTTTTGAAAAAAATAACTCAATAAAGTCTAACAAGATTCGATTCATGTTTGCTCGCACGCAAAACGCGCAAATTCAATGCGCTGTCTGTCAGCTCAAATGCAAAATAAAAATTTTATCACAAGTTATATCATTATAAGCAAACCTAACGTTGGGAACAAAACATCAATTGCTCGACTAAATCTTCGAACTTTAGTTGAATAACTAGTGCTCTCAAGAAATTTTATCTTTTTCACAAGATAATTTTTCCGTAATTTATGCCGAGAGACGAGAGTGGTAACTTACCTTTGAGCGGTACTGTATCAGCAAGTCTTATTGGACAAAGAATCCAGGCAGTACGTAACGATTAACACACATCTGGGGTTATTCCGTTATACGCGCCTACCTTTTGGAGTGGCAGCAAGTCCAGCCATTTTCCAGCAAACAATGGACTCTATTATGAGTGGCCTTAATGGAGTTGGCGGCATCCTGCACGATTTAATTGTTACTGATCCAAACGATGAGGAGCATCTTCGCAATTTGGAGAACACTCTGAAGCGTTTGAGCACCATGGGTGCGAAATTGAAGAGGTCAAAGTGTGTGTTTATAAAGCCTTCCGTTGAGTATTTCGCGTTTGTTGTGGATCGACACGCATTCACCCCTCAACGCGCAAAGTGCAAGCCATTCAAGAAGTTCCTGAGCCACAGAATGTAACGGAACTGAAATCTTTCTTGGGGCTAGTGAACTATTATCGGAAGTTCATTCCCAATATGTCCACTATGATCCACCCGCTGAATCAATTGTTGTTGTCAGATCAACCTTGGATCTGGACAAATGCTTGTCAGGAAGCGCTCAGGAAGGTAAAAGAGCAACTTCTTAACTCACCTTTATTGGCACATTATGACCCAAATCGTCCTCTTCGAGTGGCCGTTGATGCCTCGCCGTTTGGTTTAGGAGCTGTCCTGTCGCATACCTCTGATGACGGGGAAGAAAGACCTATCGATTACGCCTCACGCTCTCTCTCGGCAAGCGAACAAAACTATTCCATGATCGAGAAGGAAGCTCTTGCAATCATGTTTGGAGTAAAGAAATTTCATCAGTATTTGTATGGAAGACGTTTCTCTTTATTCACTGATCATCGACCTCTTACTCTGTTGCTTGGCCCTAAGCGTGGTATCCCTATGCTGGCCGCATCCCGTCTACAACGTTGGGCCATTCAATTGTCAGCGTACCAGTATGACATTGAATACCGGGCTTCCAAGGATCATGCCAACGCTGATGCATTCTCCCGATTGTCAAGAAAAGTTGTGGAAGAGGCTGATGATTTGAGTATCGAGGCTGACCAAGTGAACCGCATTCAGGTGGAACGAGCACCAATTACAGTGTCCAAACTTCGTGAAGCCACGCGTGGTGATCCTGTTCTTTCGCGTGTGATATACAGCATTTGCATGGTTGGCCTGCAGAAGGGAGTATCCCTGAGGAGATGAAGGTTTATTACAGCAAACAAGATGATTTTGCTGTTGAAGATGGCTGCATCCTCCGTGGTAAAGGAGTGGTTATCACTGCTAAGTACCAGGCTGCTGTTTTGTCGGAGTTGCACCTGAATCACCCTGGATGGGATGATGAAGTCCCTAGCCAGATTGCATGTGTGGTGGCCCAGTTTGGATCACAATGTTGAGCAAACCGTCCGTGACTGTCATGCCTGCCAAGCAAACCGCAGTCAGAGTCCTCTTAAAGTTAGCAATCCTTGGATCTGGCCCACCCGTTCTTGGCAGAGAATACACGTCGACATCGTGGGTCCGTTTAATGGCTCGATGTTCCTGATTGTTGTTGATGCGAAGTCAAAATGGATTGAAGTATTCCGAATGACAGGAACCACTGCTTCTGCGACAATTCAAGCTCTACGTTTCCTGTTTGCAACTCATGGTTTACCTGAGGAAATGGTCTCGGATAACGGTCCACAATTTGTGGCACTGGAAATGAAAGAATTTCTGAAGTCCAACGGAATTCGCCATTGCCTGTCCTCGCCTTATCATCCTGCCTCAAATGGTGAAGGTGAGCGAGCCTTAAGAACCTTCAAAGAGGCAATGAAAGTCATGAAAGATGAGCCAGGAACCCAAGCAGAGAAATTAGCACGTTTCCTTTTGAGTTATCGATCTACTCCCCACACAACCACTGGTTGTACTCCAGCCGAACTCTTAATGGGGCGGAGAATTCGTACTCGGTTGGACAATTTGCATCCAAATTTGTCAGATAGAATGTCAGAGAAGTCTAAATTGGGGGACCACGTAACTTGTCGTGTCCTTCAACCGGGAGACCCAGTTATGGTGAAGGATTATCGGAGTCGTAAACAACCCTGGATCAAAGGAGTAATTCAAGATCGGTTAGGGCCTGTCACTTACAGAGTTATGGTGGGAGATTTGTTTTGGAAGCGGCACGTCGATCAACTTCGATCTTTAGCCGCTTCGAAAGTTGCTGATGCTGAAATGTCCTCTGAAGCACCCCGAGATGATAGTGATTACCCTGAATTTGTTCCTGTTCCACCATCAGAACGTCCGCACATTGTAACTTCTGACACCGATGCTGACCTAAATTGCGATGTTCCACCAGTCCTCGTAACATGCCAGACGCAGTATCAATTTCTGTACCTGAGAAGTACGATGAGTCCACAGTTCCACAAGCTCAGATGCCTGTTCTATCACAGGATTCCACACCTGCAGAACCAACTTCTAGGCGTTATCCAACGAGAACACGAACTAAGCAAAAACGATTAATCGAAGAAATGTAATTTTGATGAGTGCGCGAAAAGCTCAAAGTTGTTGTTTGAGTGAATTATTCGAGAAGATACTTATGGACTTGTTTAAGTGACTTTAACGTTTTATGTTAAGCTTGTTAGATTTTCTGTTTAGTGTGGAAGGAAATGTCAATTGACTTGGGAATTACGTAACTACGTAATTAAGAATTATGTAACCCCGCCACTTTTCGAGGTTTATATTTCTAACCAATAAAATTTTGTTGTTTGTTGTTGTTGTTGTTGGTATTTATATTCGTGTCAAGTTTTCAAAGCGTGCTTGTACGTTTTCCGTCGTTTTCAATTTCGGTCGTAGTTTATTTTGTGGAATAAAGTTTATTCGTTTGAAGAACACAAAAACAGACTGTAATCCATTTCCTTTTACAGACCTCTTGGCAGTGACCCTGCAGTTCAGTTACACGATAGAGCTAGTGAACTGCAATGCTTTTACCTTCGTGGACAACAACTTTTTTGTTTGCTTTTCCTGATATTGATATTATTACAAAGAAATTGATAACTTATAATTATTAACCATGTTCTAAATAAAGTTGAATCCTTGTGCCTATTATGTTAATGGTTTTGTTTTTGTATTATTATATGCCATCTTCACAGTCAAAGCAGTGTAAATGTACCAAGCAATAATAATAATAATAATAATAATAATAATAATAATAGGGTACTTGGGTAGGACTGGCTAGTGCCTTAGCCTTAGCCTACCACGGGAATATGGACGCCCCCGCCCACCAGAGTCTTGGATGGCACCTCTGGCAAGTGTCAGCAACCTAAAAGTCACGCTTGTTAGGGTTAAAACAACCTCATTTGATGAGAGAATGCACGACGTGAACGGGACCAGAGCTTTTAGTGAAGGTGCCGTGTCCGGCAGGTGTCCTGTGGATCAGCAGCACAGGCCCGGTCGTCATTCTGCAACTGCTGACCAACAACAGAAGAGATTAGGGTGGACAAAGGAGGACAACAAGCGGTTATTTGAATGTTATATCAGGAGCAAACCAGAGAGGCGAGGCTACAGGAAAAGCCTGCTAGACCTGTGGAAAGCTTGCAACCCCAAAAGCGAACTAACAGAAGTCACTGAGCAGAGACTGGCTGACCAGGTACGTCATATTAAGAACAAGAAATGGCTAGAGACTGTGGAACAAGAAGAAATATTGGTAAGAGTAGGAGGTGAACACCAAGAGACTGAACGTACAGAGATTATTTCCACCGCTCTACCTAACCATGCAACAGCACCTGATAATCAACAAGAACACGGAGGTGAAGATAGCATAGCAGCTGAAGAAGAACCCATCAGTCCAGAACTGGATGCCCTCCGTAACAGGATTCTACAAGGTATACAACTACAACAGAGAGTAGGATTACCATCATTGAAGTCATGCGATAGAACAAAGCTAAGAGCAGAAGTTGGGAAAGTTAACGAGGCCGTCAAAAGGATACAGACACACAACACAACTGAGCTAAATTCTTTACTGTATACAGCTGCATATGTCACCACAGAGAGAATGGGAATGTTAAAAGAGGTGAGAGAGAAAAGAACAAAAGAGCCATTCTGGAAGAGAAGGGTTAAGAGGAATATTGAAACTTGGATAAAAGACCTGAGTAAGATTGAGGAGGTCCGGAGAGGCAAAATGAGATTGAAACAAAGAGAGAGGGAAAGATTAAACAGAAAACATCATCTTGAGGAAAGAGGCACTTTGTATGTCTCAGGCATGCTGAAACAGAAGATCAAGGCAGGTGGAATGAAGATAAAAAGATATGATGAGAGATGCCAGCATTTCAAGCAGAACCATCTGTTTCAAACAAACCAGAAGCTGTTTTATGAAACGCTGGATGAACCAAAACAAGGAGAAACACTGTTACCAGACCCTGAAGAAGCAAGGTCCTTCTGGAGTAAAATCAGGTCGGAGGAAGTCAGTCACAATGAGAGAGCATCTTGGCTTGAGGACATAGAGCTGGAGTTTAGTACAACAGAGAAACAGGCTGATGTCAACATCACTGTGGAGGATATTAGAAATGGAGTGAGTAAGATGGCTAACTGGAAGGCAGCTGGTCCTGAGCTAGTTCAAGGGTTCTGGTTTAAGAAGTTGAGTGGGCTGCACTCTAGATTGAAAGAATGTTTGCAAGACTGCACATGTCAAGGGAATGTACCAGAGTGGATGGTCAAGGGAAGAACCGTTTTGATACAGAAGGACCAAGCAAAGGATGTTCAGGCTAGCAGCTACCGCCCTACTACCTGCCTACCCATGATGTGGAAGCTCTTGACAGGAATCATGGGAGAAAAGTTATACCACCACCTGGAAAGAAATGGACTGCTAACAGATGAGCAGAAGGGGTGCAGGAAGGGATCAAGAGGAACAAAAGATCAGTTGTTTATAGACAAGGCAATCATGAAGAACTGCCGCAGAAGGTTGACAAACTTGTCAATTGCCTGGATTGACTACAAAAAGGCATATGATATGGTACCGCACTCATGGATCCTGAAATGCCTGGAGATGGTTAGGGCTGCCAACAATATAATCTCTATAATCAGCAACAGCATGGTGAACATGGTGAACGGTTCTTGGAGAGGTTGACATTAGGTGAGGAATCTTCCATGGTGATTCCTTGTCACCATTACTGTTTATATTGATCATGTTACCCTTGACCTTAGTATTGCGATAGATGAGGGCTGGATATATACTGGCAAAGGACGTGACACCATTAACCACCTATTATTCATGGATGACCTGAAGTTGTATGGAGCTAGGAAAGACCAATTAGGCTCACTTAGTCAAGAATTTAGGATCTTCTCGAAAGACATCAAGATGTCATTTGGGTTAGAAAAGTGTGCTGTCCTGGAAACGAGAAGGGGAAGACAAGTTGATAATAGCGGAATAAACCTACCCGATGACCAGCATATTGGGGAAGTAGGGGTGGAAGGCTACAAATACCTTGGCATATTACAGTTGGACCAGAATCTCAACAGCAAGATGAAAGCGGAAATAGCATCGGAGTATATCAGAAGAGTCAAAAAGTTGTGCAGATCAAAACTGAATGGAGGAAATTTGATAGGTGGCATCAATACTTGGGCAGTAGGCGTGGTACGCTATAGTGCAGGGATTGTGGACTGGACCATCCAGGAAATGGCCAGCATAAGAAGAAGAAGAAGAAGAAGAACTCGGAAGATCTTGGCAATGAATGGTTGGTTGTCTACACACCAGAAGTAATGTCGCGAGGCTGTATCTTCCGTGGAAGGGGGAAGAGGACTGATTGGAATTGAGGAGTGCGTAAAGAAGGAAAGAAAATCCCTGTATGTCTATCTAAAGGAGAGCACAGAGTGGCTGATTGAAGCTGCGTTGAATGAGAAGGTGATTGTTGAAGAAGGGAGCCTCCAGGACTATGAGAGGAGGATAAAAAAAGAGAAAGTTAAGAACTGGAAGGAGAAACCCTTACATGGAGAGTTTGTCCAACAAACATCAGACATAGTTGGGGCTGAGTCTTGGAGATGGCTTAGGAATGGATGTCTATAAAAGAGGAGGCAGCAGGTTTGATATTGGCTGCACAGGGACAAGCTTTAAGAACAAACGCGATCAAACACAACATAGATAAGACCCCAGAGACACCACTGTGTAGATTGTGTGGAGAATCTAATGAAACAGTAAGACACATTGTCAGTGGTTGCAAGAAGCTTGCCCAGAATGAGTATTGGAAACGCCACGACAAGTTGGCCCTGCGGGTACATTGGGAGATGTGCAGGAAATACGGGATAGAGTGTGCTAACAAGTGGTATGAGCACAAACCCTTGCCAATTGTAGAAAATGGAGAAGTGAGGATAACCTGGGACATGACTATTTTTACAGATAAGATGCTGAAGCATAATCGACCGGATATCACTTTAATGCATAAGGATACACAGAAATGGACACTTATTGACATAGCTGTGCCAGCCGACCAGAACATCATCAGGACCGAGGAGGAGAAGGTAGAAAAGTACCAGGATTCATGGAGCCTTGAAAGTAACAGTAATACCTATCGTTATTGGTGCTCTTGGAAGCATATCGAAAAGAGCTAAGACTTTTTATGGAATGCTAGGTGTACCTGAATTCATGGGAAGTGTACAGTTGTCGGCCATCCTTGGAACTGCCCACCTGTTGCGGAAAGTGTTGTGTCTCTGAGCTGCGGGGAGTGGCTGAGACATAATTAACTAAACCCAGTAGAACACCTCAAAACTGGGAAGAATAGTTTAATAATAATAATTAATATTTATAAGGCACAATTTGAGATACGGGTGCGTATGATCAAATGCTCCTTGCAATAAAAATTATATTAATTCTAGAAATAAAAATCAAAGGCTCTTAGAGCCACCTCATGGTATAGTAGAATACACAGATGAACTGGTTAAAAACGGTTTTTAAAGGAGCTACGTCACGATATTTTGGGTTATTTTTTGCGATGAACCAAATTACCCTTAAAACGAAGGAAAACTAAAACTAATAGTTTGCGGAGGAAGAAAAACACCAAAGACGTGATAGTAAATCAAAAAGGAACGAGGATGGCTAAGGATGGAGAAGATTGTCATGGATTACATATGAAGGTTTTGAAAAATTTAGCCTAAATTTTTCAAAATGCACGAACCGTGACGTAGCTCCTTTAAGGGAAGACATGTATCATTTGGTTCCTTTGTAAAAAGAGACGCAACCCCCACTTCCGTCTGCCTGAAGTAACGCTTTGTTCTACATGTTATGAAAAAGGTTTACTAGCGTTATGTAGTGGATAGCTAGAAGAACAGAAAAAAAATAGAATTCAAGACATTTCACGAATACCTCCATGTTCATTTTGATGAAACATGGTAAGAAAAATCGGTCTTTCATCCAACGAAACAAACTACACGTTCGACACTTCTCTACATATTCTCACAGGAAATAAAATAACAAATATGCGGAGAAAAGGTTTCGGACTTTGAGATTGTATTGAGCTCGCTAGCGTTTAAAGTTTTTCTGAAATTGACGTGAAAATTTTCTTCGAAAAAATAACCCAATGACAGTACGCGTTAAATCACCCAATGAAGGTACCGTACACAATTTTTAATTTGTTCGTGGTCGAGATTGTTCTTCTTCCGCCGGAGTGGGGGTTGCGTCTCTTTTTGCTAACAACAATCTCGACCACGAACCGGCAGACGGTCTGCCGGAAGTAACGCTTTGTTCTACATGTTATAAAAAAGGTTTACTAGCGTTGTGTAGTCGGTAGTGCAAATAGCTTTATAGAAGAACAAGAAAAATTCGAGACATTTCACGAATACCTCCATGTTCACGGTTATAATCACTAAAACGCGTTTCGTTACATTCGCATGACCACAATTCGCGCACCAAATAATTGACTTCATGAAACCAATTAACCCCGACGGACACATCGTAACTTCAAAGAGTACCTGCAAGTTGTATTCAAATGCAGTATGATAGAACCAAGGAAACCTTACCTTTACTTCCACATCGTAAAGCGCATATTCCATATAATTTTACAGCATAAACTAGTGTAGCCGTGACTATGAAAGTGCTGCTGAAATTTGGATGTAGTTTGGAAATTGGAGAACGATTGTATAGATCTGATGCAGTAGTGGTCGTTGTTCAATTACTGAAACCCAAAAGCATGTCGAAGTCACCAAGGTGTGAATAAACCAATGCACAAATTATTCAGAAAGAAGCACATGGCAGCTGCTGCTTAAGGACGTTCGCGCAAAAATTTTCTACCATTGATTTTTTTCTGAAATTCTCACCACTGAAAGATAATGAGTTACTAATGTCAGAAAGGTAAAAAAAAAATGGGGTCACCGACTTCGTTTTTGCGATATGTCCGGAAGAACACCCTAAATCTTAAAAATTGCGCTTCGTTAGCGAATACGACTACAGTATCTGTAAGCCCAAAAATATTGTTTAGGTGGATCCATAAAGTGAATTTATTCAATTGGTGTGGTTCCTTGAAGAAAAAATTCGCATTTAGCGACCACATTTCCACTCATCTAACAGCCGCAAGATGGCAGGAGTCGATGTCCTCTGGGCAGAAAACTTAAAAATTTTTAAACTTCCCACATTGATTTTTTGTTTATTTTTTGACAATCTGCCGACAATTATAAATAAAATCAGTTCATGGAAAAAAAGTAGGGGTCATCGACCATTTAAGAGAGTAAACTACCAACAAAGCTACGAAACGGCTTCCTTTTGTTTTTCCTCAGCGCGCGCGCTCGGTGGATGACGTGGCGTGACGAATTCTGTGCGCAGTAACGATGCGCACAAACAATTAGCGCGAACGTCCTTAATGCAAACCAACAAACATTCAAAGCAAAGTTTAAAAATTAGCTGCCCAGGTGAAAACGACAAACCACCTAGGCACGTTTTAAAAATTATCGAATGCTGTTCGAATACGTGCATGAGCTGAGTGCGAACACATGAAAGGCTTGTCAAAGTAGCCGAGGTGCGAAATTCGCGCCAAGGTGCGGGATTGCAGAAAACTGTCTTCAATGCCTATTTATTAAAATAACAATGAAACACATTGATCTCATTCCTCGTTCTTTCATGGCTGAATTAATTTTTCTGCAATCCCGCAACTCACTTTACGAAAATAGAGTATTAATAAAGCTTTTTTCTTTCTTGCAAGACATGCCCATCAACTGTTATAACAGAAGCCAACCGCCAAAAATATTTTTTAGCATAATGACAGACGACAGTACTATCGGAAAGCTGTGGCGTCGAGACTTGAAAAGGAAGATCGCAGCGCAAGCCTTCTTTGTTGTTGTTGTTTCAAATCGAGGCCCTATCAATGCGCAGTGCATTCTGCTCCGCTGAAAGGGAGGCTATTCCACAGCAGTGCATTCTGGTCCGCTGAAAGCGAGGCTCTTAACCACGGCAAAATCTCTATTTTTTCTACCTTTATACTAGTGTAGCCGGGGCTATGAAAGTGCTGCGAAAATATGGATGTAGTTTGGAAATTGGAGAAGGTTGTATAGATCTGATGTAGTGGTCGTTGGTCATTTACTGATACCCGAAAGCATGTCGAAGTCACGAAGGTGTGAATAAACCAATGCACAACTTTTTCAGAAAGAAGAAAATGGCAGCTACTGCTTAAGTGTAAAACAACAAACATTCGAAGAAAATTTTAAAAATTAGCTGCCCAGGTGACACGAAGGTGCGGGATTGCGGAAAACTGTCTTCAGTGCCTATTTATTAAAATAAATAGATAAAATAAATTGATCTCATTCCTCGTTCTTTGATGACTGAATTAATTTTCCTGTAATCGCGCACCTCACTTTACGAATATTAGTAAAGTTTTTTCTTTCTTGAAAGAGTCGAGACATGCCCGTCCGCCAGAGATCCAAGCCGCCATAGCTACAACAGACGCCAACCGCCAAAGTTAGCGCAATGACAGACGACAGTACCATCGAAAGCTGTGGCGTCGTAGCCTGCGTGCAGCCGTCTATGGCTATGAAAGTGCTGCGGAAATTTGGCGATGTAGCAGCTTTCCTAACATATAATGTGATTGGAGGGGGTAAGTTTCTAAAGAAACTGTGGTGCTGCGTCGATGGGAAGGTATAACAATATAATTTGGTTTTATCGACTGGGTTGATAATGTCAATTGGCCACCGTAAAGAGATTCAGCGAATCGCTCCGACGAAGGGCTAACGAGTGCCGATTTGAAAAATAAATTTTTGTTCTAGAGTTTTACAGCTTTCCGTGTTTCCTTGGTGAAGGGAAAGGCCGCAGACTGCCATTTGTTGCTATTCCGTGGTTGCTATTCCAGAAAATCTTCCGCTCTCCGATTCAGAGAAATCCGTCCTCAGTAAGGGCTTGAATTTTGTTCCTATATCCAAAAAACCGGACGAATTCTCAGTTAAGCAATATGTTGAAAAATTCCTTCGCCGCGTTCAACTGAAAGCCTTTTTCCATGACAAAGAGGATGATTCTAACACCTCGGACAAAGATACTTTCGAGACGCTTCAGACTCGAAAATCAAAGTGGACTCCCCCAGAGGGCCAGTTTGCCTCTTTAGATTTTTTCATTAAAAAATGCCGTCACAACATGAGCAAACTTAATTTCAATCGTAACACCAAATTTTCCAACCTTTCTTAGGAAGAGAGGACGGCGTTAAAAAACCTTAGTAAGCGCAAAGACATAATTATCAAAGCGGCCGACAAAGCGGCGCTTTAGTTGTTTGGCGGGTCGACCTCTACCAAAAAGAAGCTTTGGGGCAACTTTCTGACACCTCTTTTTATGCTCAAGGCGATAAAGATCTCACCTCCACTAACCAACAAATTGTCAAGAGCACTATTAACGACCTTATAGTTAAACAAGAATTGCCGGCTACTGCTATAAATCTCATCATTACCACTCCCGGAACCTCGTGTATTTACTTTTTACCTAAAATTCACAAACCTAACAACCCAGGTCGACCTATCGTCTCTGCCTGTAGTTGCCCTACCGAACTCATTTCCAGCTATTTAGACAAAATTATGGCACCTATTGTCAGGTCTTTACCGTCATACGTAAAGACAGTCAACATGCACTTCAAATTTTTCGCGATTTCAATTTCCTGGGCGAAGACAAACTTATTTTCATATGGATATTACATCTCTTTACACCGTCATCCCAAATGGCGAAGGTCTTCTAGCCCTCAAACATTTTTTTGATTTACGCACTGTTGAGGAACCAAGCTCGGAAACACTACTCCGCCTGTCTGAGTTAGTGTTAACACTCAATTGTTTTTCATTCGAGAACAATTATTATAAACAAATCAATGGCGTTGCCATGGGTACCAAAATGGGACCCAGCTACGCCAATGTTTTCGTATAGAGGGGGTAAGTTTCTAAAGAAACTGTGGTGCTGCGTCGGTGGTTTTATCAACAACCCCTCTATTCATTTGTTTATATGTGAGTTATCAAAGATTTGCCTCTCTTTAAGCGCATGCGTATGTTACCAAATATTGGGGAGTTTTTTGCAAGGGAATGGCAATATATAAGCGAACTTGTCATTAACGTGTTAGTTCACATATTCTGGTGAAGCTCTGGGAGGTGAAAGTTGGCCACTTTCTGAATCCTGCCAAAGGCTTGTGCAGATGGTGAATTACCAGGTATAGGGGAAAGTCCTTCCAGTGGGACAGTACCCTCGGGTTGAGCCCGCCTGGGCCCTACTGGTAACAGGGGCTGCTCAGAAATCCCTCGGGATTTCAAACCTCGCTCTCATAGGTAAAATGGGAACTGACAGCCGCCTTGTTAGCGGCGCGAAAGCCCTGGCCGGGGCCAGGCAACGAAAAGCCAACTGAGCACCCCCTAGCCTCCTACGCAGGCGTTATTAGGCGATTGCGTTACACTTGTCGCCACTAACGCCTGCTTAACCGCGACCAACATTCCTTTCCCATTGTCTCTCGCCAGACAAACTAACCAATCAGCATTGTCTCGAGGCATTCAAAACGATCGTTATAAAATTTCCCGCGAATCCGTTCTTCGGGATGCCGGAGCTGTTGGATACAATACTCTGGTGTATTTCGATGGTTGAAACACCAAATAAAATATTATTTATTGTGAATACAAGAAGTAAGTGTGCGAGTCTGATTCGGTCATAAGTTGGAAGGCTTAATATTTTGGGAAAGATGATCTCTCTCCCATGAACACAACAGTAGATCAGAAATATTTATTTCAATGCTATAAAATGCTATAAAAGACTTCGCAACTCGAAAACGCAAAGCGGAATTAATTTAGAAATCATCAAAGAGGTCCACATCCGTGGTAATTACGAGCGAACAAATCGAAGGGTAAAATTGGAAAGAGCCAGTCAAGGCGAATACAACTTCACTGCGCTGAATCATTCATTCGACAAACTTGCCACAGAACGATTTAAAACGTCCAGTGCTGCTGGGTTAAAAGGTTGGCTTCAAAATATGTTCAACTTCTCCTTTCGATAGTTCATTGGCCCTTTGATTTGAGGCCTCCTTTTGCTTAAACTTGGGTTTGAACAACCGACGATTAATGGACGGCGCACACACTTGAAACAATATTTTTCCGAACACCAAAATCTCTACGCAGTCGTTTAGAGTCTGAAAGGTGGAAACTTTGACCCATAGGCTACCTTTTCATTTGGCTGAACTTCAGTAATTCGTTGCTGGATTGTACGTCTTTTTGCGGAGCTGTGGGGAAAAATATGAAAACTGAAAATCAATGGGCCAGACTGTCGAACACCAAGCACCCCTCGACAAGGGTTTTGTCCCTTTTTTGCACCTTGTCACGCAATGACACGCGTGACACAAACAGCACAATATCACACAATGCCTTGCGTGATGCTTTAATTTTTTTTTTTCACTCGTGGTTTTTGGTGGATGAAGTGTTTGTGTGATGTGAGAAAATTATTTGTTGCTTACATGTATGCAACGCTTGGTTGCCAGCAAAGATTACACGCTTCAACCCCTGGGTTCAATAACAAAGACTTCCGACTTTTTTCTTAGAAATGTGAGTTTCCGCGTGAATTTCATCCCAGCCAAGAGGAAACCTTTGGTTAATCTTAAGATACTCTTTGCTTTTCGATGAACTCGTTTTGCATGAGCCCGCGTTATCTACTTTTTATAAAACTCAGAGAGATTTTTGTGTTTTTTCTCTCAAAGTTTAGTTCAAATTTGTGCTGGACGCCGCCAGTTTTTTTCGAAACTCTTGCCGAATCTGGTTTTTTATCTTTTCAAGATCCGGCTTACGTAAATCGGTCTGTTTTTTCGCGACGTTTCATCGTAAAGTCTCTTTGATTTCGCGATATTTCTGCATTTCACGTGTAATTTGTTTGAATTCAGAGTCTGAAACATTGTTATCGTCAAGAGCTTGAGAGACAAAGCAATTAATTGAGTTATGCTTTGCAAGTGCCAGAGCTAGAATTTTCGTGTGTTTATTAACTTTCCTTTCAAGCTTCTTGTTAATAACAGACAGGCCTGTGGAAGCAAAACCAGAAAGGGCAGCAATTCCTGCAATAGGCGCACCGACCACAATTCCGACACCAGTGAGTGAAGTTGCAACGGCCGCGGAAGACAGGGCGGCAGACACAGCGCCAAGAGAAACCACGGAATAGTGAATCACTTTCCGAGCTTTTTTATATTTTTTCAACACAAGCCTGCTGCTGATTTCAGTTAGCCGGAAATTTTCTGGGGTTTTTGAGTTGGGTAGCTCTGGATAAATATTATCAGGCGGTGCACTTGGCAACACATTTGCTGAAGACATGGCATATTATAACATTTATTTATTATAAGAATTTATCTCTAAAATAAAATGAATTGGGAACCTGCGAAAGTCAAACAGTTCGCCAGAGGGTGAAGGCAGTCTGTAAAGCGTTTTAGGTTCAGACAGCAAATATTGGAGTGCAGGCATGAAAAGCTGCCAGTTCCAGCAAGTTTGAAGAAAATATTCAACAACTCAATTAATATTTATTTAACGCCTGACCATTATTTTACAACAAAGTTCAGAGAGATATTTCAAGGGGAACAGATAAAGTTCGAAACGTCACAGCCCGCAAAAAAAAAAATGGCTTGCGAGGCCTGATCTATCTTTCTGGGAACAGCAGCTGAACTTTGCAGTTTGGTGGACGACGACAGGTTGCGGAGTCTCGCGTGAAGTATTTGGCAAAGTTCAAACAACGCTGAATTTGCCGCCGCAGGTGCGGGCGTTTTACATCTTCCACATGTACTTCACGGTTCGACGCATCTTGTGCCAGCTCGGAGGCAGCCGAAGCTTGAGCGCATTGCCGGGTGACCCTACACTCAGTCAGATCAACAACCATTACGACGTGGCTTCTTATAAAAGATTGTGCGCAGAGTTCGGCGTTCACCCGTCAACTGATTTCCGCTTCACGTACGGGGCAAACCACGGGCTGGGAAGCGTTTACATTTATTGCCGCGACCCTTTCATACTGGACGTGCCTACCCATCGGCAAAAGCAAAATTCGACGACGAGGACCCTAAGGCGTCAGAAAATGGAATTTCAGTATGCTTCATAAGAAACGACGCCGCGGAAGAGCAATTCAATTGGTTTGCGCCCAAAACCTTGGCAGGTTTGACCCAGGCAGGGCTTTCGCGTATCAATCAGTCAATTGAAGCCTTTGTGTAGTGCATCTTGGGCGTGCAAGTCGACGTGAGAAGCAGCATTCGTGGTGCTGGAGGCAGAGAAAAAGAAGCCCAGAGCGAGTTCCTTGTCTTGACGGAGGACGCGATAAGGCAAACGGATCTGGCCAAGTCAGTTCAAAGATACCAACTTGCCGTAGACGAGGCAAAGGTGAGGCTCAACCTTGCTGTGTGCCCGGGTGGCCTGGCTGACGCCCGCGCGGATGGTAATTAACACAGATAGCACGGTTGGCTACAAAAACCAGCTCAAACAAGCGACGCCAGGTATGAAGCTGGGTGTCAACGACGGGGTAAACAAAAGCACAAAAATGCAGGGCTTCGGCTAACGGATGCCGGGGAATCGAAAATAAACCCGCCAAACAGTCACCCTTCGAATCCAACTCACAAAGCAGCAAAAAAGAGGTAGCGCCTGTGATCCAAACAGCTGCAGAAGAGCAAACGGAATCTCAACGGTTGGCTCCGGCAGTGAGTCACATGATGTGAACAAAGTAGCTGTCATTGTTGGCGTGGTTGCAGTTGCGGGTTTGGCATTCTTGTTATTTCGTTAACGCCGCTTCTTGAGATAGGTCTATAGATTAGGAAGGCCACCACAGCCAAAATCAGCAGCCAGGTGTGCTCAGCGAGAAAGCGGATGGCCTGACCAGTGGCTTTGAAGAGGAAACTCACAATCGAGCAAATGAGACCTGGCAGAGCAGTTGCAACCTTTGAGCCGAGATCTTTCAGTCCTTTTCCCAACGCTTTGCCGGTGGCCTTCAAAGAGTTGGTGATGGCGCCAATAACAGCACCAATCGTGACACCAGCAGCAAGAAAGATTGCTGTGACTGTCACGCCATATTTTTTGAAGATCTCTTTGACCTTTTCACGAAGTGGAAGCGTTCTTTCTTTTTCCTCCATCTCTGCGTTTGCAACCGCGCGAGCTCCTCGGTTCTTTCCGCAACACTTCCTTCCGTGGCTTCTTTGTCTTTCTTTCTTGCTCATGCAGTTCATCCAACGTTCTTGTTTCGTTGAGACTTTTTTCCATGGCCACGAGGCTTACCCTGAGTTGGTCGATCCGGGTTTGTTCTTTGGCTTTACTTTTTGCTTGTTTTTCAAGAGCTGCCACCTCTTTTTTGGGCATTTTCAAAATCTGTTTTAAGATTTTTTATCAGTTGCTGCTGTCTCCGCAGTTCTGCCTCACTTTCAACATTCCAACCATGTTCATCTTGTAACCAATCAATCCTTGCTTGAGTTTGCTCAATTCTTTTTCTCAGATTTTGAGCCTCTTGTGTAGCTTTTTCCTTTTCCTTTTTTCCTTTTCTCTTATGCTCTCATTGTCTTGAGCGATAATTTCTTGGCATCCCGCTCTGTTCGTGCTGCATTGTTTGCATGTGATAGTGTTCGCCACTATGGAAGGGTGTCGATGCAGAGCCAGGCTGAAATGGGCGGGTAGTATTGACCTCTTGTCCATCGTCATCGTCATCGTGGTCAATAGGACGGTCAAGTTCGGCGTCGTCGTATCCAAAGTGTCCACCTTCCGCCATTGTATATTAAACAAAAATATTTTTTGTTTAATATAGATGAGAGCGGTACACGAAAACCTTCGTCAAACGAAAAATCTCGGCGTGATGAAAGCCGAGCATGCAGAAAAACGCAACGCCAGCCCCAGCGAGACCCTGTATGTTTCGGTGCCCAAGCTGAATGAGAATGAGGTTCTCGTGCCCAGCTCGCTCGCATTGCTCTTCAACATCGACTTGTCTGGAGGGCTCGCCAACAACTTCCTCGTTCAAAACGTCGCGCGCGCTCTGGTCGACAAGCTGGTTGTGAAGTACGCGGGCACCATAATGCAGGACACGGTGGGGTATGACATCTTCAAGATCTGGGAGGCCCTTTTCCTCTCGCAGGAGGAGCGGGACAGCATGCTGCTGGACGGCATTCAGAGTGAGGACCTTTGCAAGATCCGCTCAAACGCTGGGGATAAGAAAACCACGGGTATTGCCACGGAAAAGCGCTGAACAATGTTTTCGGAACGAAATACCGCATCAGACTGGACCACCAGATTCTGACCGACCACAGAGTCTTTTACCCGCAAGCTCTTTTCAACGACCTCGTGTCTGAGTTGACACTTGCTCCGGCCTCACAGGTTGTCAAAGGCTCTGACCCAACAAAACTAAAATACAAGCTGACAAACATCAGAAGCAATACTCTGGCGGCCGACGCGCACAGTATTTATTCCAAGGGCAAGGAATTCATGTACGATCACGTGATGCGGGCTGAGGTGGTCACCTTCGCAAAAGGCACGGAAACAAGGATAAACCTCAGAGTCAACCCCCAGAGAAGGTCCCTTAAAGGCATCCTTCTCCTCTTTGTTGAGCCATAGGTCGCTGGCACCAGGGATTCAGAAAAGTAACTCAACCCTAACCTGACGAAAGTCAGCATTACGGTGAACGGCTCATCCAACATGCTGTACAACAACGGCATCGAAGGCAAGGACATTTGAGAGGAAGCCAGCCGCTTCTTTGTCAAGACAAAAACGCCGCACATGAATCTGACGAAGTTCTACACCGATGACAAGTTCAAGCTTTTGATCTATTTGCGCTCAATGGCAGATCAGTCGCTGCACGGCAGTTGCACGCGCCTCGTGAACACCAAAGACGGGGTCCAGCTTGAGCTTGAGAGGAACGGCAGTGGATCAGGCAATGTGAACTGCCACGTTTTTGTTATCAGTGACTCGCAGATGAACATATTGGAGCAGCAATTATATATTGTGCAATGCTGATATAGAAATGAACCCGAGCAACATCCCGTTCAACGCTCTCATTGTTGGTACGACGAATTCAGGCAAATCAAGGTTTGTGGTGGACCAGATCTATGGCCCTTTTTGTGGCAAGTTCGACTACATCGTGCTCATTTGCCCGACATTCGCGCACAACAAAACCTACCCCCGAATTGGTGTAGATGATCCACGAATGCTTGTGATAATATGCGTGCAACACGAGGTGGAAAATTGGTTGAAGCTTGTGAGCTTTGTTTTCGAGGGCACCAACACGCTCATAATCCTTGATGACTGTGCAGCATCGAAAGGGCTCACAGGTCGAGAAATACAACAAACGGTACGAGACATACGTGGGCTCAAAGACAACTGAAAGCTTGATCGACAGCTGGTAAATCTTGCCTTTTCTTCTCGACATATTGGCATCAGCGTTTGGGTGCTGACACAGAAGATGACCAGCATAACAGCCTCCTTCCGGGAGAACGTCGCGGCGATCGTTCTCTTTTACGCCCCCGCGGCCGAGACCACGAAAGCCATCTATGATGATTACGCCGGGGAACTTTCCCAGGATGAGTACAAAGGTCTGATTTCAAAGCTGAAAGAGCGAAAGTTCGTTATCTCGTGTTTTCGCTTCCGAACCCCTACGGGGTTAAGTTATTTTGAATTGAAAAAATGAAAGCCTTAAGATATTACAATGGCTGACGAGCATGCAATCGCGGAAGTTATGAACCTGCTGGAAGCCTAGCCGTCGAGCGGGCCAGCTGAAGGTGTTGTTGCAGGCTTAACGGCGCCCGGGCCTGATATTCTAGCTCTTCGTGAGCAGCTGGCCGTGCTGGTGTCGAGAAATACAACAAACGGTACGAGACATACGTGGGCTCAAAGACAACTGACAGCTTGATCAACAGCTTCATTTTTCCTGTGACCAAAGCGGTCGGAATGGCCGTTGACGTCAAAGACATCGATGCTTATCAAAAAGAACTCAGAAAAGACTACATCATTAACAAAGAACTATCCAACCTTGCCGGCAACATCGCTTTAAAGTGCGGCCGTTTTCTTGCTCTGGCCAACGTGGCGCCGATCACCACAAGACACATTGGTTTTAATGAGCATTTGAAGAGTAAGTTCGAAGCAAAATCGGAAGAAATTACTGAGCATTCCTCACCAACTATTGAATAATTACTTTGCATCATTGCATATTTGCTTTGCATTATTATATTTGCTCAACAATACCTTTGCAGTGTCAACCGAACAACCTGAGAGCGCACACTCGCAAGTCGATATCACACAGCAAGCGGCAACCCCACCTCCAACCACAAGGCAAGCAAAAAATCCCAGGCGAGTTGCTGCTGGTAAACTCCTTGCTGAGAAAACAAGGCAGGCTCGCGAAGCACAGAAAAAAGCTTATCTCGAGGCTACTGCCATAATTGCAAGAGAGAAGGAAAACAATCTGCGCCTGCTCCTGAGCCGGTTCCAGAGCCCGCGCAGCTGATTCCAAAGTTTCAAATGGTCTCAGCACAACCCAATGGATCTCTATCATTGGAATTGGCGCTACGCTTGTTACGACTTATGTCAAGCGCGAAGACATGAAAGCCTTTTTAGGAAAGCAACCGGCTACTGCACCGGCACCTGCACCTGAACCAGCGCCTCAGGTGAGGATGCAAGCATCTTCGCAGCCATCAAGAATACTGCAGCCCAAAAAAGGCATTCACCCGATGGATTAGCCAGAGGTGAAATTCATTTGAATTTATTTTATGATGTTGTATAGCAAAATGTGGAAAGTACCAGACTTCGAACAGTTTGCGATAAGCATCGCAGCCGTTTCAGGCATTGGCTTAATTTGGGGGGGGGCATTCACGTACATTGCCTTAAAACTATCTTTTGAATTGCCAAAAATCCTGATCATTTCAAAGAAGTATTTGAGGAAGAAGAAGGCGAGGAATAATTTCAATTATATATTTTTTCTCTACTCTATAACCAACATGTCCTACAACAAGCTCGTGAAAACACTCATTGATACCGCCACCATTACCGACCTCGCTGCTGGCATAGGCTGTGTTGCCAAAAACACGTTCAAGAAACGTTTTACAGGTGATCCTTCTAATTCTATCAAAAACTACGCCATGTTCACAGCTGTAATGGCGGGGAGCGTTTCGCTCAAACAGTAGCTTGAGGACCAGAAAATCCTTCCCACCAACGCCTACAATTCTGCATTTGAAAACACCTCTAATAATATACGAAGCATGGCAAGTATCGCGATTATGGTTGGCGGGGATGTGTTGAACGCAGCGGCTTTTATCGTCGGTAATTATCTCGCGAGGGTTTTTGGGGGCGGTGACAAAGCAGCACAAGAAGAAAAAGTGCGCCATTATAAAGCTCGCGAGGCGTATCAAGCTGCGTGCGCAAAATACACACGTGACCGCACCAAACTTCTCGACTGGATTGCGACAAACGCGCAAATAAAGGAGGAGGCCAAGCAGAACGTCGCCAACACTGACTACGCCTTCAAACTTTACAACCAGGCGCATCCTGAAGAACGAATGACACTTCCCAAAGAGCCCAAATTCTCTGATTTCTATCAGCCAAGCGAGCAGCAGAAAATGGTGCAATCGTGTTCGTGGGCGGCGGGGCGCTCGCTCTGGGCTACGAAGCCTTTCTGTTCCTTTAAACTTTTCCTTACTTATATAACGCGATGGATGCAAAACTCGCAAAGACATGCTACGGCCCTGGGGGATATTGGAAAGGCATTGCCGCTATCAAAAAATTATCCGAGGCCGCCAAGGAACCAGAAGACACCGCAAAATTTGGCTGGTCAAGCAAGCCCTCTGGCAGATATACCTGCCCGCTCCGAGGCGCTCCGAGGCGCATTCCTCGACCAAACGCCCACGCGGTCCACCAAGCGGACTTTCTTTTTCTGCCACACGACAAACTGCCCCGCGGGCGCAAAGTTTTCAAATACGCGCTGACCGTTGTCGACGTGGCCAGGCGCTTCAAAGAGGCCCCAGATGCTGCAGGTTGACCCTGGGCGCAAATTCATGGGCTCCGTTACAAAAGACATGGAAAATCACAAAAACCTATATCCGGCGCGGGCATGCTGAATTTCACCGCGGCCAGGCCATTGTTGAACGTTTCAACCGCACCCTTGCCGAGCGCATGTTCGGGCACCAGTACGCCGTGGAAATGCGACTCCCTTATCATGAGGGCCAGCGATCCACTGCGTGAGTGAAAAGACTTCCTGAAGTTGTTGCCGCTCTGAACAACGAAGTAACAAGCCTTATCGGCAAGAAACACGCAGAAGCTATCAAAGAAAAATCTGTACCATCAATACCTTATAGAAGGCCTGTTGGAAAGAGCCAACAAATCCTCCTCTCTCTTGTCCAAGTTCGTCATCTAAACTATCCGGGAGAGTTGGAAGGTGGGGAAAAGAAGAGAGCCACAGATCCAATCTGGTCGTTGAAAGTTTACAAGTGCTTACATTATCCCGTTGAGAATAAATCTACGTACAGAAGTTTTACTTTACATACACGCTAATATTTTTAACAGTATAATTTATACTGTACACTACTTACAAATACACTTCGATACAATATTTGAATTAAATTATAATTTAATTATACGTGTGACTCCTTTTAGTTAAGTTAGACATTTCGTTTTATTTATTTTATTTATTTCTGTTTCCATTTGTTTTTTTTTTGTTTTCTAGCTACAGGTAGTATATGGAATGAGATGATTACTCTTGGCTAGTAGTTATTAATGCAAGACTGACCATCTGTGATTGTATTTTTCTAGTGTTTTTTTGGCAGTCGCGATTTCTTTAAGTATTTGTAGTTTGTCTTGCAGTCTTAAAAGAAAGCTTTGGAAGCTTGGTTCATCCTGGTGGCCGTTTGAGCAAAAGATGTGATACTTTGCTAGTATAATTGAATAGTTTAATGCCTGCCAATGTGATGTTTTTTCAAACAAGCCGTAGAGTATTTGGCTCTGGTTTAGGGATAGCGTTTCTTGCGTTTTTCCAAGCCACCAGTCTTGGAATATTTTCCAGAAAGACACGGTCTTACTACAATCGACTAACAAATGGTTTATGGTCTGTTTTTCGATTTTGCAAAAGGTGCAGAGGTCGCTGTCTGAAATACCATCAGAAGGGCTAACGCTCGAAACGTCAGCTCTTGAATCTCTTTACGGTGGCCAATTGACATTATCAACCCAGTTGATAAAACCAAATTATATTGTTATTTAAGATAGTTGAGTAAATTGAGCTTGTAGACAATATTTTTTGTCTGTTTGTTTAACGCTTTCGATTTGACCGCACCGTTTAAGTTTGCTTTTCCACGCGTTAGGGATAGCTTCAATAAGACCATAGAAAATAGTGAAAGGCACCTCCAGGTTGTATTTTGCTTTGAACTCGTCGAGGGTATAAAATTTTCCGTGTTCATTGAGTACATGTTGTAAGTGAACGATGTCTTTGGAAAACCAGTTTCTAAAGAAGACGGGTTTTTTATCAATTAGAATATTGCAGTTATTCCATAAAACTTCGTCTTTGATATCTTTCTCATTACTGGATAGCGTTTTAAAATATTGCCAATATTCGAGAATTGAACGATAGAAATCAGGGAGGCTGTCGAGCTTCAGTGTTTTTGTGTCATACCTGCAATTCATCAAGAATGCGAGACCTCCGTGACATTCCAAAAGATGGTTTGGTATAATTTTCCACGAAGCATGCGATTGGTTTTGAATTCTGTTGATCCAGGCTATCTTAATTTCCTTTTCTGCCACTTTTGAAGTGACTTCTCTAATTCTCGTATTTTGGCATCGAAATTGAGCTCGTATGCATCAGTATGGTTGTGCGAGAAATACACACCTAGCGAGAGTATTGGATCTTTTGGCCATTTAAAATCAAAGGGGGTCTCTTGGTTGTTTTTCCACTGGCCTAGCCACATTGCCTCAGTCTTAGACGTGTTAATCTCTAATCCAGAGAGAGAGCTAAATTCTTCAAGAAGGCTAAGAAGTTCCAAGACTGATTCTCTGTCGCGGACAAAAATAGTGGTATCATCAGCGTACTGAGCACTTTTTATTTCGTGGCCGCTAACTTCAATACCTTTTATCGATGATTTGTTTTTCAGGGCTCTTGCGAATAGTTCAATTCCCAACACGAAGAGTATTCCCGAGAGGGAACAGCCCTGACGAACTCCTCTTTGTAGAGGAAAAAAGGTAGAATCGTGACCATTATTGATGACGCAACTAGAGACGTCCTTGTAAAATATTTTGATCCAATTCAAAATGTCCGGTCCAAAGTTAAAATGTTCAAGGCCGAGCTGAGGTAAGGCCATTCAATAGAGTCAAAGGATTTTTTGAAATCAAGGAAAATAGCTATACCTTTTTGCTTGGTTTGATCTGTAAAATGGAGTACATCTTGTATAAGGCGGATGTTCTCACCAATATAACGACCTTTGACGTAGCCAGTTTGATCAATGTTTATAATATTGGGTAGCACTTTCTCGATTCTCTTTGCTATAGTTTTGGTGAGGATTTTGTAGTCTACGCTTAGCAGTGAAATCGGCCTCAGGTTCTCTAAAATGGTTTTGTCTTTGTTCTTTTTTGGAATGAGAGAGATAATTCCTCTTCTTTGACTTATTGAGAGCGTTCCTGTTTGAAAAGCATAATTGAAACTGTTTGTCATTTCTTTGCCGATTTCGGGCCAGAAAAAGCGGTAGAATTCTGCAGGAAAGCCATCCGTGCCTGGCGTTTTTCGTGATTCGAAGTTTTTGAGTGCATCGTAACATTCATTTTCAGTGACTAGACCTTCACAAGATGTTCTCTCTTCGTCGGTTAGTGCAGTTATGTTTTCTGATTTGAAGAAAATCTAGTTTTGGAATTTTTCTGGGTTAACGTCTTTTGTTTTATACAAAGACTCATAGAACATTTTTTCTCTATCCAGGATTTCGAACTGGTTGCTAGTGAAAATGTTTTCGCCGATTTTTTAACTTGTTACTGTTTTATTGTTCTAATTTCGTTTCTCTAGACCGTAAAAGTAATTTGTATTTCGCTCACCTTGCTCGTGCCATCTCACTTTGCTTCTTAGGATAGCTCCCTTTGTCTTATGAAACATTATTCTTTTGAGCTGCGATTTTTGTTCTTGTAGTTTTAGTACTATGTTTTTGTTGCGGGGATGCTTCTCGGCTTGTGCCTGCAGGTCGTTGACTTTTTCTTGCAGTGCGGATTCTCTATTTGTTAATGCTTTGGCTTTCCGTTTTGAGCATTTAACGGTGAAGCCTCGAATTTCCATTTTGATAAGATCCCACTTTAGGGTGAAGTCGACTAACTTGGAGTATTTGGTTATGAATTCAGGGATATTTTCACGTAAGGCAGTGACATAAAATTCATCTTGAACAAGAGCGGTGTTAAACTTCCAAAATCCGGGACCTTTTTCTTGGGCTAAGGCTTCTGATTTTATGTGAATAGATACTGCTGAATGGTCACTTTCAGGTGCAAGTAAAATGTCACATTTTTTAGTGAGATTGCTGAATTCATCCGAAATTAGAAAATAATCTAAGCGGCATTAAATATTGTATTTTTAGTGATTTGTTTCTCCAAGTGAAGCGGGAAAGTTCAGGGTTTAGTTTTCGCCAAATGTCCCGTAAATTGTAAGATTCACAAAGCGCTTCGACACTCTTTATAACGGCAGTTTTTTTTTTGAAAGATCTTTTACCAAATCAAATCAACCCGTTCTCTACTATTTGCACGATGGGCCCAAGCGCGGCTTTGTGCGTGAAGAGCTGCTGGTTGTCCCTCCAAACACACGGTTGCCACACGACAAACTGCCTCGCGGGCGCAAAGTTTTCAAATACACGCTGACCGTTGTCGACGTGGCCAGGCGCTTCAAAGAGGCCCCAGATGCTGCAGGTTAACCCTGGGCGCAAATTCATGGGCGCCGTTACAAAAGACATGGAAAATCACAAAAACCTATATCCGGCGCAGGCATGCTGAATTTCACCGCGGCCAGGCCATTGTTGAACGTTTCAACCGCACCCTTGCCGAGCGCATGTTCGGGCACCAGTACGCCGTCGAAATGCGACTCCCTGAGGGCCAGCGGTCCACTGCCGCTAAGAGTTGGAAGGTGGGGCAAAGAAGAGAGCCACAGATCCAATCTGGTCGTTGAAAGTTTACAACATTGAAAAATCTTTTACCAAATCAAATCAACCCGTTCTCTACTATTTGCACGATGGGCCCAAGCGCGGCTTTGTGCGTGAAGAGCCTCCAAACACACAGTTGCCCCCGAGCAACTCTAACAAAATGCTGACAAATCAACATCTGCCAATAAAGCTTCTATTTCAGCTTATAACCCCCGAGCAACTCTATTTCAGCATCTGAAGGCCTGGAGTACCCGTAAGCATTTACATGGATCCCGTCGTCCGCTATCTGCCGCTTTGAATCAAACACCGACAGCGAAATCTTGTTTACGTGCATGCCATAGATCTCATGTCCCTCACTTCGAAGAACGTTCATTCCGTGCCATAACTGTTTCGCACCTGAAAGCGTTTCCTTGTACTGTTCATGCATTATTTGTTTCTTGACAACGCACTTTTTGCGCCCTTCGCTTTTTTGATGTTTCTTTCGTCCGCCCTCAGAATCGAGTACATTTTAGGCCTCAGACACACGCACTC
Source organism: Blastomussa wellsi (assembly GCA_947652115.1). Taxonomy (NCBI): domain Eukaryota; kingdom Metazoa; phylum Cnidaria; class Anthozoa; order Scleractinia; family Plerogyridae; genus Blastomussa; species Blastomussa wellsi. The sequence goes on along the minus strand of OX393574.1, from coordinate 8,240,150 downwards.
TGCTATCGGCGTTCCGGCACATTCCTCATTCATCTTGCCCAAGGCCTTTTTGTTGGCGTTTGAGTGAAGTGGATGCTCCTCCGGGTGATCGCTCGCATCATAAAGAAATTTGTTTCTTTCGATGTCTTTGTAGACGTCATCAGTTTCTATCTCAAGCAGAAGGCTGTCGGTGTCTGTGTACAAGAGCTCGCACTTTGGGCCATATTGCTTTTTCAGATTGTTGTAGAAAAAGTCGTACATCAGGATTTTGCTGTTATCAAGGATCGTCATGCCCGTGTAAACAGGCTTATTCAGCAGCAGCTTGCTTTTATGCATGTGTATCCCCGCCATGTTGTTTGTAAATTCGGCAAACCTTGAGTACAAAGGGCTGGCAACCAATTTTCTTATTTTGTTTTCCTCGTCGCTGTGCACGATTTTTATGTCAATACGGTTGCGCAGGTTTTCCATGGTTTTGCCAAAACTGAGTTGTTCATGAGCTTGTAAAAGTTCTTTTCAAAGTCGCTTTTTGCGTTTTTCCTGAACTCAGTATTCATCCTGATGTACGGCTCCATCCAGCATTCTTGTTCGAACTCGAGCACCCTGTGAACGCGTTTCAGTTTCATGCCCTGCTTCAGATAAAACTGAAGGTTTCTGTAATGTACGACATAGTTGTTTTTGTCTTCGAGGGTCAGCAGCAGCTCTGTGGGCATAACGCGTTTCCATTTGAAATCTCTTTTGGGGAGGCACTTGCTCATTGCCAATCCGTACAGGTTGTTTGCGTCGAGATACATGATATATTTTTTCGGTTTGCTGGGGTCGTAGTCAGGCAGCAACGGGTTTTTTGCCTTGGCGTACCTCTTGCTTACCATCGAGATTCCACCACGCATTCCTCTTTCCACGAAGAGATGTATTTCAAGGTCTGTGAGTAACGCCAGCTCGACTCCCGTCTTTTTCAAGAGCGCGTCCCAGCTCAGGCCTGGCGACGTGTAATAATGTGCCGGATCTAACCCGTACTGCTCTTGGCATAGCTTTCGGAAGTTCTCGAATACATCAGCCAGCAGGGCGACATCCGTTTTCACGTAAAGATCGTGATAGTCGCCCAGAGTTTTGCATCCAAAAGCCCCCCCCCCCCCCCCCAGACCATTCGCGCGTGAGCGTACCCCTCGTCTGCTATGTGCTCGTCATTCAGTTTGCTGTAAAACTTGTCTTTGTCCAGCAGACTCGTCTCGCTGAATCTCACCCATGAGTCCATGTACTCGTAAGGTTAAATACCCTTTTTGTAAAGCAGTTCGCTGCCTTCTGAAATGTTTGATGTTATTTTTAATGACTCCTTTGGGGTTGCGTTTACAAGCGAATCGAGGCTTCCTTGCAGAAAGTTCAAGCTGTCAATGAAATGCAGATTCGCAACTGAAAATGTGATGTACTTTTCAATGTTGTTAGCGATGCATTTCACTTCTTTCTGCTGCTGTGACATCGCTTGCATAAGGTGGTGCGCGTCGTAGCCCCTCAGGTTGTGAAATACAACTGGTATTGGGGCCGTTTTGGGTTTTATTCGCAGTTTAAAATTGCATGCGTTGTGCGCGGCGCCGCGGAACCTGCCCATTATGTGGCAGTGGTCTTTTACCGAGTCTCTGAAGTTTTTCTGAAGCAAAGGCTTTGCGCAGGATAAACATGTTTCCTGACTTTTTGCCGCTTCTTTGTGCTCGTTTTGTGACAATCTTTTCAGACAAAGAAAATCCACTGTAGTCTGTTAAAAGTAAAAACATTTTTTGTGGCTTTGGCCCAAATATCGGTCCTCTGTTTCAAGAATTCATCGTTTATCAAACTTTTGTTACAAATATGGCAATCAGCGGCTTCATTAAATTTTTCCCAGTCTTCTGCCGTCATAACAATCGGCTTGGGTTCGGCCAAGCTTTCTCTTATTACATCCTCCTCCTGCAGAATGTCACTTAGAAACGTTTCCACCGCATTTTCGCCCCTGTAAACTTTTGACCCTGTAACTTCGCCGTCGCTTCTCACAACCATGTACGAATACCCGCATTCCTCGTGCCATTCGGTCTTCTCCGTGTAGCTTTTTTGCTTGCTCTCTGGCCCGCGCTCGCAGCCAGAAATCTATCTGACCAATGCCTCAAAGTCCGCGTATATCACGTACGGCACCTTTATCTGTCTGTGATGATTTTGGAAAGAAAGGGTGTTTTTCCCCTCTTCCGGCATCTCGATCCTTGTCGGCCTGCCATTTACTCCGTTGAAATATTTTTTTGTGGTTCTCAAGCAGCTCCGCTCGTGTGAAACGTGATAAGCGCATCATGCAATAGAAAGTTTTATTATTAATTGCCTTATCAAGCAGCAAAGCGCTCACCCGTTTTACATAACAATAGTGCTGTATTTCCCCTGACTCTATTAGCATCAGGCTCATCCGCGGCACATTCGCTTCTTTTCGGCTTATCCTGTGTACTATCACACAGTTGTTTTCCCAGCCAAAGACATTTATTGTGAGGCCTTTGTTTTGCGCCTCGAGCTTGTCTATCTGCTTTACCGTTGTTGCGAAATCGATGCCATTGTAGCTGATACCATCGTTAACCGGATATTTGCTTGGTCTTTGTGGGTTCTTCCCATCTTTGGAGGGAATAAAGCAGCTCTTGATGCCCACTTCAAACATTCGTTATCCCTGTTTTGCACGTTGACTAATGGCCTTCTTTTTTGCCAAATTAGCCGGAAGAGGCAAATAAGTTCCTCCGCGCAGCGGTTGATAGCGTGCGACATTCACGAAAGCAGTCTTTATCATTTCACCTTCCCATCCTGATCCCTCCACAGACCAGTTTTCTATTTCTCCCTTTGTTTTTCCAATGAATTCATCGAATTTTTGGTTTATCAGTTCTTCATCATCCCTGTTAAAAACGTGCCTTTCTTTTTCTTTAAAATAATGTTTCATGTGTTGCGTTTCATCGTTTCTTTCTCTGGAAAACTTTACTACTAACCCGAAACTTACTTTCACGCTTTTTAACTTTTGGAGTTCTTGTTCAACCAAATCAGTGAACCTTGCTTTATTTTCTCTTGCAAACACTAATAAATCTTTGTTGTTTGGATTTCCTTCGGATACATCCATTCTCCAAACACGAAGACATTCCTGTCATCTACATATCTGCGATAGTATAGTACCTTGGGACCAGTGTAATTGTTTATCCAGCGAATTTCATAATGACTCCTGAAGACATTAGCTAACACAGGCGCAAAAGGAGAACCCATAGCTACTCCATCTACTTGATCATAAAAGGAACAGTTGAATTTAACGAGTGTGGCTAGTAGCAAAATGAAAAAGTTCCTTAAGTTGAATTTTGTTGAGTTTAAGGTCTAACCCAGTGTCACTTTCAAATATATTGACAGCTAAATCAATGGTTTCAGATAAAGGAATATTTGAAAAGACACTAGTAACATCAGTATCATTTGGATCACGCAAAGTGAGCATCAGCGTTCGCCATGGCTTGTTTACAAAGAACTGTAGGTTCCAGAGCTTCAACTTTTGAAAATGACGAGTTCACGTTCCTTCACTGTGTTTCAAAAGGGACTTCTAACGTAATCTTGAAGGGATTTAGCTGCGTTTCATCCATTTGTCGGGAAGTACATGTCAGCGCGCAAGCTCTCCCATCTCGCTCCTGTCGCTGTGGAAAGTCGGACCATGGATTATAAAACCGCTTAGTCGTTTTATAATCCGTGCTCTGGCTATTAAAATATAAGAAATTTTCCGTGCTGATCCGAATCAGTTCCTCTTGTGAAGGTAAGTTGTGAGTCTTCTGTGTTTTTGTAAGCAAAACTATCTTTTGCTTCGGCCGCGGTTTGTTTTGCGCTCGCTGCACAAGTGTGATATTCTGAAATAATGAAAAACAACCTTTCCTTTTTGCAGTATCTCGTCGAAAGCAATCTTGAAGGAGATGGACTTGCCAGAACATTGATTTGGTTGTTCGAACTAATACCTGTACCAGCCGTACTGAACGCCGGTGAAACCGAGCGTGATCATCAAAGTCTCTTCCCGCTCGACGAATATTTTCCTGTTCGAGTTGGATCTCGCACTGCTTACTGGCAATAATTTCTGAGGGTTCAGCATATGAATTACTGCCCTCTCGTGCCCGTTCTTAGTGTACTTGTTCGGCTTTTTGCCGCTTTATATTTAAATTCTTTTCTTGAGTCCATCACACTGAACGTCTCGCAGTGCAACACTCCGATAAGGTGATTTATCGCTCCTTTTAAGCATATTGTGTAATTGAAGAGCTGAAGAGTATAATCAGAGAATTCCCTTAGAATATAACCAGTTTAAGCGGTCAAGAATGATACCAACGCTGACGGAGTGTTCTCCAACGTGCCCGGCCGACTTGTGGCCATCAGTGTGGACACATGTACTGATTCTTAGTGTCTGGGAGACGTGGATTCCCTAGTAGCAAGTCGTGGTAGAAAGGGAACCGTGTTTAATCGAGTTTTAATGCAGAAATTAATTGTCTAACAAAATAAAATCGAGTGAGTGATCGCGTGAGTGAATATACACTCCATACCAATACCTTCATGGTATGCTTATGCATACCATGAGATAATAAATTATTTAAAGCTAGCTATTTACAATAATGATAAGGCCTACAATCATAGACAAAAGTTTTGAGCAAAACAAACACTTCCTACGGTGTGTGCTTCCTGCTGTTCCCATTTTCAATGTTGAAATACGCTCTGTGGACACTGTCACGTGATTACAACAGTGACTTAAAGGGGAGAGGGGGTCGAAATGTCAAAATTGGAGATTGAAAAACTTGTGTGTTCAACAAAACAGGTATTTTTCGGGCTGATTTTGTCCATGATTTTAGGTTGGGGCACTTATCAGAGGTGTAAAGCAGTAGCCCATGCATTTTTGCTTATGGAGTCTGGAACTATTTTGGTGCTTATATAGAGGATATTACATGCTGCGCTGAGATGAAAAATTCCCCTTCAAGTATTGGAAAATATTTCATGAGTGAGAGCAGCGAACGAGTGAAATATGTTTCAGTATAAACACCAACGAACGTCCAAACCTAACAAAAGTGTGATAAAGGTCTATGGCTTTTTAGAGTGTGTTTATGGCATTCTATTTTGTTGAATTATTTTACCACTCCCTTTTATCTCCCTTTTTTTGGGGGACCCCCATTTTCTCATTAGTCCTCCCCAAACAGCTTTGACATCATACCTGTAAAAATAACTTGTTTTGAGTTACTTTCTTTTTTATCAGTTATGTGGAAGCAGTGATCTCCGATTTTCTAATTCGATTAAAAAATCATTACTAAGGCTGTCAAGTTAAGCCTCAACTTAGCCACAAATTGCGTTGATTTTCTCGCTAGTAGTTTACCTTTTTATTATATTGAGTCTGATCACCATGCAGTTGTAAATTTTAGGATATAGACGGTAAATTCATAAAACGTTTGGTACGTCTCGGAAGAACTCAGAAGAACTCATGAAAACGTGAACGGCACAAAAATACAAGCTTTCCCTGATAAAAAGGAAGAAACGGTATCGTGGTTAAAACAAAACAGTTTTTGGTGGTTATGGGTTAGGGCCTTCAAAACGTACCCAAATGAACTGAAAATGAACGAAACGTCCGAGTAAGACTCGTGAAAACGTGTACGCGAAAAAAATACAAGATTTTCCTTGTTAAAAGGAAGAAATGGTGTCGTGGTTAAAACAAAACAGTTTTTGGTTGTTATGGGTTGGAGCCTTCAAAACCCACCCCAATGAACTGAGAATGAACGAAACTTCGGAGTAAGGCTCATGAAAACGTGTACGCGAAATAAATACAAGATTTTGCTTGCAAAAAGGAAGAAACGGTATCGTGGTTAAAACAAAATGGCCTAATGGTTAGTGCGTTGGACTCCGGATCGGACGGTTCCGAGTTCGAGCCACTTTACTCTCGCACTTATCTCTCACAGCGCCTCTCTTCGTTCAGGTGTCAGGTGTCAGGTCCCGGCGAAAAAACCTGGGCATAAGCTCTGGCCTGATGGGCCACTAAGCTCGTATGCAAACTTAACGTTTCCTTAGTAATAGTGGCAATGAGCCATTTCAGAAAATCTTCAGCGGGTGCCCAAGTGCCAAAAACAGTTTTCGGTGGTTAAAAGTATTTGGCCAGAAATAATGCTCTATTTCACAAAGCTCTATTCATGCTCAGCCTGATAAGATATGAGTAGAACGTTGATTCAGCGTTTAGGGGGCAAAAGCTTTTAACTCGTGTACTAGGAAACGAATTTTCAGCAAGAGGGTGGGTAGGGAGGGCTGTTCCTTCTTTCTCCTTCGCACCGGAAAAGAGTTCTGGGTAATATCATGCTTCACCCTTTTACATATCGAGCATTGAGCTTAAAAGATCGATGAATGAGAGGGATTAAAACGATGGTTGAAATAAAGTTTTTAGTGATTATAATTCTTTTGCCACAAAATCCCATAAAAGAGCGATGAGTAATGGAAATTGTCATGGTGGTTAAAATATGACAATTTTTGGCGGTTATCAGTTTCTGGCCAAAAAACAGCGTAAAAACTCATACTCGATTTTTTGTTGGACAAGTCCGCCCAAGGAGGAAAGGTGCAATGAGGTAATCCCTAAAGGAGGGAATTCCCTAAAGGAAGAAAGGTGCAGCGAGGTTTAACCCGTTAAACGAGGCTAGACCACAACACCGGGAACCTCGTTCCCTACTCTTTGCGAGAAGTGCGTGGGTTTGTTAACGTCCCATGCTTATCGTAACACTGAAGATGCAGGAGACGGGACCTACGGTTTTTCGCCCTCATCCGACAAGACTAGAACGTCTAACCATTTGTAGATATCATTGCAAAGGCAGCACATTCTCTTCAGTTATCATAAGACACCCTGAGTGTTGGTCCAGTCTGGGGCAATGATAAATATAATCGACATCATTAGACAGATTTTCAGTTCCGTATCCATTTTAACTTCATGTCTTCATGTCCTTCGAGTCATGTGTCCTTCACTACGAGAAATAGTTCGCGGCATGTATATAGTAACCCGTCTTATGCTCGTGTTTGTAGATGACCGCGCACTAACAACGTGTAGTAGTACGTTGTATCAACTAGGAAAAAGTTTCATACAGTTTTAAAACCTGAAGCTGTCCACAAACGACGCCAATTGGATCACGACACATTACATACAAAAGTTTATTCAATGCGTTTCAAACAAAAAGATTACATACAAAAGAATACCTTGAAAAGGGAGTTCAAGAGGATCACCCTGTGTAAAAAACTCCCTAAAAAAGCTAAAAATATTCGATAACTATAAAAATCTAAATATTGACATTGCCTATCTTTATCCAAGGGCATAGATCGATCCATACACATAAAGGGGCACCCAACGAACACACTGTGGCAAAATACATTCTTTTATCCAAAAACATTTATCCATAAAACATTTACAGGTGTTCTTGAGTGTTGCTGGGGCCTTTTTACTAGCGCATGATCCATAATTCTTTCCCAGTCAGCAATTAGAACAAACAACAAACGCGCGGAAATGGCACTGAATGCCACTGAAATGAAACGAGACTCAAGCCTTCGTCGAGCAGTTTCTTTAGTCGCCCTTCCGAGTTTCAATCAGCCAGCGCAAACGTAGTGTTTCTTCAGCGACAGCACCCATGAGAAAAACATACTGAACAATTTTGCCAGCCAGCAACCGTTGCGCTGGGGAACAGATAAGGCGAGGAACAGGCGGCAGGCAAGTTGCATGGTGCCCCTGCATATACCTTGTAAACTGCTTGCTTACCAAAAACCACCAAAAACTGTAACTGTAACCACGACACCGTTTCTTCCTTTTTACAAGCAAACTCTTGTATTTTTTTCGCGTACACGTTTTCATGAGTCTCACTCCGAAGTTTCGTTCATTCTTAGTTCATTTGGGTGCGTTTTGAAGGCCCCAACTCATAACCACCAAAAATTGTTTTGTTTTAACCACGATACCGTTTCTTCCTTTTATCAGGGAAATCTTGTATTTTTGTCGCTTACACGTTTTCATGAGTCTTACTCCGAAGTTTAGTTCATTCTCAGTTCATTGGGGTGCGTTTTGAAGGCCCCAACCCATAACCACCAAATACTGTTTTGTTTTAACCACGACACCGTTTCTTCCTTTTAACAAGGAAAATCTTGTATTTTTTCGCGTACACGTTTTCATGAGTCTTACTCCGACGTTTCGTTCATTCTAGGTTCATTTGGGTGCGTTTTAAAGGCCCTAACCCATAACCACCCAAAATTGTGCCTTTCATAGCAAATGTGAAAAGGTTTGGAAGTTCGTTGGTGTTTATTTTGAAACATATTTCACTCGTTCGCTGCACTCACTCATGAAATATCTTCCAATACTTGAAATTTCTCATCTCAGCGCAGCATGTAATATCCTCTACATAAGCACCAAAATAGTTCCAGACTCCATAAACAAAAATGCTAGGGCTCCTTCTTTACGCCTCTGATAAGTGCCCCAACCTAAAATCATGGACAAAAGCAACCCGAAAAATACCTGTTTTGTTGAACACACAAGTTTTTCAATCTCTAATTTTGACATTTCGACCCCCTCCCCCCTTTAAGTCACTGTTGTAATCACGTGACAGTGTCCACAGAGCGTATTTCAACATTGAAAAGGGGAACAGCAGGATTTCGCTATTGACTAAAAGGTGTTTTTTTTTAATTACGGAAGGACACCGTAGGAAGTGTTTGTTTTGCTCAAATGTGACAAAACTTTTGTCCATGATTGTAGGCCTTAGCATTATTGTAAATAGGTAGCTTTTAAATTGTTTTTATTTCTAGAATTAATATAATTTTTATAGTAAGCAGCATTTGATCATACGCACCCGCATCTCAAATTGTGCCTTATAAATATTTATTATTATTATTATTATTGCTTGGTACATGTACACTTCTTTGACTGTGAAGATGGCATACAATAATACAAAAACAAAACCATATAGCAGTCAGGGGTTTGAAAACAAGGCGGCCGCTGCCGGAGTTCCACCGGCTACTTGACTATTATGCTGCTGGCTACTCTGGTCATAGGAATCAGCTTGTGACCAAAAAGCTCACTTATAACAGCCCTCTACTCTACCAGTCATTGACACCTACTTCAAAACATTTTGAAATCCCTGATAACATAATAGGCACAAGGATTCAACTTTATTTAGAACACGGTTAATAATTATAAGTTATCAATTTCTTTGTAATAATATCAATATCAGGAAAAGCAAACAAAAAAGTTGTTGTCCACAAAGGTGAAAGCATTGCAGTTCATTAGCTCTATCATGAAACTGAACTGCAGGGTCACTGCCAAGAGGTCTGTGAGAGGAAATGGATCACAGTCTGCCATAATTTCATCATAAGAAACAGCCTACAAATAATAATTAATTCATATTTTAAAGGCTGTCCAGTCAAGAGTATGAATCATCCAACTCATGATTAAACCCAGATTCCTAATTTGTGTCAACATACCTGGCATCAAAATTTCCTACCCCAAAAAATTGCAAGACTTAAATACCTCAATACTGATTGATTCAATCAAACAGACTCTTCTAATGCATGATTTTGCATGTTGCTGAAAATTTGAATGCACATTTTCCTGATCCACCGATCACAATAAAAATTTCAATCCCAGATGTGACCCAAAAATATGAGCTTAAAACCTGCCAGGGACGATTGATTTTGCTCCAAGTCAGAGATTTCTCTGGTAAATTCATTTTAGATGAAAGCAAGTTCTGAATTTGCGAAGGGAAACTTATTTACTGAAGGGAAGAGAGATACACTCCTTAATTTATCAACTGGCTACTGTAAGTCGTTTGTTATCAAGCTTTGCCTTCAGTGTGTACGACAGTCTCATTGATTTTCAGTTTTCATATTTTTCCTCACAGCTCCGCAAAAAGACGTACAATCCAGCAACGAATTACTGAAGTTCAGCCAAATGAAAAGCTAGCCTATGGGTCAAAGTTTCCACGTTTCAAACTCTAAACGACTGCGTAGCGATTTTGGTGTTCGGAAAAGTATTATTTCAAGTGTGTGCGCCGTTCATAATCGTCGGTTGTTCAAACCCAATTTTAAGCAAATTGAGGCCTCAAATCAACTTTGAACTATCGAAAGGAGAAGTTGAACATATTTTCAAGCCAGCCTTTTAACCCAGCAGCGCTGGACGTTTTAAATCGTTCTGTGGCAAGTTTGTCGAATGAGTGATTCAGCGCGGTGAAGCCCTTCGATTTGTTCGCTCGTAAATACCACGGATGTGGACCTCTTTGATGATTTCTAAATTAATTCCGCTTTGCGTTTTCGAGTTGGCGAAGTCTGTTGTAGCATTTTATAGCGTTGAAATAAATATTTCTGATACACTGTTGTGTTCATGGGAGAGAGATCATCTTTCCCAAAATATTAACCCTTCCAACTTATGACAGAATCAGACTCGCACACTTACCTCTTGTATTCACAATAAATAATATTTTGGTATTTCAACCATCGAAATACACCAGAGTATTGTATCCAACAGCGCCGGCGAAGAACGGATTCGCGGGAAATTTTATAACGATCGTTTTGAATGCCTACAGACAATGCTGATTGGTTAGTTTGTCTGGCGAGAGACAATGGAAAGGAATGTAGGTCTCGGTTAAGCAGGCGTTAGTGGGCAAGTAGTAATGCAATCCCCTAATAACGCCTGCGTAGGAGGCTACATCACCCGCCATTTTGAAATAACACAAGATTTAAACCCATGTATGCGTCATGAAGTGTATCAATTGCGGTGATTCCGATATGTTTTGCCGCTGGGGACTGTTAGTGAATTTGAACGCGAAAGCGAGGCTTACGGGAATACTTTTCAAGATGGTGGAGCAAATCGAAGTTGTTACATAGCTAACAGAGCTGCGCAATCAAATTCAGTATACGTAAACGTGCTCAAAATCCCGATAGTGCACGCTGATAGCGTTAGCAAATCGACATCACAGCTCCGCACCCGCAGCGAAGTCCTTTCGAGAAGCTTGGCATCAGACAGATCCGACCTACTGTCACCGCCATAAACATCCAGAAAGAAGTGCCGGAAAACAGCATCGTTGTGTCCACTGCAACTGAGAAAACCATAAGCAGCTTCGGATCTTTCTTCAACAACTGCACCGTTCAAAATGTCCACGTCACTCTTGGATCAAATTTTAGCCACACTTGTTGACATTTACTGTCATACTGTTTTCAGTGTTTATTTACTCAAACCGTTTTGCAACGGTCTATTTTCGGTAATCGATGTACTTTTTGAAGAGACGGGGTAAGTTTCTAAAGAAACTGTGGTGCTGCGTCGGTGGGAAGTATAACAATATAATTTGGTTTTATCAACTGGGTTGATAATGTCAATTGGCCACCGTAAAGAGATTCAAGAGCTGACGTTTCGAGCGTTAGCCCTTCGTCGGATTCGCTCCGACGAAGGGCTAACGCTCGAAACGTCAGCTCTTGAATCTCTTTACGGTGGCCAATTGACATAATCAACCCAGTTGATAAAACCAAATTATACTTTTTGAAGAATTTGACTTATTTTGACTCTTTGTTCGAATTTTGTGCGAACTGTGCGTTTTCTCAGAGAAACTGAAAATGTGGCGTGTTGTAAATTAACCAATAAAACGCACGTTTTCTTCTCTGTAGTTAAGAGAATTTTGTATTTAATAAGGAAATAATTGTTAAATAAAAGTGCCATTCTTAAGCGTGATTTCTTTTTTTAAAATAAAGAATTTTGTATTTAAACTGCAGTAAAATAAAACTCGAGCTTTCAACAGAAAATTTGAAGTAAAACCAATTCCTATGTTGCTTAATATTTCGCTTACCGCGAACAATCACTTCTGATATTGTTGTCCGTTTTCCGCTTCGGATTTAATGCCCAATTCCACCGGCTATGTTATAAAACAATTGGTTCATGCGTTTAGCTGTGCACTATCGAGTTATGGAGCACTTGGGAAGTTTGGAGAGCACTCAAGAAGCTAGAGTTGCCCTCGGCTATCGGCTTACGCTTCTTTCGTGCTCTCCAAACTTCCCGCGTGCTCCATAACTCGATAGTTCACGCTAAAGCATGAACCAATTGACAAGTAGAAATGTTACTAGGTTGAAACAGTATTGGACAAAGCGAGGAATACAAGATTCCGACCAAGGTCGTGCAAAACGTAAAGCAGAACTAGTAGAGCTCGCCCAGAAAGCTTTTAATATGAAATTTATACCAAAGATCGACGAAGAAGACGAAGACTTGGCGAAAGTTATCGAACAGAAACTGGAAACCGACAAAGGACGTCTTCCACGACCTGAGCGTATCCAGAACTGGTCCTATGATTTTTCTGCCATGCCTGAATTCACTTTTGCCAAGCTCTATATGTATTTGATTGGTTTTGAGGAAGAATACACGTAAGAAAAGGAAGGAAGGGGAATATGAGAGCCATCAATGGGTCTTTCAATGTGGGAGAGTATTGTTTTACTTAGGGAACACAAAATCAACATTACCAAGCAATATAAGACAAAATGAAATAACCTTTATTTAAACTGGGAAAACTAGAAAGAAGGTCCAACTTATGAAACAGTTAGGCACAATTAATTTCTGGCGTAAAAAAACTTCACTACTTTATTGATTAGTAACAGAGACCAAACATTTCTTGCAACAATTATTTTGCTATTCTATACTGTTATTAATCTGTGAAGCAGATCCAAGAAACTTTATTGTGGAAGGAAGGGGAATATAAGAGCCAGAGCCAACCATTTATTTTAATAGGTGTTATTTTCTTTCCATTATCTTTATCCATTTCATTAGTAATAGTTGGCTAGATATACAAATTACAAGAATGTACAAAGTGTCAAAGTACTATTGCAGCAATCACACAATTTTGAGTTGGATGACAAATCAGTCAACAAATCAGACATCAGTCAACTCTCAAAATTCACTTAATGTAATAAAAACACAAGTGTCTTCTTATTCAAAGATTTGAATCAATGATTCATGCTAAAATATTAACAAATGGAGATTATTTCATGACCAAAAGGAAAAAATTAAGTAAATGCATGCACAAGATAAATCCATGACAGTTGCTTGTATATATTTTGGGTCAACAGCTCTGGCACTAAATAATATTTATAAAAGGTTGTCAACTTCTTTAACATGGCTTCCCAGAAGTCTCTATTGAACTCCACTTCAACAATCATTATTCCCTTGTTAGTGTAAATAATTAAATCTGCCATTAACAGACCAGTTGTAGCAAGTTCACCTTGGATTTGGTAATACCATTTTGCTTCTCTCTTAAGATGATACTTTCCGTCTACTTTATGTACATATTCAGATGCAGCAATGTGAGGGGGCAGACTATAAAAAAGACTTTTTACCTCAGTTACCCTCTTTGCACAGCAGCCGCCATGACGAATACCACCTGGGCTTGCACCAAGGTGTGGCCAGGACACATTAACAACAAGGCCACTTTTGCAAATAACCAATCCCTTGTGCTTTTTCTGAAGCTTTTTTTAGTACAAGTCTAACGCCGAGTTGTCCTTTTCATGCCCCCATCTAAATTGTTCTGGTTGCTTTTCTGGTGGAAGAGGATGATAATCTAAAAGTTCTTTTAAAATGTTAGCCTTGTCTTCCTATTCTCTGCTTTGACCAAAAATCAGTCTACCCCTGGTTCTTTGTTTTCTCACAGATCATACCAGCTTGCTTTTGAGTTACTGCTATTTCCTCAAAGAATAGGGACACTTTCTCTGCATCAGCTGATTCAATAGTGCCACATTCGGAAACAAATCTATCTCTAATTTCAGAAACTGTGAAAATCTCAACACCCTCTACCTCTTCCACACAATCGACATGTTCATCTGCACTGATGAATGATTGCAGAATATCTTCACTTACATTTGGAAGCTCAGGCTGAGGTAACACATGTAGAGCTACAGCACTACTACATACATTTTGCAAACCATCTCTAAGCTTTCTGCAAAGTGTATTTGGATCAGGGTTACTTGTTCTTGGTTCAAAATTTTCTATAGTGGGGCAAGCTTTTTCTTGTTTTCCATATTACAATTTTGTAAGTTTAAGGTTTGTAATAAACAGCAATTGGCGTTTGGTTTTGCTTGTTTAATCCATTGACATTCACCTGATGTACAGGACTTCAATGAAGTATTGAAGTTTTTTTAGGCCAGAAATTAATTGTGCATAACTGTTGCAAAACTTGGACCTTCTTTCTAGTTTTCCCAGTTTAAATAAAGGTTATTTCATTTTGTCTTATACATTACTTGCAAAAAATTTCAGACGATTTTAATTTCAGACAAAAATAGTGTCCGAAAATAAAACCGTCCGAAATTTTTAAGCGTCCGAAATTTTTACAGTATAGCATAAAACTTTAAAAGTACTTCCTGGGCGACGGCATCACATATCATTAAGCCACATTAAGCTTCAAAGCCCTTAGTTCCCTTTCTGGACCGAACTCTATAGCTGAGACACTGCTTGAAGCATAAGCTTGATTGAGTTTGTGTTATTTTCTCGTTGGTATATCCGGCTGTAAAACCTTTCACAGATTTTATTTCAGTCTTATTCATGTTTTTAGTCCTAAATTTACTTTAGGCATGTTTCAGCGCAGTGTCCGAAATTTTTGTCCGAAAATTGCCCGAAATGAGGGAAAAAGTGTCCAAAAATGAAACTTCCGAAATTTTTTGCAAGTAATGTATTGCTTGGTAATGTTGATTTTGTTTTCCCACATTGAAAGACCCATTGATGGCTCTCATATTCCCCTTCCTTCCTTTTCTGCCGTGTATTCTTCCTCAGAACCAATCAAATACGTATAGAGGTTGGCAAAAGTGAATTCAGGCATGGCAGAAAAAGCATAGGACCAGTTCTGGATAAGCTCAGGTCGTGGAAGACGTCCTTTGTCAGTTTCCAGTTTCTGTTCGATAACTTTCGCCAAGTCTTCGTCTTCTTCGTCGATCTTTGGTAATTTCATAAAAGCTTTCTGGGCGAGCTCTACTAGTTCTGCTTTACGTTTTGCACGACCTTGGTCGGAATCTCGTATTCCTCGCTTTGTCAAATACGCTTTCAACCAAGCAACATCTCTATCTTCGAATTGTTCCGCCATCTTGAAAACTATTCCCCTAAGCCTCGCTTTCGCGTTTAAATTCACTAGTGTCTCTTGGCGGCAAAACATATCGGAACACGAAGGACTCGTAGTGTCACGTGACTTTACGTGGACACGAGCCAAAAAATTGAGACAAGCAAATATGGCATCGAGAGAAAGTGCAACGTGTGAAAGTGCTGGTCCATTTAACCCCAGAAATTATGGCTTACCAGAAACATTTCGTCTTGTAAACTACACTAAACTTAAAGGATGAGGATGCAAAGTCCCTCAGGAAGAACTGCTCAAACTCCTAGAGGGACTTGGGGCGAAAAAAGGCGAAGGTCAAATTGGTGTTGGAATGGATAGTTGTGTTCTACCAACGAGACACGATGGAATAAGTCTTGTTCAGACCACGGACTTCTTCTATCCTCTGGTGGACGACCCTTACATGCAAGGGAAGATTGCTTGTGCAAACGTTTTAAGCGACTTGTACGCTATGGGAGTCACGCAATGCGATAACATGTTGATGCTCCTTGGTGTGAGTAATCAGATGACGTTACAAGAAAGGGAAATAGTCACACCTTTAGTGATCAAGGGATTCAACGATTTGGCTTTAGAAGCTGGCACCACAGTTAATGGAGGACAGACGGTCCTTAATCCATGGTTTATTATTGGTGGAGTAGCTTCTAGTGTTGTTTCTAACAACGAATTTATCATGTAAGTTGAGAAACGT
The DNA here is from genome assembly GCA_947652115.1 of Blastomussa wellsi. Lineage (NCBI taxonomy): Eukaryota > Metazoa > Cnidaria > Anthozoa > Scleractinia > Plerogyridae > Blastomussa > Blastomussa wellsi. The sequence continues at coordinate 8,224,370 of OX393574.1, read as the reverse complement.
GTTACGTGTGTCATGTAATATTTAACAATTATTCCACGAGCGCGTGTTGGATATGAGATGGTAGATACCCCCGTCTAGCCGGAGCCTGCTCACAGGCAGCCAACGAGGTGCATAGCACCTATCAATGTTAAGCCCGAGGGAGGGGGTGGGGGGTCGGGCTGCCCACGGGACTTTGACTGCGAGGTTTGTCCCCAGTGTGGGGATTTTGATTGGGAATTTTGACATGGCCACCATTTTTAATAGTGGAGAGGTGAAAGATTAACATTGATAGGTGCATAACCAACTCATATCCAGCAACCATGAGTGGAATAATTGTTTTATTAAAAATGCCCAAAAATATTGTAGAAAAATTGGGAAAAATGCATTCTTTAAAGTGTACATCCCACCATGTTTGTAGTTAAATGGTATACAAGCTCTTATAATCCATCAAATATTTTGGTCAAACTGTCAGCGAGAACGAAGCAGTGCCGTAAGCAAATTTAAGTTTCCGTTTCGCCATATAATAAACATCTTATTAAGGCGGGATTCTACCTGAAAGCTGTTTTTCCGTCATTTAAAGTGTTTAAAGCACATATCTAGTTTGTGTTTCAAGGAATGCCAAAACCCTTCATTCATCTCACTAGTGAATGTTTTGAAGAAAATTCACATAATTTGACACATGCAAAGATCGAGGTATGAACTGAAGTCTAACCCTAATGTTCTATCCGACAAGCCCAGTCGAATAGAACAGCAGGTCAACACAAACATAAAACTGTCAAACTTAATTGATTCATTTGTCAAACTTTTCGTGTGCCAAATCTAATACCGGTAATCAGGTTCAGCACATGAAAAGTTTGACTTTTGAACCAGGCCTTAATCGTGCAACATGTTATGCAAAAATAAAATTCATTCCAGCTAGCTTCAGAACAGAAGTTTGTTTCCTGTGACATTCGGATTTGCATCGCATCAGTGTAAATATGCATGCAAATCAGTTTGTGACGTCAAATCAGGAATAGACCCATGTTCCTTCTGAGTAGGTCATGGAACAAATAATGTAACTCTACTCTATTTTGCAAAATGCCATATTTTTACAATTCACGACTCAGTTACCTAGCGCAAGACACATGTACGCATTGCGGACCTATTTTTCTTTAAGGAGGAGGAAAATTGGGAGGAATATGAAAAAGTGAAGATTTAATGGAGTTTGAAAATTTGAATTTTAAGTTTAAAATTAGAATATGCACACCCAAACAGTCGCCCAACCAAGCTGGTTGCTCTTGGCTGGGGGTCAACTGTCAGTGGGTGTTTCAAAACTAATTTTCTTCCTTTTATACCTACTCTAAACCTCTCCAATTTTCATCCAAAGTCAGGTAAAACCCCGCCTTAACCGAGCTTAGTCGGTCTGTATGGGAGAATCTTGACCTGGGTCATGAGTGCAAACCTCACTGCACGACCTCGGTCAAGATTCTCCCATACAGACCTCCTGCTTGGTTAATAAGGGCTAATACTTAACCTATTGACACCTGAAGGTTTTAAGTGCACACCCACCCCCAAATACCTGGATCTTTTGCGGCATTCAATGCAGAGGTATGAGTGGAAAAAAATAAACCATATGCGCAGTAAATTCAGACAAATAATTAGTTTCTGAAGTAAACTTTTATTTCAACTAGACATATTGAACAACTAATTTATGAATTAAACAGCTTATGAGCCACAATAAACTGATCTCAAGTCAAACTTGAAAACAGCAATAAAATTTTTTTCTGCTTCGCGTGTCATTTTATCAGCACAAAACAACGCTGAAACTTTATACAAATCTTTAAAACAACTTGAAATACTTTGGTAAAAGGTAGGTTTACATTCTGTACAGCTGTCAATGTCAATATTTCAACAGCACTGTAGTATGTTGTCCCGGCAGTAAAGCGGTAATTTGAGATGATAAATTCCTTTAGAAATCATGGTTGCGTGCAACAGCCCGATATCCGTCAGAAAGCTGCAGAATTCCTTCCACTAAATGAAAAAGGCCAATGCTTTCTACACTTTCCTTTACTTTAAATCTTAACAAAAATGCTCCTTTCTACTTTCTGAAGCAATTAAACTGATAACCTTCCACCACTTTCCTTGGAGCTCCAGCCAAATATTGAAGCAGATACAGAATATTTTCAGTGGGACTGATATCTCTCTTCTCTATTACAGTTTCAAAAGCACTTTTTCAAGTTGGCCAATCTAATGGGTTGCAAGTGAAAGCTGTTAGATTTGGAGGTGGTATCCGAGCAGCTTCAAAGCTTTCTGTGATTGCTTTCGTAATGTTATGCGGATCAACCGCTGAATAGAGCGGGGGTGGAGAATGTTCGCATCTCTTTTCCGGGGTTTGTCTTAAGTTTCACCGAGGAATCGGTTCACTTCATAACTCCATTTCACCAGTCGTCCTCACGGAGCAGGCAGCTCACACTTTTAGTGTTCCTCTCCGGCTCTTCAATACACACGTAGGCTTTCCCTCGGTAAATGGGTTTTACCGTGAACAGGGTCTCGCCGCGCTGATGATTTCATGTGCTTCTTCCACAGCTTTCTCTCTGAATCTCTTTGCTCCAAGCTCTTCAAACTCTTTCCTCAACTCAAGAACCTTCTGGCATTTTACACGCCCAAAACTATTTATGTGCAACCAAAAGCATTAAAGAACCTAACAAATCCTATTATGTCGAAGGTAGCAATTAACAGTTTACAAGGCTTTACACTGCTTACGCTACGATTACACAATAGCACTACTAATTTACAAATGGGATAATTTATGACGTTATGGATAAGTAGAATTAGGGTTACATAATGTGAAAACAAACGACAACCAAAAGAAAACCAAAAAGAAAACCAAAAGATAATATAGCAATGAAATATTCGGACACCCTGCTTAGCGCATCCACATTGTAATGCTGTTTACCACTCTTGTGTTCTACTATTATCGTATTCCTGTGGAGTGGCGCTCCATCTTAACAATTTCCTACTTATGGTCCGTCTGCAACTTAAAGGTGTGGCCATACCAATAATAACCAAACAACTCTACAGCCCATACAATACCTAAACACTCCTGCTCTATAGTAGATAACTTTTGCTCTCAAGGCTGAAGCTTTCTACTTGCATACGCTATGGGGTGTTCCTCCTCGTTCTGATCTTTCTGGCTTAAGATGGTCCCAAGACCTCTGTTTGAGGCATCAACTTGCAAAATGAATTGCTCTCTCCAGTGTGGTGGCCTCAAAACAGGTGGGCTTTCCATGGCAGCCTTAAGATCCTGAAATGCTAATTCGTGGTTAGTATTCTATCGAACCTTAGAACACTTCTTACCCTTAATAAGGTCGGTTAAAACAGCAGCCCGATCTGAAAAATTAAGGATGAACTTTCTATAGTATCCAATTAATCCAAGAAAAGATCTTACCTGTTTTTTAGTCTCTGGTCTGGGGTAGTCTATTATGGCCTTAACAGGGGGTTTGCGGGACCAATTCTATCACCACCAATCCTGTGACTGGCCAAATCTACCGTCTACATTGCAATCTTGCACTTTGAAGGTCTTGCATTCAGCTTACACTTTTGTAAACGCTGCAAAACCTGACCAAGCTCAGAAAGATGTTGGGAAAATGATGTGGGCGTGTCAATTGCCACATCGTCAATATATGCATCTGTAAAATCTAACCCTTTTAATACTGTGTCAGACATCATTCTCTAAAAAGAGGCTGAATGGCATAACTGGAAACTCATACAACCCGAAAGTGGTAATGAATGCCGACTTTTCAATAGTGGAAGTCTCCAACGGAATTTGCTAGTATCCTTTTGTAAGATCGATTGTACTGATATACTTTGCAGAAGCAATATTATCAATCATTTTCTCCATGGACGGAATAGGATAAGCATCCATCTTAGTTACACAATTCAATTTTCTGTAATTGACACACAGCCTTATTGTACCATCAGGTTTAGGAACAATGACAACAGGAGCTGCCCAAGAACTTGACGAAGGGTGAATTATACCCATCTCCAACATTTTCTCAATCTCTTTGTTCACCTCCTGTTCAAGTCTTTGAGGTATCTTAAAGGTGAGCATCGGATAGGTGGAGATTCACCCATATCAATTTTGTGGGTGGCTACATTTGTCAAGTTTGGATTTCCAGAAAACATGTCAGAATAGTCGTGCAGTAAATCTCTTACCTGCTGCCTTCAGTGAAATCAATAGAGATCACTACATTTTCCCAAGTCCTTGCCATTTCATCTCTAATTTACTCCCAGGAGTGGGTAGCAAAACTAAGGCTTTTTCTCCAATTTCCAAGCAACATTTAGAACTATGGGTATCATACAAGCATTTCTGCTTACCTTATGGTTTCTGCAAATTCTCCTGAACGGCTTGTTGCATTGTTGCAAGTCGTCGTTGGATCTTGAGGATATGAGTTATCAAACCATCCTCTGGGGATGACTTCTCTGACCAAGTCTCCTTAATGACCGCTAGGGGTCCTCTCACCAAATGTCCATAAAGAAACTCAAATGGGGAATAACCTGTAGACTAACCAAGGAACTTCTCTGTAATCAAAAAGTAAGTATGGGAGATACTTATCCCCTGTTTGAACCTGCTCTTGTACGAACCTCTTCAGTATGTCTTTTAGCGTGCCATTGAATCGTTCCACCAGGCCATTTGCCTCAGAGTGATATACTGATGTTTTAATCTTAGTGATTCCTAATTGGTCATACAGCTGGGCCATGAGTTTACTTATAAAATTGGATCCCTGGTCAGACACAATCTCATCAGGAATACCCACCCTAGAGAAATACTGAATCAATGCATCCGCGATTGCCTTGGAACTTGTTGAACGAAAGGGTGTGGCCTCAGGGTATCGTGTGCCATAATCTACAATAGTTAAAAATTTAATGTACGTATAGCCAGTAGTCATTCTTGGTAATTCTCCAACGATATCTATGGCGATCTTCTTGAAGGGTTCCGTAACGATTTCTACTGGTTTCAAAGGTGCCCTTCTAGACTTTAATTTCCTAGCTACCACCTGACATTGCGGACATGTGGCACAATAGTTACGAACATCTAAACTTAAACCAGGCCAGAAAAAATGAGCCACTGTACGTTCTAACGGCTTCTTACCACCCATATGACCAGATAAGGGAATTGTGTCGCTAACCCGCAAAATTTCTTTCCTGTAGGACTCCGGTACAACAATTCTGTCAACTTACCTTATTCCATTGTACTCACGGAGGAGATATTTACGATGCATCAGTAGCACATTAATGACAAAATAACCATCCTACTGGTGCAGTTTCAGACGCCTCGTTACGCATCATCTCTAGGGTTACATCTGACTTTTGATCCTCAATCAGCTGTTTTCTGTTCCTGTCTAGGATGTTTACTGGAAAATCACCCTTAATGAACCATTTGTACCATTCTCAGACATTTCCTTACCTGTTCCTTCTGGCATCGTCCTATCAAAGAGCATCTGCAAATCTCCTTCCTGTGGACCTTCCAGTTTCTTCTCTTTCTTTGATAGGCCTTTGATTGCCAGTGAATTTTCTCGGTCCAGTAGCTCGTCCACTCTCACTTGCGCCTCTTCCAATGCTCGCTGTCTATGGGTCATTGCAAAAGCCTTTTGTTCACTGGGATTATCATCCGAAACATTTTTCTCCCACTGTTCTGTAACATCTTGCCTCGATAGGGTTTTGCCAAAAGAAGACCTGTCCAATAAACAATCTACTGGAAGCTTATCCAAAACTCCCACTAATTCAACATGTTTACCCTGTTTAGTGTTGAATTTAACCTTTGCGAGAGATACGGTAAGGCGTTCTGCTGTAGCTGTTAGGACTGTGATTTTGTCACCTGTCAAGGCTGTACTACCGAGTCCCAGTACACGCAGAATCAATGATCATTTCTGCACATTTTCCATTTATTTTGCCTGTAACATTGCAAGAGGGAAACTTGGATTGTTCTGACTTCGGAGGGGTCATACACAACAAGTACCCTTGTGAAGGTTTCTCGCGGCCCTTACCACAGTTAAATAACATATGACCCAGTTTACCACATTTGAAACATTTAACTTCAGACTTCTTATTCCTAGGTGGTGGAGAGGAAGGAGACTTTGAGGCTTCTTAGGGTTTCGATCCAGTTTTCGTTCAGATAAATGATCGTCTCGCTTTTCATCTTGTCTTTTCTTTTTCCCAAACCCCTTGCTGCTACTTGTTGACACATACTTGCCCCCAACAAGTGGCCCCTTCCTAGACTGAACATGCAAATTAGCCAGATTGCCAAGTTCTTTAGCATTTTTGGGTTTTTGCTCTTTTAACCAAGCTCTAAGTTCAGGACTTTCCGCATCAAGGAGTCTTTTCTGCATCACCTGTGGCTTCGGCAACGGCCATCCAACGGTTGAAATATCTCTGAGTTCTGTTTCCCCACTGAACAAAATCCTCATCAGGCTTCTTTTCCGAAGTCCGAAATCTATATCAATAATGGTCAGCGGTTAGCTGATAGGCTTTAATGATTATTTCTTTACTCTCATAATAATCTTGACTTTCAGGGTCTGGAATTTTTGAATTGACTTTGCCTTTTCAGTTGACTTGGGTACTAAATTGCCAACCCATTACCTCTGGGATAGGGATTGCGCCCTTGCAGTCATTTCAAAGATCCGGAAATAATCACCAATGTCTTCAATTTCCCTCATTTCTCTGATTTTTATGAACTTGCGTTTTTTAATCTCAGTCTTACTCACCTGCTGTCTTTCAGATTATCTTACAGCAAATTCTTCTTTCTCCGCTTTGAGTTTTCTAAGTCTCTCCTCTTCTCGCACCAAACATTCCTCTTCTTCTTGGGTCTTCTGCTTTTCATACTCTCTTCTTTCCCTCTGCTTCCTTTTCTGCCTGACACCTTTCTCTTTCTATCTCCCATTCTAACTCCCTCATTTCCCTGTGCTCCTGACTAATCTTCATTCTTAGCTCTAACATCACTACCTCGCGTTCTTGTAATTGTAATCTTTGCTCAAAACTGAGACCATCATTGAACATTTCCTCTATTGAGGTTTCCTTCTCCCTTGCATTGCCCAAACTTTGGCCTAACAGATCAAATGTTCTAAGTTTGCTCGCTAAGGTCTTAACCCCATCCTTGGAAGAAAATGGAATTGATCATTTAGTAGCTTCTTCCTAAGTTTTTGTAACGACCAAGAATCGTAATTGATGGCACGAGCATCCATAACAAAATCCTTAATCACCACTTGCGTATCTCCTCGTGAGTCATTTACGCTGACCGTTAAAGAGAGATCCCACTCCTGACACCAGATATCTGTGCCGGAATCCACCCGCCACAGTAATGGGGCCTCTTTAACACACAACCCGACCGAGCACGTGCATAAACAACTCGTGAAGACACGCAAAAGGAATAACTTTAAAAATGTAATTTTTAACACTTACACTAAGAATAACACCATGAACTATGATTAAATCTTATTACAAAGAAACAATGGTAAATTTGCTAATTACTACATATACAATGCTAAAATTAAAGAGCGTACTAATTATTCGATCGTACCTAGTTAATACATATATTACAAAGCATAGCCTATTTAATGTTCAGTTTTCCTGGCGTTTCTTCCTTGCACCCGAAACACCGTTCCAGCAACCTAAGAGTCCTCAGTAGTACACTCCCAATACCAATCCCACCAACGAACCTTCTGCCCCTGAGCTTCTCTTTTCCTGGTGCTGTCTTAAGTTTCACCGAGGAATCGGTTCACTTCATGACTCCACTTTACCAGTCGTCCTCACGGAGCAGGCAGCTCACACTTTTAGCGTTCTTCTCCGGCTCTTCAATACACACAGGTTTTCCCCGGTAAATGGGTTTTACCGTGAACTGGGTCTCACCGCGCTGATGACTCTCAGCAATGATTTTGTGTGCTTCTTCCACAGCTTTCTCTCTGAATCTCTGTGCTCCAAGCTCTTCAAACCCTTCCCTCAACTCAAGAACCTTCTGTCATTTTACACGCCCAAAACTATTTGTGCAACCAAAGGCGTAAAAGAAACTAACAAATCCTATTGTGTCGAAGCTAGCAATTGACAGTTTTCAAGGCTTTATGCTGCTTACGCTACGATTACACAGTAACACTACTAATTTACAATGGGATAATTTATGAAGTTATGGATAAGTAGAATAAGGGTTACATAATGTGAAAACAAACGACAACCAAAAGAAAATGTTTAAACAAAAATAGCTCACAATATACATACTTGGAGCATTCCATGACAGTTAGGTGGAACTGTAAGAAGATTGGTGCTTACAACAGTAACTAGGGTATTCTGCTGGTGATCTACATGATTGGTTGAAGTAGCACTGGTGCAGGCAGAGGTAGTAGGAAGCGCTGCCAGGTACTGATGCACACGATCTTCGTTATCAGATTCACAAGGGATATCATCCAAGCAATCAGGTATGTGTTTCTTATCTTCTTCCTCTTCTTCTTCAACCTTAGTCAGGGCAGCAGCTTCAGCCTCAGCTCTTTCATAGGTTGGTACATTATAATATCGACCTGCCATACGTTGCCATACAAGAGGTATGAACCACTCTCACTCTTAAGTCGATCCCGGGACGATGGATTACCGAGCGGGAATCATCCCCACTACACCACCGTGACCAGCTGCCAAATTTCCAATTTTTTTGGCTACAAGATGCTGACCCTATGACCTAAAGCTAATTTAGTCTAACCGAAGTGCTATGAAAGCCAACCGAAGTGCTTAGAAGGGTGGGTCACCACGAAGCTCTTTGGAACATCTCTCGGGATTGGCTGAGGAAATGATAAACAACAATAACAATGGACCCCAGTCCTAATAGCCCCTTAAACAATAGAGCTTTGTGCTAACAAGATCCAATGAAATTAAAGGGGTTTGTGACAACTGAAAAGGGTAACCGGAGTTCTATGTAGGCTAACCAAAGTGCACAGAAGGCTAATCGGAGTGATATTTTGCTAGAGTGCTACCCAGGCCATGTGGTATAATTCACCACCAGGTGTCCACCTCCGGTAGGTCGATATTATATTGTTCTGACCTCTTTCATAATCTTTCTTTCTCTGCATTTCTTCTATTTCACAATCCTTCATTTTTAATTCCACCTTCTTCTGCATTTCATGCTTAGCATACTGCCATTCAACCTTCTTTTTTGCTGCTTCTGCTAAAGCCCTTGCTCTTACCGCAGAGGCGTTTGAGCTCCTTGATTTTCTTGACGACGATGATCTGGTTGTTGAACGAGAATTGATTTCATCCTTTTCTAATACAAAGATACATTCACCAGCATTTGTTCTTAGTTGCACTGCTCGCTTTAGAAGATCAGAAGATTCACTACAGAGTTGCTGCAATTCTTCTTCTGATAAAAAGGGTGCATATCCAGATCATGCTACTTCAAATGCCTGTCGACTTTCTTCTTATTCAGTTCTAAGCTGGCGAAGTTTATCAATGCCACTTGCATCAATCCATAACATGTCAACTGTGTCAACACAGTTCCAGAATTTAGTTAAAGCATCTTCATAACTCTTCTTCTTAAATGGCAACTGATACTCAAAGCCCTTTTGTGTTAGAGTATGTTCCCTACCTTCCAATTCATCAAATGACGGTTGAGCATCTTGCATATTCTTTGCACTCTTTATTGATCCATCTTTATCGGGTGTGTTTATTCCTAGAATTACAACTTTCTTTTAATATCCTCAGCAAGTTACAGAAAGAAGCGTAAAATCTTACGAAAGCACAATAAAAGGCAGAACGAAATTGAGCTACAAATTACCTTTGTCTAGCGACGAGGGTAATGGACTGGTAGAAATCTAAATGAATCTAAGAAATGCTCCATTGTAGAACAAAACTAGCAAGACAACTTGCTAGTTTTGCTCTAAATCTGACGTTCACATCACGTTTTGTCCAAACACATGTGTCTTCAGAACGCGCGCTAGGAAGCTCGGGAAATTACCCAGTTGTCACTTGTGGCTTAGCGTTAGCTACAAGCTTTTTTGTTATACTGAGTGAATTTTACATAATAGGAATAAAGTATTTGTCGTTCTTGGATTCAGCTCAGAGGGCATCACATATTGATTTTCCACAAACTCCTTTACATTCCTTAATTTGGACAGTTTTCCTTTCTTTGCAATACTCTCTTGTAATAGAGACCTGTTTCTAATTTAACATTACTTTATTATCAGGCCAGAAAATGCAGTTGTTGGTGATGTATTGGTCCTTACTAAACCCTTGGGAACTCAGATTGCAGTAAATGCACATCAGTGGCTAGAAAATGTGAGTAGACAATCATTTGAATTATTGTTATAAAGAACAAGCTAAGAAAAACAACACATGTTTTTAACAAACAAAGAAGCCTAAGCCATGTATTATACTGTCATAAAACATGATGGGCATTTGAGAACACAAGGGAAATGTAGAAAAGACGAGCCTTAGGCGAGTGTTTTCTACATTTCTAGAGTGTTCTCAAATGTCCAGAGTGTTTTATGACAGTATACATGGCTTAGGCTTCTTTATATTTTGCTTTGTGATATAGATGTTATATACCGCAAGTAAAAACAGCAAAACACGTGTGATCAATAAACTTAAGCAATTTAATTTCGCTCCTTCTACTTTCCAGGGTCCGAAATTGCGACCAGCTGGTCGCCAATGCGACTGAGAATTGAGTGTTGGCGACCAGAATTTCATGGCTAGTCGCCAACAGGCAACTAACTTTTAGCATTGTGTCAATGTTTTAGTGCCCAAGGAATTAAATTGAAAAATTTCGCGTTTGATTTCAGCAAGAAACTTACCCCTTGTCTTGTCAAAGTTTTTAATCTCTACAGAAAGTAATTAAGATTAAAAGTAAAGGTAAGATTCCTGTTAGATGACCTTCAACAACCGCTGTAAACCATGCATTTAGCAGCCGCCATATTTTCAGGGGTTTTGTCTAAAAGCCATACCGTGGGTGCAATTTTTTTCGAAAGTGGCCTGGAATGAGCAATATGGCCACTTGTTCGTGCGTGGCTTCTTGAAGGCTTCGTACTTCTGGTCAGTCTTCAAACTAAGAGATCTATCTATTCAACGAAAACTCCTTTTCAACTGAATTGTAAGCTACATAATATTTTAATGCCTTTATACATGCGAGTCTTAAAGAAACGTTTTTTAGAACTCAATGTTTCCGTGTTTTGCTGTAAGGCAAAAATACCACTTTTTTGGTGACCAGATTTTTTCATTTGCCGACTGAAAAAAATGTTCAGTCGCCCCTTGGCACCTGCATAAAAAAGTTAATTTCGGACCCTGCTTTCTCCTCGAACTTAGAAGCTTCCTCAACAATTTCTGCAGCTTTACCCAGAATTTTGTTGGGAATTTCTTCATACAAAATGTTCTACGTCATTTCTTGCAAATTTTCACTCGAGCAAAGCTGGCGAAAAACAATAAAACACTCTTTTTCTATGTTTTATGCTCTCATAAAACATAGGTTTTCGATATGCTAAGGTAGTCTTAGGGAAAATCGGAACGTTCTGATTGGTTCTTTCTTGTAAATGACCATCAGCTGCATATTTTAAAGTTTGTAAATTTAAAATTTGCAACTAGAGCTACGGAAAGAAAGTGTATAAATACTCTTCTCAAACTCTGTAATAATTCATCACGTTAAAACAAAGGAAATCAGAACCGTAACTGTGGTTTGGAAATGCGATTTTAATTATCATAGATTTTTACAGTTTTATTTTTTTGTTTTCTCCGTAGCTTTAGTTTTGATTGAGAAGATATGTCAAACACTCGAGGCAGTGTTTCATCACATTTCCAAACACCTCAAAGTTCGTCAAAAATACTCCACACTCTCTTCTTGGTGTTTAGAAATTTGATGAAACACTGTCTCTCGTGTTTGATATATTACTAGAAAAAGTATTTTCAAAATAATGGTAGCTTAAAAAAATGTTTTGAGTTTCTGAGTTGCTTGTGGCATCAAAGCATGTTACAGCAGAAGCCCTTTTACCCTGCGAGCAGTGGTTACCTTTATGCTTCACCAGAATAGCAACCACCGAGAGCAGCCAAACGATTCTTTGCGTGAGCGTCCATCCAGTGCCATGGACAAATAAATTAACTGACATGTGGACCGGTAAAACAAGTTTACAAATTTGTGTTGACTCGGGCACGTGCACTCACCCACATAGCTGCTGACTTTGAACGAGCCTGCTGTGTAATGATCAAAGGGTTTGACAATCAATCAAGGACAGTTTGAAGGAATGTCACGTTAGGTCAGGCTGCGTTTCACACGAGTGATCACAGAAGTGTTTTAATTTGTGATAAATAAAATGTCAGTAATGCCCTGTTTATATTTGGTCAAATTTAACTTTTCTTATGTAGCAAAGGCATCAAGAAAAATTTCTGTGACACTTTAACGTCAATTTCACGCCTTCTGTGTTTGTCAAGTGGACGAAACTATTGAATGATAATTTACAGAAAATTAATTTCATACAAAACCAAGCTAAGACAGCCAGTCAAAAGTCACACCAATATTCACTGGTTGCTGAACATAAAATCATAGATACCATCTGCTCTTATGGCCTTTTATGATGTTTTATTCAGTTATTGCTGCAGAGAAAAAATTATTTACCGCCAGAACACTTTCGTGATCGCTGGATCAAGCTTTTAAATTAGACAAACAAATGATGCAATGTACTGTACATTATGTGCGTTCACATGCGTCTTGCCGTGTGCCGTGACGTGTGTGGTGCATGCTCGATGGAAATACGTTGGACTGCTCTCAGTGGTTACTATTTTGGTGTAATGTAAAGGTAACCACCGCTCAAAGGGTAAAGCCCTTTAAATTCAAGTTACCGAAAGTGCATTTTTAACGAGCCACAATGACTCCAGTGTTTAATTAATAATAAACTACTTAGTAAACTAACCAACCAGGGGCATTTTGTTGGAAAGCATGTAGAAATGTATCCCTGTTCCTCCTTTCAATGTTGGAAAATGATAAAATGCACTTGTGAGTCTGATGGATGTTTTCTGTCAACATTGCACAGGGGTGGGGATGGGCAAAATGCATGTACTAAATTGTTTTTCCAACACTTGTGACCATGGTTGTCTGCTCGAGGTTGCCTAGTTCCTGTACAGATTTTTTCCCAGGCCTCCACGGTATTCTATGATGTCAGTACTCGTTTCGGTGACGTATCCAGATGAACGGCCAGGATAGCCTAGACAAAAACCCAATGCGCATGTGTGCATAATTATGTCCAAAAAATTCCAAAATCCAAGATGGCTGTCAGTCTGTGCAATCAATTGCGAGCATCTGCAAGTTATGGATTCTCCAATGCTTGTCCTTGCAGTGAAACTGGTTGATCACCTTTTAAAGCTGCTTTAGATACCCCAATATGTTTCAGATCATTTCCATCGGTCCAAGTCCATCAATGTCAGTTCCTGTGTGCTAGTTTTAAGTGAATTTAAAGAGTCGCTAGAACAGGTGGTGCAGTATATAAGGTCAGGTCCAATTTGATTTCAGAGGAATGGTTTCACAGTGAACTTAGTAAGAACTGCAGTAGCGCTCGTTCTGCATAGTGTATTTTATCTAGTTGATTCAGGGTTAATTCTAACATCTTTGGAACCTTCTTACATACATATACAAGCTTGTATTAACCTAAACATGTACAAGTCAAGGTAATACGTTTAGAGATTTTATTATTGTTTTTCATCAAGATAATCTGATGTGTATGTATGATTGTATACCATTCAAAAAGCAGTAAAATAAATTTTGTTGTTACTCTACTTTTCTGTGGTAATTGTCTTATCAAATACTACCCACACCACCATTTTGTGGAATGGAATTGTTGTAGCCTGCATTGTATCTCACAAATTTTACAAGGACAATTCAATCTATTGTAAGCCTATAAATTGAGAACAAAAGTTATCTTCCAGGACAACCATAACAGCAGTGAAAATCAGTTCACACTAGACTAAACTATACCAAAATATTAATCAACTGCAAACAATTAATTTTTCCCAGCTTAACAGTACACATTACATAGGTTATTTTTGTGTTGTTGACTTGTCAAAAAATCTATTCTGTCATTAATATATCCTTTATAATTTGCTCAGTGTTGAACAAACTCTTTGTTGCTATGATGTTCTAACTGATGTGCATGTTGGTTGAAAACGTTCATATTCATAGGTAAAGTGTAATGTGCTGTTATTGTTTTCCATACTAATAGTTGTGAACAGTACCTGTCAACCTTGCCAGATGATGCTTTTAGAGAAATGTTTCATCTGATGCCAGAAAATACAATGCCCCGTAAAACACACAACTCCTTTTAAACATTAAATCCCTGAAAGAAAAATGCCATAATTGATAAATAGACCTTACAAGTGTGCAGTGTTGTAAAGGATATGTTTTTCAAGCAGTAGTGTGTGTATTGAATAAGGTATAGAAATCAGGATTTTGGTAAAGAATTAGGGTTTCTGGATTTCTATTCATTTTATTGAAATACCAAAATCCATAATATGGAATAAAGAAGGTTTTTTGCATACCCAATCTACAATCAAATGGCCAAATACCAACTTCATATCCTCTGCAGTAGATCAAAAGTTTTATGTTCCCAGCAGCACTCCCTAGAGTACTCCTTCCCCGGGGATTGAAGCCACTTCACTAAGCTCTGATTACTACTAGTTTTAGTATTATTTATTACAGACAGCGATGATCTTTTCACATGTGAACATACATACCCCTAGCATTTTACTTTCATGTGTGCAGATATCATGTTTTTGTGCAAAAGCTCACTCTCATAATTATTTCGTAATTGTTTCCATTTTTTACATGATAACAGCCCAAATGGTGGAGCAGGGTCAAGGATGTGGTTACAACTGATGAAGTAGAAAAAGCTTATCAGGAAAGCATGCAGTGTATGGCAAGATTGAATCGTAATGCTGCTTCCTTGATGCACAAGTATGATGCACATGCTGCTACAGATGTAACTGGATTTGGAATTCTAGGTCATGCAAGTAATTTAGCAAGCAATCAAAAGGCAGAAGTGTCACTGGTGTTACACACGCTTCCTATCTTTAAAAACATGGTGAAGGTATACAAGGCTTGTGGTGTTAATTTCAAATTACTAGATGGATTCTCTGCCGAGACCTCTGGTGAGTTCTTTTCTCCAAATAATTATTTCATAACAAGTCATACTTGATTCACTACTTTATAATTATGGGGTGTAAGTGAAGTACAGCTCTATGCTCCCAGGATAACCTGTCCCTAAACTGTTGGATGAAGAAAGTTGTTTTGAGAAAGTGCTCTTGTTCTTATTTTAAAAAGAAACGAGACGTTTCGGGAAGAACCCCTTCGTCAGTCGTAAAGGATGCCGTTGATAAAAGCAAACGTTAAAGAACAATGGCTTTGATGCACTTGACAAAAAATTGCGTGCGCGCCGTCTCAATTTTAAAGGACGGATTAAATAAACTTGAAATCAATGTTCAAGCCCCTAGGGGCTAGTGTACCCAGCTGGACAATGAGTCGTCTTTCCTCACGCTGTCGTGTTGCCGTTCCTCCTTTCACTTACCACAGACACTCGCATGTCCTGGACTTGGTTGTGTTCAGGTAGATTAAAGTGTTCGGCAACGGGGAACCCACCCCCTGGTAGCGGGGGTACTGTTTGAACGCAGGTGTTCTAGCCTTTTCACAGGCTGAACGTACAGGCTGAATGCGGAGTATCGCCTTATAAACAGAACTCATTCATGTGTTCGGATCGAAACTGACCACGTAATGAAGGTCTTTCCCTGAGAGGTCCACTTATTAACAAGAGATCCAGTTTTTGTGAAGTAATGGCTGATAACTGAAAACCTTTTTTACACCGGCATTTGCCCGCACACTCACCTCTTCCATGTCGTATCCTTGGTCAATAGTAAACCAGTTTAAAAAGAGAAAATCTTGACACAACTTATTATTGGCGCTCACTGCAAGTAAAATCTGTTATGTTTGCAGTAATTTTTTTCGTTTATGACTTTCTTTGATTTTTTATTCTCTGTAATTATCATTTAAACGTAAAAAAGTGGGGAGGGCTAAAGCCCCCACAGCCCCTACCCACTGCGCGGTCGTAGTATTCCATGTTTCAGGACGTTCTTTCATTCTTCTATCCTTTGTGTGTTAGAATATTCCGCCATTCCGTGTTTTAGAATATTCTGTCATTCTGTCATTCCACCATTCTGTCATCCCGTCATTCTGCCGAATAGGGTCACCCTTTCGTGTTGATGTGCATAACAAAACACTTTCACGTGTCTTGAAACCCAGGTTAAAACGTCTTGTATGTGAAATATTGCTCTGATTCTTTCAAATTGTTCTAAACACCAGAATAAGAAATGGAATCTGTCACAGACTTCCGGCCATGTGTCTTTTGGGGGTGCAGCTCTAGATCTCGTTTTAAGCTCTTTTTTTTCTGTCAAACTTTCTGATATTGGGTAAACAAAGAGCATAGTATAGGCCAAAAAAATAAATAACTGGGAGCTCTGCTTTTAGGCTTGGCTAAATCTTTATATTACGTATTAACCAGTCTACGTATTAACGGTACACCACGATAACGGGCGAAGACGGAAGCTTTAATGCTCTCCGGATTACAACACATTTAAAATACGACTGTAGACTACAAATGAAATTACAACATGTCTCGAATGACAACCTCAATGACAACCGGAACTTAATATTTGACAAGATTAAAGTAACGCAATAACTGTCACGCACTAAAAAGTCTCTTGAACATTTCCCTTCCCGAATTGATGAGTGAAGCTTGAAATTCGTTTACAAGATTAAACTGAAGTAGAATGAACCAAACGTACTGAGTGACATGCAGTCATTATTTACTTCGAAGGGCCAGCACCCACGAACCTGTCCAGTAACCTTAAATAAAAATCCATTACAGTATTGTGCAAAAGTAATGCAAACGAAATGCACGAATTTCGTTATATAAATCTCCTTGTTGGTTGTTTCCAGGCATAGAGATGAAATCGAAATACATGTAAGAGAATGCAATGTAGATTTTCCTTGACTTCAGTTGTATTTAAGGACGTTCGCACAAAAATTTTCTACCATTGATTTTTTCTGAAACTCTCACCACTGTAAGATAATGTGTAACTGATGTCAGAAATGCAAAAAAAAATTGGGGCCACCGACTTCGTTTTGGAGATAACAGGCCCAGAAGAACACCCTAAATCTGAAACTCGCGCTTCGTTAGCGGATGCGGCTACAGTGTCTGTAAGCACAAAAATATTGCAACTAAATCTTTGAAATGAACGTATCTCTTTCAAATGTTGTTTAAATGGACCCATAAAGTGAATTTATTCAATTGGTGTGGTTCCTTGAAGTAAAAATTCGCATTTAGCGACCACATTCCCACTAGCCTGACAGCCGCAAGATGGCAGGATTCGATGTCCTCTGGGCAGAAAATGTTTGAACTTCATATTGATTTTTTGTTCATTTTTCGACAATCTGCCGAGAATTGCAAATAATATCAATTCATGGAAAAAAAGTAGGGGTCACCGACCATTTAAGAGAGTAAACTACCAGCAAAGCTACGAAACGGCTTCTGGCCCTTTGTTTTTCACAGCGCACGCGCTCGAGGGATGACGTGGCTTGACGAATTCCGTGCGCAGTAACGATGCGCACAAACAATTAGCGCGAACGTCCTTAATCACAAGATTTCCAAAAAAATATGCTTATACTTACAAATTAGCACGCCATCCAGCCATGATTCAAAAAGAACGTGTTTGCTGCCTTGAAATGTAAACTTCACACCATCATATTTGATTTCCTTTTTGATGTACAAGCATGTAAATCATGCTTGTGTCTCTTTTAACACGGTAAAATGACGATGTGTAACCGCAACGAAGTTCAGGAAGGGTGGTAGGTCCCGCTTTGCAGTACAGACAAATTTCTCTTACTTGCTCTTTAACTTGAGTGGACAGTTCTCCGTTGGCTAACTGTTTTTGGATAAGCCCCTCACCAAGCTCTCTGAAACAGTCGATCACCCTTCTCTGTTTGTGTAATAAAGGAAAACCCAGGACAATTCTTATTGGAACGAGACAGAAAAAGACAATTTAAGTCATACGACGCACGTCATCAAGATCAAGCTACGATATATCTTGAGTCAGAGCAGGATATTATCACAAAACCTTTTATACACGAACATTTTTAACGGAAATCAACATTAGTATCATGCACAATGAAAGAAGACGAATAGCGTCTGCGTTGTTACTATGGGACTAACAAAAGGCAATGTCAATGTCGTTAATTTGCATGCTAAAACTGATAGAGTACATGCGTTTAACAAAACAAGAAAAAAAGAAAGTTCTGCACTTAACTGGACAACGTTCGTAACAGAAATCATTCGTTAGTAAAAGTTTATTGGAAATGATCTGTTTTGCTTTAGAAAAATGAGAGTTTGAAAATGCAAGATGGCATATCCAAGATGGCCACCACCACAATAACAGGAAGCTAATCCTGACGTCATAGCTGGTTTGCATGATAACCAATTTAAGTCATACAACGTAAATAATCAAGATTAAGCTTCGCATAAAGTTTGGTCCGTGTATCTTGAATCAGAGCAAAGATATTCGCAAAACGTATTTTTGCATATAATTAGCATAAATTAAATCTTTACGTAACCAGAAACAAGGGAAGACGGGGTCGGAAAATTTGAACCCCATTGGATTCTTATTATTCGACCCAAAATTAGTGTAAAACAACGAAAATATCAATTTCGGCACAAAATTCCTACGGGAGCGATTTTTCGGACATACCGGACCGCACTATTAGGAAGTGCGTTCGACTCGGACTAAATTGGGAAATAGGCATGTGATGTATGCTTCTGAAAGGACCAAAAAAATCAGACTTGGTATTAAAAACTCGACAAAACATGACAAACATGTTGCAGTTGACTCTGTGATGCCTTTTAAAACATTTATGGTCAAACACCAGACTCAAAGTTGATATCTTTAATTGCATAGCAAATGCCTTTTGGAGACTTTGTATGTATTAACTTCAACTTCAATCACTCTATTTTAATTTGTTACATGTTCTACAAGAATTAACGGGACGTTACGCCACATGTTTAGTATGGCTCGTTGAATGCAAAAGCTATGTACCACGATAGAGTCTTGGCAAATTTCAGAATATCCTTGCTATTACTAATCTGGCCCGAAATACCCACACTCCTTACAATTACTGAAGTATTGCTGAAGCCATTGAGTAAAAACTTGATTGCTAACGACCAAATTTTCGTTGTCAGCGCGAATGGAATTAATTTATGCGGATCGAGAGTGGAATCGAGAAAAAAGGCCTCGAAATTGTTCGAGATGTTGACGCTTTTGAATATGTTTCTTGGCTTTTTCTTCGATGTAAATTATCACAGAATACTGTTTCATTCAGGTTTTTTTCATTTGCTCACCTTTTATTAAATATTTTACGACTTTGAAGCGAACGTCGTGCCAAATTCAAGAAGAACGTGTTGTTATTGACACAAATTTACTGTTAATCGAATGGCTTCTTTTAATTGTGTACTGAAGATTTAATACACAATTGCTTTAGTAAATCACGTTAGAAACTACAAAATTAAACCAAGCATAGAGGCATTAAAAGCTTTGCTAGTGTTATAACGTTAGGAAACTGATTCAGCTCGAGTTCTTTAATTAGAAAGCCATTTCATACTGTACTACGCCGGCAGGATTAATGTAAATAAATTTCATCATCTTGAACTAAAACTGCTTAATTAATGCAACACATTGTCACAGTGTTATTGAATTAATACAAGTGTCAGTTGTACAGAATATAAAACCTACCAACCTTTTTTAACTGACTGCAAAGCCCATCTAACCGTCAGTTCTTTAATAGTGAATATTTGTCGGTATGCTCTTCTCTCTGGTGAATAACAATTGACAATATTAGCAATTTGTCCACTGAGCAACGTTGTACATGCAAAGTTAACTGATAGTCTTAAAACTTAATAAATGCAATTTACTTTGAACTGTTTTTGAAAGTATGGTGAAATGTACCTCGCTGCTTCTTTTTCATTAGCAATGCTGTCATGAAAATAATGTAATGCTAATTAGCAATTAGATTATGAGCTCGAGATTTCTATGAGGTGAGGTTTAGTAAAAATCATAATAACGTACTGAATCATAATAAGGTATTGAATTTTTCTAGTAAACATTCTAAATCTTCCTGCGAAACTTTGCTAAAGCGCTAAGACGTTGCCATTTTAAAGATGACCTTCAACCACTGCACTCTAATGGCCAATAGTGTGCAGTTGCTCAGCCAATCAGATTGCGGCATTTGCATTAGTTTACTAGTAGATTTTTACTAATGACAATTAGCTTGAACCCCAGACCAAAGCCCGTAGAAAGTAAATCATGCTTGTGTCGCAGTGATGACATCAAAGGCCCCCTTACGTCCTTTACTGATTGAGCTGGAAGACATTTGAAGATGCAGCATTCCTGCGGAAAGATAGTATCAACAAAAATATGGAGGGAAGATGGGGTCTCGGTCCATTTCGTGGTTATTGTCCCTCATGTTCTCAAATGTATATGGCTAAAAGTGAAGTTGAACGGCTTGTTAAAAGGAGAAAATCAGAGGAGGAAGAAATTTCAAAGGTGCAAACGGAACATCCAGTTACACATTCTTGCCTTCAGTCGACCAACTTTAAGAGCTGCATAATCTGCCAGGAAGAACTACCTGTTTCTTATGATAGAAGAAGAAAGGAGAAGCTGACAACATGTGAGACACTTATTGCAGGGGAATCTTTAATAAATGTTGCAAAAAAGATGAGTGATCAGAGACTCTTGGTTGCCTTGGATGGACATGACATGATTGCGTTAGAAGTTTGTTACCACAGATCATTCTATCGCAGATACATCAACGTGAAGATTGCCAAAGAGAGCAATAACCAATCTGATGAGATCGACCTGATTCAGATCTATGATGAAGCATTTGAAGAGTTAAAGAAGGAGATAGAAGTGCTTCAGTTGTCACGTTTAAAGTTAAATATGTAGAATTGTAGAGGTGTTACTAATCCAGAATATCGCTCTGAAAAGCTGAGGGCGCGTTTGAAAAGATCGTTTGGACAGAAAGTGGGTTTTTGGCATCCAAGACATCGTTCGGGTGATTTATTATGTCGTGATACCTAAAGGGCAAGTTGTAGAGGTGTGGATACCACCATAGCTGCGAAGTAGAGGCATGTGCCAGTGAAGATGACCAACCTGTGAACCAAATTTACACCTGCAAGGGCCGTCCATGCTGCCCTTCTTAATTACGACGTCAAAATGCGATGGCCTCCCCATGCCACCGACCTTAAGGAGCTTGATGAAGCTCTCCCACCAGTTGTCCACAGTCTTCTTACCTAGATTTTAACAGATGATAAGGACAATCAGCCAATAGATAACAACAACAGAGTAACCATTCATCAGTTTGTACTGTCCCTTCGTCAAGATCTCATCTACAGCATTTCCTAGGGTAGACAAAAAATGCCTAAGCATGTTCCGTTGCCAATAACCACTAAGAACTTCACTGCATGTAAAGAGGTGATAATTTTGCTCAATCGTTTTGGGCATGGCAACTCTTCCAAGCAGGACAGGCTGAGATCCAAGGGGTTGTATCACCAAGCAGTGTTCATCCAAATGTGTTCAGTTTGTTCTGTTGGGACAATATTCATCTTCTCGAGGAAACACTTCGGGAAAGGAACATCACACTGCACGAACAGGATAATAGTCCAACATCAAGTCGCTTGGTGAGCACAGGAAAGGCAACACAAACGAGGATGAGGACGGCGCACCTTGCAAACTCTTCCGAGCCAGGTAAGTTTCTCAAACAAATTGTGACAATAAGTATCCAGTATGCAGAAAAAATGCAGAAAAATGTAAACTTAAATTGATCAACAGACAACGAGGCTTCTGAGCTGCAATGCAAAAATCTCCGAAACATATATTTTAATTGAACATAATGTGGTTAAAAGTCGCGACTGCCAGGAAGCAGACCAGATGGTTATTTACAAGCATAGCCGATGAATTCGATTTAGGGTACCAAGAACAACAGCAGTTAGTGATCAGAACAGGACTTGAGCCAATGATCTATGAATTTCAAGTAGGGCGCACTCTTTTTCCTCAATTTTAATGCATTTGTTTCAATTGACCATTTTCGCATTGCCCATACCCTTAAGGGTACTGAACAGGTTCGCCGGTCAAATTCGTTCAAAATTGTGATTTTTATTGTACATAAACTGTGTGTATTTTTCTCTCTTTTGCAAAAAAAAGAAATCCAAAATCGTTTTTCAGTCCGGAGTTATTGCGAATTTCCTTTTGTGCGTGACTCATTATGTCACACTTTAAAGGTGTCGAGCTGTCAACACTGCTAGATCGAACGCGGGAAATTTGCTTCCAACAGAGGGAATTTCCTTTGCTCGCGTCGCTAACTTCTGTCGTTTCAGTACAGTTTTGGCTGGAGATTTTGGATGGAGCGGAGAGAAAACAACAGAAAAAAGGCGAGAAAAAAGTCCTTGGGTTCCAAAGGCAGATCGGTGGTACCGTAAAAAGTAACCAGGGAATTTTTGCGAAACGTAGAAATGCTGGCGGAAAGCGGCAAATTGTCACAACGACCGAACGAAACACTAAATATTGCTACTATTTCGAATACTTTCCTGGGCTTCCACAAGCAGAAAAAAAAAACAAAAAAAAACGTCAAACAATTATATTGAACAGGCGAAGGTTTGGATTCCAGAATGGTGGATTCTAGGCGTTCTTTATCGGACGAATCTGTTGAAATATCACACAACAACAGCGACGAATTCATACTTTTATAAAGGAACACAAGACTGAAGTGCTGATACGCTAAACAATACGGTACTGCCATCCAATTCTTTACTTGCACAATCCCATAATACACCACTTCTGCCCCCCAAAAAATTTGCATAGGCATTCTTTTAGATTTCCCTTGGGACATCTTCATGTCCCAGAAGAAATTGCAAACAATGATTATGCAAACTTTTGGGGGGGGTAAAAGAGGTGTATTATGGGATTTGTGCAAGTAGAGAATGACTCTTAACCCAAGAACATTAGAAGGTTCATCCTGTATGCACCGGTACACGGACAGAAAAGAAGGAAAAGCAATCATAACAAACAAATATTTTATAGATGAGTGCTACATACCCTGCTCCCCGCATTTCGGAGAGCACGCTTTCCCGATCGGCGGCTTGCTCGTGATTTCTGTTCGCCTTTTTTGAAGCCCTTGTACTCTCTGGTGATCTTTTTCCTCTTACTGGGCCGGAAATTGTTCACTGTTTTCCCCATCGTGGTCAAAACCCGCAATAAATTACCACATTATAATTCTGCCTCAGAATTGTCGGCAAAGGATACTTTGATCTTGAAATAATATCTACCAAAACTTTCCCGCGAGTTTCGCGAGATTGAACTTGATTGGTACATTAAGGCGATAACGCGGAAAACCACTCCCCGTAGGAGTGCTATGTTTACAATCAAAACTTTCCTTGCCGTAATTCTTGGCAAAATTTTTCGTGAAGTTTGTCATCTTTGAGCAGCTAGTTTGCATATGAGAATTCATCGTAGAAGAGTGAAATTTTGCTCAATGGTACATGAATCCCTCTTCTCTTATTTGTTTTTCGTTTTGAAGATATAAGTCCAAATGCTCTGTCAATCCGAGAAAAGTACGTGAACAAACTTTGAATTATAAGATGAGATTTCGCAGTTGATTCGACTTGGCCGTTGAAATCATATGCGCCTTTGAGACCCGATGGTTATGGGTGTCGATTACCAATGGCATCATTAGCATTGACTGGATGTCTCTGCCTCCCGCCCCCGAGGCCTTACTTGACATGATCGTTTGTGGATGCACTGGTCCCGCTGAACTGGCCACTGCTCCTGCAACAGAAATAATCTCGCCTGTACAGATGCCTGCTTGTGTGTAGACAATTATAACAATCCTAACAACACGTTGGACACGAACACAGACAGTGGCAGTGATCTCGAATAACTGTAGAAAAGTCACTGAGTAAAGTCATTGTGAATCTGGTGTCATTTTCTAATGCCCACGGTATAATGTACTTATTTGTGTTATTTTTAAACCATTTCAATGGCTATGGTTGACCTCTGGAAGTACGGCACATATGCGCGGTTCTCGTTTCCTTAAAAGAAAAACCAGTAAACCTGAAGTAGAGGTCTACTACTTTTTTCAATTTATTTCATAAAAGTCGACTTCCAGCATGTAGGTAACAGATTTACGTTCATTTAAAGACTGATACGTGTTTCTAAACCAGAATGAAGAAATGATGTAAATTGTGAAAAGTGCAGGTGTGACAAAAAAAGAACATATTTTGGCCTTCAATTGTCTCAAAGCAATGGCTTGTCCGATGATTTATGCAAAATTAATGATATTTTTCCAATCATACATGTTTTCCGTTTAACAGCCCTTAAATGTTGAAAGGAGCCCAAATAGCCATGCAAGATTTTGGGCCAGAAATTGAACCATGAGGAATTTCTTCAAAAATTTGGCACAAAGGAGTGTGGGTATTTCAGGCCAGGTTACTAAGGCCTTCAGACACTTTGTCCATGTGGTAACGAGCAGATTCTGAAATAGGAAGCTCTAAGCACTCCTCTAATCTCTGATTATTACTACTTTGTGTTACAAGGAAAAAGCCAAACAGGTGTGAGAAAACTAAACCTCAACCAGCTATGGTAATCAGTTTGTGGTTTTGAGGTTTGTTCTTGTGTCCTTTACTGTGATTGGTCATCACACAATCAAGATTCTGAAATATTTCAAGTGTTCATGTTTTTTTTAGTGTGACAGCAATAAACAAAATATGCATTATACAACCCTCATTTTTACAGAGGTCAAAATTATGTGGCGTGCGTGCACAGTTCCCACCAAAACTGCCCCATACATGCACAAACTCTTAAATTTCTGAAACTCTTCGCTTTCAAGCCAATAGTTAAGCCAGTTGTTAAAGTTAAGTTTGTATGCCTTTTATGGAGACTAATTCTGATAACTGTTATCCACTGTTTCTCAGCGTGAAATTTTGTTTTACAATGCCATTTCATTCAAACTTAATTAGACAAACTCAACATCACCACACTAGTTGTCATGAATGATGACAAACACAATGATGTTTGGGTCTCATGTTGCCATGGTAACAGTAAAGCTTTGATACAGTGTCTCGGAGGGTGCTTTTCTTGGGAAAATAACTGAGAAAAACGTTCCGTCACTCAGGAAAGAAACAATTTTTACAGATTATGTTTAGAATGGTCAGTGCAATGTACCAAAATTGTTGGCTGGCATTGATTATTTGCAGAGAAAAAAAATCTGAAAAGTTGCAATTTGCATAAACAGGCCTTTTTTGCCTGGTGTAGCAAATAAAGTCACCAGATAAGCATTATTTTGGTTCATTGCATAGGATGTTTATCAACCTTCTGCCTGAGCCTCGGAAAGCTGGAAAAATTAAAAACATGGAAAAATAGAAATTTTACCATTCACCTTTTCCTTGCAAGTGTGAACATTCAAAACTACATAGGGTTGAGAAAACATTCCTAAGCCTAGGCCTTACCGTTTCTATGCGAAATTCTAGTGCCAAAGTATTTGTTTTGCATTGAAACAATGGGGGAAAATAGTTGGCAGCCATGTGCTACCTCCAACCAATTTGAGGTTTTTTTTGTAAGTCTCTGACCAGGCTTCAATAATGCACTCAAGGTATCACGTACGGGTGGATGTGTCCATTTTTCAATATTTTTTAAACTTTTTTGATATGTCTATTATTTCTCAGCCCTTCATGATGATCTTAGGCACCAGCAAATGAATTTAGGTAGATTTATGTCCACATCAATTTAGGTAGATTTATGTCCATCTTTGAGGTAATTTCGAAAACGATTCTTCCGATCACAAAGCGAATTCAATTAAGCTGACTTTAGTTACGTGAGCAGCTGCCATGTGACAAAATGGTAACCGGTCGTTTCGCCAACGTGTCAGTTCGCCAACGTCCAGTTCGCCAACGTACGAAGTCGATTCGCCAACGTCAAATGTCAGTTCGCCAACGCTTACATGTCAGTTCGCCAACGTCTAAAATACGTTTTGAAAAAGGTCTGTTCGATCGATGGCTTTTATCTGTTGAGTATGTGCTGCCTGTAAATTTTGCATTCACTCGCTTTACAAACCGATCGAGCGATGGCCGATTGTATTTGAAAACTTTAGAACACGGCTTAGAGTATGTTCCGCCTGTTAAATCTTGTTATTTTTCTCACTCGCATAGCAACAAAGTCAAAAATAAACAACTTGAAATTCATATTCTGAGAGGAATTGTCGATGTTATATATTTTTATTAAACATTAATTTCGCCCCAATCCCCCTCAAATTTTATTAGGTTTCTTTATTGATAGTTCATTGCTGATCATTTCCTTTCGCAAACTTGGTGGCTCCTAAAGGAGCCGTTTTTTGTTTGTGGGTTTGTTGACTTGTTCAGTCTCCACGAGCCGGGCCGTTGAGATGACAGCAGGTTTTCAGCAGCTGTGCGGCGGTCTTCTCTTTTCTCTCGTACTGCTCCCAGCTGTCGAACAGCCTTGCCTGAAGGTTGCATCATAACTTTTGCATAGAAAGGAGGGTTTAAAATCCCCATCCCCCTTCAAGGTTTAAGCAAACTCTTCAGATACTTATATATTTACTAGACTATCGAGCCACCTTAACATTTTCCTGCAAACGTTTGACACATTTTTATGTCAAGATCTCAGAAAGTTAAAGGCAGCGAAAACCGTTTGACCACTGTGTGACCCTCATTACTGATGTATGCTATGGTGTTTTATTATTCAACAAATTGTCACGTGGCCCATATATGGTCATTATTCTCTCAATATCCTTCAGCTGCAGCTGACAGATTTTCTGCGGTAATTAACGATAATCGCAAAGCGCGGCATAACGGCATCTTTTCTAGCTGTAAAATGCTCTTCGTAAACATTTTCTTGAATAATAAAACAATTATCCTGCTCGATCTTGCGGAATATCGCCTGGTTTTAGCCAACCCGGCCTACGGCCTCGTCGGCTAAGTATCAGGCGATATTCCGCGCGATTTAGCAGGATAATTGTTAAATGTACATCTACTTGTCAGCGGATTGACAAAACGTTTATGTAACAGGATTGTGTGACGAATGATGGGATGAATTTAGTCCTCCTCACCAGAACTGACTTCGTCATTTCCAAGTTAAAATGGAAGTGATTGTCAGTTTGATACCGGTCGTAAAA
Organism: Blastomussa wellsi; assembly: GCA_947652115.1. Classification (NCBI taxonomy): domain Eukaryota; kingdom Metazoa; phylum Cnidaria; class Anthozoa; order Scleractinia; family Plerogyridae; genus Blastomussa; species Blastomussa wellsi. Next base: position 8,197,129 of record OX393574.1, on the reverse strand, counting down.
ACATACTGTAATAGTTTCACGATAACCGTCACGCATATAGCGCTTTCTACACTACATGTAGTATCAAATGTAGTACCTGTAGTATTCGTAGTACCTGTAGCACTCGCAGTACATGTCGTACTCGCAGTTCCTGTAGTGCACGCATTACCTGTAGTACTCGCAGTACCTGTAGTACTCCCAGGTCCTGTAGTACACGCATTACCTGTAGTACTCGCAGTACCTGTAGTACTCGCATTACCTGTAGTACTCGCAGTACCTGTAGTACACGCATTACCTGTAGTACTCGCAGTACCTGTAGTACTCGCAGTACCTGTAGTACACGCATTACCTGTAGTACTCGCGGTACCTGTAGTACTCGCAGGTCCTGTAGTACACGCATTACCTGTAGTACTCGCAGTACCTGTAGTACTCGCAGTACCTGTAGTACTCGTAGCACCTGTACTACCTGTGAGTACGCCGTACTCACAGCTGTTTAATATATTGTTTTGTTGGGTGTAGAAAATGCAGATAAGGCAATTAAAAGGAACTCTTTGCTTTACATGTGTCGAAAATACTTTTTAAAAATCCCTATATCGGCCCTATATTTTTTAAAATTTCCCTATATTATCCCTATACTTTTGGAAAATCACCCCTATATTTAACCCTATATTTTTGAAGGAAGCCACTTGAAGCCCTGGTACGGTTATCATGAACCTATCAAACAAACGTTTTGGGCATAGCTCTCTTCAGTGTGAACTTGTGCCTGTGTCCAGAATAAATCCTTCCAGCCAACATTTTTTTGATGTTCAGCACTACGTTTTACATTTTCTGTGAAAATCTGTTAGCATTTCCAAAAAAATGTTTGCATCATTCTTTCTGGCTGTACCCATGGTACAAACATGTATACACGTATATGAACTCTGACATTCCGGAAATTTTGCAAGAACGAGGTACTTAAGGTGGGACTACACCTAAAATTTGACTACAAACTGCAATTTTTGTTTCTGGAGAAATCTGAAACTTCAGGCATAGATGAAAGCCATGGCGTGAGTTTTTAAGACTAATTTGCTTTATTTTGTTGCCTACGATAAGTTTTCTACAAGCTAGTAAACATTACTTTTTGGTTACCATGGCAACGCAACTTAGCATCTTTCAGTTTTGCTCCAATTTGAAGCTCGAAAGTCCATCCAATTCCTAGAATTTCCTTAGTATTTTCAAGAGGAAGCTATATAACGCCTTATATGAAGTATTGCCAGTCGGAGGGGGCATGGGATTGAAAGCTGGCGTGTTTTAACTGTGGAGGTACTGTGAGAGCGAGATTCGAGTTTTATATCGGCGAAGTTTTTGTCTAAAATGCCAGGAGGAAAGAAGAAAACTGTATATAGAAGAAAGCGGAAAGGAAAGCCTTTTACTGGAGTGCAGAGATACGCAAAGAAAGCGAAGAAAATGGCGCGTGCGGATAGAGAAGAAGTCACAAACTCAGCGTCGAGTTCACCGCGTGATGAGGATCTGTCAGATGTCGAAAGTCTGGAAAGTGCTTCCATCAGTGCTTCGAGACTCAAAATGAGAACAGAAGATTCACCAGATAGCTCATCAAAGTTTTGTGATGTAAAAGATTTTCAGGGAGAGGGATACAGACTTGTAGACCTCAAGAAATTAAATGCCACATTGTCTGAAGCACATGTGTGCGAGGAAGGTGAGAAAACATATAAGTAAACATCTGTTTTGCTATTAACCTTTTCTTTACTGTTCATGTCTCGTAGCATATGTTAGTAACAGTGTGCCGTTTTTATTTTTTTCTCTAAGAATGTTTATTTTTACTTTTCTTCAGTACTATCTTAATTGTTTTCATTGATTAAATATTACAGTTGTAACTGTCTGTTGTGTGGTACGTGGTGAATAAATATTGTGACTCATAAACATGTATGAGAATGCACAAAATAACTTTAGTCCATCTGTTATTATGTTCTAGGGAGTTTAACTCTGAAGGAGAATTCTTCTGGGAGAAATGGGCTAATGGCAGACCTTTCTGTGGAGTGTAGCTGCTGCCTTGAAGCTACACCATTGAAAACATCAGATACAATAACAAAGAGAGGGCAATCTTTTGACGTAAATCGTCGTGTAGTCTATCATTCGCTGGAGACAGGAGGTGGCTATGAAGCGCTAGCAACCTTTTGCAGCATCATGAACATGCCATGTATGTCACTAACTGCTTATTACAAACAAGTAGACACAATACTTGAGGCTTTAGAAGCTGAAGCCAAAGATGAAATGACACAGGCAGGCAGTTCGCGAGTACATCCTGAAGGAAAGTGGAGATGAAGTCAGTGATGATGTAGTCGATGCAGCCGTTTCATTTGATGGCACATGGGCGAAAAGGGGGTTTACTTCTCTGACTGGAGTTGTTTTTGTTATATCTGTAGACACTGGAGAGGTTCTTGACTATCATGTCCTTTCAAAAGAATGCCGAAAATGTACCATGAAAAGGTCTCAGTGTCAAACTGACGAGGAGTTTGAAACATGGCAGGTTGAGCATCTTGCTTCCAATGAGTGTGACATTAATTTTAATGGAAGCTCACCTGCAATGGAAGCTGAGGGTGCCAGAGTTGTTTGGAGTAGATCTGTGGAACTGCATAAAATAAGGTATAAATGGATGGTTTCTGACGGAGACAGTAAGGCGTTCAATAATGTAGAGAATATATATGGCGATGACTGCAAGGTGGAGAAGCTGGATTGTGTTGGACATGTGCAAAAACGCATGGGCAAGCACCTACTAAATCTTAAAGCAAGAACCAAAGGAAAACTTGAAGATGGCAAACCCATTGGAGGACAGGGCCAACTTTCTGAGAGCCACATCAAACGCCTTCAGAAGTATTATGGTCTGGCCATTAGACAAAACACCCTAACTAAAGCAAACCCAACAGAAAGAGAGGTTGATGTTGCTGTTTACACCATGAAGAAAAATATCATTGCCATCCTCCACCACAGTGTTCAGTCACAAGATGCTGCTAAACAACATCGCTTCTGCCCTGTTGGTGAGGATTCGTGGTGTAAATGGCAACAAGATTATGCCACTGGAACAAATACTTATGAGCCAGGTGACTGTTTGCCTGAAGTGTTCTTTGAACTGCTGAAGCCAACATTCATGACACTTAGTGAAACTAAGCTGTTCCAAAGGTGTGTGCGTGGTGCCACCCAAAATCGTAACGAATGCATCAATGGACTGGTGTGGGCACGCTGCCCAAAACACAAGCATCATGGTGCAAAGGTGATTAGATGTGCAGTTGCTTCTACTGTGTGCCATTTCCATAGTGGAGCTGCCAGCAGAGCAAGAATAATGCAGAGACTGGCAATTTCAGCAGGGGATTACACTCAGAAGGCCTCAGAAAAGAAGGACAAGAGGCGGTTGAGAAAATCAGACCTTCAGACCTCTGCTAAAGAAAAGAAGCGCCGTCAAGGAGAGCAAATGAGGCGCACGCGCAGAGAAGATGCCCTACGGGAGGCTGATGGCAATACCTATGAACCTGGAGGCTTCTAAGTGGCTGAAATAAACATTTGCTATGATATTGGATAGTTCATAGCCATGCAAATTTGTGCAGACAGTCTTTGTTTTAGCTTTTTAACTTTAATCGCACTTTTCTCAAAATGTGCATTTTGCACATTCTAGAAAACATATCTCATAGAGGATTTAACCAATTGACTTGAAATTTTCAACATTTATTGCTTTCAAAGCATATCTGGGGATGAGCATAGGGTTTTTCTGTAGCTTCACTTTGTCAAAAGTTACAAAGAAAATTGTGATGGAAACTCGGCCCAAAAATTTTGCTCTACTTTAACTGGAGGCTGGAACCAAAGTTTTTTATATTTTTTAAAACTCTATGCTCATCCCCATAATTAGCCTATATACTATGTGCTTATAAAAACAAATCAGAGCTAGCTGCATTCCATAACAAGATTTCTTTTCTAGAGTACATGTGGGTTGTGCACAGTATGGGGTAACAATATTTTGCTGGTATCAGGTTACAAATAAACTGTGTGCAGAAATAATTTTGAAAAACGAAATCTGTGATTCATTAGCTTTTCAGTGATATATGGTTTTATATGGTTTTATTAAAAACTGTGGATGTGACGAGTCCTTGAAAAAAAGGGGTCTTTTTTAGGTGTAGTCCCACCTTAAAGCATCTTAGTCGGAACAAAACAAGAAATTGGGATATGACGTAACACCTCTATTGTAACATTTTTGTAAATGGCTGCCAAATTTTCAAAGGTAATGTTCTCGCACAGTCATAATTTGCACACTTGCGATTGTTTCTTTAACAATGGAATTTAATGCGCTAACGCTATAGTTTGCACATGCACAAAACCGTGAAGCAGTGCCTCATATAGAGATTACTTCTCCCTTAGAATTCTATACAGTATATGGCGAGCAATTTCTATGAATTTAATAATTAACTTGAACTTGTTACAGAGTTTAACTGTGTAAACGGAAATGACACACGTATCGCGTGCTGAGAAGCTGACTCATTCAACATTGATACATTCACATATTGTGTACCTTGACAAAACAAACAAGCGGTTGTTATGAAAGTATGGAAAATAAACAATTTATCATGTATAGTTTATGTTGTCTCTAAGCCTGCTATTGACGTTTAGGTGGACTTCTGATTTGTCTGCCACGTGACAAGGCCCAGAGTTACTGTGAAGAACTTCAATCTGTAGATGGACAGCCAGCTTGGATTGTTGGTGAAGTGGTGCATGGAAACAGACAGGCAAGGATGGAGACAGCGGTGAAGATCATTGAAGTCTAGCACAGTATCATCACTAGTTACCTTCTTAACCGAAATTCTAGCTGATTTGTTTTGTTAATAACAATAATCTTTAAGAAACACCATAAAATTCCCTTCATAGGATCCACCTGTCTTCAATATAGATTACATGCCTGGAAGAAAAGAAGAAATAGTTGCATTACATCAGAGCAAAGTTACAGCATTATCCAATACAAACATAAAATGAGTTTTGCATAGCTTGTGGTTAATCACTGTTTCTCATAGAAGTCAAGTACTTAATTTACTATGTTTGAGGTTGCTACGTTGCTGGCAACCATGATCATGATATTTTTTACCTTTAGAGGGTTTCTACTTTTGAAACGTTACGGTATCACAACGCCGATAAAAAAAATGATTGGTCATGAAAACAATTTCCGTCAGTGTACCAGAAAGGAAATATTACAATAATTATAAAATTAGCTAAAATAGACGTGATGTCCAATTCCTTTTCTAAATTGCTCTCCTGCTGTTACAATTATAATGACCTCCTGTGAGAAATGCTAAAAAGTCAGGGTGAGGTATGCTTGTTTAGGAGTTAGGGTGCGTAGAATATCACATCTTTTTTACAGTCCAGTTATTGCAATCCAAACTGATATTGAAGTCTTAATGATACAATCTTTCCAACAAACAACTGCTTGATAATTGATATTTCTCAAAAACTCACTTTTTGATGGTATGGAGGATTTCCATATGACGGCAGGGCAGCCATACTGGTCTCCCAAAACAAAGAAATGGCTGCCATGTTGGTGTCCCAAACTCATCCTCCAGGAATTGAACTCTTTTTTTCATGCAAGCATCGTCTTTTACTTCGCTTATCACATGTGTGTAAACTTTCTATATCACTTAAGTTGTTTCTCAGGACTATATTAATTTCATTCCTTTACTTTTTGGAAGGGTTTCTTATTGATTGTTCAAGGTGTGTATTTTGTTGCAAGTGATTTTGGAGTGTTCTTTAATGAGGGATCGCCTGCTTTGAAAAAAATACTATTGCGGGTGCTCGTAACTAGTGTCAGTCCAAAACCGCGCATTATAATTTAAAATCCTTAAATCTCCGAGGAATTTGGATAAAGTTCCGATATTTTTGAAAAATCAGAGGCAACGTAGTTTTCTATACAATATCATGGGTGACAAATTGCTCCTTAAGTTTGGCGCGAAATTTCAGCGTTAATTTGTAATTCACATGTGAAATTTTATAACTGCCATGGCAACGTTTGGCGCGAAATTTCTCGATACAATAAACAAGTCAAAACTCCACGATTGTGAGCGTAATTTGTCACCGATGTTATTAAAAGGTACTCAAATTGTATACTCATGAAATCAGGAAATAATTTCACACACGTTTTGTCAAAATTCTAGTAAAGGCTCGGGAAATTATTAGATTTTTGACAAAACGTGTGTGAAATTATTTCCTAATTTCACTCAGCACTATTTGATTACCCATACTAATCTTTTGTATGCAATTACATTAAAAAAGACGGAAAGTCTGAAAATATGGCTGCTTAAATTACGTCAGAACTTTTAAGATAATACGGATTTCACAAAAACCGTACGAAGCATTCTTAAAGGGACACTGTCACGCCTGGTAAATCATATTTTAATAAGTATGGCCTGTAGCTTAATTGCTGTAATCGTGCTTTATCATCTTGCAATGGAAGGCTAAAAATGCTAAATGTGATGAAAGCAAAGAAAATCAACTAAGAAGACAAAATAACTATTAAAAGATTCAAAATTTCATCGGAGTTACAGCTTTGATTTCTGGACATCCTGTCCACAAATCAATTTTGATGAATTGCAGTCGACTTCCATCATTGTAATCCTGTGCTACTTCCACAAAATACCTGTTCTATCTGTGGAATCATTTTATCTATTTTTCCTTGTATTTGGTGGCCTTTTTTCGCAATAACATGGAAATTAGAACATAAAAATTTCTATAATCAGGCATGACAGTGTCCCTTTAAACTATTCGCACTTTGAAATTTTCAAATCTATATACCCTTTGAGCTTTAGGGTGTTTCTGTTCCGGTCAGATGACTTGGCAATTACGGTCGTAATTTTCAAACTTTAGTAGGACTCATCAATGGAACAAGCCTGTGCAAAAGTTTATATGTAGGACGTCTCCAAATTCTGACAGTTACAACCTTCCTTACCAACAAATTGGTAGTTAAGTTGGTTCCCCTCTTAATGGGCAGCATTTGTGTGGCATGACAATTGTTCAGTTCTGATCAAGAGTTGGCAAGCTTGGATCAAACAGAGTTAGTTTTATTTTGATAATAGCAGAACCATTTCCCTTTACTTTTCCTAGAGAAAAGGATCTAATTGCTATATTCAGTTTGTGCATATGTTGATACTTCTGCTTGCAGTACATTTACAGATAATTTACATCTATACCTTCCATGCTTCATTCCGAGTGGATGTGGTGCCAAGAATTGAGCAGCTTGGCACTTAATTTCTTGGATGATTTTTTGTTTGTTCTCCTTTTCTCTGCAGTAATATCATTGGTGTCTTGTGTGAAGCTTTTGGGGTAAATTTAACTAAAACCTTGAGAGCTGATGTTTTGAGGCGTCAATAAAAATTACAGAGAAAGAAGCACGGTATTTTCAGTCAATGTGTATTGTCTCTGAGCCTTTATGGGCATGTGGTCATCAGAGTGCACATTACATGTAGTAGTATATTAAGAGTGAAATGAATACCGGCAGACCTGACGGTCATACCAGCTTATCGTATTCGCGTCAGATCTGGCCAGTATTCATTTGACTCTTAATATACTACTATGGAGCAAGTGAGGTCAGAAACAAGAAAACAAAAACTTCGCGTCACAAAAGATAACCCCATTCAAAGGATAGCGTCCGCAATATATCAACAAAAGACAAACACCAATTAGAGGTTGACACCTATTATAAAAACGCACCCATTAGAGGTTGACACCCATTGTAAAAACTCACCAATTAAAAGTTGGTACTCATTTTATTACACCAATTAGAGGTTGACACCCATTATAACAACACGCCAATTAGAAGTTGGAACGCATTGTTAAATTACCAATTAGAAATTTCTGATAATTATATAAGATGGATTTTGCCGATATCACCGAGCAAGAACTTGAAGATTATCTTTCAATGTTGGAGCGACAGGCAACCGCGCATGAGATTGTCGGTGGCGGAATTTCCGACCAAGAGTTTGACGATTTTGTGCAACAACTGCTTGAGGATCCAGAAACCGCAGAGTATTTGGAGAAATTGGTTGCGGAAAACGCACCACTCGCAGAACCAATCCACGAGGCAGTTCAAAATAGACTGGACGAGCGTATCCCAGAGAAAGAGCGTTTGCAAAAACCTCTGCTCCCACAGCGCTACCAACCAAGAGCTCCACCGAGGCAAAGGGACAGAAAGAGGCAGAGACTTTTGAAGTTGTTTGATCCAATACTGCCACAGAACATAAGACCGGTGACAAACTATCAGAATGAGCTTTTGAGTCTATGAAGATACAGTGCATGAGGGGGAAGAGCACACCGGTCGACGATTTATCAGATGGCGCATTATCTAAGAACTGAACAAAGACCACATCCAAAGTTATGGCAAAAATACGAGAGAAAGTTCATACGTCATTTTACGCCAGGCACGTCTACTCCTGTAGCTCGCTTTCAAAATCACGTCCTATTGTCGCAATTGTATCGCGGGCCCATATTGGAAGGACAATTCTTTCCTTGTAGGTAGTTTTCTAGCTTTATAATCTGGTTTACTCCACGGAAATATTGTCGGTAAAATGCGAGCCTTCACTACTTTCAGTCCGCGGCCACCAAAAATGTCACGTGATTTTGAAAGTGAGCTATCGGCTGCGCAACATTGCTGATGACACGACCATTGCATACTAAACAAATCACGGTTCCCCTTGGTTTGAAGATCTGGCTTCCGCTGAGTCATGGTTGAAGGTGCAGGAAACTAATCGCCTTGATCCAGCTAATACACATCGCCCATCCACAAAGTGGGTGTTTGTTCATTTCTTCAACGTTGACTTGAAGGTCGTGCTGACGAGAGAGCCTTTGGTCGGCACAGGCCCATTACCAGACTGGCTGCGAAACCTTGTGCGAGGACATACAGGACCAATAATAGCGCTGGACACCTACCAAGACAACCTGTGTCTCTGGCGCTGCATTGCAGTGTATCGTGGCGCAAGAACAGATCGAGCACAGCACCGGCGAGAAAGCTTGCACAAAGTTTTTTCAAACTTCAGGGAGAAGAAAGCAACGTACCAAAAAACATCGCTTGATCAGCTTGATGATGTGGAAAGGTTTCTCAATAAAGGTTTATCGTTTTCACAGTGGATTGGGATCCGAGCATACGAGTCAGAGAAAGAAGGCTGGCCAAATAATGTGGCACCTAAGGAGAAACCCGTTGAGCAAGCTGAAAAACATCTTGAATATCGGTGTTTACGAATAGCACGCGTTCTTTATAAAAGACATCACAAAGCTGGCAAAAACGTACGTGTGAGTACATTGTCATGGGCGCTTCACAAAAACCAGCAACCTCAATCGACACACTGAAATATGTTCACGAGGAGAGACAGTAATCCGATGCAAGGGTGAAAAGATCGAAGCCCCACAGACATCGTACGAAAGGTGTTTCTATCCCAAAAGTAACTTGGCTGTCCGCGATGTTTCCCACAAGAGCGAAAAAATGTTATCGGACACAAAGGGCAATCAAAGTGGCTGTGAGCCACTGAACTCGTGAATGAAAGAGTGTAAATGGTGAGGACCAAGGACGTTGAAAAGTTGATTTACAAGTGGGGTCTACCTGAAAACCGTGCAATGTTACCGATGCAATTTTTATAGTTGCTTAAATAAATGGCTGGATTCATAGTCAAGAAAAGATACCTTTTTTTGTCTTGGTGGTCAATTATTAAAAAGGGCGGGTAAAAAGTGCGCTTCGCTGTGAACATGTTATTAAGTTGCGCATGTTAAATGGCCCTGTAACAGCAATCGTTTTATAAAGCGTTATTCGCGAAATGAAACTGAAGTCAAACGCTAAATTGGTTATAAGGTGGAAGATAGTAAATCGGCCAAATTGTCAAATGCGAAAATGTTAGTTTGAAAGCCAAAAACTCAAGAATCGTATAATTAAGATTAATTCATATATATAAGAAAAGCAAGAACTAACTATGTCGTTTGGAGGTGGGTTTGGCAAGATTTTCAAATAATTCGCGAACATGACTACAGCCTCAAATATTGTTCTCAAAGCAGGCTAGCGAGTTCACCGGGTTGCCGTGTATCTGCACCTCTACTTATAATTGTCGCCTTAGCTTTTGTTAAAAAAAACTGTTTATTTTCGATTTGCGCAGGGTCCGGACTAGTTCAATCTCGCATTTAACGTCTTACCTTGTAAACTAAATCAAATGTTTTCTGTTTCCTTATCTGTCCTCATTGCCATATTAGATCCTTTCGATCTTTGTCCGCCATAGTTTTTTTCATTAGTAAGCCTCAAACACTGACTCGCTCAGGGAGGGCTGGTAAGGCCGCGGCCCCACCACTTTTTTGCGCCCCCGCCCGCACTCAAGTTGCGGTAAAAGCGTGACAGAAACAAATCAAATACTATGATTTTATTCTTTTTATGAAAGAATTATTTTCAATTGTCAGCCCTCCCACTTTTCACCTTGCTCCGCGGTCCCTGTCGCTTGTGCAAATTACTGGTATCTTCGCCAGTGGAAGCAAGTGGGCGAAAATTTCCGAGCCCACAGTAATTTGGCCTGCAGTTATATTTCATGTAACGCAATACGGCGACGTTACTTTGGAGATAAACATTCAAAATGGCGGACTAGGTGTAAATCTTTTTTCTTTCTGTCAAAGAACTAGCGCTTTTGATAAATCATGTTTTTTTTAGCTGGAATGCCGTCCAAAGTGATATGATTTTCCGTTTGCGTAGACTTCATGTTCAGGTGAGTGGAGAAAGCAAATATTTGGTTTCCTTAGCTAGACAAAGATTCACACCTTTTGGCACAGGTTTGTATTTCAACCAAGAGTTGCAAATTGCGCTTATCAAGGGAGGCGCTTTTTCGAGTAAATAGGGTTTGTGAAAAACCGTATAAAATAGAAAATTTAATGTTTAACCCAGGAAGGGATCCCCCCCCCCCCATTTAACAGAGAGATAACAAGAATTAACTTTAACACAACTTTTATTTAAAATTACAATGTCCATTTCATACATTCATGTTACTTGACTTCAGTTCTCCGATTGCATTGAATAATTACTTGAAAGATAACTTGAACAAGAGAAACTCAACGGACTGTGAAATCATAATTTTTCCGGTAAATAATTGAAAAACTCAACAGTACTTTTCAATAAATTCTCGAAAATTCTATAAGTATCACTGTAATATGTACGCGAGTTTATTCTTCGAGATTCTGAATCACCTCAGTTAATCATAAATGGTATAGCAAGAGAAAATTGATTGCATTTTGAAACAAATATTAAGAATAACAAACATAACAGCTGTGAAACTTTCTGCTAACAAAACCCTTTTGACTGAACTCAATACGATTGGCAATAAACTGATACGCGAGATGGGTTTGATAAACAAGTGTCTTTTGACTGTTTCAGTTGACATTCTACTGAACCTGCATTTCAGAAACAATCTGCGATTGCGCATTGTACTTCAGTTTCAAATTTTCTAGCGTGAGCAGTTTTTCAGCAATCTCACCTTCTCCAAGCGAGTTAACATTAACATCAAGGACTGTTTCCAACACATTCTTCCTGGCCATCAATGTAAGAAATCGGCCATCTTCTTCAGCAACTACAATCTTGGCCATAATGCTCTGTTCGCATTGCGAAAGTCGCATGCTGTGGCCACAACGATCACAACGTACGATTTTCTCCGAGGTAACTTGTACCAGCTTTCTTGTACAATTTCGGCACTTGCTAAAGTGTTCCACTTTCTCAACAGAGAGAATGTTCTCAATCTGAAGGACCATCTCGCCCAGCACATCAGCATTATCGCAATCTTGAACAGCAACCTCAGGGAAGAGGTCATCATCGACAACAGTGATCCGTGTGTTTACTGTTGTGGACATCTTCTTCTGTCCAGACCAAAGACGAATCCCCACAGGACGAAGGCGGTACACATAGCCTAGCGTCAACTCCTTAATATTTTCTGCCCATACGTCAAGACGAATAGAACCAGTGGAATCGGCCAACACAGCTTCGCATAGATCAACAGTCTTCGGCGCGATTTGTCCCTTGCGATGAACAGCATGCGGGGATCCAAGTTTGACGATCTTTCCCACTACTTCAACCTCAGACGTTTTTACAAAATAATGTAAATAACAATAGATTCCGCAGAAATTTTGCAAAAAAATTAAAGGCTGCGTGTTTTTAGTGCATGGAAGGCTCCAGGCGTTTTCTTCTTTGCGGGCGCGCTCCTCCAACTTGCGCTTCATTTTACTTCAGAAGCGGCGCAAGCTAAAGATAAGAGAACACGGCCACGATCTGGTCACGATACAAGCGGTTTTGTGTTACAACGGCTCAATTTAAAAGAGTTTGTATTGGAACGCAACGGTTTTGTTTTAATTAAATGATATTAAATGGAATGTTCTGTTAAAAAAACGTCTTCCCTGTTGCTGAGTTGTATTATTGGTAGTTTGCCTGCTATTCAGGCCAATTTGAAGCGATTTCGGCGAGATATCGTTTTGCGATGTTCTCCGTATCCACGCCCAGATTGTTCTCCTTCAGGGGTTTCAAATTTCTTCGTTCATTTCATATGGGAGTACAACCAGGATATAGGCTCCCTTGAGAGAAAGAGCATGAGTAGGGAAAGATGGGAAAACGCGGGATCCTTTGTCATATAATGAATTCAACATCGTCTAGTTTTATTGAACCGGGACGTCTGGAAACTGAGCTAGAATTTGTGGTTAAGTGTCACCAAAAATTGCTTTAGATTTAAAGTGACAGGGAGGTGTAAAGGAAGTTTTTTTTGAAATTCATGATTTCGGGATTTTGGGGGTTAAGAAAATTTTGGCAATTATCTTTTTGGGTATTTTGATTTATGTAGAGATTTTATTGGGTATTCAACGCAATATTATTGGTTTGCGGTAGAATATAAAAGTTATTGAACACTGTACATATACATGTAATACATGCACACTGGCTGTCAAAGCAGTTGTTTCTATATTTAAGGCTGATTAAGTATGATGAATAAACAAACAAAAATATTCAAATTTGTAATGTTGTTCATGTTCTTATCATTTAATCGGCCTTATGGATATTTTTAGGGTTCGAACATTCAGTATGGGATTTTGGGGGTTTAAATTTTATGTTTCCATTCAGACCTCACCATCATGTTAAATCTTGGGTAACCCCTGGGATAGTAGGATACTAAAATATGGATCATTAACGACTAAAATAAACTAAAGGTATGACAGTTCAAATACTGAGTGAACACACACAAGGTATACATTTATTGTTAAAATAAATGTTTTCTTGGTATTAATAATCATTACCATACAATGTTATCAAGTTCACAATTTTGATCTTGTTGTGCATTTAAAGTTTACAAGTCAGTCAGTGGTGGATTTAGGAGAAGGGCCCGCTACATTTGTATGCCCTCCTCCCTCACCCAAACACATCCAGTACAGTTTATAATTAAGCTGATATCACATACCATAATTATACTGTATCTTCAGTAACCATTTCAGGATGTTGCTGTTGTACATGTAGGTATCGAAATTGTTTTTTAATGTCCAGGTATATGTACATTTTCCCAGCATTACAGTTTGATTTAATCGCCACTGCATTGAATAAAATATGCCCCTGTACACATAATTATGCATCACATAAGTACTCCTTGCTGATATACAACTGTACATTACATGCTTCACTTGCAGGTAGGAAGTTGATGCTGCTTGAACACTTGCGGCTAAATACAGGAATCGATCCGACCTCCGAATGCACCGGGAACTAGTATGGTTAGCTCCCAGCTCTTTCCCAGCTCTATTGTTTTAGGGCTAGGGTCCATTGTTGCTGTTGTTTATTTATATATTTCAGCCAATATTGTACACCCCCCTCCGGTTAGCCTACTATAGCACTATAAATTTTTAAAATTTTAGGGTTTGGTTGGCTGGGCCTCGGTGGTGTAGCGGTACTGCGAAGCGCTTGTAATCTGAACGACCCGGGTTCGAATCCACACCTCGATGCTTTTAAAATTCACCTGGTCTTTTTCTCTTTGTTAGACCAAAATATCAAAGTTTAAAAATTTCTAAGTCTCCGGATCGATTCCTGTATTTAGCCGCACGTTGCTTGAACACACAATGACATGTTGTATTATGAAGCTGTGGTGGTAGATTTGACATGACAATACAGGTTTCTATGCATCAAATGAGCTTGGCAAATTAGACTTGGTAGATTTGGTAATGAAAAGCTGGTCCTGTAGACTGGAGTGCATGCCTGATGTTTACAGTACTGTATTTGATACTCTTGGGAATCCATCTTTGATATTTGGTTTGTTACCATTTTGAATGAATCCATGTACTGGAATTGATTGATGACGCCAAGAGAAGTATATTGTACATGTAGATACATGTTGGCCAAACCTGAAATAGGAAAAGTAACATCGATCAGCACTTTCAAATCAGGGAATTATATAATTTATTAGTATTAAATTTTATTTCAATTTACAACATATTACATGTACAGTGTAAGCTCTCTTCTGTCTTTAAAAAATAATTGAAATAAAAAAATACATAAAGGATAATATGACAAACATACACTGCCTAGTGGGTCACACAGGGTTCATATACATGTATAGTCACAAAAGAAAGAAGAAGAACTTACCTTAAGGGGCCCTCTATTAATTAAAATCATGGGATGTCTAACATCCCTGAGAAAAAACATGGATTCATATGCAGTAAACGACTACAATAAAAAGTACATGTACTATCCTTTACACTGGTAACCACTTAAATGCATTGACGATGACTTTTTCTTGGTTAGCATCAAGGCAATCAATAATATTTAACAAGTTTTACATGTAACGGTAGTCCAATTAATTTTTATCAACTGTTTAAGTCACCAGATCTGAATGTTTATTCTCCTTACTGTGTGCCATACATTTCCTTTGTTATTTTTTTAGAATTTGGTGTTACATCAGACATTATCCCCTAGCTGATGATTTTGTAAATTCTCTGCACTTGTCTAATGGACATTATACTGATGATGTATGAAGGAATAAGATGTTGATCACTTCTGGCAATCAAAGGGTTAAAGAAAAGTGCTTAGTGTACCAATAATATTACAAGCTTACAGCTGTATCAACAAATACATGACGGTGTAAAAAATGTTAGAAATATATCTTCTATTTTGTCCTAAATTGCTGAAAATTATCTCTAAATAATTTATTATTTATATAAGCTTTTAAAAAGATTTTCATACATTTTTGTCAGCAGAAGTCATGTTACACCCATATTTATAAAACTGTCAATGAGATAAATAATGGCTTATGATCACTGTAGTAGGACTCAAGTGCACCTGCAGATTGCACAAGTTGTGGTACATTTGTATAAATGTGATCTATCTGCGTACGGTAGTCGGTAGTATACTGATTAATCAACTGTCTATATCCTCTTTCCTCTATTAAATATTTTGTCAGTGCCCGTCTCTCTGTAGTCTGTTCCATTAGATTAACATTGAAATCACCTAGGAGTACAACAGGAATACTGCAATCAGTTAATTTTGAGTCGTGAAGGTGACGAAGAGCATCGATCAACTTTGACAGTTTAACATTAGTTTTAGAGCGGTAGATAGCAATAACATGAAGATTTGGAATTGGATGGCTGAGAACCATGATAGTAATTTCCACATTATTGAAGTTAAACCTATATGGAATTTCAGCGCAATTTACATTTTTCTTGATGTACACAGCAGTTCCATAGCAAGTTCTGATGTTAGACTGATGGAAGTCATTTCTGAAAAGAGTAAATCCACTCAGTTGATAAGCATCATCTTTATCCAACAAGCAAAGCTTTGTTTCAACAAAAATGTTGACATCAGCTTTTTGAATGTTGTAATCACTTCTCACATCATCTATGTGTAGGTGGAGAGATCTAACATTCTGAAACAAGATTGTTTTTGTGTGTGGTGAATCCACAGACTGTAATACTGCTAAAGGCACGAGGCTGGCTTCTGTTCTCAATCTGTTCATTTCATTTTTAACTTTCTCACTAACCTTTATTTTGTTTTCATTCAAATTGAGAATATGCAGTGCAGAACTGTTTCTTAGTCGGCTTAAGCCAACATAATGCATGTGTTCCCTAGTGGATGCTGGAAAATCAACAACTGCTTTGTTTAATGTGTCACCTTGACAACGGTGAATAGTCTTGGCAGCAGCCGGTCTAAGTGGAAATTGTCGCCTAAGAATTTGTACTTGACTTTTTTTTTGATCCTGAATTGCCTTGTCACCTCTAAAACTGGTGTCCAGTTAATATTCATGTTTGTCTTGTACAAATGTGAATTTTCTCTACGCTGTTTTTTGCCTATGTCAGGATGTGGAAATGATACCCAAATAATGCTCGGTCTGTTGGAATTATCAACTCTGTAGTCTATATTCTCTATCACGCACTCTGCACCATTAGTGAGTCCATCAGTCACATCAATATTATTCGTCAAGTCATATTTTGCTTCCGTTGCTACTGACACTACTGAATATAAACCCATTGTCTTTGTTGGATCATCTGGGATTTTAGTTTTTATTTGCTTCTTCAGTTCATCAGAAATATCACCAACTACAATGTCCAAAGCCTTAATCTGAGCTTTATCAGTTTTAGAGACAGTATACAAGGCATTGTTGTGACTGTCTACTGATGCATTTGTAGTAAATAAATGTGTCATGTTCATAGGATAATTATTGTCTACAGGCCTTACATTTAGAAGTCTTTGTTTTAAAATGGCTATATCATCCTCAGAATGGTTTCCCTCTCTCAAGCGATTAAGTAGCTCTGCAAATTGTTTGTCATCTTTTTGTCTCATTATTTCTGTCAATTCAAAGAGGTTAAAGTACTCTGTCCAAATGTTACTTGCTAAAGCATTATAGCCTATTTGAGAATTTTCAAAGATCCACTTATCAAAAACTGGCTTTAACTGAAACAGATCTCCAACAGTTATCAAGGTTATTCCACCAAATGGCTCTTTTGTTCCCGTTATTTGTTGTAATCTTAAATTCAAAAAGTTGAACATACCACTTCCAACCATAGAGATCTCATCAATAAATATTACCTTTAGTTTCTTGAAATGTGCCCTAATGGTATTTAGTCTGTCACTGTCCAGTGCACAATACTCAAAACCTCTATTTGCAGGGATCTTAAAAGCAGCATGTAGTGTATTGCCTTTTATATTGAATGCTGCTTTACCAGTAGGAGCCGTTTTTACAACTTTGACATCATCTGGATTTTCACCCACAATACTATTTAGATATCTGATCAGTGCTTCATATAATGCATTGGTAACAGTACTTTTGCCAACTCCAGCACCTCCACTTAAGAACAATCTGAGAGGGTCATCTTTAGTTTTTACTGAATGTAAGACATGATAAAAAAACTGTCTTTGTTTCTCATTCAAAGAGCGGACAAGTGCATAATAATCATTATCAGAGATGCGTTTTATAACAAGTTCCTCTTGATCATTACTTCTAGGGAAAATACCTATGTCGTCAAGCAAATCGTACTGGTTATGTTGCTTGTTTTTACCTGGGTCAAAGCAACCAAATAATTCACTAGGCTTGTCTTTAACAGCACAGTCCTGCTTATTAATATGCTCAACATTTGGAGCAACATTGTCAAAGTGTTCACATTCAGCATTATTCATATCCTCTATTGCTTTATCTAGTATTTCTGAATGGTATTCATATTGATGTCTGTTGGAGAAAACCTCATTCTTAACCTGTTCGAATCGTTCTTGGTATGTTTGACAGTCTTTTATTAAAATAATCTGTACTTTCCTTTCGCCATGGAGAATAAAGCATAAGTTGCTCTCTGTAATGGTTTTCTGGGTCCTTATCTTTATGGTATCTGACAGATCGGATGATTTTAGGTTTCTTTCTTTTAACTAGTTTCATACCTCCTTTTAGTTTGTATTCATTTAATTCACATTCAGGATCAGTTATATCCATCTTGTTTGGGTCATCGTCAGTATTGTCATCAAAATTAGTTTCTGGTATAAAGCCATCAAGGGCTGTTGCTGATTGGTCATTACTACTACTGTCAACATGTTCATCTTTAACAGAGTTGAACCATGCAACAAAGTCAGCCAAGCACAGCTTTTCTAATTGTTTTGGTCTCCTTTGATAGCGTTTAATGATATTGTCAGATTCTATGTCAGGTGAATTGTCAGGCAACTCCTTGAGCTTATCCAATTTCTTTAACAAGAATGTCCTTTCATCTGGAGGTGAGGTGCTGATAAACTGAAAAGTACGAGAGGATCTACGCATTGGCATTTGTAATACAAGATACACAGCTTCTTGAGCACTGATTTCAACTGCATTTAGAAATTTGTTTCCAATGTGCCTTACTCTATTTGTAATATCTTTATTACCAGATTTAGCTTCTTCAGACGCTTTTTCTAGGAGTCTGCTCATACCTCTCTGGCCTTTTGTAATATAAGACAGTATGTACGTAGCACATGCATAAGGATCTAGTACATATTGCATGTCCATGTTTGCTCGCCAGGCTTTGAGTAAATCAGTGTTGTAACTATTAATCCTTATTTCTGCTGGTGCTCTTTTCAAAAATAATGTGTCACGAATTATTGTGTGTCGAATAGCTAAGATGTAACATTCTTCAGTTAATTGTAATTTGTTGAGGAAATCTTCAAAACTGATGTCTTCACCATATTTCATGTTGTCAAGAACATCTCTTATTCTTTCAGCATTTTCTTTTATCTTTTTCTGGATCATTTCATCGAAGCAACAGTTGTCAAGAGGTGTTAAAATCATTGTCCCTGGCATTGGTGGCAATGGAAAGTTAAACCTACATATCTTACGCCCAGCCTTTTTACATGTTTTGGCGTGCCTGTGCATTTGCAAGTTTACAAGATCGTCCATTTCACTTGAACTGTCTGGCTTTTGGCAAGTGATGTACTTATCAACAAAGCTCACAATTTCTTCATTAGAACTTTTTTCATACTGTGGTGCTTCCTTCACCCAAAATAAACCATGAATATGTGGGCTTCCTCTTTGTTGAAATTCAACTCTGTAAAAAAAATCAGCTATTTCTCCTATTGGCATTACATTGCTCTTCAAGACATCACGAATAAATAGCTGTACCATGTGGTCAAAGTTCCTTGCACAGGTGACAGGATCTTTTTGTATAAGATCTGATTTTTGTTTCCATGTCATTTGTTTGATTTCGTCATCAGTGTAGTCTTTTTTCTCTACAATTCTACCTAAAGTTTTAAGCAGATGAGTCCATCTTGTTTCAGCAGCTGAAAAAGAGCAAAACCATGTTGGGTTGCCTAGTTGACGAATCATAGCAAACAAGTCTTTTTTGCACTTTTCAAAATAAGGTGGTGAGCCTCTTAGATTTCTTAAAACTCTGAAACCTTCATCAAGATGTACAAGCTTATTAAGATAATCTTCTGACTTCAAGTCACCAGCAGTGTACTTTTTCCCCTTTGTCTGACACTTTCTGAGAGAAATGCAAGCACTATCCTGAATTTGCTTGATTTGCAGTTTTTTCAGCTTATAAAATATATTTGGGACAGACTTTGCAGCTCTTCTATCCTGACACCTTAACTCCCACTTGGCAACTGTACTGTACGATACTGGCACCTTTCGTTTACTGTTGTCAGGTCTTTGTTTTCCACAGAATATCGTAGGGAATGATAAATATTCAGAATCTTTATCCATAAATATTCCTAAGGGTTTGTTTCCTTCTCCTGGTGCAAAGGAAATAATTTTTTCTCCATTTTCTGCTATATCTGGTTCCTGAAGTAGTGTATCCGTAACTCCTGAAGGGCATTCAGCAACTTCACACCAGTCATCACTATCATCATTTTCATTGCCTGGATTATCAACATCAGCAGTGGAAATACTGTTTTGGCAATTTGTGTCAATTTCATCAGTTGGCAAATCACCACTGCATGCGTCAGGGTTTTGAATAAACTCACTCCAGTCTTCATGGACACTACATGTAGATTGTGAACTTAATGTGTTATCTATCCATCCACTTTGCACTTCTATGCCTTCACTTTTGAATAAATCACTTGTTTGTACAAGATATTTTGCTGCATCTAAGACTTTCTTAGGTCTAACATTTTGAAACTGATAATGATGCTTATAGCTAAGACGTCTTTTAAGTTTTATAGGAATTGTCTGTGATTCATTGATGGGCCTTGGCAGACAGTGAACAGTAGAGTTTACATCACTTGGTACATTCACAATGTTTCCATGAATAGACAACTGGCCACCTCTTGGTAGTTCACGGATTTGCATGAATGGGATACGAGGTGATATTAACCGTTCTTCTAATGGTGTCAAATTTAACAATTCAGGCTTTGCAGGAAAACTCATTTTATTGGGTTTAGAACAGCTCGGCAATTTGCCAGTCTTTAAATTTGAGTCACAAGTTGTGCAAATCCATTCAGTATCATTGACACTTCTTAAACCCATGACACAAGACTTGACAACATCTTGTGAACATGCCTTGTACTTGTTAGCATTACATTTGACTACCGAGGACCTATACCACAACTGGTCACAACAGGTACATATATATTCTGGGCCACATTCAATGTTATTGTGAAACAAACTTATCATAGAACTTTTATTGTCTTCCTGTGCTTGTAACTGATCATTGACATTTGTTGGGAGCGATGCACTTTCATTGCTTACTATTTTCCTAATTTTAGTTTGTCTGTTTACTTGCCTAATGTGTTCTGGGTTATCTGCTTTTCGTTTCCTAAAGGTTTGTTTATCAATTTGTTTTCTGTGTTCTGGGTTCTTTGCTTTGCGTTTTCTAAACGACTGTTTGTTAATTTCCCTTATGAGTTCTGGATTCTGTGCTTTCCGTTTTCTAAAGGACTGTTTGTTAATTTCTTTTGCATGTTCTGGGTCAGTCATGTTTCTTTTTTGGACAGCTCTGTTCTTGTTCTCCCTAGTTGCTTCATTATTATTGTACCGTTGCACAAAAGATTCATTTTCTCTTTTTCTAAATTCTGCGTCAGCTCTTCTCTTTTTCATGTATTTTTTCATGTAAGCCCTGCGCTTTTCATTTTTATCAATTACCTGTAGTTTGTCTTTAACTAAAGTTTGATCACATTGTTTCTTGCTTGGTAACTCAGAACTTCTTTTTTCTTCTGTAGACACATAATGAGTCTCACCTATGTGCCCAATGTAAATAGTTCTGCATTCTCTTGTGACAATCGCTGGTTGAACAACAGTAACAGGAGCAAAAGTGTCACTTGATTCAGCAATATGAATTGATAAATCGAGGCAATTGGCCACTGCTTGAATTATAATTGCATCAGCCCATGTTCCCGGACGTGACATGTTATTCAAATATTCTTGCCAAGAATGGTCAGTATTACTCTCTATAAATTGTTCAGGATTATGCAGTAAATACTGAATGCCAAGGCTACGTATATAAAAATGGTTATTTGGATTGCTGTAGAGTTGGTGGGATACTGCTCGGAAAAGGCAATCTCCACCTGCGCCCACGTCAAGAGCAGTTCTATTTAATTCTAGTAGTGAAACTGAATTGGCAACTGAGCCACCATCTGCTGGTAAATCAGTATTAACAGTGTACAGATCTGATGGACCTGGGTTCTCTTCAACATCACCACTTAGAGATATAACTCTAAAAGATACATGATAGGTTTGTTTTAATTCTTTTAGCATTCTGTCATCAACATAAATGCAAAACAATGGTGACTTCTTATGCTTCAATGTCCTCAGTTGCACAACAGCTAAGTACAAGTTTGGCTTCACAAAGCACTCTTTTGAGGATAATGCACAATTTGATCTGGCCAACCATTCAGTGAAATAATATCGATTATACTCACACAACATAAGTTTAAGCTTTGATGAATTAGGAATACATTTCTTAAGGTATGATTTGGCAGCATTTCGTATTACTCTTGTCTTTCTAAATAGTTTGATTACTTTCCTATAAGGAATTCTGGAAGGTTCTCTTTCGCGTTTCTTTCTAGAAATATGCAACTTAGAAACAAGCCTTGCCCTTGACATCCTGTTACACTTTTCCATTTCATTTGTATGCAAAGCACAAGTGCTTATTTGTTCGTATTTGGCTTTGATTTGTACATATGTGGCTTTGATTTGCTCATATTTGGCTTTGATTTGTACATATGTGGCTTTGATTTGCTCATATTTGGCTTTCATTTGCTGACATTTGGCTTTGATCACTTGGCATTTGTATTTGGCTTTCTCGCTTTCCATAGTGATGGCACAGCCCCAGCGAGCGGGGGATTCGACATACGCTCGGTACGTCTCCTTGCCTTTCAAATTACCCTGGCAAGTGAACGGTTCTTCTGATGTTTCTGTCCCTGAATATACACGGGACTTATTATGAACATCTCCATTTGTACATATACAGGCATTCATAGTGCTAAAAATCTTGTTGATCACAATACACAATTCTCTCAGATCAGTGCGCAACACAAAATGGCGATTTGCAACGCTTGCACAAACCATGTGCTTAGTCAGGTGACTTTAACGAGTAATTCCCGAACACCACCGATTGCGAAGCACAATCGATCTAGCTCCAAACACAATTAAATAAATTGACTTTCAAAATAAATGAACAACGTTTCGAGTTTATACATAAAAAAATTGGATTGTACATTCTAAAAGCCTACCTGTGTTTATGAAGGTTGCGAGGCAAGAACCATGAAGACTTTCCCCGACTCAAAACAAGCGATGCGAGGGGTCTTCATCGCAGGCTAGCTGGATTCCACGAGTAAATTCACGAAACGATTAGCTGACATGAAGTGTTCCCCGGCCGCAAAACAAACGATGTTATGTAGGTTGGGAAGCAAGAACCATGAAGACTTTCCACGGCCTCAAAACGTATGATGCTAGCTGAATTGAAGTCGACAATTAAATTCGCAGAACGATTCGCTGAAGTAAACAAGAACCATGAAGACTTCTCCGGCCGCAAAACAAACGATGTTATGTAGATTGCGAAGCAAGAACCATGAAGACTTTCCACGGCCTCAAAGCACGGCCTCAAAACGTATGATGCTAGCTGAAGTCGACAATTAAATTCGCAGAACGATTCGCTGAAGTAAACAAGAACCATGAAGACTTCTCCGGCCGCAAAACAAACGATGTTATGTAGATTGCGAAGCAAGAACCATGAAGACTTTCCACGGCCTCAAAGCATATGCAAGTTCACGAGTAAATTTGCAGAACGATTCGCTAAAGGAATAGAGTAAGCTCAAAATTTAAAAAGTCACCGTAGATCGTCCAAATAGCCAGCCGAGTTCAAAACACAACCTCGTTCCCAGGGTCTCTCCCTTGGAATTAGAGCCCGCGATACATGGCGATAGTACTTGAACGATACAAATTGTGCACTAGTCAGCGGCATTAAAAAAGTTTACGGGAAATGAGTGAGCGAGTGAAATT
The DNA here is from genome assembly GCA_947652115.1 of Blastomussa wellsi. NCBI lineage: Eukaryota > Metazoa > Cnidaria > Anthozoa > Scleractinia > Plerogyridae > Blastomussa > Blastomussa wellsi. The sequence continues at coordinate 8,173,712 of OX393574.1, read as the reverse complement.
AGCATATTTGGAACCACTATACTCGTTTCATTCCATTCACGAGTAAAAAGGGGGAAGGCGTCCCAAAACAATTTAGACGAGTGTTACAACGAGACTTTGAAACGTACGGCAGCAATTCGAAAGGCTAGCTATCGCGTAGTCGAGGTCTGGGAGTGTCAAGTCGGGCAAATAAAAGCAGAGCTGCCCTGCGTCCAAACAAGAAGCTATCCGCAGGCGATCTTGTTCGATTTTGAGGCGTACGGGGGCAAGAATCAGCATAAGCTTGGGGGATACCAACGAGCGGGAGCCCACACATATCTGTGACAAAGATCCAGCGAAGCTTGTCAGCAAGTTTTGGGAAGAGTTAGAGAGGCTCGGGAAGGCAATTCGAGAAAAAGTAAGAGCAGATTACATACCAGAAGACGCAGACAAGCTTACAAAAGCTCAGCGGGAAAAAAATAGAAGAATGGTGTGACCAGGTGCCAGTACTTGGGTTTAACTCTGGAAGTTACGATTTGAACCTGACCAAAGAGTATTTTGTAAATCACCTTGCAGACACAACCAACAGAGTAAGGCTTCCGATTTCTTGACGTATGCAACTACCTGGCACCAGGAGTAAGTTACGCTAAGTGGTTGAAGGCATACGACTGTGAGACGACAAAGTCGTGTTTACCTTACGAGTGGTTCTATTCGCCAGATAAGCTTGATTACCCAGGTTTGCCAGACTACCCAGTGTGGTACTCAACCCTTAAAGCTGATTATTTGCTCAACCAGTCAGAATGGGAGGAGTGCAAGCGAGTGTTTGAAGAAAAAGGAATGACCACTTTTGCTGATTGGCTGCGCTACTACAGCAATCTCGATGTGGCACCAGGTCTAGAGGCGTGGGAAAAGATGAGAGCCTTTTACACCGAGAGGGGTATCGATATTCTGAAAGACGCCGTGAGTATTCCAGGTATGAGCATGCATTACGTGTTGAGAGGGTCGCTCGAGAGAGGCGCAGACGTGTACGCACCCGATGAAGTGTACGAAATGGTAAAAGGAGCTATTGTCGGCGGCCCAAGGTTGATCTTCACGAGGTATCACAAAGTTGGTGTCACAAAGATCAGATCGCACCAGTACGAAGACTCGCACCTTTGCCAAAGAGTAGCGGGTTACGACGCCAACGCGTTATATCCACCAACAATGCTGCAAGAAATGCCTTGCGGAAAAGAGCGAGTGGTAAATTACCAGCACAACCTACCAGGAGCAGCGCGTTGGCTCACCAAACGGATTGAAGAAGGAACCTGGTTTGGGTTTGCCGAAGTAGACATCGAAATATCAGAGTAGCTGAGGCCGAAGTTTGAGGAAATGCCACCTTTCTTTTACAACCGCAGCAAATGAAAGCTTACATGAAGCACACCGAAAGGACTCGAGGGAGTAGAATAAAGCTGATAGGAGCGTTGTCATCGAAAGATTTATTGTTGTACGCGCCACTGCTGTGTTGGTACATGTAATCACAAACCTGTACAGAACGATTGAATACTGCGCAAAAAAGATCTTTGGCTGCTTTGTCAATGCAGTAACTGAGGCACGGCACACTGGTGACGTCGACAAGAGCAAGGCACTGCTTGCCGATGCATTAAAGCTGTTGGGAAACAGTGCATACGGAAAGCTCATAGAGGCAGTGGAGCGAAAAATAACCATAATTTACACCAAAGACGAGAAGGTAGTCGACAGAGCGTTGCGAAGCGCTTAATATTCAGTGACCTCGAGGAAGTCGGACAAGCCTATGAGCTGGAAAGCTACAAGACACGAGTCGAAATAAGACGTCCTTTCCAGGTCGGAACCGTGGTGTACCAGCTGGCCAAGGTGCGAGTGTTGCAGTTTTACTACGACGTTCTCGATGTTGACAGGCGCGACTTCGAGCTGACACAAATGCATACAGACAGTTTTTACATGGGAATCTCAGCAGATACGCTCGAGGATCTTGTGCGACCAGAGTTGAGAGAAGAGTTTGAGGCAGAAAAAAAAAGAATTGGCTGTCTTGGGATAAGTGGAGTGGCCAAACCCCAGATCTCTTCAAGCTCGAGTTTGATCGCATGATCGCACTCTGCTCTAAGAGTTACTATGGCAAACCGCTCGAAGGTCATTGCAAAAGGAATCATAAAATCACAAAACAGTCTGAGTTGGGAGCGTTTCAAAGAAACGTTAGAAGGAGCCAAAGACATGGCGAACAAACAGAAGCTTCCGAATGCGGGACGGGCATATGGTAACATACGAACAGGAAAAGCTTGGGCTGAACGCGTATTACGACAAACGTTGGGTGTTGCCCGATGGGATTCACACAGAGCCAATCGAGTAGCAATTCTTCACGAACAAAGCCTCGCTTGGGACCATCTCGCAAACAGATGAGAACAAGCTCGAGCGGTTTTTAAACAGCTTTTTCAAATGTGTAACATCCAAAGACCAGATGGGGTCTGTAGCTCTTCGTGTGCCGCCTTTAAGCTCGATCGGTTGGTAGAGATAGCGAACATTTACACCAGAGGGGAGCTTTTTTCCGTTTTCTCCGACAGGGCGCGAATAAGTTGTCGAAGGGTTTGCAAAAACAGTTTTTGTTTTAATCGCCTCTGCGGGTTTTTTTCCAGTCAGCCGGGTTACCTCGTTGTTCAAAACAGCAACAACAGCCGAAAGTCTGTTTACCCACGCAGTGGATCGTTGCCCTTCAGGAAGCCGCATTTCAACAGCATATTGGTGTCCGAAAAGTCGTTATGCAAGGGTGCGATTGAATCGTTCGACAATTGCTTGGCCTCGGTGAATGTTAACGCGCCCGCGCCAAATATATAATTGTGTATAATTGTGTTTGTGTATAATTGTGTTTATTTGCCAGCTCTGGTGAGAGTGCCCATGAATTCGCGTCCGGGATCGACATGCAGCATCTGTGGCCATGTGAGAGGTGGGCGCTTGTAAATCTTTTGCAAGGCTTGGGCAGTCTTTAGAAGTAAGTGGTTCGGCCTCTTTGTTGCGGCTGGCGACGTCAACAAAAGTCAACGCATACTTGTAACCTCTGCGGCCACGAGGTAGCTTGACATGCGGCAAAAAAGCAGGTCTGCCTGATGCACAGCGTTAGGTATGGACACGTCAAACATAACGAGGAGCAAGATGAAAGATCCACCAGTGCGCTTGTCTGACCAGCCAAGCTTTGGCAACATTTTCAGGCACATTGGCAGCGGTAGCCAGAGACGCCTTTCCAGTATCCACGGGGACTGTAACAAACACGCGCCAGCTTTTTTTTTTGGATTTGGAAAAAAGCTGAATGTATATATCATGGCAGAGAGACGACCTCTACGGTGTCATCAAAAGTTGGGAGGCATTGCCAGGAAAAACGTTTAAGAGTGAGTTAATAAAAAACGCGGAAAAATTGGCAGCTTCCAAGTACAGGTGGTGTGAAGAGTTGCTTACCAAAGATTTACGAGAAATAAAATTGTTGGAAGAAAGAAGGTTTAAAAATCTATCACCAGTATCTACAGATAACTTGCTGAAGGTTCTCAACAAATGTGACATCACTTATGATGCGTTTGGAGGAATGCAGAGGGTGCAGCAAACCTTGCAAAAGACTTTCAGAGGCATTCAGGCCACTACGTTAACTGCGTCTGTTTTTTGTACAATTACCTTCGTGAGGTAGAAGAGCAGCACGACGAGTGGCGGTCGATACATCGAGCAATACACAGGAAGTTGGAAGAAAAGCTGCCAAAAACGTTTAAAGTGAGGGTCAAGTCTTCTTCTTGCCTTCAGGCGAATGGTGGTTGGAATACCGCTTGCTCGTGTTTGGAATACCGCTGGATCGTGTACGCTTCAAACTTTTACGCGATCTCTTGGTACTCATCGTCTGAGATTTCTCTGTCGACCAGAGCGGCCCAGGTGCGAGAGGTAATCGCGCTGAGCGTTTCTTCAGCCAGGGCCAGCATTTTTTTTTTGTCTTTCGCGCTTTTCGCGAGAAGAATTCGAGGGTAACGCTGCATGAGGTTGACGCCAGTGATAGAACAGTCCCGATTGCAATCGTAAGCCCGCCCACAGCGATGCCAACTGCAGAAAGAGATGCGGCGAGACCAGAGCCAGACAGAACCGTGGCGGCGCCTCCCGTAAAGGTTGCGGCTGTCTGAAAGCGTGTGTGCCAGCGTTTGAACTTGGTCCACGTTTCGCTGTAGTGGGACAGATGCTCTTCGAGAGAGGACTTGATGATTTTGATCTCGCCCCGTCGGTATTCGGTGCCAGGATCCATGCGTATATCTTACAGCAAAAAAAGTAACCCCTTTTGAACATTGGTGCCCACTTGTTATTACAAAACAACGTACCAGAAGAAAGACATCATATTCAACCCAGAAGAGATCATCGAAGCATGCGAAGAGAAACTTTTTTTCGCTTCAAGAATTTGCCTATATATTTAATTGAAATTTTTAAAGTAATGGAAGACTTTAGTGATAAGTAACCTTTAACAAGACCCCACTTTTTAAACGATTTTCTTCCGCCCTGTGCTCTCTCATTTTTAATCCATTCAACTTTTTGCTTGCCAGTTTCTTTTGAAACATGTGTGGGTCTCAATGAAGCTTTCAACCTGTTGAAACATCAGCTTGAATTGGTGTTTTTGACCTGACTGCAGAAGCATCAAAATGCCCCCAAAAACGTTTTAACCCTTGATAGTATGTTCCAGGGTCATTATCATTGGTGGGCTTCTTTTAACATTAATTGGGCATCTTTTTTTACTTTGAACACGCCCACCTTTTACAGATTTCAAAAATCTGCTTTTTTTCGTCCGCACGAAACACAAACAGATTTCTGAACTGTTCTTCCATTTTTTGTCGAATCAATGTTTATATTTTTATTCCCGGTCATCTTGCTATATTTAAGAAAAGGTTTTTGCTCAGCTTGGTCCGAGGTACACACCATTTACCTTTTCCAGAAAAAGTGTCTTATGAAAGACAGCGTCATTAATATCATAAAAATTCCGAAAAAACGGATTTTTCTCGTCTATGAAGACGCTGCCGAAACTCTGAAAACTGTTGCTGAACTGTAACCTAACGACACTGTGCTGGTGTGTGTAAAATGAATTGAACCTGAACTAATCCCAGCTTTGAATAAATTTCCTTTTTTGCAAAACCAACAAAGTTTTGTTGACATAATCTGAAAAGACATCTTCGGATGCGTCAATAATATTATTTACAATTAATTCTAAAAATGGTTTTGTTGCGTGTCAAAGTCGGAGGTGCCCAGAATAATTACGAAGATTACCACCTGGTGATAATCCAAACAAATAGTTTGAAGCTTTGTAAAACGTTGCTACCGCAAACATTGTGAAATCACGGTTTGACAACAAACCATTTTATAAATGGATGTGAAAATAATCATACTGACCACCCTCTTCTTTTAATTGTATGGCTTTTTGTTGATCAAACTTTGAAAGGTCTTTTTGTTTTTTGAAAACAAGACGTGTTTCAACACTTTTGACTTCTGCTCCGAATGAGTTAGAAAAATCAAACCCGTTTGGATCAGTTAAATCGTAGTAATATTCAAAATTCTGTTCGTAAACACTTTTATCTGTCTTCAAGTTTATCGCGTTTTGTAGCTTATCTGTTTGTTGCATAACAAAATGGTTTTGAACTTGATTGAGTGTATTTAATTGTGAAACAGTGGCGCCGTCATTACCGTCAGAGCCCGGCTGATTTCAGGTTGGTGATTTTCTTGTTGTTCATGTTGATGGGCCCCAAACCGAGGATCGAGAAATTATTGAGATCCAAATTTGTCTGTAACGTAAGATTGTCGTTAAAAATCGAGTAAACCTGGTCATAAACCGACCCGTTAACATCGTTTTGATAGGGTTTTACCCCGTAAACATTTTCGGGTAGCCAGGGCTTGAGGTAATATCATTCAATACAAATTGCGGCGTCAGAGTGTGCTTGGTACTTATATGTCCGCATATACTTTGGGCGGTGTCTGCTGAAATGATTAGTGTGGTATTGCATTACACCAACTGTGAAAGAAACAGGGCTGACGACCCAGTTTGAAACGTTGTGAAGAAAGAAAGACTCAATGCAAAGAGTGTATTCACCTTCAGTTAAGGGTTTTTTGCTGAACTTCAGTCGCGAGTTATAGGTGTTATCGCTTTTCTTTTCCAACATAAAGCTGTAAGCTCTTTTGTTCACATTGTGGAGGCCAGTATAAAAATTTGTAATGGTAACGGAATTGACCTGAGACAAGCCGGAAATCTCGTCAGAGGATTGCATCAAATAAGCGAACTCGTTTTTATGTGTACTCGTGTTACATCATCATGCATTGTCATTGTTATAGCTTGTCCCAGCATGCCTTGGGGGGGCGTAATAAACGTGGCGTCCATCTTTGATTGCGTTGTACTTTCCTTGTGACCCAACATGGTGTCAGGAGTGGGATTCCAACTGATTTAACAATCTTCCCGGAACTCAGGAGTCAGGATAAATTTGAATATGGCGTCCTCGTCAGGACAGGGAGTCGCAGCGGTCATGCTCCCGCGGTTTTCGACCACGGGAGATCCACGAAGAAATTGTGAAAAGTTCATTCAGATGTTCAAAGATTGGTGCGAGCTCAATGGATGGTATGATAGCGAGCCCCCACCCGAAGTACCAGAAGAAGGAGCTGATCCCGTGCCTGTTGAGCCAAAGTGGCTCGCAAAAGGTAAAGCTTTGGCAGCTTTCCGATCCGCCATTGCGGGTAACGAAGAACTCGAAAACCTTGTACACGGCTTTCAACTATCAGAGGAAGAAGCAAAGGAACCTAGCGTTATACTCAAACACTTACAGGAACACTTCATGGCTAGCGAAGGAGTTCTAACGGAAAGAACAAAGTTCGCCCAAATGAAACAGGAAGACCAAGAATCGGTGACAGCCTGGGAAGTTAAACAACAAGGTAGGCGACTTGAGTACTGTGATAAATGTGAAGACCAGTTACTGAGAGATAAATTCATATCAGGGATCAACAACGAGAGGCTGATGTCAAAACTAATAGATAAGGGCCACAGAGGTAAAGCAACTAAAGACATAGTCTCATTTAAGACAATGTTACAGGTAGCTAAGAACTTTGAGCAATGTGAGAAGGCTAAAGCAATAATGCAGCAAGCCAAAGGCCCCACCGAACAAGTAAACTACACCGGTACTAAGTCGCCCTCAAAGTCAGAGCAAAACTGGGGTCAGGGTAACTACAAAGGCACAAAGACACCCCCAAAGTCTGAGCAAAACCTGGGTCAAGATTTGTCTTACCGTCAGCGTAAAACCGACACCTGTCAGTATTGTGCAGGTCCGCCACACCCTCGCTCTGTATGCCCAGCTTCAAACAAGCGATGCTCTAGGAAGGGCTGTGGAAGAATCGGACACTTTGCCCGCGCATGCCGAATGGGAGCACCCCCCTTAGCCAGTTCTACCCAGGCACACCATCTTGATGCCAGTTTAGGGGTGGAGTATGAAACTGACCTCTTTGAAGTTGATGTCAAACCAGAAAAGTATGCCCAAAGTGTCTACAGCACTTCACAAAATCATGACGCGGTGGTAAACCGTAAATTCTTCAGCCATTTGAAACTTGGTGTGACCAAAGACCTAACCAAATCGATCAGGGTGCAGTTAGATACCGCCTCCACTTGCAACACACTGCCAGAGAAACTTGCTCAATCATTGATCCCTTGTGGGCAGAAGATCACAAACTACCTCACCCCTAGTAAAGCAACCTTATTCACCTATGACAACTCTAAACTCACACCTATGGGTAAGTTAGAGTTACTAGCTGAAACCACAGAAGGGTACCACCTCCTCACATTTCATGTTTTGAGAGACTCACATATACAAGGGAAGCCACCCCTCCTGTCTGGCTCGAACTGTGTAAAGCTGGGACTGGTTAAGATCCGTGCAGATGAAATCCATTCAATTGGAACATCACGTGGCACTACAACACTCCAGAAACCCCACCCTACGCCCCCAGTGCAACTGCCAACGTCTGAGAACTTGCACGCCAGAGACATGCCTAAACCACCAGAACCAATACCAGCAACAAGGATGTTTGACGTTCCGCATCCAAACACATCATTCCCCCCCTGCCCTGCCAAGATGACTCTCCAGTGGGTTTTAGAAGCATTTCCTGATGTGCACACAGGGTTGGGACAGTTCGGAAAGCCCGTTTCTTTTGATTTAGACCCGAAAGTCACCCCAGTCCATGATGCAATCCATCGGCAGCCAGTAGCAAGGCATGCCAAAATCAAAGAGCAGTTAGACAAGATGGAAAGTGAGGGAAAGATTTGCGACAGTATGAGCCAACAGCTTGGTGCAGTAATATGACGATAAGAGAGACAAAGGACAAATTTCGAATCTGTTTAGACCCATCAAACACCATTAACAAGGCAATAAGAGTCCCCAAGCATCCAATTCCCCGCTTCGAGGACATCGTGCCACAACTGAACGGTGCAAAGTGTTTTTCAGTTGCAGATGCCATGTCTGGCTTCACCAACATACTTCTCGATCACGAATCAAGCCTGGCAACAACATTCCATACACCTTTTGGCAGGTACCGGTGGCTTCGTCTGCCCTATGGAGTCTCAAGTGGACCCGAGGAGTATCAAGCGAGACAACAGGAAGCCCTAGCAGGATTGAAAGGTATCTGCAACATTACTGACGATGTTCTTATTTATGGACGTGGTGAAACACGGGAGGAGGCTGAGAAAGATCATGATGAAAATCTTTACAATTTCCTGCTGCGAATGCAACAAGTGAAGCTCAAGCTGAACCCAGCCAAGTGGAGGTTCAAAACTCGAAAAGTGATTTTCATGGGATTCCAGCTCAGTCCTGAAGGTGTTAGCCCAGCTCCATCCATGGTCGAAGCAATCGTAAACATGCCCAAACCTGCAGACGCACATGCTGTTCAGCGTTATTTGGGCATGCTCAATTTCCTTGCCAGATTTTGTCCAAAATTGAGTGATGTGGTCAAGCCTTTAAGAGAGTTAACCCACAAAGATGTCACCTTCCAGTGGACAGACTCACATGACAAAGCTTTTGCCGAGTCTAAGGAACTCATTGCCCATGCCCCTGTTTTATGTTATTTTAATCCACAATTGCCTGTAACCCTTCAGGTGGATGCGTCAGGTGTTGGCGTGGGTGGAGCGCTCTTGAAAAATGATCAACCAGTGGCCTTTTACTCCAACACTCTAACAGAAACTGAACAGAGATACGCTGTCATGGAAAAGGAATGTCTTGCTATATGCTTGGCTTTTGCGAAATGGGACAGTCTTCTTTATGGAAAGTCAGATATCACAGTACAAACGGATCATCAGCCACTAGAGAGTATCTTCAAGAAACCTCTCAACAAGGCACCACGGCGACTGCAAGCCATGCGCATGAGACTCCAACGATGGTCATTTGAAGTCAAGTATAAGAAAGGGTCACAACAAGTCATAGCCGACACCCTGTCCAGGGCTCCTCTCCCCCAGCTTTCCACAGCAAATCTTTCCGGGGAACAGATATTTCGAGTGGAATTAGAAGCAATGGCTTTGGACAATTCTGGTATCTCCAAGGTTACTCAGGAAAAATTGCAGGAGCAGACTGCTATGGATCCAGTAATGCAAAAGCTATCTCTTCTCATAATAACGGGCTGGCCAACTACCAAAACAGGTGTGGATCCATTGGTGCGACCTTACTATACTTTCAAAGATGAACTCTCTGTGGCAGATGGCATAGTGTATAAAGGCCAGCAAGCAGTCATTCCAAGCTCAATGAGACCAGTTATGCTTGAGAAAATCCACAAAACGCATTTTGGAGTAGGGTCCTGCATTCGAAGAGCCAAAGTGTCCCTCTTCTGGCCAGGCATGACTTCAGATATCAAGAACAAGTGCATGTCATGCCCACTGTGTGCTCAGTATGCTAGTCAAGCACCAAAAGAACCCATGCTCAGCCATGATATTCCTGACAGCCCATGGTCCATGGTTAGCCAAGATATCCTCATGTGGGAAGGAAAGTGGCATCTGGTAACGACGTGCCATTACAGTGATTGGGTTGAAATCGATGTTCTGCCCAACACACTCACTTCAACAGTAGTGCAGCTGACCAAAGCCCACTTTGCAAGATTCGGGATACCTGAGCGCTTAATCACGGACAATGGTCCACAGTTCATCAGCACTGAGTACAAGCAGTTTGTTTCTGAATATGGATTTGAACATGTAACTTCATCCCCATACTGGCCACAAGGAAATGGTAAAGCTGAAGCGGCTGTGAAGATTGTCAAGGGCATGTATCAGAAGAACAAGGATATCAATTTAGCACTCCTCGATTACAGAAATACCCCTCAGCAGGGCCAGGCACATTCGCCTGCTCAAAGGCTCATATCCCGACGCACGAGGGGCATACTTCCAATGACACCCGTGCTTCTCCAACCTGAAGTCGCACATCCTGCTGCAGTCAAAACTGAAATTGGTGCCCGTCGAAACAGAGCAAAACAATATTATGACAGAAATCTGGGAGGAGAGCCACATGAAGAAATTCACCCTGGCCAGTAGGTTTATGCCAAACCCAACCCTAAGCACAAGCATTCTGCCTGGCCTCATGGCATTGTACAGAAGGTGTCCTCACCCAGGTCATACACTGTTGTTACTTCTAATGGGGGAGAGATGCGCAGAAATAGAACGCAGATCAGGCTGGCCGCAGCCCCACCACCTGATGCGAAGACCTATGTCTCAGCAACCAAGTGCATCCAGTGAGGATGACCAGCCATTAAGGAAACCACTGCCCACCATAAGTGTGCCGATGACTCCTCTTCAGAATCAGCAGCAACCATCACAACAGCTCAGCAAGGACCCTCGTCAGACCCATAATCCAGTACCAGCAGTCCAGAACGGACATACAGACTTGCGGCTGCACAGAACCATACCACCACATCAAAAGCCAACTGGCGTTCGGGGAACACCTCAGTTCACGGAAAGGTCAGTCAACAGTGAAACAGAGAGCACTACCACACCAGCCAACGAAGTGAGGACTCGTTCTGGCAGAGTTGTGAAAGCACCAGACCGTCTGGATCTGTAAGAGACTTCATGGACTCCAAAGTGTGGAGTCAAAGAGACATTGAAAGAACTTGAACATTTGATGAACGATCTAGTTGAACATTGCCCTGAAACGTTCCCGTTTAAATTGTGGCAACACTATGTTGGAACAGTTAGGAGAAACTTGTTGACACCCCATTAATGCTTTTTTTTTTCCTCACTGTTGTGGTTATATTGTTTTGTTTTGTTTTTTTTTTCACAAAAGAGGGGATGTTACATCATCATGCATTGTCATTGTTATAGCTTGCCCCAGCATGCCTTGGGGGGGCGTAATAAACGTGGCGTCCATCTTTGATTGCGTTGTACTTTCCTTGTGACCCAACACTCGCAGAGATGGACTGGGTCGTGCAAAGGGCCTATTAAGTTGCTTTCATTACTCTTCTATCCATGACGAACAGGTAATCATGGCAACTCTTGAGCAGCTACCAGGGTTAAACTTATTTCCCAATCTGTATGCCATTGGTTTCTGGTATTCCCTGTACTGTTTCTTTCAAGAAACCACAGCATTTGAAATCATACACGTTAAAGGTTTTCTGGAGAATATATACTTGTAGGATACAGATAAAAGCGTCTGTTTCATTTAAAACGCTCTCTTCTTCCTCTGTCACCCTCTTCCACGTGCCTGAACGTTCTTAGTATATTGTGTTTATAAAAATATTCGCTTAATTTCCAATTACAGTACGAGAGCTCGTATTCGTACTTTTGGATACACGAAATCTAGGGAATTTCACCACACAGCTGAATTGTTTTGTCTCTAAAGACCTAAAGCATGTTTATGTTTTCACGGCCTTGGTTAAGATTTTCATTTCAGCAAGTAATGAATTTAATACAAATTGTCTTTCCTTAGTGTGATAGAGCAAACTGAAATAGCAAACGTTCCAGAGATTATCACGAGCGAAAAGTTTCACTTCCTATGTAACAATGAATGAGGATGCTGTGACAGGTCATATAAAACGTGGGCAAATATCACGTGATTTCTTTACAAATTGGTTATGTTCTCCATACAAACACCTATGATATAGTCTTCTGTGGGATCTATATAACATTTGTTTTGGGTAAGGGTATAGGAATAAATTGAGTGACAACTTCAGCCTCGTTTTCATGTAAGCACTCAGTTTGACCTCCGCCGACCTACAAAAACATGGCTACAACTCAAAACGTATACCACAACTTGAGACTACAAAGTACCTAGCGTAAAAGAGGAGGTTTTAATCTATAAAAATCCGTTTTCAAACATTTTCAGTACTCTTGCTCCCGGACCATTTCAATTTGCTCTATCCACACTAAGGAAAGGCAATTCGTATTAAATTCATTACTTGCTGGTCAAGAAAGAGGCAAAAGGTAAATAAATTGCCCTACAGGAAATATCTCAAACACAATTACTGTCAACGGTAGTACAAAGTAGAGGTAAGGGCTTTCTTAAATGATACTTTCTGCCAAGAGCCAATAAAAATGTCCATCTAAGTTGTTGTTATAACTTGTACTAACCAGTTTAGTAAGGGATTACAAAAGTGACCACGAGCACGTCAATAATACTACAAAGTAACGCATTGAAAATGTATGTAACTTTTCGTAAGTGGTGTATGCCTTCTAACATTTTATGGTACTGGTGGTCAAGGAATATAATATCCGGTAAATGTACTGGCAAATTGTTTTTTCGTAGCGATAATACAGAAAACAGCTACAATCTTGGATAAGATGTTTATCTACCTATTCCCAGGTTAGTGTTGTTTCATGGGGTTTACGATAATTAGCTTGGTTTGTTATCACAACACGTCAATATTGATAATATTTAAATATTATAGGAGTGGGGATTGAAAATATGGGCTGTGGAAACAAATGTTTGGACATTTGGTGTCTTAGCAACCATTTGTCCAAGCTAGTAGCGAGCTTTGGAACGGCAAAAAGATTCATCTACATACAACTCAGCAGTGGAGCTTCTGTATGACTTTCTGATCCCTTTCATTTAAGAATCATAGCTCATCTGCATAGTAATCAGTTCTTCCCAGGGCAGAGTAACAGGCTATGGACATATCAAAGCCTTTGATCATTTGTTGCTTCAGCGAATTAATTTTTCTGGTCTAGTTAGCCCAGGCTTATCTCGTTATTGTTCTTAGATGTAACGATATGTTTTTTACGTGAAAGACTTTTCCAATCTTAGCTAGCGCCCATTACATGCTTTACCTTTGCTAGTTAGAAACTATCTGTTTCATATTTCTAAGAGCTTAATCATAGTACCACTGCTCCTGGGACTGGATAGAAAGACATTTTAAATACATGTATTCCATTGCTTAAGACCTCCAGCAGTTCGATGCATTTATGAGTTTCTCTTCGCTCTTTAGCTTGGTGGATACAATCCATTATTGATCATAGAAAGAAAATGTCTATTAAGTTAACACCAGATGATGTTCAAAACGTTGCTTTCGGACGATTTCAAGTTGAAGTAGGACATGCCATCAACTGGCAGCCATTAGTTTTCTTCATTGTAGCCCAAAGAGAAGCAAACTATTTAGTGGCTAAGATCATTAAGTATCAGGAATAAGTATACACCCTGATCTCTATACATAGGCTACAAGAAATCGCACGCACGTATACGCACGCAACGTTCCCATTACGTATGGCAAGTATGATAGATAAAATTTGCGAGATGTCACGATCCTATTTCCAGGGAAAATTAGCACAAAAGAAATGAGATACTTCCATGCTTTCCAGTCAACAGCTCCATACTCAAGGAAAAAACGAGAGCCACATTCGGTCCCTGCATGTGTACCGCCCTGTTTCATTCTAGTACCTGTGAAAACATAAACATGCTTTAGGTCTTTAGAGACAAAACAATTCAGCTGTGTGGTGAAATTCCCTAGACTTCAAGTATCCAAAAGTACGACTACGAGCTCCCGTACTATAATTGGAAATTAGGCGAATATTTTTATAATTTTACACAAACACAATATACTAAGAACGTTCAGGCACGTGGGACAGGGTGACAGAGGAAGAAGAGAGCGTTTTAAATGAAACAGACGCTTTTATCTGTATCCTAGAGGTATATATTCTTCAGAAAACCTTTGACGTGTATGATTTCAAATGCTCTTTGTTATGTTGTGGTTTCTTGAAAGAAACAGTACAGGGAGTACCAGAAACCAATGGCATACAGATTGGGAAATAAGTTTAACCCTGGTAGCTGCTCAAGATTTGCCATGATTACCTGTTCGTCATGGATAGAAGAGTAATGAAAGCAACTTAATAGGCCCTTTGCACAACCCAGTCACATGGTACAAACTAACACCCTGCTGGTGAGCAAGCTACACTCTGGGGCATCCAAAACAAAGCCACGTCATGTCCCAGAGCGTACCTTGCTCACCAACAGGGTGTTATTTTGTACCATGTGACTGGGTCGTGCAAAGGGCCTATTCCCTGCAGCCCAAAACCTTTAAGAAAAGTACTTACCGGACTTGCAAAAATAATTAGTTAAGTTGTAATGTCTTGTAATTGCCTTGCAACCTCACAGAAAGAACAAATGAACTGCTTGGGGAAACAAATGTCCAGAGGCCGAAAGGAATGATTGTTTTAATAAGCGATTCAAAGCAGCCAGAATCAAAAAGAAGGCAGTTAATCTTAATTTTGTTCATTTGCAATTTATGAAAATTACTTTTAAAGAAATCTACCAGAACGTTTGCTCCTCCGATCTGATTCAAGCGCCCTATCTGTCTTTGCTTTTTCTTTTACTGACGAGAACGATTTTGCCAGTGACATTTAAGACATCCCTTTATTTAATCCCATGTACCTTACGGCTTTCAAGAGGTGCAAGTGTTTCTCACTGCAATATATTTGACTATTCAATTGTAAGCTGGTATTTCTCATATGCCAGACGTTTTCCTGATCATTTAAAAACTTTTAGACACAAGACAATTTTAATTTAATCTAAAATGGGAGCTTCCAATTTTTCTTCCTTTATTGATTTTGGTTAAATAGATCTTGGTAAAGCATGCTCTTGCGCCCTTTTTAGCCCCTCGCTCCCGGACTACACAGACCATGTCGTCAAAGGTGACAATTTTGTTGGTTGTCGGGCCAGCCGCCGGATTCACGCGCGAATCAAAGTCGTCAAGCAAAAATTGGTACTTTCCTGGTGCAGGTTTTTCGCGCAGAGAAAAATTTTGTCGTCCGACAACAGCCGGTAGAGCATATGCAGCAGAATATTTGTTTTGCCGCAGTTGCTCGGCCCGCAAATCAGCATCAGTGTCAGCGGGCATGGCAGGATGAATCTGTTTGATGGCACTGTTTGCAGCCATTGGGGGATCATAATTCGGAATCGTTATGTTTTTCTCGAAATATATATACCGCTGAAAGATGTCCATGCAGAGGTGGCGAAAACATGCTGCTGAAATGGAGGCGCAAAACAAACAAATCCTCAACGCGTCCAGAAGGCACAAAATCGAGAAAGAATTTGGGCAGCTGACCGCCGAGGAGGTGTTCAAACCGATCACACGCCGGCTGGACAAGCAAATGCAAAAGCTTGAACAAGCAGAAGAGGACGTGCCTGACTATGAGATAGATGAGGAAGAAGATAAATACGAAGAGGGCGAGCCTGACTATGGGTTAGAAGACGAGGTAGAAGAATTCGTACCTGATGGTGGTGATGGTGATGTCGAACCGCAACCGACAGCACCAATTGATGATTTGGTGATGTCGAACCGCAACCGACAGCCAATAAATCGGCCGAGCCGACACCGTTGCCAAAGAAAATGACGGAATCGGATGAATCAAAAATAGAATTGCTGAAATCGAAGAAATACGTTCAGGAGCAAAAAAACAGCCGGCAACCGAAAACACACCCGACTTGGAAACAGAAGGAAGCGGAGCTGTTGATGTCGACGCCCTTGCCAACCAGCTGCACATTAGCATTGGATCGATCAAGGCAGGAAACTCATCGCAAAGACAGCGCAAACAAGTAAAAACGATTCTCAGCATATTGGTAAACCAAGATGTTGTGACGCGCGCGAGATGAAATAAGAGTCGAAGCCTTGATAATTTTGCGCCGGGACAACGAGTTTGCAATACTTGCCAAGTTCTCGAAACCAATCAAGAAAATCTTCGATGCAGGTGGTGCCAGGGAAAATGGAACATGTAAACCGCTCTCTTACATGGTTTCAGTGTCCCAAACTGATAAAGATGGCCTTTTTTGTGAGTTGCGTTTACGCTGTTTTCTTTTCTTCTTTTTGGCCTCTTCCAAGTCGTTGGGATTTTGTATGTATCACTGGTGACGTTGGCGATTATGATATTCTTTGCAGGAGGAGCATTCAGTGGTTCCACACATGTGTTTCGTTTCCAGTTCACAGGGGTCTCAACATCCTGCGAAATGTTGGGCATTTGCGCTGAGTAGCACACACGTTTTTGATGTTCTTGGAGGTGTCAGCCTTCTTTCCATCCACGGACGAGTAAATGTAGTGGTTTTCTGCACAACGCGACCCGAAGAAGGAGCGATGACATCTGTCACACGGAAAGGTGGTGTTGACTCCGTTGGATGCGTGAAAGTCTGGAAAATTGGATTGATGGCAGGCAAAACATTTTTCCCCTTACGCGTATGGTGCTTGAGTTCGTTGGTGTTGAAAACTTTTTTCGCATTCCAAACAGAAGTAATGCGTCCGAGGAAACCAGCCCGGGAATGACAACCGTGAAAATAATCGCCGACTTTGATGACAACGAGTTTGGTACCCATGGTCCACCGACACCACGACAATCTGATACTCAGCAAGATGGTCCTGGACGTTCTTGATCTCGGGTAGACCACAAGATCCTTCGGGTATCCCTGCAGCACGACACAATTCTTGGGCTTTCTTCTTCTGCATGTTTTTGCAAGTTTCGGTACTCTTGATGCTGACTGCCTAGATCACGAAACGCTTTTAGGGTGACTAAAGCACCCGGACAACACAGTTTCTTCGAGATTCTTGATTTTCAAGACACTCTTTTTTACATCCAGTAATTTCTTGAGAGCAGCACTTCCCTTGCGTAGACGTTTGTTACTTCCTCTCCCACCAGG